>JARFIW010001171.1:10185000-11385000 GCA_036346225.1 Platerodrilus igneus | reverse complement strand
CATCCACTCCTGTGAAGTTGGCACGCCATTCTTTAAGTTTTAAAAAAACAATGATAGTTTTAGTAGCACTTTTTATAGTTCTAGGGTTCCTAATAGAAAATAAAAAGAGTTCAGCATTTTCAATACCAGAAAATAGCAAATGAAAAATTGTCGTGCTAACTTCGCGAATATAGCACGACACTTCCTCCTCTAATCTATAAGAAACCAATAAATATCACAACTTCTAGCAAGAGTTCCCGTTAGTTCTAATCGAGTTCCGTCTCTCTATGTAATTAAAATAAAAATTGCAGTAATTAGGTTATTTGCATAAACAACGCATATTGTACCCAGCACGACACTCGACGAAAGTGTCATGCTGATCATTTATAGCGCATTTTTCGATATATATATCGACAGTTCTAACAACTACGATCACCTTTAGTCTGAATTCCAGTGGCAAACCATTTTTAAATAATTTTTTAATTTTCGGTCTAGCACGACGCTCGGAAAAAAGTGTCGACCTGTTCATTTCTAGCGAATTTTTTGATATATATATCGACAGTTCTACACGAGTTCTAACAACTACGATTACTTTTAGCATGAGCTCCAGTGGCTAACAATTTTTAAATAATTTTTTAATTTTTGGTCTAGCACAACACTAGGAAAAAATGTCGTGCTGATCATTTCTAGCGCATTTTTCGATATATATATATATATATATATATATATATATATATATATCAACAGTTCTAAATGAGTTCTAACAACTACGATCACTTTTAGCCTGAGTTCCAGTGGCTAACCATTTTTAAATAATTGTTTAGTTTTCGATCTAGCTCTAGCACGACACTCGGAAAAAGTGTCGTCCTAGTCATGTCTAGCAAATTTTTCGATATATATATATATATATATATATATATATATATATATCGACAGTTCGTTCTACATGAGTTAGAACAACTACGACAACTTTTACCCTGAGTTGTGTGATTACAAACATTACAAAGATTACAAATATTTCTAAATCACTTTGTCTTATCGTAAGTACTTTAGTATTGCGAGATTAAGGTTTGCTGTTCATTTTGTATATCAATATATATTGATATGATAACGCCGTACTCGGTGTTATGAACGTTTCTACTCAAACGCCACCGCTCTGTGTGCTCACTTAAAATTTTACTAATTTTATTATTATGCCACGGCTAGCCCTTTTTAATCTACACAGAGTGCACAACGTTACGATGATCAATTTTTCTCTTCTCCACCCCTTTATAATTACCTATTTGTTTGAATTGATAAAACGAAGTCAATTAGTTTCATATAATGAAAAGAAATATTATTTACAATTTTTGAAATTTTTTAAATACACTCCTCAATCAATCAATATCATATGTATCATTTATCCCAAAATTTATATGCTTTGAAATCATTCTAAAGTCACCAAAAACTACCTCTTTACCTGGAACGTTCTAGACCTCTTTATATAAATTGAATAAATTCAGTATTAAAATTAAAATAGAAAAATATCTTAAAATTAAATAGATCTGACCTGCGATACCTTGTTCGTGTTGTGGATCACACCCCTTTGTTGTCTACCAATGCTCTGCTTAGCTGAACCAATATTTGAGTACAGTTACCCCTTGTTTTCCAAAAATTACTTTGTGCTTCTTTATTTTATATGCCTTGAATCTCTTCCCTTCAATGTTTTCGACGCAAATCCTAATTGTACCAGAATTGTACCAAAATATAATTGTCAACGCTGATTTGAAATATTATATTGACCCAGATTTGAATTATTCTTGTCGACACATACTTGAAATATTATTATCGACGCAACTTGAAATGTTATTATCGACGCAACTTGAATTATTATCGACGCAACTTGAATTATTCAGAAATACACCACAAATTTGAAGCCCTATTATTATAAATATATAGTTTAAATCAATTATTCAAATTCTTCTCACGTTTTCTATAAAAAACGGCAAAACGTCTTCGTAATCGTTGCACTATTATCACTGTAATATACACTTGATATTCTATTGTATTTTATTTAAATTACGCGTAACTTTCTGATTAACAGTGACGCAGCTTCGGCGTGCATTAGTTATGAACTGATTCGTCTTATCATTGCTCTGTGTTATATGGGCTCTTCCCACTTACATGTGGGCTGGGTTTTCAAGCAATTCTGCAGATCATCTCAACCAACCAGGCCCTGTCTTCAACATTCTCTGTATTTTGAAGTTGTTTCTGATGTAATTTATTCGGTTTTCCATGTAATGTTTATTTGCTATTGATACATTGTTATCTTTGCCAGACGTTCAATTTTAAGTCTGTTGTTTTGTATAGACATCGCCTTTTGAATAATAATAATTTAGGATTTTACCCCGACTAGCTTACTGAATAAATCTTATTGAATCAAATAAAGCAATTCTAGAACACACAATATAATAATTGATGATATTTACAATGCTCAAAATTTTTCCTTTTGTACAAAATATCTACACATACCAGATTTAAGCTTTTCTGAAAGCCAGCAAAAATATCTTTTAATTACATTCAGGGAACTTCGAACGTTCCAAGATACCTTCCTCCGTTTTCATATTTTTTTAAGTGACCTTTTTTATTACTCTTACAAATATACAATGCATAGCAAATATTAAATTGAAAACAGTCTTTCAATAATAAAGTGTATTAAAATTTGCTAACCTAGAATGGGTTTTGGAGTTCCACCGTAGTCTATGATCTGCATCCCCTTGCAGTGTCCGCTTTGCTTATTGGTATTTTTTGTTTGCGTTAAGACATCAACAAAATGCCGTCCCCATATAAGAATCGCCTCCCATAAATCGCTGCCAATTAAAGTCGTACCAAATTAAAGTAATTCCAAAATTAAAGCATCGCCTCCAATTAGAATACGTCCCAAATTAAAGTATATGTCCAAAATTAGAATATGGCCAAAATTAGAATATGTCCAAATTAAAATATGTCCAAATAAACTATGTCTAAATTTCAAAAGCAAAAAATCATAAAAACTTTTCCAATACACTGAAGAGGCCTTTTCTGCAGCAATAGAAGAAATAAAAAAGAAAAGTTCTGGAATTAGGGCAACCTGCAGAAAATACGGGATACCCAGAAGTACAATGCAAGAACGTTTGCGCGGAAAAACAACAATGCAGTACAGAAAAACTGGACCTCCACCTCTTCTTACAGTTGAAGGTGAGATGAAGATCGTGGAATGGATTGTCAGAATAGCAATATGTGGATTTCCTATTAAGAAGCAGGACTTATTTGAAACGGTAGAGAAAATTTTAAAAAACAGTGGCAAAGAAACTATCTTTAAAAACGGCAAACCCGGTGAAAAGTGGTACAGAAGGTTCTTAAAACGAAATCCGACAATTTCAATTAGGGAGGCAGAAGGGATAGCCATTATTACTGAGGAATCTATACGACGATGGTTTTCAGAAGTTAAAGTGTATTTAGAAGAACATAATTTATTAGATATTTTTGAAGATCCTCAAAGAATATTGAATGGAGATGAAACGGGATTTGCACTGTACCCTAAAACGGGAAAAGTTTTAGCTCCCACAGGATTTCAGAACTTGTATAGCGTGAAAGTTGGGAATGAAAAGGAAAACATTACAGTTTTAGAAGTTTTTAATGCAGCTGGGAAAATATGTCCACCGCTTGTCATTTTTCCTTATATTAGACCACCTAAAGTCGTCGTCGATTCAATGCCAGACCTCTGGGTGCTTGGTAAATCTGACTCAGGGTGGATACAATCAAGCGTTATTCTATTTATTGATGGCCACAAATCACACCTGACGATGGCACCGAGTGAAGAATACGAAAAGAGAAATATTGTATTGTATGCGTTGCTGTCCAACACTACACACTTGCTTCAACCAGCTGATGTTAGTGTTTTCCTGTCTGTGTAACAAGAGTGCAAAAATATAGTCAGGAAGTGTCAAAACATGTCAGAGAACGTCAACCGTACAGTAAATAAAACCAATTTTTGCAAGCACTGTGCGAATAATTGGAAAACAGAAAGGTGTATGCAAAGTTTCATCATAAGTGAATTCCGGAAATGTGGATTACATTCCCATTAAAATTCAAAACTTTTAATTTCGTAATTTAATCTTCCGGTATTCGTGTTAGGTGTTTGTATTTAATACAGTAACGGTTTTTCAATTCTCTAATAGTAAACTTATATAATATGTTTCTACTACTGTCGAATACTAACTTACGTAGAGAAGATGCTAGCTCGACTCTATAGAGTAATAGCCGAAGGATGTTGAAGGCATGCGAACAAAGTCGGAGATTACATTGGAAATGAACCAGAGTTCAAGCACTGCTGTACATCGGCTTGTACGTTATAGGAGAAACCAAAGGATATCGAAGACATCCAAACACAGTCGGGGATTGGGCGGAAAAACAGTAATAAGACAAATTTTGCGTGCAAACACGCAAGCACCTCAAAAATGTTGTCTTTCAGATTAAAATCGATCGACAGTTGTCGACAAATATACCAACCATAACCGGAGATTGAGTAGGGTAAAAACGAAAGTAATAGACAACTTTTGCATGTAAACACTTTATACGAATCTTCTTCATTCGAGCTGATATATTTTCGATTGTACCTCTAACAAATTTTTTAATTAACATTTGCTAGTTATGCCCTACACGAAACACATGGAATGTGTATGTTTCTCGTTAATATTTTCCAACCCTTCAATCCAATAACCTATTTACAGCCGCATGCTGTAGTCTTTACGCCATATCTAGCAGGTACACATTTTCGATAACTTCCCGCGCAAACTGGTTCCTCACTAAAAAGCCCTCTAATTTGGTTTAAGCTCTGGTTTGGCTTTTTTTGCTCACCGAAACACCTACGCCATTCTACCCGTTCTGGTATTTTTAAACTTTTTAAGATCCGTTCAGACGAAACTTAACTTCTATTGACAATAAATAATTGCAATAGAAATACAAATATGCATGCCTTAAAAAGCTTAGTGCTAACACCAAACTGGTCAAGTATTACTAAAGGAAATCCTAAAAAAGAAACATTAAATCAAATCCATCAATAATACTATCATTCTATTTTTCCTGTTTCAGATATTGAAATACATGACATTCTAAAATCCATCTGGAAATGTTCTTAAAAACAACAAGAAAACAGTTAAATACCAAGTTTTCATCTTCATCATTCCATTATGCATTAAAAATACTAAATTTTCATGCTTTAACTAATACTAAATTCAGCAAAAATTCTTTCATTTAAAATCAATATGCACAAGTTTTTTAATATTTACAAGTCTTCCGACCTCCTGACACGATAATATTATGCTTAAATTTAATCCAACACTAGTTCTGTGGCAAAGTTATCGTCCAACAATTACTTCATTTTTGATTAACTTCCTCCTTCATGAATACTAACCCGTTTGCATTTTACAATTCATATGTATATAACTAAAAAATATAAATGGAAAAACTCATATTCTACTCACTATTTAATAACCAATATATCTTTAAACTCAATGATGTTTAGAAATCATCATTTCCATTTTTTCCAGTTAACGCAACGCCCTTAAAACAACACTAAATCCAAACCATTTAGGAGTAAACTATCTAGGTTATAAAATTCCTTTTAACTGATCGTCACGACGTTTATTCCACGTACCCGTGATTGAAGCATACCTTGCTCGTGCAATCGTAGTTAATAAAAAATAAATCGCACGCCGTTTTTTATTCGTTGCGGCGATATCTATATTTACATCTTGAAGCTGTTTCTTTTCAACTTTCAAGTTCATTTCTACTCCTTACTACGCTCGTATTACTACATTTCATTTCTAAATAACTTTCTGAACGCAACTTTCAACTGTGGTCGTAGTTTCTCCCTCTAAAAGAATTTGTTCTGACAGTGTAACATTTTATTTATGCTGAATAAAACGGAATTATCGCCTTACTTTGTATGTTATTTGTATTATTGTTATAGTATGGTATTATTTAAATACTGTTGGTGGTCAGTGTGGATGACATTTGTCTATTGTAAATTCTTTTCATAGAAAATGTAATATTAAAATAAGTTTTCATTTTCGGTTTTAATAATGTTATACTTTATTGTCTGAATTACCTTTATTGAAATAAAATTTGAAATATCATGCTTAATTAAAGTAAACTAATCGTGAAATCTACTATATAGGGTGTGTGTGTGTTCATATTTAGTCTGTCCATCTATATATAATATTTGCATCTTTTTTCCGATTTATACTTTATACTTTATATTTTACACTTTACACTATACACTTTGTACTTTGTACTTTGCACTTTACACTTTTACACTTTATACACTTTATACACTTTATACACTTTATACACTTTGTACACTTTGCACACTTTATACACTTTATACACTTTATACACTTTATACACTTTATACACGTTGCACACTTTGTACACTTTATACACTTTGTAAACTATGTACACTTTGTACACTTTGTACATTTTGTACATTTTGTACATTTTGTACACTTTGTACACTTTGTACACTTTGTACACTTTGTACACTTTGCACACTTTGCACACTTTGCACACTTTGCACACTTCGCACACTTCGTACACTTCGCACACTTCGTACACTTTGTACACTTTGTACACTTTGTACACTTTGTACACTTTGTACACTTTGCACACTTTGCACACTTTGTGCACTTTGTGCACTTTGCGCACTTTGCGCACTTTGCACACTTTGCACACTTTGTACACTTTGTACACTTTGTACACTTTATACACTTTATACACTTTATACACTTTATACACTTTATACACTTTATACACTTTATACACTTTGCGCTTTGCACTTACCGCTTTACACTTTACACTGTGCGCTCTGCGCTCTACGCTCTGCACTTTGCACTTTGCACTTTATACTTTACACGTAGACCTTACACCTTACATCTTACACCTTACACCTTACACCATACACCATACACCATACACCTTTCACCTTGTAATTTATATATTATACTTATACTGTATACGTTGCAGTTGTTAAAATAAAAAATGTCTGTATAAATTAGGATACTAGTCCATTAGCGTTTGTGTAAATAACTTAAGCGTGCATCAACCTACGAGCTTGGGTTTGCTTTAAATATAGCGTAATCGTCGTTAAAAAAGCCCTTAGTGCAGCTACTTCCTATAGATTAATTCTTTGTAAATATTTGTGAATAATAAGACTCGTATTCAAATAAAGACGAAGATTTTTATTTTTTTAATTTATTAACCGGTTTTGCAGTATATGATGCTGAAACATGCTACGTACCTGGACGTAGCCGGAGGAAAAGTAAACACCAGGCTAACTACGACCTATGGAGAGAGTGGGGGGATTCGCCTACATACCAAAAAAATTAAAAAAAGTACATCGCCCACGATTATCTATTAACAAAATTAAAAAAAAAATTAAATTAAATACATAATTGGGTACAAACAAGAGAACGCAATTAAATAAGCGTTATCATTTCAACTCCAACAATTAAACTATACGGACAAATTGGATAATGGATCCACGAAGTGCGCATTTCGCGGCTAACATGTAATAAACTCGGAAAAAAAAGGAAAATTAAAACTTACAATTTTCCAATCGCAAGTATGTTAAATTTCGGTATTAAATGTAAATTTACTCCCTAGCACGTATGTTAAATTTTGAAGTATTAAAGGCAAATTTAGGTTTTAAATGTAGTACAGGTGTTAAACTTAAGCATTAAATACAGCCCACGTTGTAGCAAGAATTAACGACGTATACTCAGAAGCACCAGCGCAACCAGCTATTCAATAAGTATGGTGGACTGGTTTTACACCATCCACCGTTGATAAATAAAAATCCTTGACATGCATAACAGAATACAAGACACATACCTCTCTGCGTCAGAATACTTAACTCGCCAACTGCTGGGAGGAAGAAGTCAGCATAACAACGTAGCTACCATCGTAATTACAATAACTGGTACACGGCAGTGAATTAGTGGGCTACACCCAGAAAGAACGCCTTTGGCGTCCAGTAAAAAAAGCTAAAACTAGAATCGGGTTAGATGGGGTAAGTGCGGGAACACTCAACAAATACACGCAAGACATCTCTAATTCACAAGACAACAATAAACGTTCATTGCTTTTATAGTGATAGAACGAGTTGAATTTAAATTACGCCCATTCGGAATCCAAACATCCGTGTTATCGAAACGCGATTTTAAACTGGAAAACACGGTTTTACCGGAGAATAGTGCGCGACCTTATTTCAAAAAGTTGTTACATTGTCACAATAGAGAAAACCTATTATACGCCATTGTAATGTTGAACAAATTGAAAGTTACCTACAAAACAGGCTATGAACTATTTAGTTATAGCATAATAAACTTTACGTTTCAAAGCGAATAGATTTAAATTGAAGAAATATTCGAAAGCGTATTTATTGCAGAAAAATAAAATATACAGGATGTAAACTATTCAATTGTAGCCTAAACTTGTCGTTTTTAAAGCAAAAGGGATTTGAGTTAAAAATTTATTGGACCGCGTATTGATTAGTAGCCGGTAAAAATATACGGGATGTTCAAAATAAACGTAACAAACATCATCGTCGAATATGATACTAGATACCGAAACTAATAGCTTTTGCGAAGCTTATACAATAACATTCAACATTCTTACTTTAAAATAAATAAAATATAAAAGTAAAAATTTAAAAAGAATTCTGAATGATATTAAATCTGCGTTTGAGTGAGGGGGTCAGTTTTATTTTTATGGTTAGATTGTTAAGTTATTCGACGACTACGGGTTGTCGTCTTTGCAAAATTAAAGATACCATCATGTTATTTTGTATTACAACCCAAGTTCATCTGATAAAAAGTAACCTCTTTTTGTATCTATCTCTGATTAATACATTCCTATTTCATCCATTAATGAAATCGCAGAATTGGGCCAAATGTCAATCTACCACGTGATATTTACACAGATAATAGAGATGTTGATGCGTTTAAAAGAATATGTTTTACATTGTTATTAGTTGTCAATAGTGGTTCTATTAGGTTGGTTTAACGGAGTAGAAAAAATTCTTATCAGCCCTCCATTATTATAGAGATCGCTTCAAAGAAAAGACAGTATGATCTTTAAAAGTGTTACGACGCATATACAGACCTAGATTTCTATCAAATGAATTCAATATAACCACTTCATAGTATTGACAGTATTGCTACGATTCATGACGTTTTACGATCAGCTCAGCGTTACAAATATTGATTAGTTTTACGGATTTTATCCCTCTTATCATCCAGCATTGTGGTCCATACAAACGCATATTTAAGTCTCATTGTGTTTTTCGCTAAAATTATGAATAAAAACTATACTTGAATGTTATGTGTAATGAAAATAACAGAAAATTCATTCTATCAAATATATGTGAGTAGACAGACGGTTTTGGATTGACAGAATATCGAGTTACTCCTCTAGACAGACTCTCACATTTATCCAGAATTTGTCAACCTAGTTCCAGAATGATTTTGGTGATTTGGTTGCTCAATGATAGGGCTGTTTTTTTGGTAGATTTTAAATTTTCCCAAAGTCAACCTCTATTGTTCAACAGTATTTTTTGATTCAAGATAAGTTGATGGTGTTGGACGTTTGTTAATAAAATCGATCTTGCAAATTCTAAAACTCCTATTATTTTTTACACAGGAACAACTATCACGTCCAGAGCGAGTATTTTTACCAATAAAAAATTATTAGCCAAAGAATAAATAGTGTAAATTTTTAGAGAAACGTCAATATTTAACCCATATTTTAGAACAAAGTCCTTTTATTTTGTTGTACCTCATCGCATTATAGAAACCTTTTATATTTTTTAAATAAGTTGCTGTTGAAGAGTGCCATTTTAAAAAGGTTGGCGTTAAAACTTTTAAATCGTCTATTATTTTTACAGAAGAACAACTCCAAGGTGGGCAAATGTATTAGAAAAATTAAAATTGTTTGAATAGGAATAAACAGTATATTTTAAATCGGTTTTGATGTAATATTATAGCTAATTCACACACTGAGGCAACGATTAAAATGTGATAGTGTTGATGACGTTGTTAGAATTTATTTCCAACAACATTCTATATACTCAGTTTGTTATTCCATTTAGTTTCTTGAATAACAGGTACCTGATGTTTTTACCACGCTTAGAATAGGCCATTGCCAGAAGGTTTCTACGCGCCGTTTGTTTCTAACTAGTATAATGGTTACGCGTTCATCCCTTCTGAGCACGAGCTCCTCATTTCTCACCCGTACTGAAATTGGAGAAACACATTTCAATCATCAACCGACAGCTTGGTGTCCGTTTTGTGATGCATTAGCAAGTTGCAGTGTAAGTGCTGTCCACGTTAATGAGTAAAGTTATTTACATAAAAAGAAATAAGTGACTGCAGGTTTGAAATTCTATCAAAATGTTACACCTTCGTCATTATCGTTGTAAGATTATATTCGTAATATACACGCAACCCTCTACCAGCATTATACTAGCTTTATTGGTTTGAATAGTTGTTTTCGAAGGATTCCAGAAATAAAGAATTTAAATGCCACATGTTGAGGTGTCGAACGTATGCCATCCTTAACAAAGTAGTTCTTCGAGCCGGATTTACAGTTTTAGGCAGGGTTTCAGGCAATCGTAAGGTGTAAATTCCACATACACAGGTATTATGGGTGCATGATGGTTGCAGCAGACGGAACAGAAGAAGCGCAGTGACCAATTCATTCAATAATTAAATTGTTTTATGGGATTAATAATAAGAACTTTTTGTTTGTCTAGGTTAAGGCACTTAGCTTGATGTTTTTGCGAAATCCAATTGCTGCAGAAAATAATTAATTTTAAAATTTAGGGTTAAGTTTATTATACGCAGTTCTCTATTTTGATATATTTCGTATTTTCCATTTATACAATGTACAAAAAGAACAAAATATGTTCAGAAGATGGTATTTGTATTTAGCTAGAAAATATGTCGAATAGTAAAAACCATTTGTCCTTTACTGGTGTTACAAAGAATAGAAAAGTGAATTACAGTTTCATACCAAATAAAGGTTTGTGAGTGATTTTAAATTGAAGTGCAAACATTTTTAAACCGCGCGCATTTTATTTTTGTAGTAAGTGTTTACTACCTACAGTTAAGATTTGTAGAAAGACACTAAGCGGTAATCCACAAATTTGCATTACCGAAAATGGACGCTTAAAAAATGCAAAAAGGCATGCCAAATCTGCAGTTGCTCAGATATTTAAAATTAAATAACTAACAATATAGAGTTCGAAAAAGGTCAGTTTTCCTTTCAAACTTGGGACGCTAAAGGAAAATTTCTTGCATATTCCTATGCACTATGCTCAGGATCAAATCGAGAATTTAGAAGAAAATAATGCCGATTTAGAAAACAGAACAATTCGAAACTTATTTATATTCCACCTCCACGTGCGGATATACAAAATAATTCCACAAATAGCTGCATTTCCAATGAACCAAAAAGTGGAGTTAAACTCCCGTAAATTTCTGTTCCTCAATTTTTCGGGGGATTTGCAGAAACGAAATTATTTAAAATTTTAGTTTTCAATCTCATATTTTAACGTTCACGAATCTTTAACTTCTTTTTTATTGCAGGAAATACTAACTGCAGATCTACAAAAAATTAAATTGGAACCCGAAATACCTAACTATACGTTACCTTCCTTAAGTTCTACGATTTCGTTGCATGCATCTGGTAAGTAAATTTACTGATATATATATATATATATATATATATATATATATATATATATATATATATATATGCAAATATTAGATAATTGTAGCAGGCAAGTTGATTATTAATACCATAATATTTCTGCCAAGCTATAAATGATCATTTCAAATCGAGCCAGTAATTGAAAGGTTGGTTATCGCTTCGGCAATCTAAGTTGAAGATTACATGTTTGAATCATTTGCGTTACTTTTATTTTTCTTCTTTCAATTACTAACTTATTTGAAATGATTATTTTGACTTTGCAGAAAAATCTAAGTTATTTCACTTGAAATAAAAACCTGCCGTTGCTATCTCTCTCTTACAACTTCTGTATTAGAATTAAGGCTATTAAACGCGCTAGCTTATCTATTTTATAACCCTACCAGGTAGTAATGCTTCTTCAAATTGAAGCGCTCAGACATACAAGATAATTAATTTGCTTTGGCGTATCTGATTTATGTCTTTTTCGAAGTCTTTTGAAAGGAAATGATGTATTCTTTTATTAAATAACATAAATAGAATTCATTCTAGAATTGTTCCGAAACATGCTTCTTTGAAATAAAGCGACTCTTAAGCATACAGGTACACTTTCGAGAACATAATTATAACAGTAATCATACACTATAAGAATTTTATGCGTTGATAAAATTTCGATTAAATAAAAAAAACAATGTAGAATATTTTATTTAGAATCCGTTCTAATATCTTCTGTGACTATATTGTGAGAAAACTGAAAATTTAAATGCAATAAGAAATATTTTAAGAACTCTTCAAATCTATAAATGATCATACATATGCACATCGTACTCAGATTTGAATATGATAAAAATTTATTGAATACAATAATTGTCATTTTTATAGAACATTAAACTTGATATAAATTCCATGTTCAGCTATGATAACATAAGAAAATGTATTATATAAATTGTAAACATCTGCAACTCGAAGAGAATAATCTATATTTAAATAGATGTATATTTATTTCTTTCTTCAGACTTTTTATTAATTTACTAACGTAACAAACTATTAAGAAAGTAATTTTATGATAAAATTTGACACATAAAAGTATATATTCAAAAACTCTAGTAAACTTAATAGAATGTGAAAAACAAGTAATACGTACGGATGAGTATAAGTTCCTATACATTATTACGTAGACTTATATTTATTGGTATAAGCATATAAGTATTGCTCAGATGCAATCAACGATCTTTTTGATATTTGATATATAATTACTCTTTCTTTCAGAGATAATATTGTATAAATATAAAAATCTTAGCCTTTGTGCTTTAGGTGCGTATAATCGTTACTAAGTACCTACACTCTCTTTAGTGACGCTGTCTTTCTTATGTAAATCTTAGAGTTTAGTGGCGTCTGATATTTCCGTATTACTAGAAACTCCGCTGCCAGCCTCATCCCGCTGAAATTAGAGTTCAGAGTTGGTTAGGATGTCTACATAAGTGCTTACGATTATTACGGATAAAACAACTTGTATGGTTAAACTTCTTAGAGAAATTTAGGCGGTTCTGTTCTTATCTCACGTCACCCCAGTTAACTTTTTCAACAGCGACTTCACTGCTAGTATTTTGTTCTTGCTGTTTTACCCAAAGCAGTAAAAACAAATTAGATGATGTTTAGTATCACTTTAATAAAATAGCCGAACCACATATGGGCGACATCATACTCTAAAGTATTCTGTTGCTCGAACCGCTTCGGGTACCTTATTACTTCTGTTTGCAGCTATGGGTGACACCTATTGTTTCATTTTATCCGCAAATGCGTGGGTGTTATGGTTTGTTTGGTTTTAGGATTAGAGATATTGTGGTGGTCTTAAACAGATTTGGAAAAGTACCTGTCGTTAGGCGTTGGGTAGATTCACTTATTATGGGCCAGGATTTTTGTAGAATCAGGTTAGTTATGTTATCAGCACCAGGAGTTTTGCAAAGGTTTAGTTTCGAGATTATGGAATCCAAGAGGGTAAAGTCGAGTTCTGAGTGTGGGTTTGTAGGTGGCGGTATTTGAGATTCGTCCAAAAGTTGTTGTTGAGCCAGAGTGGGTACATCCAATGTTTGGGATGGGACCACTGTATCCAAGAGGATATTCAGTGTCGGATGGGATAGGGAAGTTCAGTTTTTAGGAGAAGTTGGGATGTAGGATTGAGGTGGTTTAATAAGTTTCTGGAATATTTTCCAGAGACATGACTACTGTTTTTTGGTAAGGTTGTAATAGTGTTTTGTATTTTGCATCTTGTGATCTGTTCTTTATATAATCGTCTTGTGAGCGTGTGACATGTTAATTATGTTAGGACAAGTGTTTGTTCTTCGTGCTCTTTGAGGTTTATGAATGGCTTGTGTGAGAGGTAGACTCGTCTGCGTGAGTTATTGTGTCCACCACGGAGTCCCTTTTGGAGGGTAATGTTTTCTAGTGATGGTTGCAGTGATGTGATGATATCGTTGGTGCTGGAGGAGGCAATTAGATGGGGGTTTAGGTTAACGAATGTGGTCAATGCGAACGCTGGTATTTGTCGGGTTAGGGCTTCAAGGAAGGCTGTCCGGTCGGTTTCTTTTGTGTTGTATATTGGGATTTTGTTTTAGGTTATGGGGACGAATTCGAGGGATATCAAACGTATTGGAATTGTGGTCGCTGGATTGGTGAATATTCGATACTGTCCAGGAAGTAAATAAGTTTGTTGCGAATGGAGTAGAGAGAATGATGTCAATGTTCGAGTGATGGTTTGTCAATGTGAGTATGTGATCTAACTGGTGGAGATATTGGTACTAAATCGGAAATAACAGGAGGTGAGGAAAATGGTTCCGGTTTTCCAGTGTAATTAAATCATAGTGATTAGGTGGCGGATAGAGAAGCAAGGTAGGAGGCATCAATTAGGAATTCAAAGTGTTTGTAGAATGTGATAGTTTTAAGGTTGCAGCTCGGGAGTGTTGCAGCTTTATTTGGATTGATTGAAGAAGGGAGTATATCTGAGAAAGGGTTTGTGTGTCTTCTTGTGAGGTGTCTAAAATCCATAGTCAGTTCGTAGTTTGGTCGTGTGTAGGGTTTATTTGTAGACGGGACAGTCGGGGCTCGTTACAGAGTGGACATGTGGGCGGTTTATTCGGTTTATTCAAATAGGGCGGGGGTTTGGTAAATTGTTGGTTATGTGTTGTCCTATACAGAGACCACAGAAGGATTGAAATCGGCAGGATTTTGTAGAGTAACGGTATCGCGGGCAATTAAAGCATCTGGATACGACAACAAGGTCTCTTGCTCTACAGGATTTATAACCCATAAAAAGGTGGGAGTTGATTGTGAGGATAGACCGGAGTTTGAAGGAAACATTTATAATCAAATTGTCAGAGTGGTTGGTTCTTTACATCAGATGGCGATTGACATTTCTTGTCTAAATGCGTCTTCAAAAACTAGCAAGTCTAGGGAGTTCTGCATATAAATGAAATTTAGGGCGTCGGTGGATGTGATTTCTTTGTCAAGTCCGAAGACTATTATTTGAGGGTGTTTGGGTTTGGTAAGTGGACACTGCATGAAGATTGCGTAAGGAATGAAATAAGTTTTAAGTCACTGGACTTGCTACGGATAGTGACTGCAGATTATACAGGACGGTTGCTTTGTATGTTTAGATTGTGAAAGGATGGGCGGAGGTGAATTTTACTGTTCTAAGGAGTTCGTTGGGGTAGTTTCAGTGTTATTGACTTAGCAGGCTCTAGTTAAGGGCGCATGTTGAGATGGCAGTGCATTGAATACAGCGGCTGCGTATGTGCGTGGTGATTGTAAAGTGATGGTTATTTGATGCTGTGGTGGAAATGTTTACCTTAATAGTAGGTTTTAAAGTAATAGCCAGGCGTTCTTCTGTTGCTGTTAGTTTTTTCTCTGCAACCTCTGTTAACTATCAAGTTGGAAAACAACAAACGTTATAATAATCAACTTAAATACTAATTACCTCGAAAGATGTTGGCTGTAGGAATTTCAGGGAAATGTGTTGACTAACTCAGAATAGAAATCAATGGAGGTACGCATCCAACCAGTCTCAAGATGGATAAACTAATGGCGAAAAAGGTAACTGTACTTAAATATGATGATTATTATATGCAACTTCGAGTATTGGTTTTGCAATATTCTCGAATAATGTTAATTGTGTGAAAGGATTTACTAGAAAACTATTAATTCGCCAAATCTTTAAGTGTTGGGAGATCTTGGCAACCACAGGCTGCTTACCTCCCTTCACAACCCCTACATTTGATTTTTTTCCAATGCCCTACTCGAAGGCAATACATTAGCAAGGAAGCGAGTTTTTTTTAACCTGGAAATTTTGAAATTTGCCGAACCCTTGCTGTTGCAAGCAAGGTAGGGATCTTTAACGTACGTGACAACACATACACGGGACCTCCATTATACCTCTCATCCGAACGAGGGCATATTTTTGTGAAAAATGCTCGCCTAACATTTTTCAAGCGGAGCGTGTCGGAATTTGAACCCGGGACCTTGGGCATAGTAGTCACATGCATACAAACTACACCACGGAGCCGCTTCCCCCTTCACAACCTTACATTTGGTATTCCAATGCTCCACCCGACACTGAATGTCGGAGAAATAGGGTATATAATTGTAAAACAATAGAAGGGGACCGAACTGCATCTAACAAGAAAGAACAGCCCCTATGATGAAAGACAACAAACAAAAGCAAGAAGAAAATTGTTGAAAGCATATGTGTGGAGCACAGCACAGTTTGCCTATGAAATACAGGCAGTAGGAAACGCAGACAGAAAAACGGTAGCAGCTTTTTGGAATGTTGTGCTTCAGGTGTATGAGGATGATAGCATGGACAGACAAAGTTAAAAAACAAATAGGTTATAGAAATAGTAGGGGAACAATGATATCCGTGGAAAAGTAGGAGAAATAGAAGGGTGGAATACGCTCTAAGGCATTTTTGGGGAATAGTTTGGGATAAATTACAAGCAGAGATAGGAAAAAGGAGGTATATGTAGACCTAGATTAGATAGTGATAGATGCGGACTGTGCAAATTTCAGGAAAATGTGTAGTTTAGTTCAGAATAGGAAACAATGAGGGTACGCGTCTAACCAGTTTCAGGACTGAAGACCTAATGATGATGACCTCGAATTCCCGCATCTGTGCGGTAACGATACCGAATCGCCGTATCAGGTACCGATGTAAATATCAAGAGCTAGAACTAAAGTATGGTTTCAAGCAGGTTTGTCCAATAAGGCTAGAAATATAAAATATTAGTGGAACAGAAATTCACACGTTATACGTATCTTCTCCAAATGCCCTGTTAATTTCATTAGCGGCTGGTGCGGCATTTAAATCTTTTTTAAATTAAAAAAGGAAATATACTCGAACATCAGGTGTTGACAACATTTGTGGAACTTTTTATAGAGTTGTTGAAAAGTGATTATTTTGTTCAATAACAAGAAAATGAACTTTTATTATCTGCCCAAACTAAAACAAAATAACAGCCCAAATAAACTCACGCGAAATTGATGAAAACGATTGGTACTTTTGAAGATTAATAAATTAGACATTTCTATCCAAAAGTCTAATAATATAGATTGTTTTATGTTTACTATGTAATGTTTAATCATGCGAGCGAGGTTTAGCCATCAACCCCATGAAAATAAATGGGTGTTAAATTTCATAACTGCATTTATATAACATTTGTTTGTTCTCAAGGGACAAACAGTTTAGAGTTAGCCAAAATTACTTGATAACGCGGTCAAGCAGTAAACAAGTCATAAAGTGGTGTAACATTTAGGATTTTCTCATTATTTCTAGTACGAATACATATCGAGCAAAGAAAAACCCTTTTTATATTATCAAATGTACCTGTTGATCAGAAACATTAGCTGCGTGGCATTCGCCTTGCTTTCTATAAACAAGAGGTCTCTAAGTAGAAGGTCGGAAATCGGAATACAATATAACTGGACACATGTTTTCAAAAATATCTTCAATGATCAGCTGTAATATGATTGTAAAAGCATAATTTATTATTTTCACATAACCCTTCTCTTAACCCTTAACTACACAGTTGCATAATTATGTTTACTACAACGACATGTATGTATAGAATTATTTTTAATTTCATAAGTAACTATTTTACTTGTCATTGAAGAAACGAAGTGAAATCTGAAGGGGTTAGAGGTTAAGCACGATTAACATACAGCTCCGATAAGGAAAATATATACGCACATATTCCAGTTTCTATTACGTTTTGAACTGTTTTGCTAATACTTCCTTTTAATTTTTATTGTTTCTAAAATATTTAGATAGTACTTATAAACAAATAGTTTCAAGAAGTCCGCTAATCTATGTATATTCATATAATATTTAGAAGAAAATTAATAAATAATAAACAAAGACGTTTTTATAGTTCAAGCGATCATTTTCTTTTTCTATGCTTTTAAAGCCTGTAAAACGATTCAATATATGTTGTAGCAGAAAAGATCAACCTGAACCTGATTACCAAACCTAGTGTGATATTTATGAAGTTATTCGGTTTTGGTGTACTTGTTAAGCGTGATATCTTTTGAGGGTTAAAACAGTTCATGACAAACTCGCTTCGTAATTGGGTTTGATAAGTTTTACATTGATTTGCCGTCTACGTAATTCGTTTGGACGTGAACAGTAACCTCAATGATTGACCGACTAATTTGCTTGGAGTTCGGCATCTGAAACGTAGAGAGAAGAGCACAAAGTTTTGAAATACGAAACAAAAATTTTCCAAAATTTTCTATATTTTAACTTTTAAGTAATAGTAACAAAACCTATGGTTGATTTTGATTGATGACGATTGGTTTGAACATTTTTGTCAAAAAAGAAATTTTAATTCGATATAGACGACAAACTAAATTTGAGATGAGTCGTAATTTGAGCTTCTGTTCGAACAATCAAACTCCATTACAAAAAGATTAGATGCACGTAATGGATGTGATATCATCACAATCATCTCAGCCAATTTGTGACACTGGATACAGTTTGCCAATTTTTTACAATGTATATCTTCAGAAAATCGCACCGTACTTTTTCGTCTTATAAAAAATCATCCAACGTAAAGTTTTCGTTCATGTCTAATCTTGAACTCTACAGAGTCCTTCTTAACCTATTAATTCCTGGTGTTGATATTTGGTTGCTTAATAAATTGGTGAATTATGGCATATGTAAACCCGTACGTATTTCGGTGCTAATTTATCTTGTTTTTCTTTTGATTGTTTCTTTTACCTTTCCAAGCTTCTTTGAATGGAATCAAAACCTGATATTTGTTTTATTTTGTTTGCGAGAACATGTATTGGTCGATCTTTCTGAAAGCTTACTAGTTGTTGGTTGCTCTCTTGATTCTCATTTGACGTTCCTTTGCAATGTTTATAATATTATTCCATTTTAACAGTTTCTGTATTAGTAAATCCCACCGATAGGGGTAGGTTATTTCCTTTCAGAAATATAATGTGCAGGTTACGTGCATTCTTCATCTAAGAAAGAATTATTTTTGTATCTTATATTATTCATACTCAAAAGTAGTCAGATTCATTGTGGCGGTTTTGAAAGTTAGAAATAATATCATCATCGCATTTTGTATTCAAAGTATTACAGTTTATGATTCATTTGTGTTGATTAATAGTGTATCATGGTGGCGTTTATAACCTCCTCGTCTGGGCATTAAAGGAAGTTCGCATGCGAATTGTGCTGATACAGAAAAGTAAAAGGTCCCCTCTGGCTTTAGTTAGCCTTTCCGTAAGTTAATTTTACATATATATTAGATAGAGAAAACTACACAAAGTAATTTCAATTTGCAGTCTTAATGCATCTATCCGTATTCTACCCAATATATCTGAAATAATTTTATGGAGGGAATAACTTTTTATATAGAACACTTCGTATTTACCATCCAAACACATGTAACTTGAGTAGATTAGCTTATCTCGTAGAATAGGTTATCGAACTGACTGCAAGTAGTCAATAATGTTTGGATAATACCGTGCCAGGTTTGCTTTTAATTTTAGGGGCACCTTGGTTCTTGAATCGACAACTTTATGTTGAACATGTTCATGTTGAGAACAACTTGTTTCAAAGTCCTCACGAGGAAAGGCTTTTATTGGTGTCCGAGATAGCTACAGGCAAAACTCGATTGTAAGTTATTTATGAAAACCTCTGAAATTATAACCTAGAAAAATTGTAAATGAATGAACATTTTTCATTAATTGCATGAAATTTATGAACGTACGTACCCTCAGTATGTTTTTGTTACTAGGTTAAGAATTTATATAGTAATTTTATTCGTCGAAAACGTTTTCCATTAAGCTAAGTACTTTTTAATATATTTGATTTTTAATATTTGTTGAACAATGTCTAAAATGTACTTGTAATGCAAACATAACTATGTATTATAGTTGAAAACATAATGGTGTAATAGTATAAAGACTTTTTTTTATTGATGTTTGTCACAACTATTGTAAAGGTATTAGTTCCAGTTTTGTTCATCATCATCATCATTGGGGCTTCAGTCCTGAAACTGGTTAGACGCCTACCATCATTGTTTCCTATTCTGAACTAACCTACAGATTTCCCCGAAATTTGCACAGTCTGCATCTATCACTATCTGATCTAGGTCTACATCCACCTCTTTTTTTCTATCTCTGCTTGTCATATATCCCATACTATACCCCAAAAATGTCTTAGAACGTATTCTGCCCTTCTATTTCTCATATTTTTTTCCCAAGATATCCTTGTTCCTTTACTGTTTCTATAACCTATTTGTTATTACCTTTGTCTGTCCATTCTCAAACATCTGAAGCACGGCATTTCAAAGGCCGCTACTGTTTTTCTGTCTGCTTTTCAGACTGCTCGTATTTCGTAGGCATACCGTCTGTGCTGTGCTCCACACATACGCTTTCAACAACTTTTTGTTCTGTGTTTGTTGTCTTTCATCATAGGCGCCGTTCTTTCTTGTTAGATGCAGTTCGGTCACCTTCTATTGTTTTACAATTATATACCCTATTTCTCCGACATTCAGTGGTTGCGAAAGGGGGTAAGCAGCCTGTGGCTGCCAAGTTCCCCCAGCACTTGAGCATTTACTGATTTAATATTTTTTCCAATATATCTTTTCGCACAGTCAACATTAGTTGCAGATATTTCACAACAAACAACTAGTGGTTTATAATATTCATCAGATTTATCTGCGCTTATTTTTTCGTCATTGGGTTTCCCGTCTCAAAACTGGTTGGACATGTGCACTTATTTCTTTTCTAAACTAACCTACATAGTTCCCTGAAATTCTCACATAGCAATACAGCTCGGTTTCCCTTATATTATTTTCTAATATTATGCCCTATTTCACTGAGATTTATTAAAGGGGGTTAAGCAACCTGTGGCTGCCAAGATCCCCCAACACTTAGACATTTGCCGAAATAATAGTTTTCCAGTAAATGCTTTCACGCAATTACCATAATTCGAGAATATTGCCCATCCAATGCTTGTAGTTGTTTATAATAAATATCATGTTTCTTCTATTGTTTTCTAATATTATGCCCTTTTTCACTGAGATTTATTGAAGAGGGTTAAGCAACCTGTGGCTGCCAAGATCCCCCAACACTTAGACATTTGCCGAAATAATAGTTTTCCAGTAGATGCTTTCACGCAATTACCATTATTCAAGAATATTGCCCCTCCGATGCTTGTAGTTGCTTATAATAAATATCATGTTTAAGTGCAGTTACTTTTTTCGTCATTAATTTATCCATCTTGGAACTGGTTGGATGCGTACCTCCATTGATTTCTCTTCTGAGCTAGCCTACACATTTCCCTGAAACTTCTACAACCTACATCTTTCACTATCTGTGTGCAGTAGTCTAACCTAGGTCTACCTCTTCTTCTCTTTATTCCTATCTCTGCTTCTAGTATATTCCGCACTATTTCCTCATGCCGTAGTATGTGGCCTATCATCCCATCTCTCCTATTTTTTACCGTTTTCCACATATTTCTTTCTTCCCCTACCATTTTTAGTACCTCTTCGTTCTTAACTTTGTCTGTCCATGATATCTTCATCATACGTCTGTAGCACCACATTTCGATGGCTTCTACCTTTTTCTTGTCCGCTACTCCCACTGTCCAGGCTTCACAGCCATACAGTGCTGTGCTCCACACATATGTTTTGAGCAATCTTTTCCTTGTTTCTATGTTTGTGGTCTTTGAGCACAGTAGTTGCTTTTTCTTGTTAAATGTAGCACGACCTTGTGCTAATCTTTGTTTTATATCTTTTGTGCTTTTCCCATCTTGCGTTATTTGGCTTCCTAGGTAGCAGAAATCCTTAACCTCTTGAAGTTCGTGTTACATATTTGTATTCTTGTTTTTGATTTATTTTCTTCTCCTTTGCATACTAGTACTTTTGTTTTACTTTTGATAATTTTCATACCGTATCTCTCTGTTAGAATCGTTTCCATTTCATTGAGAGCAGCTTCTAACTCGTCCTTGCTTAGATGCTAATACCGCTATATCATCTGCAAATCTAAACATATCAATTTTTTGTCCCTGCATAGTAATTACAAATGTCTTTCTGCATTTGACAGTATTCATTGTCTCTTCAATGTACAAGTTAAAAATTAGTGGGGATAGGGCACATCCCTGTCTCACCCATTTCCTGATGTTTACTTCTCTACGTTCCTGCTCTAATTCTATTACTCCTGTTTGCTCTTTGTATAAGCTATGTACTATTCGTCTATCCCTATAACTCATTCCAATCTTTTTGAGTATTTCAAACATTTTTTTCCATTTTACATTGTCAAATGCTTTTTCCAGATCTACAAACCCTATATACACGCTTTCCCCTTTTTCTATTGTTTTCTCCATTATCACTCTCTGAGCTAAGATAGCTTCCCGTGTTCCCCTGTTTCGCCTAAGCCCAAATTGGTCTTCTCCTAGTATTTCTTCAGCCCGTTTTTCCATTCGTCTTTGTACAATTCTGGTTAATATTTTTGATACGTGTGCTGTCAAGCTTATTGTTCGAAAATTTTCACATCTATCTGCGTCTTTCTTTTTTGGTATAGTTACTATGATGTTATGTTTGAAATCTTTGGGTATCTCGCCTGTCTCATACATATAGCTTACAAGTTGGAAGAGTCGTTCTGTTACTGCGTGTCCAGCGGCTTTTAGAGTGCACCTTATCTGTACCCGGCGCCTTACCATTTTTCAGACCCTTTAATGCTATTTCAAATTCATCTCTAAGTATAGGATATCCCAAGTCATCATTTTCAATGTCTGATTCCTTTTCTAATGCAGTTAGTTCTTCTCCTGCATATAAATTCCCTATATATTCTTGCCATCTACCCACTTTCTCTACATTTTCTATAATGACATTTCCTCCCGCGTCTCTTATATTTTTGCTATACGTTTCTATATCTCTAAAATTGATTCTAATTAGTTTGTATGTTTCATCTGTCTTTCCTACTTCCATCTTAGTTTGTACCTCTTTGCACTTTTCATCAATCCATTGTTCTTTAGCTTTCCTGCATTTTCGAATAATTTCCCATTTTATGGCTTTGTATCTCTGTTTTCCTGTTTCGTCTGATTTATTTTTGTATTTTCGTCTTTTTTCTATTAAATTCAGGATATCCTTTGTTATCCATGGTTTCTTATTTACTTTTTGGCCGCCATGTCGAGGCTGAATTTAATGTTATTCCATTATGTTTCTACTTCCTTAGTATCAGATATTTTCCCAATATCTTTGAGCAATTCATTTGACCTTTTTTCGAATCTTTCTTGAATATCTTTCTCTTTTAGTTTCTGTAGGTCCAAGTGCCTTTTTCCGTTTCTTTTTTTCAAATTTTTAAATTTAAGTGCGGCCTTCATAATTACGATGTTGTGGTCAGTGTCTATATCTGCTTCTGGGTAGCTTCTACA
Organism: Platerodrilus igneus; assembly: GCA_036346225.1. Taxonomy (NCBI): domain Eukaryota; kingdom Metazoa; phylum Arthropoda; class Insecta; order Coleoptera; family Lycidae; genus Platerodrilus; species Platerodrilus igneus. The sequence continues at coordinate 11,361,317 of JARFIW010001171.1, read as the reverse complement.
GTCTTTTACTTGATTCCTAAACCGTTGTCGAACAAGAATGTAATCTATTTGATATCTTCCTATATCTCCTGGCATCTTCCACGTATATCGTCTTCTAGCATGATGTTGAAATAATGTGTTTGAAAAGATTAAATTGTTCTTGTCGCAAAATTCTACCAGCTTATTTCCTCTGTCGTTTCTAGTGCCTAAACCAAATAAACCTACTATCGTTCCTTCCCTACCCTCACCTACCACTGCATTAAAATCCCCCGTAATTATTAAATTTTCATGTCCTTTTACGTGTCTTCGATATCTTTGTAGATCGCTTCTACCTCTTCGTCACTGTAGCTAGAGGTGGGCATGTATACTTGTATTATTACTGTGTTTACCGGTTTAGATTCTAATCTAACCATGAGTACTCTTTCATTCTTTTGTAAGTAATTTTCTACACAGTATCCTATCTTTTTCCACATAACTATCCCCACATCCAAATTTCCTTCCTCGGCTCCTGTATGAATTACCCTAAAGTCTCCACTCCAAAAATCCCCCGCCTCTGGCCACCGAACTTTGCTGATCCCTACTATATCTAATGATAACCTATTCATTTCGATTTTTAGGTTCTCTAGCTTATCTACTTGCTTCATAGTTCTAACATTCCACGCTCCGACTCGCAAAATGTTCCCGACTCTTATTTTTAACTTTCCGATCGCATCCTTCGAAGTAGTCCCCTTCCGGAGATCCGAATGGGGGACTATTTTAACTCTGGAATCTTTTACCCCAGAGAATGCCATCATTTTATTATAATTTAGGTACGCTGTGTACTTGGGAGGTAATGTGGTGGTTTCCCGTTGCCTTCCACATCGCGGTAGTGTGTCTTAGACTGCCATACCGACCCCTACGGTATCTGCCAATCTAAGTACCGAAAGAGCCGCTGCCCTCTTTCGGGGACCTGTCTTAGTCTGGTTCTTCACTAACGACCCTACTACTATGGTTGGACCTGTAGTTTGGCTCTTTAGCTCATTAGGACACGCAAGCCATTTCACCTGTTCTAGTAATCTAGAACTTCGGCAAGGTGCAGGTCCATTCGAAATGGCCAGTTTTGTTACAATAAATTATTTTGCAATTAGCTAGAGGCGTTATTAAAATTCAGGCCATTTAAATTTGATTTTAGACAACTCTAACCGTTTACATACGTATATTAGTGTTCTTTTGGTTAACGTTTGTTTGATGTTTATTTTAACAATAGTGAACTTAATGATTTCTTATGCGAATTTTAAGCCAGAATCACTCTCCCGATCTCAGGTTTTGTCATCCTCTTGTTTTTCTGTCTGAAACTTTTCCCTAAAAACCCTGCGAGATAAGGCGGCGTCCAAAACACTTCCTGATTAAGATATATTTCAGACAGAATAACATTCCGGGAACATCTTCAAACACACCACGCGTCCCATTGAATTCGTCGGCAACCATTTTTGTTAGTATAGTCGAGGTCTTTGGTACTTACTCGAAACAAAATTTTAGCCGGGTACTGCACCGAGTTTTTGGTTCAAAGGTATTTTTCTAAAGTAATAGTCGGAAGTAACAGTGCTGTATATGCGGTAATGTAAGTTGTTACTTTGGTGAATTTTGAATATTTTATGTGGTTTACTTTGCTCTCCTTTAATTATTTTGCTATTTTATTGGCATTTAGTGTTAATATTTGTAATTATAATTTTTTTTTTGAGATTTAATGTAACCAATCGAGTTGGAGACACTTTGTGTTCTACTCATTGAATAGCCATGGTATTGGTTTCATTTATATAGATAGGAGATTTTACGGCTCAACGTAAGAGGTACCTTTGTAAGAATTCTAACACTTTCTCGTTACGCTAATATCATAGCATTATATATATATATATATATATATATATATATATATATATATATATATATATATATATATTAGATAATTACATAAAGCAAGTTGATTAATACTAAGGTATTAGTTAATAAGACGAAATAATAACTTGAGACTTTTTATGCCAACCCCAAATGATCATTTCAAATCCAGCGAGTAATTGAAAGATGGAAAATATATGGTTCCGGAACCTATATCTTCGACTTTTGAAGCTGATGCGTTTTCTAGTTACGCCAACGAGACGGGTGACCTAAACTGGAAAAATACACAAATCTAAATCATATGCCTCCCTATATCAACGACGACCAACAGCTCCCTTCTTGTCACACAATAGTTCCTTTCTGGCCGCGACAGGAGCTTGCTGAAATACCCAATAACTTTTTCTTGCCCGTCCTGCACCTGAGAAAGAACGCTTTCTATAGCTGTGTTGCTGGCATCGGTATCTAACACAAATTTACCCTCCATCCGTAGATAACTCAGAATCGGTGCTGTAACTAGTAGCCATTTCAGTTGTTCAAATGTGCTGGTAGTCATCATTTTAATTATGTTTTTGTCCAACTTCGGTTAATTTCGTCAACGGTTTGGCAATGTTCGCAAATCCTAGTATAAAACGTCGGTAATATGTACACAATCCTAGAAAACCGCGTAGTTGGTGTATATCTGCTGGTGCAGGGCACTCTTGCACCGTTTGTATCCTGTCAGGGTCGGCTCTTATTCCGGTCTCCGAAACGACGTCCTAAGTATTTCACCTCTTTTTTTCAATAGGTGACGTTTCTTAGGGCTCAAGGTAAGGTTTGCCCCGCGTAATATTTGGAATATCTCATCTAGGTTCTCAAGATGTTCTTCAAAAGACCCGCCTAACATTATCACATCGTCTAGGTATACTAGACATGTTTTCCAGGACAGTCCAAGCAGTATCGACTCCATCAAACCTTCAAAAGTAGCAGGAGCATTGCATAATCCGAAGGGCATGACTTTGAACTGCCATAATCAATTGTAAACGCAGTTTTCTCTTTATCGTTTGGCTCTTAGCCTACCTGCCAGTATCCGATTTTCAAGTCCAAGGTCGGAAACCATTTAGATCCGGATAGAATATCCAACGTGTCATCAATTCTGTGCAAAGGATAACTGTTTTTCTTTGTGACATTGTTTAGCCGCCGGTAGTCTACACAAAACCTTGTCGACTCATCCTTTTTCTTGACAAGCACTACCGGAGATTCCCATGGACTATTCGAGTGCTCAATTATTCCCTGTTTCTTCATGTCTGTTATAATTTGCTCGGCTTCCTTACGTTTTGCCAAAGGAAGCCGCCTGGGATGTTGTCGTATCGGTTATGCATATCCAATATTGATCTTGTGTTGCACCACATTCGTCCTTCCTTTCTCACTATTATCCAGTGCAAACACACCTCGATATTGTCCGACCAATTCTTCTACCTTGCCCAGTTGGTTGCCGTTTAATCCTTGACACGAAGGTATCAACATATCCAGCAACCGTTGGCTGGTTTATCTTTTGTGTCGCCCGCACAACGTTTAATATGGCATACTGGAATGCAACTTCCCACAATCATGTTTTCCTTCAGGGTCACCGTATACGGATTAATGTTTAGCACCCTTATTGGTATCATATTTCGAGACTTTGCCAGTGTTCTTCCAATCAGTAATCCCTCCTGACCAATTCCCGATTCAGTTGCTTCCATCATGCATACTTGTCCTTCCACGAGATTACCATCCAGGCGTCCCATCACGATGATTATATCCGTCTTTTCAGGTATTTTCATATCACAAATCATTCGAACTTGCATCGTCTGGTTACTCGTCCCTTGAAATGGAATCTCATCATCATCTATCCGAAGCACATTTTCTTTCATGTTCACATGAAACCCATATTCTCTCATGAGCTCCATTCCCAAGATCACTTCTTGTGTAATTTCAGCTACCAACACCCGATGAATAAATAGTTCTCCAATTCTCAACGTTACGGCAGTCTCTCCGTGAGTAAAAATTTTCCCACCACTTGCCGTTCGAAGACATACCGATGGAGGTAGTACTTTTCCACGACCGACCAAATTTGGTTTCACAATAGTCCTTTTTGCTCCTGTATCCACGAGTAGTCGGACAACCCTACCATTAACTCTACCATGGATATAAATGCTGTCCAGACTTCCCATCGACCATACAGCACGGATGATAATCTCCGGGCCACTACGTTGTGCTGTCAAAGTTCGCCTCCTTACGTCGACTTGCTTTAGTTTTCTTGCTGCTCGACCGGTTGTTTTTTTTTTGTTGAGTACAGCGTTTCTGTATATGGCCAATTTCACCGCAGCTCCAGCATCGCAGATCCCATCTTCTATGCTGTTCTGCGATTGACCAGGTTCTTCTAAAGCAGACCAAACTTTGTGACTCACCCTGTATTATGTCTATCTAGCTGCTTCAAATTCAAGCGTTTGGTTGGGAATATATGGATATCACATTATAAGTCTCTTTTTCATCAATGGCTCTTGAACGGCGTAAAATATCTAGAGTTGTTTCAAACAGAGATTGGTCCAACCATAGCAGGAGAAAATGTAGTATAGTTTAAACAGGATAGTTGTTCGGCTTATTTTACTAGAGAGACTGCTTCGTATTTAAATGAATGTTATCCAAATAATGTGTAATAGTTTTTTTGACCACTGCAGAGCACCAATAAATTATCAGTTAAATACATCTTTTGTCTAGTCCATTAAACCAGTAAACATCGTCAGTTAAATAAATATCCGTATTGGGATCATGTGGTCTAACCACAATACAGAGATGCTAGTTTGGTTGCTAACATCAGGCGTTAATTATTAGAATAAATATTTCAAGGCCAAACAGCTTTCCTATTTCGTGCACAATGTGTCAACGGTCACTTTAGCTAGAACACCTAGCACGAAGGTACCATGGAGAACCTGAAGGTTATAGCAAGTAATATGCGTGTGGCTTTACGCCGTAGTGGAACTCAAGTGTAATAAACACTTGACATAGTGCTTTTTAATAATGCGCTCTTTTACATATTCTTTTACATATTCTTTTACATATTCTTGTACATATTCTTGTACATATTCTTATGAATACTCTTTTAAATTATCTTTTGTATATTTATTTGAAGACTCCTTCATATATTCCTTTGTTAGTATGATTCCGTTTTATCTGGTTTTATAAAAATTAGCCCGTTTAAATGTTGTGTTTCAAGATTATGTGGATCCTTTCTTTGCATTTACGATTATCGAGCTTACCGTTCAATTACTTCAATGTAGCGATAAGAAAATTTGGTCTAGCATGATCGACCTTCAACTTTACTATAATAGTGGGATTTAATGAAATGTTCTGCGATGAAACTATATGTTTTAAATTTTAAGGAAATGTTCTGCAATGTAGATAGCAATTTTTTGGTTTGAATCTAACGTCCAATAATTAACAACGATGGTCTTTTTGAAATTGCTAGTATGAATTTACAAGTCACTATGTGGATAACTACACGAAGATAATTATTTTGGTAACGATCTACATATAGTAGTACATCGAAGTTTTGCATATTTGTGATAACCGTTGTAATGGATTTTGGTTTGTCCCGTTGTTGCGTATAGGAAATACGCTTTAAGCTGATATGGTCAGGTACAAGAATCACGCAGCTGGTTATTAGCAGTACAACACGTGAAGGCGACGTCACTTGTTTGTCCAAGGACCGTATGTATAAACATCTGTTCTAACATGATGTAGCGTTTGCACTGGGCGAACTCTGATACAAGGCTACACCAGAAAAATAACTTTGTGATGACCTATAACTATTATTTTGTTTAACAAACTAGAAAGGACTTTGATAAATTTTTATTATCAATATAAATGCAGTGTAATAACAGTTATTATTATTAATGAAATTAAGCAACTCCATTGAGTTTTGATTAAAGTTTCATTTATGCATAATTTTAGTTACAGCTTTTGAACATTGGATTATTAGACATTTTAGATATTATCATATACATTTGTAAACCAAATAGCAGATCTGGTATTTTTGGTATTGATTTGAGTTAATTTTTGTAGTAAAAGAAACGCTTAAAGTTCTTGATATTTTTTTCAAATTCATAGTCCTACCTCAGAGTAGAAGAAATTATATTAACCTTTTTAAACGTAAATTTTGTACATACAATTTTTTATGAAGAAACATCTTTTAATTAAAGAATCAACATTTAATTCTCTTAATTAATTGTTTTATTTTGAACAAGTGAGTTCAGAAATAGTGTAACCAGGTCAATGAACAAAAGGCATAAATACCTTCGAGGTAATGATAGTAACTCCGATTTAACAAAGAAGCTTTAATTGCTCTTTCAGAATTTGAAGCCTAATATTTGTGTTCATAAAATTGTGTGCATAATTAATCTTTTCAGTTTTTTTATGAGGTAGCAAGAGTATATCTCTTGTGTCCTCATTTTGTTAATTTAATTCAATTTTCTTTACATCCCCTGCGTAAGTAGTTAATACGACATTCCTCTCTAAGGACTTCTAAGTCCTCCTTAGGGAAACCCTGTGTTTAAAATTTAATGACTGGTGGCGCCCTCCCTAAACCCCTGTTTTGGTATGAGTCAAGCCCTAGTAAAAAGAACCACGACCAATCTTTATAAGCTCTACCCGAGGAATAGACCCCTAGCATAGTGGGAAGATATTTGCGTTCCATCATTTTAAGGAAATCCTTCCTTAAAGTTCACTGGTTTCATTTGAGAATATTAAAGAACCCACGGGTTACTTTAATTATTCAATCAATACCATTGAGTAAGTGTTAATCTTATAAGAACTGGATGGGTCATGGAGAACTGGGGAATTGATCCGCTCACCACATTTATCACCAAACGATTTTTTTGTGTGGGGTCACTTGAAAGAAGCATGACATGCAAACGCCGAAAGTTTGAGAAGAATAAAATTGTGGAAGATGCAATAATATAACAAACAGATAACCTGCGAATGTGTGCAGATTGCAGAAATTTTTACGATTGACTTGGTTTTTGTTTAGCCTGGAATGGAAATATGTTTAGTATATGATTTTATGTACATTATTAGTTCATATCTTTCGAGTTAATGTGCTCGTTTTAATTATTGTAAAAAATAATTGTTTATATTGAATTATTCCGTTCCGAATGGACCTGCACCTTGCCGAAGTTCTAGATTACTAGAACGGGTGGAATGGTTTGCACGTTCCAGTGATCTAGACAGTCAGACTACAGGTTCAACCTAATTAGTAGGCTCTTTAGTGAGGAACCAGACAAAGACAGGTGTCCCGAAAGAGGGCAGCAGCTCTTTCGGTACTTAGAGTGGCCGATACCATATAGATGGGAATGGCATTCTAAGAGGTGGAAGGCAACGGGAAACCACCACATCACCTCCCAAGCACACAGCGTACTTAAATTGTAATTAAGATGATGACATCCTATGGTGAAAAAGATTCTGGAGTTAAAGTATTCCCCCATTCGGATCTCCGGGAGGGGACTGCTTTGGAGGATGTGATCGAAAAGTTTAGAAATTGAGTCTGGAACATTTTGAGAGTCGGAGCGTGGAATGTCAGACGTATGAAGCAAGTAGGTGAGCTAGAGAATCTGAAAATTGAAATGAATAAAATAGCATTAGACGTAGTAGGGATTAGCAAAGTTCGTGGCCAGAGACGGAGGATTTTTTGAGTGAAGGCGTTATGGTAATTCATACAGGAATAGAGGAAGGAAATTGGGGTGTGGGGAAGTTATGCGATAAAAGATAGGATACTGTATAAAACTACCTACAAATGAACGAAAGAACTCTCATGGTTGGATTAGAATCTACACCGGTACCTACAGTAAGAATACAAGTATACATGCTCACCTTTATCTACAGTGAGCAAGAGGTAGAAACGTTCTACAAAAATATCGAAGACATACTAAGATATGTGAAAGGACATTGCGGGGGATTTTAATGCATTGGTAGATAAGGGTAAGGAAGGAGCGGAAGTAAGTTTATGTGGTTTGGGAACGAGAAACCACAAGGGAAATAGGCTGGTATAATTTTGGAGCAAAAACAGTTTAACCATCACAAACACAATACTTCAACATCATGCTAGAAGACGATACACGTGGAAGATGCCAGGAGATATAGGAAGATGTCAAATAGATTACATTCTTGTTAGACAACGGTTTAGGAATCAAGTGAAAGACTGTAGAAGCTACCCAAATGCAGATAGAGACACCGACCACAACATCGTAATTATGAGGACCGTTTTAAATTTAAAAATTTGAAAAAAGGAACGGAAAAAGGCACTTTGACTTTGAGAAACTAGAAGATAAAGATATCCACGAAAGATTTGAAAAAGTCAAATGAATTGCTGAAAGACATCGGGAAAATTTCTTATACTGAGGAAGTAGAAACAATGGAATAACATTAAATCCAGCTTGAACATGGCGGCTAGAGATATTCTGTAGTGTATACAAAAAAAAACAACAAACCATGGATAACAAAGGATACTCTGAAATGACAGCACACGTGTCCAAAATATTAACTAGAATTGTACAAAGACTGAAGAAATATTAGGAGAAGTTCAATTTGGGTTTTAGGCGTAACAGGGGAACACGGAAGGCTGTTTTAGCTCTGAGGGTGATAATGGAGAAAACAATACAAAAAGGGGAAATTATAGGGTTTGTAAATCTGGAAAAAACATTCGACAATGTAAAATGGGAAAAAATGTTTGAAATACTCAAAAAGATTGGAATGAGTTTCAGGGATAGACGGATAGTACATAGCTTATACAAAAGGCAAACAGCGGTAATAGAATTATAGGAGGAATGTAGAGACGTAAATATTAGGAAAGGGGGTGAGGTAGGGATGTGCCCTATCACCATTAATTTTTAACTTGTAGATCGAAGAGGCAATAAATACTATCAAATGCACGAAGACATATGGAATTATTATGCAGAGACAAAAGATTGATATGCTAGATTTGCAGACGATATAGCGGTATTAGCATCTAACAAGAAAGAGTTAGAAGCTGCTCTTAATGAAATGGAAAAATGAAAATTAACAAAAATAAAACTAATGTACTAGTATGTAACGGGGGGATCAAAAACTAGAATACAAACAGGCAACGAGAACTTACGAAAGGTTAAGGTTTTCTGCTACCTAGGTAGCCAAGATGAGAAGAGCGCAAAAAATATTAAACAAAGATTAGCACAAGGTCGTGTTACATTTATCAAGAAAAAGCAACTACTGCGTTCAAAGACAACAAAGATAGAAACAAGGAAAAGATTGTTTAAAATATACGCGTGGAGCACAGCACTGTACGGTTGTGAAACTTGGGCAGTAGGAGAAGCGGACAGGAAAAAGATAATAGCCCTTGAAATGTGGCGCTACAGACGTATAATGAAGATATCATGGACAGACAAAGTTAAGAACAAAGAGGTATTGGAAATGATGGGGGAAGAAAGAAAAATGTGGAAAACGATAAAAATAGGAGAGATAGGATGATAGGTCACATACTAAGGCATGAGGGAACAGTGCGAAATATATTAGAAGCACAGATTGAAAAAAAAAAGATAGAGATAGACTTTGATTAGACTATTGCATACAGATAGTGAAAGATGTGGAATGTGAGAATTTCAGGGAATGTGTAGGCTACCTAAGAAAAGAAATGAATGGAGGTACGCGTCCAACTAGTTCTACGATGGAAAACCTAATGATGAAAAAAATGACTATACTTAAACCTGATGATTATTATAAGCAACTACAGGTATTGGTTTTGCAATATTCTCAACTAATGTTAATTGTGCGAAAGAATTTACTGGAATACTATTAATTCAGCAGATGTCTAAGCGTTGGGGTATCTTGGTAACTACAGGTTGCTTAATCCCCTTCACATACCACTGAATCTCGGTGAAATAGACATACAATTAGAAAACAATAGTAGGGGAAGTGATCTGTATCTAGGCCGGGTAAATTTTAAGGAACTGTGTAGGCTAGCTCAGAATAGAAATAAGTGGCGGTACACGTTAAACCACTTTTAAGACGGAAAACCCAATGACGAAAAAATTAATTGCACTTATATCTGATAATTATTATAGACAACTACAGGTGTTGGTTTTGAAATATTTTCAACTAATGTTGATTGTGCGAAAGGATAAATCAGTACACTATTAATTCGGCAAATGTTCAAGGGTTGCGGGATCTTGGTAACCGCAAGCTGCTTAACCACCTTCACATACCACAATATGGAAATAGGGTTATATTTGCAAAACAATAGAAGAATAAGTAGAGTATTTAGTGACGAATCAGACCCACATTTCCCCCAGCATCCACATTTCCCCACACATCTGGACCAAATTTACATGTAAATTCCCATAAGGAGGAAATGATGGAGATGAATCTCCGCCTGGCTCCTCCTTGCTCTCCTCCTTGCTCGGACACCCCCACAACCATTTTGATTACATCACACCCGCATTCTTTTCACCCGCGAGATAAATCTTTCTCCACATTTCCACCCACGAGATAAACCTATCTTGTTTGGTATCAATTAATATTAGAATTTTCTCAGTTACCCGAATCTCTAGGAATTTTTTAGATAGCATCATCCCCAAGGGAGCTACCCCAATTTTAAGATTTCTTACCTGTAGCGACTTTTGAGCGTTCTTATAAATTTTTTTATACATGCGATACATTTTGTTAGTCTAGAATTTTATGTAGAATCCGAATCCGTAAACAGATTTAAAATCGGACTACGCCCTGCAAAGTTACACATATACTCTCTGCGAGATAAATCTTTCTCCACATTTCCACCCACGAGATAAACCTACCTTGCTTAGTATCAATCAATATTAGAATTTTCTCAGCTACCCGAATCTCTAGGAATCTTTTAGATAGCGCCATCCCCCAGAGAGCTACCCCCATTTTAAGATTTTTTACCGGCAGCGACTTTTGACCGTTCTTATAAATTTTTTATACATGCAATACATTTTGTTAGTCTAGAATTTTATGTAGAATCCGAATCTGTAAACAGATTTAAAATAGGACCACCCCTTACCATTTTATACACACCCTCTAAATTATAAATTTCCTGCGGCTCATACCTAAAAGAAAATCTAAAAACCAGTCTTAAACTTTTTATTACAGACAATTTTTACTAATACAGTTTAAATTTTGTAAACCACATTTCTAAATACATATTTACAATTTTTTATTCTTAATCTAGAACTCATATCGGCTTATACTTATTAATATTTATTTCTAAATAGAGCACTTTTTCCAAAGACCAACCGGACCCGCATGTTTCAAATTCCTCTGATTTTGTTCTTATGGTTTCGCTTAAGACCTCGTACATATTTTCCAGATTACTAGAAGACGTTATAACCACATTTTTTGTGTTAAAGGATTTCACATCGGTAGTCTCTTCTCCCATTTTGGTGTAAACGCCGTAGAGTTCGCAATAGACTTTTATTGCTGTATGTTGTATTCTTTTTTCATTTATTAATCGAATAAATCGCTCTTTCTGCTTCCAAAGAAACTCGGACACTCCATCGTCGACACTGGCGTTCTTTATGCGATAGCTAGCCATACGGTTGTTAAACGCTGTACTAACCATTTCTACACCATCGTCGCTAGTAGCGGTAATTGATGCATTTTTATGTCTGTTGCTCCTTAAATGTGCGGCATGCGTAGTTTTTTCCATTTCGAAATCGCATACTTTACACATAATTCGTGGTTGTTTCGTACAAGGCCCTTTAACAGCTGGCGGAGCTGAACGTTTACGGCTTAATGGCATGCCGTGCTGTTTTTCCTTGTGTCGCTGTAAGTTACCCATTCTCGTAAAAGCGATACCGCAAGTCCCACAGTTTAAGTACTTTGCTGCAGACGGATGTATAAGCTTAACCTTGGACGATGTTACACCACAACATTTGTTCTGGTGCCGTTTAGAGCATCCTCCTGGTAAAGTAGACGTGACACAGCTCGCATTTAAAAACGTTTGCAGATACCATTTTAGTACAAAACAAAATCCGCACTATAGCACTTTGGTTAAACTTGTAAGCGAACTAACTTATAACTAAAGAGTTTACTCTTGCGCACCTGCTTTATGTACCCTATAGAATGCAAACCGAAGGTTTCCGAAGACACCGAACGAAGTTGAGGATTCAGCGGGAACTAAATGACGTCATAATCCTTTGCTGCTTGTCCAATACATTTAGCGCCAACGCATGCACCTGGTTCGCATCGTCGATGGTGCGAATGACGTTAGTAGAAACATCGGAAACGTCTTCCATGTTATACGGATCGCGTGCATATTAAAAATCCAAAAAGGTGATAGCACACGCACACAAATTGTGTGCAAGTCGTGCTGTAGAAGATGCAGTGCTACTATAACCAAAAACTTAATAAAAACACTTTAAACCATTAGTAAAGAAATACCAACTTGTTGTCTACAGGATACTTACTAATAAAGTAATTTAATTTTAAATAACTTCTACGTCATATTTTAGGAAATGGTGGGCTTGAATATTTTCTAAATGAATCACCGAGCGAAAGTATATGCTTAGTAGTATTAAAATTAACCATTAATTTCCCATTTTTACGACCGTGGTTAATTATAGATTAAAATTTAATTTGTGCACGTTCGAGCTTCTCGTAAACTAACATATTTTATAGCAACAATGCGCTGTATAATACATGCATACCCCTTCGCCGCGCTACTGCTATTCTTGTAATTGCTAGAAAAGTCACTCTCCTTTTACTGTTAGGACCGATGCAAAGCACCATTTTTTTTATACGTTCTATAGCACATCGCGCACTTTTTCGTCTGATGATTAAATTTTGCTTCTGTAGGCTTTTACACTTTCGCATAGCGGTCGGCCACACGTAATGATTTCTAGAACCGGTAAGTACTCGATATCGCCCAAATAGAGAATTAGATGCTCGATGTCTGTCAACTTCCAATTCTCTCGTAAAAGGTAGAAAAAACTCAGTCAATCATCCATCTAACTTAAACTTTGACCCGCTCCTGTTCTGATAATTTACAAACATTTTTCAAACGACAATAGGCCGCGAATTTTTAAACCTCCGAGGGATCTTTAAGTCGTGATCAATTACACATCCGAGCTACGCGTAAACTAACATATTTTGTAGCAACTGTATAATACATGCATACCCCTTCTCTGCACTACTGCTATTCTTGTACTTGCTTGAAAAAGTCAGTCGCCCTTTTTACGGGTAGGGCCGCTAAAAAGCACAATTCCATACTTTCTTTATACGTGTAGCACATCGCGCACTTTTTGTCGGATAATTAAATTTTTGTTTATGTAGGCCTTTACACTTTCGCTTATTTAAACATCTAATACAATTGATTAACCACTTTCGATTATTCTAACGGAGACCACCATACATCCCGCCGCACCGTTCTTTTTGAATCCAACGATCCTATGGGCTTCCACGCACTAACACCTGACGTATCTTTCCTACTATTTGTTAAACAAAAACTACCGGCATCGCCATGTTCGTATACAAACGTAAGCAGATGTTTGTGGATATGTACGAGTATATGTAGTCATATACATTAACCAGTCTAAGCTATTTTATTTAGTCCACGAAAACTACTATTTTTCTAAACCATAATTAATAATCGTCTTTATAGGTTCCACATTTCTACCGTTACCCAATGACTGGTGCTACGTACATGGAAACTTTAATTTCTTATTGGAGAGAATTCTTATTCTCCCGCGCACTGCTGCGTAGTTGCATGCCCAGCTCTTTTGGAGGTATATGCTCGTTATAGGTTGTAAGACCCTCGGTTTTACTTAACTACAATTCGTGAGACCCCTTTAATCTTTTTAATCGTATCTTTCTCGCCTACAATACAGTAGGACTTAACATTACTACCAACAAATTCTAATACCGGACCCCCATTAAATACGTCTTTAATTTTCCCTACAACTTTTTTTGTTGACAAGTGTTATATTGTATTTATTATACGCAGGGTAGTCACTCTTTTAAGATAAATATATTTTGCTAGGTATCAACTAATATTAAATTTTTCTAGGGACCCCAAATCTGTAAATAGATTTTAAATAGGACCACCCCATACAAAGTTATGCGTTTTAAAGACCCAAATCACTGATTTTTGCCCATCTTTATTTAACTCCATTTTTAAAACCTTTTTCGCTACCCAAGACATATGCCTTAGCCAACCATCTTCCGAGAAATCTAAAACCGCTGTGTTCCGCGAACACCACGTGGAGATAACACGTATACTCTGTCAACCAGGATAGAAGCCAGAAGGATTTGGAAGGTGGGAGAAGAACTTAAAAATTATGGAATCTTAAAACTAATATATACAAATATAAACAACTATCTTATATCTTTACGCCCCCCCATGCGTAGATTGTTGTACTATTAGGAATGATGTACCTTTTGTCATCTTCCCTCGATAAACTAATTTTATTAATAAGCTGCGTATACAAATCGTATTCTTTTACTCCGGATACATACGCAGACAAGTACTCGATACCATCCAAATAAAGAATTGGATGCTTGGTGACTGTTAACATCCGCTTCCCTCGTGTACGCCCAGACATCCTAGCTCATGAGCACCCCTGCGCATGCACACCCCTGCCCATGCACACCCCTACGCGTACGCACCCCTGTCCATGCACGCTGCCCATGCGCACCCCTCTCTGTGCGACTGCTATTTCGGGGTAACGTCACAGCCTTTTATAAATAAAGAACAATGTTATATACTATTATAAAATGTTTATTCTGACATTATACATAACAAATTTAAAAATATTTAATGCCAAGCATGGAGTCATTTAAACTTAATTTTAATACAAAGTTATACACAGAAGACAGTCCTTTCTTTATTTTTTTATTATTGTTGCACATATTTTCTGTCAACAGCCATAATCCAAATCGCTCATTTGTCGGTTTCACTTTATTCCCAAGAAGTTGAGAAACGTTAATCACCTTGGAGACGCTCATGTTTACCGTTCTAGCTACTATCGAATACTAAATTGAATACGAAAAAATTGTTCTCTTACGTATTCTACAGAGTGAGGACGTATATTGCTGAAGATAGTCGAATATGTTGTTATCCAACCTAAGCCGACAGGGATGCGCATCGACATATATCCGGATATATGTAGGATGTTAAGTTAGGGTGAAATTGCCCCATAGGGTGAAATTACCTCCACATGACCACATGGCCATATGACCACATGACCATATGACCACATGACCATATGACCACATGACCACATGACCATATGACTTTAAATATAGAGGCAAACTTCGGTACATTTTACAATTCGAAAACCTAGACGGTCTTTATGTATCAAACTATTGGCTAGAAAAGGAGATAGAAGACCTGGGTATCGATTTAAATTTTAAGCTGCGAATAAAATTAGATAAAATTAAGACCACTGCAAATAAACATAAAGAAAGGACTGTCTTCTGTGTATAACTTTGTATTAAAATTAAGTTTAAATGACTCCATGCTTGGCATTAAATATTTTGAAATTTGTTATGTATAATGTCAGAATAAACATTTTATAATAGTATATAGTCTTTGCAATTTCTAAATAGACCTCGTCATCCGTGACGTCACACAAGTACTAACTATTTATGTAGATGTTTGTCAACCTAATACCGTACAATATTAATGTTATAGTTTTGGTTTGAATAATAGCAATTTACGACGTTGCCAATAATTTTAAAGCCAAATATTAAATTTTGACGTTTAAATTTTAGGTTATATTCCATTCCTTGTTTTGTTGGTGTCAACGACCTCTTAAATTTTTCCGTTTTTATATATTGATATTTGGCTGGTTTTTGCCTCAAACAGTGCTATTCACAACTCATATTAGTATTAAACTGAACTCTAATAACCAAAGACGATGAACGAGATTCATTTAGACCCAGAACTAAGCTACTTGTTGCTAGTTTGATCACCTTTATAGGCTGCGTGAAAATCGCTAGTATGTGTTTTCCAGTTACATTTATAGTGCAACATGTAATTATTTTCGATTTATCACGTTTCTGTTGATACTTGATGGTTGAATTTGAAACATGTGGAGTTTTTTAAAGTTAGTGCACGATCCCTAAATACAGTCTTGGATTTAAATGGCTGAAAGATAATCCAAGAATAGGTTTAATGAAACTGTTAAATATTATGAATAAATAGAATTCGATTCCGGAACATATATGAAAATAAAAGAAGAGAATCTGTAGCATTTTTGTGTTTTTAGACAAAACATGGCTTTTTCAGAATGGTGCCGTATCTAGCAAAGCGTGCAATAAGAACAATTAGAGCACACAAATTGATCGAAAAGGTTGGTGTCATCTACTTATCCTTAATACAGTATAATGTAATTAGTCTTTTAGGTACATTATATGCACGAAATGTAAATGAATTACTAAATGTGGCTGAAATTGATTTTCTCGTCTTCCACAAAAAAACCCTAAGTTACTACAGAGAAGTGAATGAGCAAAATTTGAAAATTAATTATTAAAGAATTTGGAAAAATTATTTGCAATAATTTTAGACAACATGTCGTATTATTATACTTGTTAAATAAAACATCTAACAGTTTCTAGAAAAAGTAACATTGTAGAGCGACACTAAATAAGCAATTTCTTATGGAACTAATGATTTTAAGCAAAGCTTATTTAACTTGTGACGATGTAAGTCTTAATTATGTGCTTTATAACATATCAGTATTAATTAAAAATTTTAGGTATAAACCGCCAAAGATTTTTAAAGCGGATTTGCTGGCCGAACAATATGGACATAAGGTGTTAAGATTGCCTCCGTATCACTGCATATTCAATGCAATTGAAAATTTTTTACGATGTACGATGTACTTTTATTAATTACAACTATCTTAAACTTTATGTATAATAAACAAGTACAACCATATATATTTTATTGTTCAATTACAAGCTTTTAATACTCGTTAAAACCTTGAGCGACTTGTTTTTAAAATATGGGTTGCAAATTCATCTTCAGGATATTGGATTTTTGGCATCCTAACAGCTTCTACAGCGTTCAATTTTAATGGATGTAAGAAACACACTGGTGATGAACTGGCCAATACTACACTAGCTTAAATTTTGGAGGTGCTAAATACAAGTGAGGTCAAAGTCTTTATATTACACCAATCTACAAAAAATGGTAAATTGTATATTGAATTATTTGTTTCAAACTACTCAATTACCTGCAACAATTATATGGCCTCGAAGAGTAATAAAGTAAATGCCTATTTTTGGAAGATTTTGCCCCTTCATGCTTTTTGTATATTTAACAAACTACTGTTTATATCTTTAAGAATTCTATCGAAATGATTAGTCGTTGAACCTTTTGGTTATAAAGTTTTCATTTTTAGCTTACGACACCGACTGGAGATAACTTGCAATTTTGGATTTTTACTGGGAACAGTAATAATCCTGTAACAGTTATTCTTTTCTTGAATAATGGCATATTTCAACAACATAATTCAAAGTTGGTTCATTTAAAGTCTTTATCCATATGTATTGTTTTAGTTGTTGAAATGCTTTCAAAACATGCCGTATTCAATCTAGTTGCATACTAATAAACAAGTAAAATGATCACAAATTTTAGGGTGATTTGAAAGTGTTAAATCCTTCGTTTGCATTGTACATAACATAACTTTAGTCTTTGTAGATGGTTTCAAGGAAATCTAAAAGATTATTTTAAAGTGACATATCTTAATTATTCAAAGTGTATGAGAATTTTACTTACAAATGGAATTGTAATTTCTGTTTCTTTTCTTTTCGATTTGTGTAATCAAAACGTTTAAATTATAATTCCAATGACATAACCTCTTGAATAACTGTGGTTATTATTGCGCCTCTGGTATAATATACTAATGGCCATAAAATTATGAGCATTAGAAATACGCAACTATATTTAAAACATGCTCAGTGGTAAAAATATAGAAGTAAATAAAATATATTGTTAATTAATGACTTTAACCTGTAATATTGTCGATAAAAATTTATCCTAAAAAGTACTTTTTTAAAAACTAACAAATCACATTCATCATCTGCTATTAAACATTTTCAATCTCTGTATTCTACCGATGGCGCTAATATAGTCATGTGGCAATAGGATATTGGTAGCGGCATCGTCGCTACAATTTGACGTCACAAACGGTAATGACGCAGGTCTATTTAGAAATTGCAAAGACTATATAACATTGTTCTTTATTTATAAAAGGCTGTGACGTTACCCCGAAATAGCAGTCGCACAGAGAGGGGTGCGCATGGGCAGCGTGCATGGACAGGGGTGCGTACGCGTAGGGGTGTGCATGGGCAGGGGTGTGCATGCGCAGGGGTGCTCATGAGCTGGGATGTCTGGGCGTACACGAGGAAGCGGATGTTAACAGTCACCAAGCATCCAATTCTTTATTTGGATGGTATCGAGTACTTGTCTGCGTATGTATCCGGAGTAAAAGAATACGATTTGTATACGCAGCTTATTAATAAAATTAGTTTATCGAGGAAGATGACAAAGGTACATCATTCCTAATAGTACAACAATCTACGCATGGGGGCGTAAAGATATAAGATAGTTGTTTATATTTGTATATATTAGTTTTAAGATTCCATAATTTTTAAGTTCTTCTCCCACCTTCCAAATCCTTCTGGCTTCTATCCTGGTTGACAGAGTATACGTGTTATCTCCACGTGGTGTTCGCGGAACACAGCGGTTTTAGATTTCTCGGAAGATGGTTGGCTAAGGCATATGTCTTGGGTAGCGAAAAAGGTTTTAAAGATGTAGTTAAATAAAGATGGGCAAAAATCAGTGATTTGGGTCTTTAAAACGCATAACTTTGTATGGGGTGGTCCTATTTAAAATCTATTTACAGATTTGGGGTCCCTAGAAAAATTTAATATTAGTTGATACCTAGCAAAATATATTTATCTTAAAAGAGTGACTACCCTGTGTATAATAAATACAATATAACACTTGTCAACAAAAAAAGTTGTAGGGAAAATTAAAGACGTATTTAATGAGGGTCTGGTATTAGAATTTGTTGGTAGTAATGTTAAGTCCTACTGTATTGTAGGCGAGAAAGATACGATTAAAAAGATTAAAGGGGTCTCACGAATTGTAGTTAAGTAAAACCGAGGGTCTTACAACCTATAACGAGCATATACCTCCAAAAGGGGTAGGCATGCAACTACGCAGCAGTGCGCGGGAGAATAAGAATTCTCTCCAATAAGAAATTAAAGTTTCCATGTACGTAGCACCAGTCATTGGGTAACGGTAGAAATGTGGAACCTATAAAGACGATTATTAATTATGGTTTAGAAAAATAGTAGTTTTCGTGGACTAAATAAAATAGCTTAGACTGGTTAATGTATATGACTACATATACTCGTACATATCCACAAGCATCTGCTTACGTTCGTATACGAACATGGCGATGCCGGTAGTTTTTGTTTAACAAATAGTAGGAAAGATACGTCAGGTGTTAGTGCGTGGAAGCCCATAGGATCGTTGGATTCAAAAAGAACGGTGCGGCGGGATGTATGGTGGTCTCCGTTAGAATAATCGAAAGTGGTTAATCAATTGTATTAGATGTTTAAATAAGCGAAAGTGTAAAGGCCTACATAAACAAAAATTTAATTATCTGACAAAAAGTGCGCGATGTGCTACACGTATAAAGAAAGTATGGAATGGTGCTTTTTAGCGGCCCTACCTGTAAAAAGGGCGACTGACTTTTTCAAGCAAGTACAAGAATAGCAGTAGTGCAGAGAAGGGGTATGCATCTATTATACAGTTGCTACAAAATATGTTAGTTTACGCGTAACTCGGATGTGTAATTGATCACGACTTAAAGATCCCTAGGAGGTTTAAAAATTCTCGGCCTATTGTCGTTTGAAAAATGTTTGTAAATTATCAGAACAGGAGCGGGTCGAAGTTTAAGTTAGATGGATGATTGACTGAGTTTTTCTACCTTTTACGAGGGAATTGGAAGTTGACAGACATCGAGCATCTAATTCTCTATTTGGGCGATATCGAGTACTTTCCGGTTCTAGAAATCATTACGTGTGGCCGACCGCTATGCGAAAGTGTAAAAGCCTACAGAAGCAAAATTTAATCATCAGACGAAAAGTGCGCGATGTGCTATAGAACGTATAAAAAAATGGTGTTTTGCATCGGTCCTAACAGTAAAGGAGAGTGACTTTTCTAGCAATTACAAGAATAGCAGTAGCACGGCGAAGGGTATGCATGTATTATACAGCGCATTGTTGCTATAAAATATGTTAGTTTACGAGAAGCTCGAACGTGCACAAATTAAATTTTAATCTATAATTAACCACGGTCGTAAAAATGGGAAATTAATGGTTAATTTTAATACTACTAAGCATATACTTTCGCTCGGTGATTCATTAAGAAAATATTCAAGCCCACCATTTCCTAAAATATGACGTAGAAGTTATTTAAAATTAAATTACTTTATTAGTAAGTATCCTGTAGACAACAAGTTGGTATTTCTTTACTAATGGTTTAAAGTGTTTTTATTAAGTTTTTGGTTATAGTAGCACTGCATCTTCTTCAGCACGACTTGCACACAATTTGTGTGCGTGTGCTATCACCCTTTTGGATTTTTAAGATGCACGCGATCCGTATAACATGGAAGACGTTTCCGATGTTTCTACTAACGTCATTCGCACCATCGACGATGCGAACCAGGTGCATGCATTGGCGCTAAATGTATTGGACAAGCAGCAGCAAGGATTATGACGTCATTTAGTTCCCCGCTGAATCCTCAACTTCGTTCGGGTGTCTTCGGAAACCTTCGGTTTGCATTCTATAGGGTACATAAAGCAGGTGCGCAAGAGTAAACTCTTTAGTTATAAGTTAGTTCGCTTACAAGTTTAACCAAAGTGCTATAGTGCGGATTTTGTTTTGTACTAAAATGGTATCTGCAAACGTTTTTAAATGCGAGCTGTGTCACGTCTACTTTACCAGGAGGGATGCTCTCAAACGGCACCAGAACAAATGTTGTGGTGTAACATCGTCCAAGGTTAAGCTTATACATCCGTCTGCAGCAAAGTACTTAAACTGTGGGACTTGCGGTATCGCTTTTACGAGAATGGGCAACTTACAGCGACACAAGGAAAAACAGCACGGCATGCCATTAAGCCGTAAACGTTCAGCTCCGCCAGCTGTTAAAGGGCCTTGTACGAAACAACCACGAATTATGTGTAAAGTATGCGATTTCGAAATGAAAAAAACTACGTATGCCGCACATTTAAGGAGCAACAGACATAAAAATGCATCAATTACCGCTACTAGCGACGATGGTGTAGAAATGGTTAGTACAGCGTTTAACAACCGTATGGCTAGCTATCGCATAAAGAACGCCAGTGTCGACGATGGAGTGTCCGAGTTTCTTTGGAAGCAGAAAGAGCGATTTATTCGATTAATAAATGAAAAAAGAATACAACATACAGCAATAAAAGTCTATTGCGAACTCTACGGCGTTTACACCAAAATGGGAGAAGAGACTTCCGATGTGAAATCCTTTAACACAAAAAATGTGGTTATAACGTCTTCTAGTAATCTGGAAAATATGTACGAGGTCTTAAGCGAAACCATAAGAACAAAATCAGAGGAATTTGAAACATGCGGGTCCGGTTGGTCTTTGGAAAAAGTGCTCTATTTAGAAATAAATATTAATAAGTATAAGCCGATATGAGTTCTAGATTAAGAATAAAAAATTGTAAATATGTATTTAGAAATGTGGTTTACAAAATTTAAGCTGTATTAGTAAAAATTGTCTGTAATAAAAAGTTTAAGACTGGTTTTTAGATTTTCTTTTAGGTATGAGCCGCAGGAAATTTATAATTTAGAGGGTGTGTGTAAAATGGTAAGGGGTGGTCCTATTTTAAATTTGTTTACAGATTCGGATTCTACATAATATTCTAGACTAACAAAATGTATTGCATGTATAAAAAATTTATAAGAACGGTCAAAAGTCGCTGCCGGTAAAAAATCTTAAAATGGGGGTAGCTCTCTGGGGGATGGCGCTATCTAAAAAATTCCTAGAGATTCGGGTAGCTGAGAAAATTCTAATATTGATTGATACTAAGCAAGGTAGGTTTATCTCGTGGGTGGAAATGTGGAGAAAGATTTATCTCGCAGAGAGTATATGTGTAACTTTGCAGGGCGTAGTCCGATTTTAAATCTGTTTACGGATTCGGATTCTACATAAAATTCTAGACTAACAAAATGTATCGCATGTATAAAAAAATTTATAAGAACGCTCAAAAGTCGCTACAGGTAAGAAATCTTAAAATTGGGGTAGCTCCCTTGGGGATGATGCTATCTAAAAATTCCTAGAGATTCGGGTAGCTGAGAAAATTCTAATATTAATTGATACCAAACAAGATAGGTTTATCTCGTGGGTGGAAATGTGGAGAAAGATTTATCTCGCGGGTGGAAAGAATGCGGGTGTGATGTAATCAAAATGGTTGTGGGGGTGTCCGAGCAAGGAGGAGAGCAAGGAGGAGCCAGGCGGAGATTCATCTCCCTCATTTCCTCCTTATGGGAATTTACATGTAAATTTGGTCCAGATGTGTGGGGAAATGTGGATGCTGGTGGAAATGTGGGTCTGATTCGTCACTAAATACTCTACTAGAATATCCAAACTGCATCTAACAAGAAAGAGCAGCGGCTATGTTCAAAGACAATAAACATAGAAACAAGGAGAGAATTGTTGAAAGCATATGTGTGGAGCATAGCACATTACGTCTATGAAATTGAGGCAGTAGGAGAAGCAGCTAGAAAAAGGATAGAAGCCTTTTGGAATGTTGTGCTTCAGATGTATGATGATGATAGCATGGACAGACAATCTGCGGAAAACAAAAAACCATAGGAGAAATCGGAGGGCAGAATACGTTCTAAGGCATTTTTGGGGAATAGTGCGGGATATATTACAAGCTGAGATAAGAAAAAAAGCGGTAGATGTAGACCTCGAGCAGACTATTGCATGCAAATAGTGAAACATGCAGACTGTGGAAATTTTAGGGAAATGTGTAGGTTAGCTCAGAATAGGAAACAATGAGGGTACGCATCTAACCAGTTCCAGGACTGAAGACCTAATGATGATTGTTTGGTCTCTTTGTCGCACGCTTTCAAGTTTAATTTTAAGTCATTGTAAATTCGTAGTTGTACATCAAATAGTAAATCTGTCATCCCTTGTCTCGTTATATCCTGTCATAAACCTCCTTTGTGCAGATGGAAATTAAGTTGGACTAAAGGGGTAGTGATAGACACTTGCTCATGGACATCGAAAACAATCGGTTGTGTTGGTTCTGTAACGCGAGTTAAATCAATAGTGTCGCCGAATGTGAATTTATCGATAAACCCCTAAAAAACAGTGATAGTGGATACGTAACACTCCCAATTAATTAGCTATACAGTCCACTTCGTTGAAGAGTAGAAACTACACTGATAGGTCAATAGAATAATGCGGAGGTAAGGTGATACATAAAATTATAAGACACCCCGCGCATTAAACAAACAATGATGATGATTGAATTATAAGTTTTGATTTATGTCTTTATTTACTGAACACTTGAAAAGACTTTTATAGTGAACAAAACGTCAAAACTGACCGTTGTTGATAATGCAAAATTTCGTTTTGAAATCATGGCAAATTTTCTTTCGTCTAGTACCATTTTGAGGATAAACAATTTACCAATTCGGTAGTATTTTTAATTCTGAATAATTTTGTTCTCTTTTATTATTTTGTTATAAAATAACATGCGAACAGGTAACTGTGTAAGTGCGATTTTACATGTTAAATCGTATTACCAAAAGTCGTAATCAACATCCGGTACACTTCTACAGCATCTAACCCAATGGAAGGGCCTATTAGTAAATGCCGAAACTTCATATTTATTAACTGTAAATAAATTTGAAATTGTTAGTAGAAAGAAAAAATTTTAAAATCAGTTATAATCATAGTTCCTTCCACACGTACAAGAACGAATGGATTACAATGCTCGAACCATATTTAGCTCCGATATGTTCGTGCCTCAACTGCGTTTAATGTCATCCAAGCGGGGTAAAATGCACGCTTTACACGGAGACTAAGACTTATTTAAATGACTAGAAAATTACTCCAGTGAGAGCACCTGCCTTGTGTTACTCACTCGATGTCTTAATATGTGGGCATTTGCTTGTCAACTATGATTGTGAATGTTAATCTTTGCAGATTACGGAGTTAGGGAAATTCATACATGCGATTTCTATTCTATCATACATGTTTTGACAGTTTTGATCAGCATGTATAAGTTCCAATCACATTTAAAAAGTCGACTTGTAGAAAAATATTTATGGCCACATTTGCACCCTATACTTCTGCACTAAAATTTTCCTCTATTAAATTGTACAGAAATACCAATAATTGAAAACCCTAATAAATTAGTTAAAATAGTGGAGAAGTGATGTGAAGCAGCAGCTGTTTAGTCCATTATGAGTTCTCCTAATTTATAACTACAACTTCAACACTTGCTACTACAATAAACTAATGTCATCACCAGGATCATAATAAAATTTTATTAATATATAACCACAAGGTACAAATCAGTGTCTCATAAATTACTACGGGCATTAAGACGTATACGGCCTGTAGTGTAGGGGGTTTATTTTATTAAATAGTTTGAAATCTATTTTTGATTGCTGTAAGTGTTTTGAAACCGTATGCGATGTTTAGTTTGCCACGTCTAATAAAATTAAATATAAAATTAAAGGATCGAAAGAAATTAAATTTGACTTGAATTATTTATTTTTCTATTTGTTAGTTTAGTTAGTTTAGTGCTCAAAGTTGTCAATATAGCATAGGTTTCTAAATTTAACCAATTGCAAGAGGGTCACTGATAGAATTTGCGAACAGTGTAAAAAACCGGACACGTACGGTATGTAAAATTGTTGTTGGATTCATTCCGCATTAACTGTCCTTCGATCTTCTAATGCAAAAGTTACATCATCACCATTAGGTCTTCAGTCCTGGAACTGGTTAGACACGTACCCGCATTGTTTCCTACTCTGAGCTAACCTACACATTTCCTTAGAATTCTTTGAGCCTAAATACAGCTCGGTTCCCCTTCTATTGTTTTCTAAATATATACCCTATTTCATCGATATTCAGTGGCACGTGAAGGGTGTTCGGTAACCTGCGGCTACCAAGATCCCCAACACTTAGACATTTGCCGAATTAACTAATAAATCGCTTCATACAATCAACATTACTTGAAAATATTGCAAAGCCAACACCTGTAGTTGCTTATAACAATCATAAGGTTTAAGTACCATGGACAGCACTTTCAACGATGTATTTCAAGGATATCCATTGATGTAATCTTTGGAGCACCCTCCGGGGCTAAAAGTGTCATACCTCATAAACAATCAAGATTTGGCATAGTCAGAAAACTGAATTAGGATAGCGAATAACCGTGGGCAGTTATAAGTGATTTCAAAATCACATCCACAGAATTCACTATATTCGATAAGTGTAGATATTTCAATGCAATAAGCCCGTGGTGTTTACACAACAAGGGTTCAATACATTTTTCAATTTGAAATTAATGAATGTCAATGAGCTGTGTGTGATCATACTCATGTGAAGGCATATTTTACACCTAATGCAATATTCTGATACTCGTTTGGATTACTTTCTTTATTAGACATCATTAGGTCTTCAGTCTTGGAACTGGTTAGACACGTACCTCCGTTGTTTTCTTTTCACTATCTAGGTCTACTTTTACCTATCTTTTTCTTATCTCTGCTTCTAATATATCCCGCACTATTCCACAATTCCCTTCGAATGTGTCCTGTCCTTCTATTTTCTCCTATTTTTTGTTTTCACAGATCTTTCTCCCCCTACCATTTCTAAAACCTCTTTGTTATTAACTTTGTCTGTCCGTGCTATCATCATCATGCATCTGAAATACCACATTCGTAAAGGCTCCTATCGTTTTCCCGTCTGCTTCTCCTACTGTCCATTCTTATTTCATAGCCGCACTGTACTGCCCTCCACAAATATGCTT
This sequence comes from Platerodrilus igneus, assembly GCA_036346225.1. Lineage (NCBI taxonomy): Eukaryota > Metazoa > Arthropoda > Insecta > Coleoptera > Lycidae > Platerodrilus > Platerodrilus igneus. Next base: position 11,335,349 of record JARFIW010001171.1, on the reverse strand, counting down.
TCGACAATTTTTTTTTTGTTTCTATGTTTATTGTCTTCGAAGATAGCCGCTGCTCTTTCCTGTTAGATACAGTTCGGTACCTTTTCTATTGTTTTCTAAATATATACTTTATTTCACCGATATTCAGTGGTATGTGAAGGGGGTTAAGCAGCCTGCGGCTACCAAGATCCTCCAACACAGAATTTGCCGAATTAATAACTCTCCAGTAAATTCTTTCACACGATTAACATTAGTTGCGTTATTTGGCTTCATAGCTACCAGAAATCCTTAACCTCTTGTACGTTCTCGTTTCTTATCTGTATTCTGGTTTTTTACTTACTTTCCCCTCCTTTACATGCTAGCACTTGGTTTTATTTTTATTATTTTTCATACCGTACTTTTCTGTTAAAGCTGTTTCCATTTCATTAAGAGTTGCTTATTTCTTACTGGATGCAAATACCGTTAAGTCATGTGCAAATCTTTTATCACCGAATAATAATACCAAATGTGTTCCTGCATTTGACAGTATTCATTGCCTCTTCGATGTACAAGTTAAAAATTAACGGGGTTAGCGCATATCCATGTCTTACCCCTTTCCAAATATTTTGCTCTAATTCTATTAGCGGAGTAACTGTTACTGCTTCTCAGCGGCTTTTAGAGTTTTTGCTTCCACCTTATCTAAACCCGGTGCCTTACCATTTTTCAAACCCTGACAATTATAAGGAAGTCTATTTTGCTGTGAAGATCAACAGTCTTGACGGGGCGAATATCCTGTTATTCAAAGAAACGACACCTAATTGCTTATTGAAAAGGTTCGCTTAAAAGGGATGCGATACGTTTATCTTTAAAAGTTGCTACGTACAATGACGGAGTCAAAAAAAACAAGGAAGAAGAAAGAAAGAGAAATTGACCGGGCTCAATCGGTGAGTGGGCGGGGCAGAATACCTACACAAATTAAGTCAGGCTTGAAATAAAAGTAAACAAATAACACACTCCTAACCATAATCATACAATTTCTAATTAACAAAAAAATTAAAATTAATTAGGTACAAAGCATAATGGTACCACCAAATAAACAGTCCGTAATTACAAGTTACACATATTTACAACATCAACAGAAATCCTCTCTAACATGGAGAGTTGCCGTTTTTAGGTCCCTACCATTTACGTTATTTCGCAACACAACAAAACCGAAAAAGAACACTAAAAACCACAGCTCTTAATGGTTGTAAATATAAAACTTACACATGCCTCATTGGCAGGACAATATCTTAACTAATAAAAATTTAGCACAAAAAAATTAAAGCACATGGTAACCCAACAGTTATAACTCATCCTCGTACGCCTACGATTACTTACAGTAATTCGTTGAAGGCCACCAAGTGTGATTACCAAATGGTGTCAATTTGTACTTACACACTCACCCTCAAGTTGCTGTCATCACACCGGTCCTACCGTCTCTACTGACGGGCGAAGGAGAGTGGCACGTGATCCCACCTTGGGGTTGTCCTCCCATTACAACAAAGGGCGACCATCCATCGTGGCTTTAAGGGTCACAGGAAGAAGCTATAGTAAGTACAAGTAAAATTAATTTATTGATAATCTATAGGAACACTGTGGCACGATTTAAATAAAATTAAATAAAAACCCTTAACCACAAAAAATATTTAAATTACTAGATACGTATTTCGACCACTATGTGGTCATCAGTAGGAAACCTCAAAAAAAAAACAATAATAATAATAATTAGCTGTTGTTCTGGAACACTTCAGAGGATATTCTCCTCACCACTTAGGCTGAAGTGAACCTTCCCAACCTATAATTTACTATATTGTTGCTTTAAACACTATCGAGGATATTCTCCTCACCCGCAGGCTGGTGTTCTCAACAACAAAGTGAATTGTCAGACAATTCAATTTAAAGCAACAATATAGTAAATTATAGGTTGGGAAGGTTCACTCAGCCTAAGTGGTGAAATATCTAATGTTCAGCTAATAAATATGTGTGTGTGTTTGAGTTTTATTTAATTTATTGATGTCGAAAAGTACAATTTTGCTAAACCATAAATACCACCGCGCTGTAAGACCTGCGCAAAATTTTCATAAGGAAAACGAAACGAAGAAAACCAGAATGGATGTTTTCGTCGTGTAAGTCGAAAAGCAAATGAATATTAATTTCATTTAACTACTGACCAGAGCTCAAAGTAATAATGTTGCTAAGGATTAAAACTGGAAAAACACGGTTTTATCGGATTAGTATGCGGCTTCAGTTCGACGAATCTTTCGATGGAAAACACATAAAAATCAATTATCAGATACCTACAACAAGTTATTGACTAGTTAATTATAGCATAAACTTTACGTTGAGGAATTCTGAGAAAGAGTATTTATTATTAATTAGGCGGTAGGATTTAACAATAGAAATAGAATTTATACGAACGGAGAATGCATTAACAAGGGAAAGGGTTATCCTAATTTACCGAATTAATTTTTGTTCTTAAAGCAAAAATGGGATTTGAGTTGAAAATCATTAGACAGCGTATTTATTATTAATTATGAATAAACGAGTTTATTTAACAGTAGAAACGGAATTTATTCGAACGGATAATGAATTAACAAGGGAGAAATGGGGTAATCAATTTGTGCTGAAAATAAACGTAACAAAGTTTTACTGTTGCTGATGACCGACCGCTTAATGGTCAAAAATGTGTCTAGTTTAAAATAATTTGCGGTTAAAGGGTTTTTTATTATAATTAATTTGAAATTATGCGCCAAAGTCATTTTCTATTTCTGCCTTCTTATTATCTGTAATTTTTAATTAGTTAAAAAAATATATTATATTTATTTATTTACAATATAATACAACAACAGGCTGATCCCAAATGGTATATACATATACAATAGAAAAATGTTTAGTGCAAATCATTTAAGATGATATGAAATAGATTATTAACATGCTTTTTAAAAACAGTAACTGATAAATTGAATACATTCAGTTCCGGAAACTATGTAACAATTCTATTCAGATTAGTGGCCAATCTATATGTAAACTTTGTGTAACCATAATTAGTTCGACGTTGACGCTCCTGTCAAATCTGAGTAGAACGTGTTCTCTGAATTGATAATCTAAATGTGATCTCTGACAGTAGGCGTTCTGAATTTATAATACCATTTAATAATTTATGTAAAAAGAAGAGCATGGCTTTTTCCTTGCACAACTCTAAACTTTCAATACCAGCTAACTTTAGCCGAGTATTATATGTTAAATGTTTATATGGAAAACAGGATTTATAAAGAAAAAACTTCAAAAAAGTATTTTTTACCCTCTCTAATCTAAGTTTGTGACATTCATATAATGGTGACCATATAACACTGTTATATTCCAAGACACTTCGCACCAAATTGTTGTAAACAGCTGTTATCGCCCGGGTATCACAAAGAGTTTCACAGTTTCTTCGAATGAAGCCCAGTATTCTGAAATCTTTCAGAGTAATGTAATCTATATGTGCATTGAAGGTGTGACCACGATCAAAGGTTATTCTCAAATCATTCATTAAATCAACAGATTCTAATTCATTTTCTCCCATTCTGTAGGTATATATCAGTGGCTGTTTTGTTCTATACAAATGCATTACCTTGCATTTAGATATATTTAGTTTTAGATTATTCTCATCACACCGTGTAATGAGTGCATTCAGGTCATCCTGAATATTCAAACAATGCTGTGGATATTTAACAACAGTGTATATCTTTAGGTCATCTGCATACAAAAGGCATCTACAGTATCTGAAAATAGACACTACGTCGTTAATGAATAGTAGAAAGAGGATAGGACCAAGATGTGAACCTTGGAGTACTCCTGACAGCACATTTATGTCTGAGGATGTGATACCACATAACGGTACATACTGATTGCGATCCTCTAAGTAAAATTTGATCCAAAAGAGATATACATCATGTATTCCAATTGCATTAAGCTTCTACAGCAGAGAGTGGCACACACCATCAAAAGCTTTTAATAGGTCTACTTACCTGTGATCCTTCTTCTATATTAGTTATTAAAAAATTTTGAATTATTCCTAGATTGGCCATTGTCTTTATAGAAACCATGTTGTTCATTCACTATGTAGTGTTTATATGTATAAAATATTTCATCAGAAATGATTGTCCCAAAAATTTTTGCCATGATGGAAATTAGAGAAATGTCTCTATAGTTTTCAGTAATGTCTTTTGCTCCAGATTTAAAAATCGGATAAAGAGATGAACGTTTCCATAGTAGTGGAAAACGTCCTTCATTAAACGATCTTGAAATATTGCGCATAAAGGAGTTAATAGTGAACCTGCGCATTGCTGAACAAACATAGGCGGTATACCATCCGGACCTGCACTTTTATTAGAGTCAAGAAATCGTATCTTGTTCAGTATTTCTGATTCAGTAAAATGGTGTCCAATTAAAGTACTAAAATTACAGTCAGCAATATTCATCTGAATATTTGTCTGGGATGATGAATAGCAAGATTGAAAATGTGCTGCAAAGGAGTTCACTATTGCAGTCGGATTTCCCATTGTGATATTTTGATACGACATTATGTTAGATATACCTGTAACCTTTTTAAGTGTATTGATATGACCAAAAATATTTTAAATTAGTTGGTATCATTGTTTCCGTGTTTGATACCAACATAAGTAACACCAATCTATGAGGAACTTGTTTTCCTTTCTAACGCTGGAGTAGTTGTTGTAATCAGACCTTAGGCCTGTTCGTTTGTATTTTCTATACAATTTATTTTTAACTGTGATGAGTTTTTAATTCCGTAGTATACCATTTAGGGAATTTATTTTCTTTAATGATCTTCAATGGTACATATTTGTGAATAGCTTTATGAAGTATATCATAGAATTGAAGCATCGCTTTATCGATATCCACAGCCTTGGTTATAAATCCCCAGTCAGTTTCTGTTAGAAATTTATTTAATTCCAGATAGTTTGCTTTATTATATAGTTGAACTTCTACTTCTAATTTAGCACTAATAAGATGCATGTCTGTTACACAAAAAGATACCTACAAAGGTGGATGGTATGCATCAATGAGACAAATTGAAAAATCTGCTTTAGTAACTTGTGTGGACTCTAAGTTGGCAGCAAACACAAGGTCTAGTATTTTACCATAATTGTTTACAATACCATTGTACTAATGCATCTTCAAATAATACATACCAGTGACTATTATTTCTGATTCTGAATTGTTTAATCCTGAAGGTATAAACTGGTCACACTCAAGATACCAGTGGATATCTGAACAATTAAAATCGCCTAGTATCTTATGAATATCACTCATGTATTGCACATTTTCCATAGTATCTGCTAAATCCTGATAGGTTTGGCAGAAGAATTTGGTGGTACGTAAATGGCTCCTAGTATAACCTTGGAATTTCCGATTAGAACTTTCACTCAAACATCTTCAAAATTCTGATTGTCACTGCCTTTTATTTCAGTTGAGATAAATTCAGATTTAAGTACAATAAGTCCTTCTCCTCCCCTCTGACAATTTAGAGCGGCGTAAATTCTATCCCTTCGATACACTTGGTAGTTATTATTGAATAATTCAGTACTAAGTATATCTTTTGTGTTAGCAGCAGAGCGTTATTATTCTGATTCTACAATATTGGCACCAACACAAATTCTTGTTTGTACTGAAGTGTACACTATTTATTTGATGTTCTCCAAAATTATAAAATTCCTAAAAGCGGGACATTTTACAAATCTAATTAACTAACTACTGTATATATTTACATTTAGTATTCCTGCTTTAGCTAACAAATTCATAAATAAATTGCGACATTTATCAAATTAAAGTTCTTTCTGTCACCAACCTGCTTCGATTCCTGCATTCACTCTCAATATTTAATCTAGTGTCCGTTTTAGCGTAGTGTCGCTACACCGTTCGTAACACTCCCCCCTGGTATGGCGAAATTCTCAGTCGACTTACCATCATCCACCTTACCGACGACGTCTAAAACCGCTAGATTTACTGCTGGTCTTTCGTAGATCCCTGTAGCTGTCTGAACAATAGCTTTTCTAATTTGCCCGTCTTTTCCACTAATCTTTCTCAATACTCGTCCTTTTGGCCAACAACTACGCGGATTGCTGTTGCTAACAATTACAACGATATCGCCTACTTCAATGGGCTTAACGGGGTGAAACCATTTATTTCGTCGGGTTATGATAGGCAAATATTCCACTATCCAGCGCTTCCAAAATATGTTGGCCAGTTGCTGGGAAGTACACCAGTTTTTTTTCATCACCACACTGTCATCACTCAGGCGGCTTAACGGCTTGGATCCATTCGACGTACCCAAAAGAAAATGGTTTGGGGTTAACGCTTCTTGAGAAACGTCATCCAGTGGTAGATATGTCAGCAGGCGTGAATTTACTATTGATTCTACCTCCATGAGCAGGCCGCGTAGGAGCTCATCGGATGGAGTTCGGGCAGGCAGGATTTTATAAAGCGTTTTCTTTACGGACCGCACCAACCTCTCCCAACTTCCACCCATGTGTGGACACTCTGGAGGATTAAAATTCCACTTCATTGTTAGGCTATTAAATTATTTTGCCAGATCTTGGCAATTCACCTGTAATAAAGCGGAGCGCATTTCTTTATCGGCTCCTCTAAAGTTGGTCCCATTATCGGAGTAGAATTCCAAAGGTTCTCCTCGTCTAGCTATAAAATTTCGTATATTTAGTATGCAAGAGTCCGTGTATAAGCTATGGGCAATTTCGATATGAATCGCACGTGTTGTTAGGCATGTCAGCAAAACACCCCACCGTTTTTCTACTCTTCTTCCTAAGGTTACTGGCATTGGACCAAAATAATCGATGCCTGTATATGAAAATGGTCGACAAAAGGCTACTAGCCTAGCTTTAGGAAGATTTGCCATTTGCGGTGGATTTGGCTTTGCGTAGTCATTTTTGCAAACCTGACAGCTTTTAATTTCACGTTTCACAACTGCTCTGAGACGCGGTATACAATCATTTATAACCGTTTCGTGGTTATGGTGGTGGTACTTTATATGATAGGATGATACTATGAGATGTGTGATGTAGTGGTCTTTTGGTAGCAAAACGGGATGTTTTGTAGCGTATGATACACCAACCATCGCGTCAATTCGACCATAAGCCCGCATTATACCGTCACTATCTAAATACGGCCCCTGCGTATAAATTGGACTGGACTTGGGTAACTGTTTACTCAAACCATAATTGTCATTTTGAAGACACGCAATTTCTTCGGGATATGATTCTTGTTGAGCCAACCGATACAAGAAATTCGTTGCTCGACGTAACTCATCTTGCTTTAGCACACCCGTTTGTCTAGTTACATGTCGCATAGCTGCCGTTAAATTATTTACGTAACGGAATACGTAGGCCATTGTACGCATTAAGAATCTCCATGATGATATTCGTTCTATCAGTATTATTCTTTCATATATCTTCGCTTTATGATAGAAATGGGGACGCATTTCTTCGGTGGTCGTTACTGTGTTCATTTTATCCCCTGGCCACTGCTCTTCATTTTCCAACAAGAATTTGGGACCAACGAACCAACGGCAAGACATATCTAACCCAGGACAATTTTTCCATTTCGTAGCCTCGTCAGCAACGTTCAAATTCGTTGGAATCTATTCCCATTGATCTTCTTGAGTAGTTTCAAGTATTTCACCAATACGAAACGCCACAAACTGTTTATATCTGCGGTGATCTGATTTTAGCCAAGACATAACGGTTTTTGAATCAGTTCAAAAATGGCTGCTATCGATTTTTACAGTTTGACTTTGAACTATATTATTGGCAAAGCGAGCTCCCAGTACCGCCGCCTCTAACTCAAGCCGCGGAATTGATATAATTTTAAGTGGAGCCACTCTCGTTTTCGCGCCGATCAATGATGTCTTTATAACATTTCCATGTTTGATTCTAAAGTACGCTACAGTAGCATACGCCACAGCACTCGCATCTACAAAAACGTGGAGTTGCAAGGTTTGATTTTTACGCAATGTGGTACCGTGCCACCGGGGAAGTCTTATTTTCTCAACAAGTTGCAACAATTTTAGCCACGACTGCCACTTTTCATTTTGCTCATCAGTGAGTTCATCATTCCAGCCGATTTTGGATAGCCAAATTTCTTGCAAAAGTAGCTTTATGTTGATAATATAGTGAGCGATAAAACCCAAAGGATCAAATATGGTCATAAGAATCCGTAGTACTTCTCTTTTTGTTGGCCGAAGGTTTTCATTCAGAAATTTTTTGCTTGGTTTGTTGTTCGCCAAAGAGAACGTAAAGGCGTCTGACGATATGCACCACCACATTCCAAGAACCTTTTCGATTGGCGATTCACAGCCTAAGTTAAGATCCTTTTTGTTTTGTTCGCCGCTTTTACTAAGTGCCCTTAAAACTCTTTGTGAATTACTCATCCATCCCACAATTTCAAAACCTGCTTTTGCATGGATCGACGTTACCTCATTCGCCAATTTGAGTGCTTGTTCCTCGGTGTCTGCACAATCCAATAAATCGTCAACGTAATGATTATTTGTAATTGACTTCACAGCTCGTGGATGGTCATTTACAAATTCAAGGGCATGTTTTTTCATTACGAATTGCGCAATACTCGGCGAACAAGTAGCACCAAAGCTCATAACGTTTAGTACGTATGCTTGCGGTTCTTGTGTTGGGATATCGCGCCATAAGAAGCGTTGTGAATGTAAGTCATCGGGTTGTATTCGAACTTGGTGAAACATTTCACGAATGTCACCGCATATTGCAAATTCACCTTCACGAAATCGCAACAGTATAGAGAACAATGAAGAAAGCTGATCGGGTCCTTTCAGTAAGCAGGAATTTAATGAGACATTATCGGTTTTAGCTGCGGCATCCCACACTATTCTTACTTTACCGGGTTTATTCTGATTGTACACCGGGAATATTGGCAAATACCAAACTCGTGGATGCCTAACCATCAATTCAACTTTTGCCAATTTCCGAGCGTACTTTTTTTCTACGTATACAGCTATATTTTTACTTTTGCTAGTTCGGGCTCACGCGAAAACCTTTTTTCTAGACACTCAAGGCGCCTTTTTGCCGTGGGATAGCTGTTTGGCATTTCAATGCCATCGTATTTCCACAACAAACCTGACTGATAATGACCATCTTTAAAGACCGTGGTCAACTCCAATATCGTAAGTGCTCGCAGATCGTCTTTTGACACCGGCGTTGATTGATGCTTAAGGCCACAAACTCCTTCTAATGAGAAGAACTGCTTCATTAGCGCTAGTAACGTAGGGTCAGAATTTTTGCAGTTACATATGTGATAGTTATAATACGTTGGTGATTGTATAGAATCACCATTATTGTAATAGCCAGACACTACCCAACCTAAACGAGTTTTAGTTGCAACAGGCTCTGTTTCTTTCCCTTCTCTGCACTTCGATGGCATACTGAGTTTCCAGTTATCCAATCCAATTAAGATGGTTGGCTTTGCTTGATTATAGGATTGTACTGGGGTGCCTTTAAGATACGTATGCTTTTCAATCAATACCGGTGCGTTTAGCGACTGAGTTGGTAAGTCTAGTGATTTTACCGTGTGTGCTTGAATTTTGAACGTTAACTTTTGATTGTTAATACCGGAAATTTCAAAGGTCACCCGTTGCGACTCATTTTCAATTCGATTCGTGTTTCCCGTCCATTTGAGACACAGAGGTTGAACTTCACCATGGACTCCTAGCCGACCCATTATTTGCTCCTCGATTAACGTTACAGAAGAACCGTCGTCTAAGAATGCATGCGTATTAATAGCCGAATTTTCCCCATAAATTGTGACAGGCACTATACGAAACATGACGCTTTTATCAATTAAGTGATGCGTAAGGCAGTTCGATGTGTTGACATTTTCCGTTGTGTGGTTCGGTTCACGTACAATAGGTACTTCTTCGGTGTTAGTTTTATGGAGAAGACGGTGATGCTTAAAGCAACAACCGTTTAGTCCACACATTGCATTTTTCCTACATGCTCTCATTCCGTGTCCCTTCAAGCACTTTCGGCACAAGAAGTGTTTCTTTACCGCTTTCCATTTCTCATTATGGCTCGATTCTTGAAACGTTTTACAACTTTCAACATCTTGACAAGTAGAAGCGCAAATTTTGCAAACATGTTTCAAAGCGGCCTTGCTGCCATTATTTACACACGTCGTTGAGGCCCCTGCGGCGTGGACGTTGACCATGTTTCTACTGAAAGAATTTTGTTTTGATGCACGCTTGTCCGATTTGTTTGATTTTGAATGTGTGTTGAAAGCCGACGTGATTGTAACATCACTAGCGGCATTTCCAATAGAAGTTAACCAGGTTCTAAAACTCGGCAAGTTAGCACCAGGGATAGTCTGCTTATATAACGCCCAATTCAACTTTAAGGACGCTGGTAGTTTGTCCGTTAATTCTTGTAATACCGTTGGGTTTGATAAATGCGTTTCAAGATGCGATGCTTCCATTACAGCGACTAGATTTTCTACTGACAACGCAAATTCAATTAATGTTTCAAGCTCACCATCCTTCGGGTTTGGCTCGTTACGAATATTTTGAAGGATAGAATTTATGATTACCTCAGGTCGACCATACATCGTTCTTAGCGAAGATATAACACTTGGGACTTGTGACGGCAACATAAGACGGCATCTGACGGCGTCTAAAGCTTTGCCTTTGAGGCACCTTTGTAAGCGGATAAGGTTTTCGTCATTTGTAAAACCACAAGTCTTGGTTGAACCTTCAAAGCTGCTGATGAACAATGGCCATTCCTCTGGTTTTCCCGAAAAGCAAGGGAGATCTTTAGATAGCACGTGTCTGGCAGCAACTTGGTTGTGGCTCAATCCTGTAATAATAACTGGTTCGGTCCAAGCATGCTGATTATTTGGATAAAGTTGCTTTTCGCGGGGCGGTTGCGGATTTGATCGCGATGGATATTTAAATTGCGGTGATTGTGCTCTAGAAATAGGTTGAGTTGCCTTTAAAGCTGTGTGCCCCTCACGGTAACCAGAAGCTGTAAAGGGATTCGTTTTGTTTAACCAGTTTTCTGTGGATTCCTTTCGGGTGGCCGTGAGTCCTACTGGCGAATCTTCGTCATCGTCGACATCATCATCTGTAGTGGCCGTTTCGGGTAGAATCTCACTTTTGTTTCCAAAATTCCTCATCGCTTTTTGTTTTCAATGCCCGCGCTTCAGCATACTTCTTTTCGAGATATTCTAGATCACTCTTTTGTCTCATAAGACGCTGTTCTTTAATTCGTTGTAGTTCAAGTGTTCGGCGGTGTTTTGATGAAGCCTTTGAACTTGTAGAGCGACTACTCGAATTGATAGATTTGCTACGGTTTTCACCGCACCTTGCTTCTTCGATTATGTCTGTCTGCGGGTTTAATGCCGGCATCTTCACTGCTCGAATTAATGAGAGTGGTTTATGTGCCTCATTAGTTGTAGTAGTACTAATGTTACATGCATCGCATTTCCAGTCGCGATTGGAAATAGTATTATCTACATGCACACATTGGTAATGATACCACTAATCACATAAATCACATTGAACCATTTCGTTTGTATCAACATCCATGCACAATGGGCACGACGAAGTACCTCCTTTGTTGTTCAATGTAATTTTAGTGGGGTTTGTACTCATGTTGGACTTTTAGCGTTGTAACATAAATCTGGGTTTACTTAATATTACCAGTATCTCGCCAATAAATGAATTTTATAAACTTTTGTTAGCAGCAGAGCGTTATTATTCTGATTCTACAATATTGGCACCAACACAAATTCTTGTTTGTACTGAAGTGTACACTATTTATTTGATGTTCTCCAAAATTATAAAATTCCTAAAAGCGGGACATTTTACAAATCTAATTAACTAACTCCTGTATATATTTACATTTAGTATTCCTGCTTTAGCTAACAAATTCATAAATAAATTGAGACATTTATCAAATTAAAGTTCTTTCTGTCACCAACCTGCTTTGATTCCTGCATTCACTCTCAATATTTAATCTAGTGTCCGTTTTAGCGTAGTGTCGCTACACCGTTCGTAACATTTTGTAAGCCACGTTTCAGTTAAAACTAGAAAATCATAATCTACAGATTGTATGGCTAAAGCCACACTATTTATTTTTGTTCGTAGACCTCTTACGTTCCGATAAAAAAGGTTACAATTAAGAGACTCATTATAACTGGCTACCATTTTATTCTCTTTCTTGTACGTTTTATTATTTGTACTACGAACCCGAGGCTTGTTTACGAAAAATATATCGTCTAAGTACAGCACCTTCAGGTTAGTTTTCAGGCTTTATTATTGTATTGTAATCTTGAAAGTTAACCCCAATACGATAACAGGCATGAACATCTTTAGTTGGTAAAGATTCACATGTATAGGAGGTTCCAGGTAATAAAGTTGAAATATGATTTTGAACAGTTTCCACTAGTATACCTTGCTTAATGCGGCCCAAAAACAACCACGCATGTTTTACAGCTGCACATAACCCTGAATTTTACTTATCAATAACACCAGTATCTATTTCCACGATTCTTCCTCTGCACTAATGTATAGGGATCGTCTGTAATCTGAGAAAGGCCTTGATTGTAAGTTTGAGAGGCCGCTTATGTTTGAGAATTAGGTTTATGTGATTTCGCAAGTTCAATATCACTATTTTTGGCTGCAATAAGAGGATGTTGAGAACTTGATGCCGATATCGCATCTAAATCAATTTCATAATTCCCTTTACTTGAAATTATGTCTGTGTCTTTATTTCCTAACATATTCCCGTTTACAGTGGGTCTCTGCTTCTTATTTAGTTTTACATCATTTAATGCTGTAGCATAGGACTTCACCTCATTGCTATAGTTAGAAGGGAGTGTAGTTATTTCTTGTATTTCTATCGTAATCGATATTAGAGTACTTGTGGTTGGTAAACCTATCAGTAGCAGAATAATTATTTTCTTTTGTTAATAGCCGAATAAGGTCAATGTTACTGTCTTTGAGAATTGATAATTCTACTTTTAATTCCTTCATTTGTTGAAGCAGTGCCTGTGTTTGGTCTTTAATAAAATTCTTCAAAAATACCATTGAATTCTATACTTTTTAGAAAAATTTTAAGGTTTCAGTTTTACAATCAGAAGTGGATGTTAAGATTTTACTACTACCCTCTTGACATTCCTCACAAAAAAAAACAAAGTGATTTGTTTTTCTTCAAATCTATGCATTTAACTGCAGAAGTAGTTAGTTTTGCACAACCTTGGCATATTCTTTTAGCACAATTATCACAGTTCCAAATTTGAATATCCTCCTCCACATATTCACAAATGAAGCACTAGGACATATTTTAAGTCCAAACCTGTTCAATGTTTATGTTTTAAATAAATTAGTAATTATTGTTAGTTATAAAAGATAAGCACATGTGGTCAGCTACACCTATTGCTGAGAACAGGATGAATTGTAAAATATAGTGTAAAATGTTGGATATTTCAGCACTGTAGTAACTGCATTGTAGAGCTATTCTTTCTTCACTTTTTAATATAACTTTCACTGATCATCATTAGGTATTCAGTCCTGGAACTGGTTAGACGCGTACCATCATTGTTTCCTATTCTGACTAACCTACAGATATCCCTGAAATTTGCACAGTCTGCATCTATCACTATCTGATCTAGGTCTACATTTACCTCTTTTTTCCTATCTCTACTTGTAATATATCCCATACTATTTCCTAAAAATGCCTTAGAACGTATTCTGCCCTTCTATTTCTCTTATCTTTTTCCCCAGATATCTTTGTTCCCCTACTATTTCTGTAACCTATTTGTTATTATATTTGTCTGTCCATGCTATCGTCCTCATACATCTGAAGCACAGTATTTCAAAAGGCTGCTACCGTTTTCCTGTCTGCGTTTCAGACTGCCCGTATTTCATAGGCATATTGTGCTGTGCTCCACACATATGCTTTCAACAATTTTCTTCTTGTTCTATGTTTGTTGTCTTTCATCACAGGAGCCGTTCTTTCTTGTTAGATGCAGTTCGGTCACCTTCTATTGTTTTACAATTATATACCCTATTTCTACGACATTCAGTGGTTGTGAAGGGAGGTAAGCAGCCTGTGGCTGCCAAGTTCCCCCAACACTTAACCATTTACCGATATAATATATTTTCCAATATATCTTTTCCCACAGTCAACATTAGTTGCAGATATTTCACAACCAACAACTAGTTGTTTATACCAATCATCAGATTTATCTGCGCTTATTTTTTCGTCATTAATTTTTTCGTCTCAAAACTGGTTGGACAGGTACCTGCACTTATTTATATTCTGAGCTAGCCTACATAGTTCCCTTAAATTCTCACACAGCATGTGTATACTGCTCGCTCTCCTTCTATTGTTTTCTAATTTTATGCCCTATTTCACCGAGATTCAGTGACGGGGGTTAAGCAGCCTGTGGCTACCAAGATCCCCCAACACTTAGACATTTGCCGAAATAATGGTTTTCCAATAAATCCTTTCACACCCTTAACATTATTCGAGAATATTGCCCAACCTATTCTTGTAGTTGCTTATAATAATCATCATGTTTAAGTACAGTTACTTTTTTCGTCATTAGTTTATCCATCTTGCGACTGGTTGGATGCGTACCTGCATTGATTTTTATTCTGAGCTAGCCTACACATCTCCCTGATACTCCTACAGCCTACATCTTGTACTATCTGTGTGCAGTAGTATAACCTAGATCTGCCCTTTCTTCTCTTTTTTCCTATCTCTGCTTCTAATATATTCCGCATTATTCCCTCATGCCGTAGTATGTGGCCTATCATACTATCTCTCCTATTTTTTACAGTTTTCTTCCCCTACCATTTTTGGTACCTCTTCGTTCTTAACTTTGTCTGTCCATGATATCTTCATCATACGTCTGTAGCGCCACATTTCAAAGGCTTCTACCTTTTTCTTGTCTGCTTCTCCTACTGTCCAGGCTTCAGAGGCGTACAGTGCTGTGCTTCACACATATGTTTTAAGCAGTCTTTTCCTTGTTTCTATGTTTGTTGTTTTTGCACACAGTAGTTGCTTTTTCTTGTTAAATGTAGCACGACCTTGTGCTAATCTTTGTTTTGTACTTTTCGTGCTTTTCCCATCTTGCGTTATTTGGCTTCCTAGGTAGCAGAAATCCTTAACCTCTTGTAAGTTCGTGTTACATATTTGTATTCTTGTTTTTAATTTATTTTCCCCACCTTTGCATACTAGTACTTTAGTTTTAGTTTTGTTAATATTCCACATCTCTCTGTTAGAACAGTTTCCATTTCATTAAGAGCAGGTTCTAACTCTTCCTTGCTAGACTGCAAATCTGCATAATCTAAGCATATCATTTTTTTGTTCCTGCATAGTAATTCCAAATGTCTTCCTGCATTTGACAGTATTCAAGTTAAAAATAAATGGGGATAGGGCACATCCCTGTCTCACCCCTTTGCTAATGTTTACTTCTCTACGTTCCTGCTCTAATTCTATTACTGCTGTTTGCTCTTTGTATAAGCTATGTACTATTCGTCTATCCCTATAACTCATTCCAATCTTTTTGAGTATTTCAAACATTTTTTTCCATTTTACATTGTCGAATGCTTTTTCAGATCTATAAACCCTATATACACGCTTTCCTCTTTTTATATTGTTTTCTCCATTATCACTCTCAGAGCTAAAATAGCCTCCCGTGTTCCCGTTTCGCCTAAACCCAAATTGGTCTTCTAGTATTTCTTCAGCCCGTTTTTCCATTCGTCTTTGCACAATTCTAGTTAATATTTTTGACACGTGTGCTGTCAGACTTATTGTTCGAAAATTTTCACATCTATCCGCGCTTCTTCTTTTTTGGTGTAGTTACTATGATGTTACGTTTGAAATCCTTGAGTATCTCGCCTGTCTCATACATATAGCTTACTAGTTGGAAGAGTCGTTTTGTTACTGCGTGTCCAGCGGCTTTTAGAGTTTCTGCTTGCACCTTATCTGTACCCGGCGCCTTACCATTTTTCAGACTCTTTAATGCTAATTCAAACTCATCTCTAAGTATAGGATATCCCAAGTCATCATTTTTATTGTCTGATTCTCGTTCTAATGCAGTTAATTCCTCTCCTGCATATAAATTCCTTATATATTCTTGCCATCTAGCCACTTTCTCTACATTCTGTATAATGACGTTTCCTTGTGCGTCCCTTATATTTTTGCTATACGGTTTTATATCCCTAAAATTCATTCTAATTAATTTGTATGCTTCGTCTGTTTTTTCTATTTCCATCTTCGTTTGTACTTCTTTGCACTTTTCATCAATCCATTGTTCTTTAGCTTTTTTGCATTTTCGAATAATTTCCCATTTTATGGCTTTCACTATTTTATTTATATTTTAACCTACTAAAATTAGTTTATTTTATGGAGCTAATTTAAACGCACATTCTTACTTAACCTCAAAAAGTGATAGATATGTAAGGTGTTCCAAACCATGATCTAATATTGTACTAATAATTGTGCAAAGGACGATTAAAAGGGGCTTGATATTACACTGTGTAGGTACAAAAATATTTCACAAAGTATTACACACTTTATTTGGGGGTAGTGTCAATTTAAGATTATAGGCTTCACAGAAGTATTAGAAGATCTCTCGTTGCGGACGACATAGTAACCGTTAGGCAAAGTTACGTCCGAATTTTGCAACAACGAATGCGTGGTAAGACGAGATCTTGAGAATTTTACAGAAAACTGTGTGGAA
The DNA here is from genome assembly GCA_036346225.1 of Platerodrilus igneus. Lineage (NCBI taxonomy): Eukaryota > Metazoa > Arthropoda > Insecta > Coleoptera > Lycidae > Platerodrilus > Platerodrilus igneus. The sequence goes on along the minus strand of JARFIW010001171.1, from coordinate 11,318,561 downwards.
GATTTTACAAAAATGCTTGTGATTCAAACTATACTGTAGACGCAAAAGTTACTTTTGTCTGACCACATCAAACGTGCCGAGTTGTGAATGCGATTCAAGAAGCGATGCAGGAGGACTACGGATTTTCTAACGCTGTGATGTTCGGTGATAAGCTAACATTTCGCGTCAGCGGAAAGTGTACCGACACAATGTATATATCTGGGGCTCAGAAACTTTCGTATGACCGTAGAACATGAGAGACATTCGCCCAAACTTGACGTTTTTTGTGCAGTAGCGAAAACAAAAGCGTATGTCACCTTCTTTTTCCAGAAAATGACTGTGACTGGCAGAGCATGCATTGAAATGTTACAGTTATGTTTGTTTCCGCAATTGAACGCGGATTTCAAGAATTTCATCTCAGCAAGATGGTGCTCGACTTCATTGCTGTAACAACGTCCGTGTGTGGTTATCTTAACGAACTCTCGATTGAAAGATGCGTCGAAAAGGATTTGGTATTGTTCGGGTGATTTTTAAGTTCTCCCTAGCTTGCGGTTTGCAATTTTTCTATGAATTATATTAATGGCATGATTTATGTGCTATCAGCAGCTTCTCCTACCGAACTCAGAGATCGCGTTACTGTTATGCCGTGAAGAACATCACTGGGGTCTAGCGAATGTGGTTCGAATTGGAGTACTAATTAGACGTATGCTGTGTGACAAGGGGAGCTCATGGTGAACATTTGTTATAGGATACCAAAAAAACTGGAATATGTTGTTGATGTATCATTGTATATCATTAGTCCTTTGTGAAATGTATGTACTATTTAAAACCTGATGATTCGTTTATGCGCACGTTGTAATGATCACGTCACGGTTCAGCTAAAAATACATGCTTCTTCGATGGCGCCACACTTATCCCTCCGGCCACATTGGGCTTTTTCGTACGTTCAATCATATATTGCCTAAATAGCTTTTCAAATCACAATTAACTAAAGCTCTTTTATCACTTAATTAAGAGAAAAATAAGCGATAAAACTGGATCATTCCATCTGCTGATTACATTTATCATTTGCCAATGTTGCAATTGGTCAACTAGCAACAGCTTGTTTACTATTTGTCCTCCTTGTTATCAAGGGCCACCACGTTTTATTTTAAAATTTCACACAAATTAATAGATAACACCATTACCAAGCAATAACATTGCTTTCTAGGTTTATATAATTTATGCTGAATTTAATTTATTTATAAATATTAAGTTCATATATAAATAAATAAATTAGTTTCTTTCTTGACAGCCGCCTAAGGCTAATAATATAAATAATATGAGACGATGACTATTTGCGTCTCTTCAAAGTATTTAAAAAATTGAAATTCTGGAAACTGCCGGGGGTGATCTAAACAGCAAGCACGCAATTTTGAATTCGCGAACAACAAATAATTCTGCCAAAGCTGTTCAAAATTATTAATAAATACAATAATATGTAAGCTTTCGGTCACACCGTGGCAACTCAATTCCTTCTAGTGGCGCAGGACATCTTCGACATCTTTTTTGGACACAAAATTAATAACTTAATCAAAGTCCAGACTCTAAGTGCTTTAAATTCAGAACATCTCCCCTTAGTGGCAAATTTTGGCAACGGAAAAGCTCGGACAAACCAAAATACACCATAACAAATTGGAATCAGTTTGCATCCTAAATGACTAGTTGCAATCAAACGTCATACTAGAGCCAAATAGACGCAGCAATATATCGTCCAACGAAAAGTATTCAAGATAATTTGCAAGATAGTAAGATTAAAATCGACATAATAAATCCTCTCCACCTAAAGATGCCATTGGACAGAAAAACAAGCAAAAAATCTAGAGTAATGGAACAAAATCAGACGTAAGACCTTGAACAAACAAAGGAACAAAATGCTTTGAAACAGGAAACGTGGAATAAACCCATGGAAAAAGTGACTGGTGAGGTTCCTCTTTGTAAATTCCTCAAACATAAACCGCTCTATCCAACACCCATTAAAAAGTCGAAAAAGCAGCTTAACATACCGGGAGTCAAAAGTAGATACTGGAAGATTGTGTAAGATCTCAACCAATATGGAAGACAATTATATTGCAAACTTGCTTCTACGATAGCTCCAGGAGCAGATAGAATACCAAACGGGGTTATCATACTTTTCCCAGAATCTACCCTCCAAAAACTTTCTACATATATAACGCCACTATTCGGGCATATTAGATCCCTAAAAGATGGAAAGAGGCTGTCGTCGTTACCATCGCAAAAAAAAACAAAAACCCTTCTGTGTCCAAAAACTGACACTCTACAAGCGTGGTCGGTAAATTTTCCAAAATCTTGGAAATTCTAATCAAAATGAACTGGATGACCATGCAAAGAAGAACAAAATCTTTCTGTCATACCAGTTCGACTTTGGTCAAACTATCTGCTACTCAACAAGCAGTTAATCTGGAGTTACTGGTCGGGGAAGCGATGTTCGGGACGAAACCTAAACCAGCATACTTGGCACTATTAGATGCATAAAAGGAGTATTACCTAGTATAGTAAGATGGCCTAAACTTATAATGATTAAATACTATAGAAATCACCAAAATGATCTGCTACTTTGCAAAAGGAAGACTTTTTAAAAAGTAAACCAAACTCTTTCATATGTCTGAAACATCAAAGAAGGACTACCTCAAGTTTCATCAATCTCTTTCTAGGCTTTTAATTATTACGCATCCATTATTTCCAACTATTAAAGAGAACAAGGATATTGAGATTCTGTAATTCAGAGGCTACATGTGGGTTCTAGTACCCTTCCGCTGCACAACATGCTAGGAAGAAGGTGAGAACATCACAGGCTATTGCGAAGAGTGAAAGATTAATCTGAACGCTTCCAAAACATAGATAATCTAGTCTATTAAGAAAAGACCGGCGGAGAACGCCGTAACGATGCGGAGTACGGTAATTGACACATTTCTAAGAGTAAAGCTCTAATTCAAATTGAGGTTTGAATCTTACGTCAGAAACCGCGTAGCTATAACTATGAAGACAGTTAGAAAACTGCATATCATCTTGAAGCGTGATTGTGGACTTGGAACGCGTGCTAGAATGAAAATACTCGACATACTGATAACGGCGAAGCTAAATTACGGGCGGTCTGTTCCAATGATACCGTCAAGCTAAAAGGTTAGACTAGGCATAACTAAGAACTAAATATTCTGAAAAATACTGGACGCTCTCTACTATGTTTGCAACCAGTCACTTGGAAAGCTTCAAATCTGCTTTCAAGAGTACTTACTCGATGATAGAGAACACCGACATCGAGGTAAGAATTACCTCCCAACGTTTGGAAGGTGAAATATAAGTTGCTTTTAGACACTATACGGAAGATTAGTAATCTCCATAACATTCAAAGGTTGAAGGTACTGGCAATAAAGTAACCAAAAGCGGATGCCTTTCAATGGAACCTATCTGATTCCTGATGTTGAAAGAAAAAAAATAGTTTCTACATTCAAAAAGAGATAAGAATACTTCAAGTTTGCATGCATACTGATGCTTTTCGCTATCCAAGAATCGGGCGTCCTACCTAAATGTAATATATCTTTTTTTGAAATTTAGGTACTCGATTTTCCCTTTTTCAACATTTGTAATAGTGTATTACACGTTTTGAAAGATCCAAATGTATGTAAAAATTTATTAGAAACTGGTAATAACTGGCATTAACAACAGTTCTTTATTAGAAATTGATTACATAAACTTTTCGTAGCTATGGTGAAATTCTAAAGTACTCATTCATGATGATTTCCTTTCTGCTAATCGCTAACAGTACAAGTACTAATTTCTTAAAGCTACAATACTATCTCCTTAATTACTAAGTGATGCTCATGAACGGAAATTTATATACTGTTTCAATAATTTTGTACTATCTAAGAACTTACTAGAATTATGCAAATAACATCTTGCAGGTTCCTATTATAAGCTTACTAAGGTGGCTTAATAGGGTGGCTTTCGATTATCATATGAGTACAGTTTCCTCGTTTACGTTCAGCTGTAATATTCCGATAGTGACGCTTCGCTACACTGTTCCCCTCTTAAAGCTGTTATGTCCCGGAATACCCGGACGTTGGAAGTTCCTGTGGCGGTAAGAACAGGCGGAACCATTTCTGTTGTTCACATGTTGATGGAGGTACAATCAACACTTTTCATAATAGGCGCCGTACCGTTTTGATTATAACCACATCCCAAGATGGATATTGGCTTTCTGGAACAGTACCTCTAGTATATTTTGTACAACCCTTAAGTCCAACCCATCGAACCCACAACCGATTTTCGGTATCACCAATCTCTTGTCTCCAAATTTGATCATCTGGCCCTTGAAGTACACTAACGCTTTTCACAGATATTGGTAATTCGAATTACCAGAAGGCTATTACTTAGCTATCAGGTAATAAATGCCAAACTGTCGGACCTTTAGCCGTATGGTCTATTCAGACCACCAGATTTATTTTTGAACGTCCGAGCAAGTCCTCAGGACATACCGAGGTCCGCCGCTACGCAATGTGCCAGTGAGTATTCGAATAGATCACCGTGAATCTCTTCCGTTATCCAAAATCTTGCTTTGCTTGTGCCGCTGTACAGAGACATAAACCAATCATAGCTCGATCCAGATTTTATTCATCGTCGCGAGTGCAACAGTTTGTTCGTTTCACTTCTTGACGTGTTCCGACATTAACGGCGTCAACACTGTCGTAGAATGATAGTCAGTTAACGTACACTACTATTGTTCTTCCCTTTGGAAGCCTACGAATCCGATATACTACATCACGCTCTCTTGGCTCCGCTCCTCTCCTGAGTGTCCTAGCTTCCTACAGATAAGATACGTCGCTCGCTTTGCCGTGTCGTACTTTGAGGTATGAGTCAACGTATCACGTGAAGTCTTTGACCGGGTCAGTCATAGTGCTTGCTTGATCTTGTCACGTATATCTTCAACAAAAGTCTGAACTGCCAACTGTTCTAGGAAACTGTCCGGTTCAGTTGGATAGGCTAGTCCTACCAAGCGAACATCAGCTTCAAACTCTTGCAAATTTTCGTTGGTCTTTTGGTAACGGTTCTTTACTTGAGCGGGGTACACTCATTGCAGATGAGAGTCGCCGTACCTCATTTCAGCTTTGATGTTAAGGCCTCGTAGCTTCTTTGATCGTGGTCTGGTATGGTTTGCAGAATATTTAAGGCTTCACCTTGTAATGCGACAATCAATGTGGTCACTTTTTCACCATCATTCCAGCCGTTAGCTCTTGCGGCAGCCTCGAGTTGCTTGAAATATGTCTGTCAAGGTGACTACCTATGAAATGTGGGTAGTTTTACTCCGAACTTTGACACCGGCTCGCTTTCTTCGACATTTTAAAATTCTTGGATCTGCTGTTGTATCACTGGAGCTGATGGCTGTGGTGCTTGCACTGTTAAAGAATTAACCCGTTCTTCCATCAACAGCACCATTTCTTCCATTTTTGGAGAGTTTTCAGAGAACTTTGATTTCAATGGCTATAAATCGCCGGGAAAATTTCGCTTTCAGTTTTTCCGCGATTTTTGTAGTTTCTTGTATAAATTCTTCTCTTAATTAGCTGTAATTTTCCATTAACTTTTGTTCGTCCTCTTTTGGATTCTGGTCTATTCGCGCTGTAAAATTTTCCTGTAGATTTACAGTGGTTTTGTTTAGTTCTTCGGTCAAGCTTACAGCGTTTCGATCCTGTTTCTCAGCACTGTAAAACCTGCGAAACTTTTATTAAACTTTTTCATGAATTCGCAAAGTTACCGGCCAAGCTCTCTGTCACGCTTGAGTTGAACTCTTTAAGAAAGAATTTTGCTATCCATTCTCTCTTGTTGACTACTAGTAATAGATATGTAGAAGTAAATCGTTTAAATGTCCTTTTCACTACACTCCCAATAACAATAGCTTTTTATTATGAATTGATTACACAAGCTTTCTTTCCAGTTGATCCCTAATACTACTAACTTTTTAAAGCTACACTGACTAATCGAAACACTATAATCAAAGTAATAAGTCTTAATTTTTATTGATCACTACAATAATTTATATCACAGAGCTATTTATTTTATAGCTGCGTTAATACTAGATTATTTCATATCACGACTGTATAGATCAAACTCGAATAAAACCTACTGTTATAATCAAAGCTTGAATTGAAACTAATTGATGCTCATGAACTGCAATTTAAATGTACTAGAATCATGGAAATAACAATTAGAAGGTTCCTATTGTAAGCTTAATAAAGTTCTTAAATGCGACTTCTTGTAAACTGGCAATCAAATGTATCTGAAGATGTCACGTCACAGGGTGGCTACTAATTATCATTTGATATACCTTATTTACGTTCATTTGTATTAATCTATTCAAAAGTAGATCATGTGACGCCTCGTTGCAATACAAATTGAAGTTTTTATAGGTCACCATAGAGAAGGGATTAATTTTCAAATGGTTGATAATAATGAATAGAATAAGATTTTTGAGAAATTGTAAAAGATGGGCTTTAAATATTAAGATAGGAGAATTATAAATGTCTACAAAAACAAATAATTATAATTACAGTCGATGATTAAGAGAAGAACCAAGGTGTCGGACCCGAAAGTTCCTTATCTTCCTTGCCTTTTAATTTATATATAAAGCATGTCATTAAGGAAATTTAAGAACAAGTGAATACTAGATAGAGTAAACAATATCGATTCTAGATTTGTGAATAATATAGTACTTCTAACCAAAAGCACAGTCAATCTAAAACATGTCACTTAATATCGATAAAGTTTTAAAGAAAGGCTTATACGTACTCCCTTACTTAATTAAATATTACGGTTTAAATAATGCAAATTTTTATAAACAGCTCGGTGACGAGCCCATCTCAGGGGTGTCAGTGTCGTCCAGTTTCATGTAGATTTTTGACTTGGTGCTTACCCGTGGTAAAAAGTAATGCCCCAAGGGAAAGGTAAGAGAGGTTCAATAAATAACGATGCATCGAAGGCACCTACGAAAACGGCACTCAGAAAAGTACAACCTCGTTTCGTCAAATCTTGAACTAAATCGATTAATTGTGGTCCTCTTTGCACTCCATACCTATCGAATATTGAAGTACTTATGTTCAAATCTTGAGTCAAATCGTGAGTGCCGAATCTTGAATGAATTACAAATTTGAATCTTACATCTTAAATACCGAAAGAATGAATGACCCCTTTGTAATTCATTTACATCTTTATATAACAAAATAATTTCATCATTGTTCGAAGTTCTATTATGTTCTCGAAGTATTAGTCACAGCATGATGTAACAATTACCCACAATTTTGCTTTCCTATCTCTTTAATGAACGGTCAGTTTTACAATTTATACCGATCGTAAAAAATTTCGCATCCTTTGTTAATAAACCAATTTCAGTAATAAAAGGTCAATAAAACTCGTTATCTTATCTCCTCGGTGTTATCGCTTTCCACGAATACTTAGCGGTGCTTAATTATGATTCAATGAAGTTGACGTCAATTTAATTTATTTTAGAATCGTCCTGCAATAGCTTCTTCGAAAGAAAAAGTACTTCGCTCATAAAAATGTCATTTTAACGAGGGTGTATGCTTTATGGGACTTATTATAAATGATATATTTAGACATTGAAATTTATTTAGTATTTTTAAAGTGGATAAATGTTTTAACGTTATTTTTCAGAAAAATGCATATTTACATACGAATGAAGTGAATTCTTTTATTTTCATGGATTTAAAAATTGGGCTTCGTTCTTAAATGATGTGCCCTTAAAACATGATTTATTTTACATGGGAATACAGTTATCTTGCTATAATATATTATACAGGGTAAAATAAAATATTGGAAAATTTTACTTTATGGTCTATTCTCTCACAGTATGTAGTGCTCAATGACTCTTGTGACCTCATTATCCCATCAATATATATATATATATATATATATATATATATTGCTGTGGTTGTTGACTTATGGGTTTGACATCGCCAGTGTCAACCACTGATTTTCAAAATAAAAAAATTTCACACAAAAAATTTCTTATCCGTTACTTTCTGCTTCAAGAATCTTCAGCAGCTTCCCTGGCTAGCTCAGCTGTGCTTCTTCTCGGATACCTAAATTTACAATCATTCTTTCTTCCCACTCGCACACCATTCAATAAAATCACCAAATAATATAACAATCATACAATCTTTTATTTACCGCTATTTACAGACAAATTATTTACAGGTATAACCAGTTTGGTACACTAATTACAACGCAATAAGTTATATGTTTAAAAGTCCTTGTTTTAAATTATTATTTGCAAACACATTTAATACAATATGAGTAGATGGGCCCCAGATAATACCCTAAATTTATTGTACACTGGAGTATGGTGAGCTCATAATAACCCAGTTTATTACTGTATGCCTTTTACCTTGAATAAATTAATACAAAATTAATAGACCCGTTTACCCTTAACAATCCAATTTATAGTCATAATAAAATTTAGTAAGTTTTAAATACACCCTTTTTCATTATTTTAAATAACCGCAATAATTGTCCAGCACAAATATCTTTTCCGATACGTTTATATAACCACAAATAACTCCAAGATTCACTCACGCATCACCAAATAATACAAAAGTTTATCAGATAACAGAAATTTCAAATAAGTTACCTGGAGAATGCTTCAGACCTCCATCCCTTCGACGATGCTCACCAGAACTCTTGGCTTCGTGACTATGCGCTCTAATACTCCACATATTCATAGATGATAACCCCAGTATTCTCCAAGCGCCTTGCTTCCAAATACTATTCCATAGCAGCATACAAACTCACGTATATTATACTTCTATTTATTGATTTACTAGCTTGGTATGGTATTAGTTGGACCTCGGTTAATTTTGATTCACCACATGTAACTCACGTTAAACTAGAAGGCCACAACTACCAAGTACAAGTGCTAGCACTACATTTACTGTATTATGAATATTTTTAATACTCACAAGAACTCTACTATAACGTCGGTCTATCGTTGTAACGTAGTATAAAACGATGAGAATGCAAAGAGAACCTTCCTACTTCTCCTAGAGTATTTATATTTTTCAAAATGCCACCCCCAGGACACACTTCACGCGAAAAACTTATTTTCAAATAACAATTCTGCAAATTTTGATATAACCGACTTGAAGATTCCTGAAATTCACTCCGAAATCGTTCCCACCTGTCGCATGTTCGTACGTTTGTAAAACTATCCGTTCCCAACCAATGATACTATTCTGTGTCGTCATAAAACCCCGCCTGTAATATTTTTATCTCTGTCTTATGCATATTTGTTGTCGCGTTCCAAACCCCACTTGAGTTATAAAAAATTGATATTGCTGACAGCGTCTCATCACTCCACGTGGATTAGTACGTGCGTTTCGAATACCAATGCTTTTATATCCGTCTTTATCTGTGGCATATTACCGATCGTGCATCTCCCCTGCTCTTTAAGAACTTTGTTAGTTTGTTATTCGAATCAACTGACGGTTGAAAACTATTTTCTATGAAGCCTTGCTTTATTATGCTGATAATTTCAAAGAATGTAACCTTTTAAAAATGCAGGTGTTCTTAATTATAGACTGCTTAAAACAACAATTCTTGGAGTTTATATTTCACCGTATCCGATAAAACTAACGTCTGTTTGTTACCAAGAAACCTTTTGCCTTGGGATTATTGATTTTCTATACCTTGATGTGTTTTCTAATGCTTTTACACGTTGAATTAAAATAAATTAAATTAATTGTGCGTTTCTATTTGTTTTTAAAACTGGTTTTCTTCATGTACCTTTAACCTTTCAAACATTAATTATAAAAATACGTCAATACTTGTCCGTTTAAATTAAATAAATTTTGCACATAAATAATGTTCTTTTCTCAATACAGGGTGGTTGAAATTGCATTGCTTACCCCAAATTTAACCCTTAGAATCCATAACAATATATATATACATATATATATATATATATATATATATATATATATAATTGCAGATATTTCGATGTTGTGCTATTCGGGTTTTATTATTATGATATTCATTGCGTCGGTCGATTTGCCTTTTCTAAAGCCGTATTGTACTTTATTTATTCTATAGTTCTCCCAATGCGCAGTAATCATTTACATATCAAACATTCATACGTTTTGTTTTGTATAATGTACTTAGAAGGCAAATCAGCCTGTATGATTCAGGATTTGTGTTCTCTTTGCGCTTACCTTTCTTTATCATTACCACGTTAGCATGCCTTTAGGATACTGAGAACTTCTCTGTTCTAAATACTCCTTGAATAGGTTTATTAGAGAATTGGTTTGTTTGTTAAGGCTTTCCAAGTTTTTCAAAAATGTCGTTCATTCCTGGAGCTTTCCTATTTTTAATTTGCGTTATTGCCTCTTTTATTTCGAATTCTGTAAGTTTGTCAAATTTCTGTAGCGTTTGGTATTTTTGGCCATTCTTTTCCTTGTCACAATCTGGTGTTCTGATTTATTTTCTAGTGTATCGCCTGGAAGTAGTGTTCAACAGGATTCCAACTGTTTTGTTCTAGTTTGTAGTTTGAGGTAGTCCATGTATTGTTAAGTTTGTATAGGTTGTAGGCGGTCTAATTTTATTTCTATAGATTTTGTAGGGCCATTCCTCATTTGTCCAACTCTATATGCTTTTGTACGATCCTTATCCAGCTATTTATTTGTTACGTTCCAATCCGAATTGGTAAATATACTGCCACTTTAATTAAAAAATTATTTCAATTTTTATTTATTTGAATATACGAGTTCGCTACACTTTTTACACTTTTATTATGTCAAGTAAGCTCACTTAGGCAGCCAACGTTACTCGTCCTTTGTTTAATTCACAAGCCTATATGATCATATTACCGTTTCTGATTCCTTCTCTAGACATGAGTTTGATAAGAATTCCCTGAATGTTGCTAGTTTAATTGTAATTAGGTAAAGCGGCTGTGTTATCTTTGAACGATAGAAATATATTCAACCTTATATCTATTCTTTGCGTTGGAAAAACTCACAGAAAAAGTAACAACGAGTGTAGGCGATTACAAAACGATCCGTCCGTATGTAAACTTTTAATTAATCATTGGTCAATGTATGTGGAACAACGCGGGGACATTTTCAAAATTTATTTAAATTTTAATATTTAGAATTAAAACTCCGCAACAAACACGATAATTCAGTAAGGTTTTCGTATAGCAGAGTTGGCTGTAGCAATTTAAAAAAGATCTGATTTAGTCGGTTTCAGAAGGATAGTTATTTCTTATGAGCATAGTTATTTACCGCAGGTTGTATTTTAAGAAACAAAAGTGTTGTTGAATTAGTGGAAGGAATTCAGCTACAATTACAGCGTCTCGAAAAAGCATTTCTGAAGCCGGCCCAAAAGCTGTCGCTCTTGCGCAGTCACCTACTCCCCAGAAACGTACATCTCCTTCAAACACCAAGGATTACTTCCAAAATTTTAACATCTATCGACAGGGCTGTGAGGGTTTCTGTACGCCGAATGCTGCATTTGAACCAGAGTTGTGCTGCCTCATATATTTATGCAAGTACTAGAGATGGGGGCCTTGGGATTTTCTCTTTGCCTCTTCAATCCCAAGGATAATGAAAAGTAGAATGCACAACATGCTCGAAAAGGCTCATCCATTGACCGCACAGATATTGTCCTTGCCTGGGATACAGGCGTTGTATAACAAACTAACGAAACTATCACGCGAGTTTGGTGATAATGCGAGAGAAACTCGTGCACATTGGTGCGATGAGTTGGAGGGTTCTTACTCGGGGAACGGCTTGCGACAGGGGAATAACTCAGGACACAGCTCGTCCTGGATCTTCGGCCCACCTCGCTCCTGGACGGGTCGGGACTTTGTGCTGGCTACACAGTTACGAGGCAACTTGCTACCCACTCGGGGAATTCCTAGCAATCCGTCTGCCGAGCGAAGATGCCGAGCAGGCTGTGATAAGGTTGAGTCGCTCAGTCATGTTTTCCAAGGCTGTCCAACAACCCACTGGAACAGAATTCGGAGACATGACAGAGTGGCCAACAGTCTAGCCAGGGCGTCGGAACGCGGGGGGGGGAGGGTTGTATTGTTGAGAAAGAACCGAGGTTGCGCCTCGATAACGGCAGCCTGCGAAAGCCGGACCTCCTTCTTATGAAGGGGGGATAAGGTGATCGTGGCTGACGTTGCTGTACCTTGGGAGGGCCCAACCGCGCTATCAGTCACCCATCGCCAGAAGACCTCTTATTATAGTGAGGAGGGAGTGGTGTCTTTCTTGTCTAGGAGGTTTCATGGCAGGACACTAATTTTCACTTCCCTCGTCATTGGGGCAAGAGGTATATGATCCTCCACGAACGAGGACATAATGCGGGAACTGTCGCTGAGCCGGGCCACGTGTAGGGACCTTGTGGCACAGACCATCAATGGTAGCACCCTAATACACGCAGATTTTATGCGCTTAGTCTCTTATAGGAATGTACCGCAGCATCGTCGTTAGGGGGGATTGCCGCATTTGTTATGCCTGTGCTATAGTGTTGTAGGGTACTAATACATTAACCCGATTATTAGTGTGAGGTATCGTGTTGACGGAGTAACTTTATATGCATATATTTTTTATCTTTACAATTTTATTCATACACACCTACAATTTTATATATACAATTAATTATGTTAAAGTCCGGATAAATATAACCCATAACAAAAGTATAATAGTCAAATTTATAAGCTAACAATAAACAATACATCTAGAAAATATTAACAGCATGGACCTTACCATAAAATATTATTTATATTATTATTATTACTAATTTTAACCAAACTAACTATCAACATGGAAGGTACTCTGAAACCTTCAGTTTCAGGTACCATTTAGATCACTTGTTTGGGCCTTCAGCTAAAGGTGATCTGGCAGAGGCGGTGACAGAGCGGCTGGCCGGTGGGATTGAGGACCGGTCTTGCTGTATCTTGATATGCGAACAGCCCGCGACAACAGGCTGAAATGGGTAATTAAACAATTTTAATTAAATTTAGAATGCCACCATATCTCGCCTTCACGACAATAGACGTGACCGCTACCATGGATATGTAGAAGAGGCGTGACTATTTGAAGGAGCGGACAAGTAACTGCTACTTCTAGCCGCTAGCTTCACTAACTTAAAAATTCAAATGTATGCTGATGAGATAGTAATATTAGCAGAGGCAGATAAGAGATAGGAATCCTACTAAATAAAATAAAATAAATATTACATAGAGAAATAAGCATGAAAAACAAAAATACCAAAACAAAGATAATAAATTAAAGTAAACCAAATAGCAGCAGAACGATAACAGTAATCCTAGATAGATTAGAAGAAAGAAGTTTTGTTGCTTAGAATAAAAAATGACAATAGAAGTTAAAGGGATGTAAAAAGTAGAATAGTCTAAGGAAGTTAGGTGTATGAGATATAAGACGTGATACTAAAAAGTATGATAGCTCTAGTCTAAATATTTGGAAAAGTTGGTAAATACACAGAACCAAAAAGTGGCCTGTATTTAATCAAAAAGTACATTAAATCAATGTTTTTGGTCCATAAAACTCAGCCGATGCTATATTTGATTAGTTCAATGTTTTACTGGTGATGCGTTCATCACCAGAGATTCATTTTACTACTTTAAGCGTATTAGTTCAATACCTAATGGTAATAACATTAAATAAACTTTTGTTTATCCCGATGATTCCTCAACATAAAAAATGCAACGTTATGATATTACTACAATGCTTTTATACATCAAATTAAGGTTGTTCGTGTATTAATATAATCTTTACAAAACATATATGCGATACCAAAATTTATTACACCAATACTTAATAGAACGTTGAACCAAAATTCAAGTGTTTAAATTAATGTTCTTAGTGCCTTAAAGTAATCATCAAGTGTGATCAAATTGATGACATTAAATCATAGGGACAATAATGAGAAACTTTGCATTAATAATTACCATTAATTATAACGATGTCCAAGGTACATTGTTCCAATAATACTTGATGATCAAACCAATGTTTAAAATACATCAGTGTAGTGTTGTAGATGATCAAATTAACGATTCAAAGGCATTGTCACTATGTTGGATGGGGGGTGTTAGAATACACACCCTCCCTCTCTCCCTCACTTGACTTAGGGCTCCACTGGAAGCCAATCATCGTAAAAAAAAAATCAGTAGTTAAATGCTTTTTAATAGTTTCAGAGCAATGTATGTACAAAATAAAAAATTACATTTTTATTCATCTTTACTATTTTCCAAAAATTCACATAAGAGACGAACCCTAGGAATCTGAACTTGAGACTTAAGTTTATAAAAATGCTGCTCTATAAAACTCCAAACCATTATAGATTCTTGTGAAAAATTTAAATTAAATAAAAATACAATTTTAAAACAAATATCAATAGTTCTAATAACATGAAGATACTTATATCTTATGTTATCGAAAAATACTCCTATTGAATCAATTTCAAAAATATTTTCTCCTACACAGTATACGAAAGGTTGGATAGGTTCCTTTTTCTCTTTCAGAAACATATGGTCTTCTACTTCATTAGCAGATTTTCCCAAAAATAAAAATGACTGCTGGGAGTCTCGTATCGTATATTTTGTTGTATTTTTCTTTCCAGTTGAATCCTTTTTTACAACTTTATGAGTAGGTACTAAATATTCATGAAGAGACCAAAATAAAGCTGCATCACGGCCATCTATCATAAAAGAAATAATACTATTAGTGAAATGCATTTACTTCATTAATAAAATTACTAAAGTGTATAAAGCGGTTTTTGAAATAAAAGTCCTAAATCAAAGCATATAGTGACTTTTTTTCCACGTTTTACTATATACCTTCGCAAAATCACCAATATCTCATCAAGACCATATATGTACCATCAACTAATTACAAATATTTTATAATACAATTTAATCAAACGCTAGAGCCAAATGAACTAGACTGACATCTGCTGCAGGGTAAATTCATTTAAATACAATGAATACTTACTTTGATTAACTTCGTTTGATAGTTTAGTCAATATGCTCACGAATATACTTTCTCTATACACGCACTTTTTCATTTTCGTGTTTGTTCTTGTTTGTTACATACTAATATTATTACACTCAACACAGTCTGGTATTATGGTATTAAAAGTAATATAAACATGGATAACACACGGCTAGGCTGAATAATAGAATGGAATGGAATGGAATGCAAGTCCAATGCGCTAGCTGAATTGCTTTTACATGTTAAAATAATGAACAGGAAGTGATGAAATGTGATTTGATGCTTATGGTCCTAGTTTTAATGTTAATCGGACATCAATTCTTTGCTAACGCTGTAATATTGCAATAAAGATCTGCGTGGGAGCATGGGTACTACGGAACTCGTGTTGGTTATTTTTTCATCTCTGACTGTTAAAACATTTTGCTTGATCTACAATATAAATATTTTAGATTACTTCCTAAAAGTTATGACTAATTACCGATAAGGCAGAATGATTATAACTGTTCTGAGCAGTGGCGGCCCGTGGTGATTTTATTTGAGGGGCTCTAACTGCTTATGGCATGAATATAATACAAGATAACATAAGCAACACTCACCTTCAGTGGTTTGGTGTATTCAGCCTAGTCACTCACACAGACTCATTAATTTTTGTACACTTGTTTATAGGTTTATGTACAAAAAGTCACATACTGTACTCTAATTGTCACGTAATAATAATTTTACTGCTTGTAAACGAAATCAAGCCTTCTGTCTTTCTGAGCAATAAAATGGTCTATAACTTTTTCGTCAAAATTGTTGATGTTATGTATTAGGTTTTTGTTGACTGACATCATTGCTAAGGCATTAAGACGTTCTTCGGTCATGTGTTCCTTAGATAAGTTTTAGTCCTATTAAGAATTGAAAAACATCTTTCAGATTCGGCAGTGGACATTGGGGTTGTGACTATAATTTTTAATAATTTTATTGTTTTGCCAAATGTTTCGTTTAACTCATTTTGGGTCAACCAGGAAAGCATGTTTCGGCAGCCTAAAATATTTTTAAAATCCGTTTTTGAGTACATCACTTCCAATTCAGTCCTCAATTTGTCTGGCTGTAACATCGGATAACACTTAACAATCGATTGGAAATGCGATGTTGGAAATTATTTTGAGTAAGTATCAAAATTAGTTACGTCTACTAAAAATGCGGCTTCTAAATGAGTTCGGTATGAGAGCCTGTCCTTCATCTGAACAACTATTGTATCGCACACTTCTTTAGCAATCAAATTCCAATTTTCCACGTTACTAATTTTTCTTCGTTTAGTATCATTACAGATTATATATTTTCTATCTCATCAGTTGAATTTCTAGCAGATGCTATTATCCTTTCAGTCTTCCATTTTTCTCTTCAGTGCAATATTGTCTGTATCTCTAGCTTGAAACTGATTAAATAATATGTCAACATGTGGAAAAATTTTATGAAATAAATTGAGAAAAAACACAAAATCAGGATCTTCCAGAATTCTACGCAAAACATATGCTTACCTGCAGGTAATAGTTTTATTACATTTTTCTTCTAATTCCTCAGAGCATTCGATTAGTTTTTCTCTATTCTCATTAACGACGTTCACAATACGAATATTATAATTCCAACGTGTGGCAGCAACAGTGGGCAATTTTTGCTTCACTATTTCTTTTGGCACATCACACCTATGAATAGAATAAGAAAAAAAGCAGGAATTGCGGATAAATTAGAAAAAAAATTTTAACTTTAGCATTTTGACTAGTTGCTTTCTGAAAAATTAAATTTAATTGATTGGCATAACAGTGAACAAAATGGGCATTTTTATATTTAAGTTTTATTTTTGACTGAACTCCACTAGCAGAACCACTCATAACATTTGTACCGTCATAAGTCTGAGCGATTAGTTTAGATGGCGAGTTTAATATTAATTTATCTAATTCCTGCTCAATACACTCCGTTAAACCGTTAGCTGTTTTATCTATTACTCGTAGAAATGTCCAAAATCTCTCATAAATATTTCCACTGTAGAAATATCTAACTATAATTACCATTTGGCATTGATTTGAAATGCCAGTCGTCTCATCGCACTGAATTGCCAAAAATTTACTACCTTTAATTTGATCTTGAATTTCTTGACGACACACTGCAAGCATGCTTTCTAAAATCTCGTTTTGCATAGTTTTAGATGTACCTTTAAATACAATCGCTTTGTGTAAATGTTGTTTTAAAATTACATCCAATTCTGAAGTAAAATCAATTAATTCTAACAAAATTCCACGGTTTTCGGAATCTTCTTTTTCATTGTGTCCTCTCAATGACAATTCCAACTTTCCACAAAATTTAATACAATTGATAATTTTTTTTAAAATGTATCTATTTTTAGTCACCTGCTCATTATGCTTCATAATGTTCTGCCTATATGCGGAATTTAACTGAACCGCAATGTTCACGGAACCTAGCATAGCCAAATCCGTGCAAGTCTTTATATGGTGCTTGCTAATTTCATGCTTTTTTATTTTATCGTTTATATGTTTCAGATCTCCAAATTCTTATTCCGAACATGTTTTGTTCATTCCGTCACAATAAAATAAATGGCAAAGAAAACAAAATAGAGCATTCGATTGAGAGCATCCAGAAATCCACTGACATTTTTTATAAATTTCTTTTGAAAAATGCCTTGTGAAACTGCGACTTCCAACCTTATCTACCTGTTTCATATTTAAATCCAGTGTCGGACGGCCTATGTTCTTAATTTTCACCTTTTCTGCTAATGGAAGAGTTTTAAATTTAATTTCGATTATATTACGAATATTATTTTCAGTCATCTTGAATAATTCAAAATAATAATCAAAGAAATCTAAGACGCATGTACGCCTTACAACCAAACTTACGGAAATTTTATAAAAGGAAATTATATACTTCAAATTAAATAACTAGTACTTAAATGTTAAACAAAATTTTATTATTATTATAAATATAATTTAATAAATTTTATTGTTTTAATCAAGTTTGAGTCGGACTACTTAATGATATAAGCTCCCAGTACCACTCAAACAAACAGAAAAATAGAGAATAATTAATTAAAATTGTTAACATATATTCTGTGATTAGTCCCGGGTATTGTGATTCCTCCGAATAAGTCAGTTTGATGTACGGTTGGAATATCTTCAGCCGAATTAGGAATGATTGCTCTATAGTGATCTCCATGTATCACATCCCTGCCATTTTCAGCGCAATGAACTACAGCTAAAGGCTCGCGAACTAATTGATCTTCTTTTGCACAAAAATTATATAATGTGATACTGAAACCGAAATAATAATAAGAATCATTTGGATATCTATTTGTTCGGTCTCTTTGTCGCACGTTCGCGTGGTTAATTTTAAGTTATTTAAATTTGTAGTCGTAAATCTAGTAGTCTTATATCCTGCCATAAAAATTCCTTGTGCATCTGTGAATAAGGTGGACAGAGTAGTGAACAAACACTTGCTTATGGATATTGAAGCAGAACGGTCGTCGGTTTCTTCGTTCAGTGTACCGTAAGTTAGTCAAGTGCCCCAGACTTTCGTTGTTAAACCCTAAAAAACATAGTGCAAGTGTTACGTAACATAGACTCAACTCGCATACAGTCCACTTGGTTGAAAGAATAGGAACTGCAGCTTAGAAAAACACAAAACACCGCGGAGGTAAGTCGATGTATAAATTTATAAGACCCCCCGCGCGTGAACAAAATTGGCCTTCATCGCTGGATCTTTAATTAAATAATTAGTTCCTATCCTTTAAGCTCCTTATATTTAAATTTATAAAATTGTCGTAGTTTTTATTATGGTTAAACGTGTTACACAGAAAAGAACATCTTGCTTACACATTTACTGTAGATTTTACAATACATTCCTTATCCTTTGTGGCATAGATTAGGGTGGTCGTCGGTATCCTTTTATGTAAACTATTTATGAGGGTTATTGTGTCCTAGATCTTTACCTTATTTGTCATTTCAAGTTGGAGCAACCATTGGGGTTCATGCAACTTGTATAACAAAGGGGTTATTGGTATTTATTTGAAACCTTAAAAGCTTTGTCGGGCAAGCACTGTAGTTAGTTGCATTTTTCTATTAATAATTTAATTTCGTAGATGAATTAGTAATTTAGCGTATTCGAGTCACGCATTGTTTTTACATTAATTTTTATTGTCGTTCATTAATCATTAATTAAATATGGTTATATCAATTGATAAAGCTATTCTTGAAGCTAAATTTGTAGTTAAAAGGTTGGATCACATTTACAGCAAAATCAACCAACCGGAAAACGTATCGATTGCTTTAATTAGAGCGTCGATTAAAACTGTCGAACAGATTGAAACGCTTTTCAAATCCTTTTGCAAGGATATTTTCTTTGATGAAGAAAGTGAACAATTGGATGAATTTTCGGCTCTTAGGGTGAAAATCGATGATTATCTATTAGATATTCGTATTATCGCTGAACAATGCGAATTAGATCGGGTAGAAAATAAGCCAAAGGTGGAAAATATGAATAATTCTTTTTCGTCAAGCTGTGGAATTCGCTTGAAACATTTTTCAGTCCCCCGCTTCTCCGGACGAATTTCAGATTTTGAGAGTTACAATGCAATTTATAAGCGGTTGATTCATGATAATGTCAGTTTGTCACCCGTTGAAAAATTTTGCCATCTCGTTGATACATTAGATGAGTCGTCGCGTGCGTTGATAAAACACTTGCCATTAAATGATTATGCATACGTGGAAGCCTATAAAATCATTACTAATCGTTTTCAGTCCAAGAGGTTATTACTTTCAACATATTTTAATGCTCTCGAAAATGCCCTAAGGTCAGTTCCTCAGACTCGCATGCGGAACTCCGGCAATTAATTAGTTGTTTTGATGAAAATATATTCGCGTTAAGGCAGATGGAAATAGATTTATTAGATTTCATGTTGTTTAATCTGTTATCGAAAAAATTAGATACAAACATTTTAAAGCGTTTCGAATTAGGAAATAATGACGAAATTCCCTCGTTCAAAGATTTAAGGTCGTACATTGAAAAACAATGCAAGGTGTTGGAAATAAATGACATTGCATCAGGAACATGCTTAAAATCTCGAGATTCCGTAAAAGAAAGAGAAAAAGGAAGGTTCGTTAGCACTTCGGCTAAAACTTCTTTAGTTGGTACCACCAATGATGTTAAAAATTGTAGTTTCTGTCAAGCTTTGCATCCTATTTATAGATGTAAGCAGTTTCTCGATAAAACCCCTCAAGAAAGATTTGAGGTGGTAAAGCTTAAAAATCTTTGCATTAAATGTTTAAATCCTTCACATTCGATGAAAAATTGTACGTTAGATTGGTCGTAGAAAATGTCATCAGTCGCACAATTCGTTGCTTCACTTCGATAAACAAGAAAATCGGTGTCGCCACGCCGACAAACCCATCGTCAAAGGTCAGCGTCTCCTCGGAGAGCGGCGCCTAGACTTACTTCTACTAGTAGACCTAGTGAAGACAATCTGTCGTCGTCGGTTGTGCATGAACAACCTGTCACTAGCTCGTTGATTTCGACATCATTAGAACACACAACCACGCTGTTAGCTACGGCAATGGTGTCGGTGCTTGATTATACAGGAACATTGCAATCTGTTCGTGTAATATTAGATAACGGATCCATGGAAAGTTTTATGACTGAAAGGTGCCGTCAGAAATTAGGTTTAAGGAAACGGAGAGCCAATGTCACTGTTCAAGGACTTGGCTTGAATTCGTCGTTGGTGTCTGGTGCACTATCGTGTGTAGTCAGCCCTCGGGAGCACGGTCTCCAGCATATGGAATTGATTGTTATATTTTACCTAACATTTGTAATCAATTACCTTCGTCGTCGATAGGGGTCAAGGAATGGTCGCATACTCGAGGTTTGGCCTTAGCTGATCCTAATTTTAATGTTCCTGGTAAAATTGACATGCTACTCGGAGCGGAAATCTTTGCTCAGGTTTTGTTGAACGAGCCTCGTTGGGGTGTCGCTAACGAGCCAGTTGCTATTAAAACAACCTTTGGTTGGGTTTTAACGGGAAAGGTCGTTTCCCCGAATAGTTCTATTACGTCGTTGTGTGCTTTCGTTGAACCCTTAGACAGTGACATTCGTCGATTTTGGGAACTAGAAAATATTTCCTTCAAAAAACACATTTCTCCTGAAGAAGAAAGGTGTGAAAATCAATTTGTGGAAAGTTATAGTCGTAACAAGGACGGTCGTTTTGTAGTGTCCTTGCCCTTTAAAATTTCGGAACCCTCATTTGTGGGTACGAGATCAATTTGTATTAAAAGATTTTTGTCGTTAGAACGTCGTTTGCTAAAAATCCTGAATTGTATTCAGATTATAAAAAATTTATGGAGGATTATTTGACAAGCGGGCACATGGTTCAAGTGAAATCGCTTGAAAATTCGTCGGGTCATGAGAAAATGTACTACATTCCCCATCATGCTGTACATAAGCGGGATAGCACTACCACCAAATTGCGGGTGGTTTTCGATGCTTCGTGTCAGTATCAATCTGGAAAGTCGTTAAATGATAGCTTGGCTATTGGCCCTGCTTTGCAAAAGGACATTGCAGTTTTGTTATTGCACTTTCGTGTACATCCTATCGTAATTACAGCTGACATTAAACAAATGTATCGGCAGATTTTGGTTAAAGATACTCATCGTGATTATCAACGTATCGTCTGGAGATTTTCTCCGTCAGATCCTATTATGGACTTTAAATTAAATACTGTAACTTATGGAGTTTCGTCGTCGCCTTTTTTGGCCTTGCGTACTGTTCAAGAATTGGCAAGGTTAGAATCAATTAATTTTCCTTTCGCGTCATCGGTATTGGCGAGCGATACCTATGTTGATGACTTAGTCACTGGATGTAATTCGATTGAAGCTGCTAATCAATTAATTGGGGAATTGAATAGTATTTGCTCTAGTGGTGGTTTTCAATTAAGAAAATGGAGAAGTAATTGCCCGGAAGTGATGTCCAACTTGAGGGAGTCCCTGTCCAGTTCGGACGCAATTACATTTCAAGATAAAGATAGTGGTTCAATAAAAATTTTGGGCCTTTCGTGGCGTGCTCTTACAGATGCATTTTTATACAACTTAGACGTTGAAGAGCGCACTTGCACTAAGCGTAATATTTTGTCGGCTATCGCAAAAATTTTTGATCCTCTCGGTTTGATAGCACCTGTAGTACTGTTCGCTCAACGTTTAGTTCAAGATCTTTGGCTATTAGGTCTTGGGTGGGACCAAGAGCCTCCATTGGAAGTCATACAAAAATGGAAACATTTTTTGGGTGAATTGCCAGCGGTTTCGAATATTGAGATTTCGCGTCACATCGTATGTCATAATTTTAAAAAGGTGGAGTTGCATGGTTTCTGTGATGCTTCTGAAGCCGGGTATGCAGCTGTCATCTATTTTCGGTCGTTCGATCTAGAAGGTAATATTACCATATCATTAGTATGCGCAAAATCGAAGGTTGCTCCTACTAATCGCGTTTCATTGCCCCGTCTCGAATTGTGTGCTGCCGTACTCTTGGCAGATTTAGTAGATTTCGTCAAAACTACTTATAAAGATATTTTATCATTTAGTAATATTTTCGCGTGGTCAGATTCTACTGTTGTTTTGTCTTGGATTCGGTCTTCCTCGCATAAGTGGAAGACATTTGTTAGTTATCGCATTTCGCAGATTCAAGAACGTATTTCTCCATCTTCGTGGTTTCATGTTAAGTCCCAGGAAAATCCTGCGGATTGTTCCTCACGTGGACTTTTGGCTTCAGAGTTGGTTCATCATCCATTATGGTGGACAGGACCTTCCTGGTTAGTGCGTCGTAATGAAGAATGGCCAGTAACATCGCTGCCAAAACTTATCGGCTCATCTCAGATGGACGTCGAATATCGTATTCTGTCGTTAACAGTCGTTATGTCTGAGAATTTCTTAGATTTGTTGTTGGATAAATTTTCAAACCTGCAGAAAATTTGTAGGATTATTACATGTATTCGTCATTTCATTCGTAATGTTCAATGTCCAGATTTGCGTTCAAAATATTCTGATAGTTTGTCTCTAGCTCAACAGCAAGAGGCTATACAGTTATTGATTAAAAGAGTTCAAACAAATGTTTTTGTTCAAGACATTGCAAATATCAAAACTGGAAAACTTGTTAGTAAACAACTTCGTAGCCTTAGTCCGTTTCTAGATAGTCGTGATTTGTTGAGGGTGGGCGGTCGCCTACGTAATTCTGACTTGTCGCATGATGCAAAATTTCCAATTTTGCTTCCTCGGTCGCATCGGTTAACTGAGATTATTATATTAGATTGCCATGAAAGACGTTTACATCCTGGTAGGGACGGTATCGTTCGGATACCTACAATCAAGACAGCTCAAGGGTTCGTTAAACGTCCTCTGGTGAAACTATGTTTACTGCCAATTACTTAATATTTAATGGTATGTACACATTTATTCACTTATATAAGTTTGTCGGTTAGGTTTCTTAGTTAATAGCTCTAATTAGTTTTTAAATATAAAATAAGTTAGTTCATACTTATTTTGGTGGGCGGGATGTTCGGTCTCTTTGTCGCACGTTCGCGTGGTTAATTTTAAGTTATTTAAATTTGTAGTCGTAAATCTAGTAGTAAAACTGTCATCCCTTGTTCCCTTATATCCTGCCATAAAAATTCCTTGTGCATCTGTGAATAAGATGGACAGAGTAGTGAACAAACACTTGCTTATGGATATTGAAGCAGAACGGTCGTCGGTTTCTTCGTTCAGTGTACCGTAAGTTAGTCAAGTGCCCCAGACTTTCGTTGTTAAACCCTAAAAAACATAGTGCAAGTGATACGTAACATAGACTCAACTCGCATACAGTCCACTTGGTTGAAAGAATAGGAACTGCAGCTTAGAAAAACACAAAACACCGCGGAGGTAAGTCGATGTATAAATTTATAAGACCCCCCGCGCGTGAACACTATTAAAGTTTATATTAATTTGTACTGTTAACATTTCTCAAATAAATTCGATTATCTCGAAAACGAAATGAGATATCGAAAAGTGTATAGCATATTTCATATAAGCATATATCATTTATTGTATCATTATGGGAATATGGCAACGGACGACGGCGGCGATGGCGGCGACGACGACGACGACGTAGCGATTATATTAACCTAACTTACTTCGTAAGTTTGGTTGAAAAATTATACACTACGACTTCACTATCCCTATAGTAGGGGATAAAGAATACTACTATAGTAAGCCTGCTTATCGTAAAAGGCGATTAAAAGGCGCAGCAAGGGGCAGCAGCCTTGCTGGCTAAAAGATATTGGAGGAGGGTCGGTTGGTCTCGGGCGATCCTCAATAATTTACAAGCTTGTTGGGGGTTGGCCGGGACGGATACGGCTTTTTGCTAAAATCTTTAAAAACTGCGTTGTGGAAAGATATGGGAGCCTACCATAATATTTCCCAGGTGTGCGTGGCCTAAAACACGAAATACATATGATGGAGAGCTCACAAGTAAAATTCTTGTCCGGAGGTAAAATACTCCTTCATTCGGATCTCCGGGAGGGGGTACTTGGGGCTCGTCATCGTAAGAATATAATACAACAGTTCGATTTAGTGATAGGGACTTGGAATGTAAGGTCATTACTCAGAGTAGATAAGTTAACGAATTTATTAGTCGAAATGAGAACAACCATCAGGTTGCTAATATCTATGTAGAGACAGCTGGATAGGAAAAAGATAAAAGGATTTAGGAAGACCTAGACCAAACTATATTAGTCAAATTATTAGAAATTTAGGTTGTGAAGGGTATGTAGAGCTTTTTAGATTAGCACAGATTAGAAAAGAAGTTAGAGCTGCGTCAAACTGACCTTAAGTAAGGTCGAAAACAAAATGATGATAACGACTTCACTCACAGAACAAGACATGGTCTTTATTTTCAACGAAAACAAGTGAAATAATCTCTACGCTCACGCAAATTAGTACCCGACAACAACACACACGCCTTGAAATACCAACAGTACTGAGGGTAAGGGCTCTAATGACGAGAGCCCTGTTAAAGCTATCTGAAGCTGTTATTATTTGCGTTCGACAGATTTCGTCGTCGTTCGATTTCCTATAAGATATACATTGAAGCTGGGCTCAATAGAATTGAGCCCTCACTTATGTCCTAAGGAGAATCAACGAGTTTTGTTTACGTGAAGAGAGCACTGTCGAAATATCTAGGACAGGTATTTATTTATTATTGCTTAAATGTAGGATACTAGGATGTAAAATGAATATAGTGAGAAACGTAATTGTTTTAAATAATTTTAAAATATTAATATCAGTTGTTAAATTTGATCATTTAAACCACAAATATTAAAAGAATTATATGCATTTTGGTGTTAAATTTCATTAAAACGGTTAGATGTGGTTGCTTACGAAAGGACGACGGTGGGATATGTTTACTATTCATATCTGTTTCCGACATCATACATCATTTTCATTGTAAACGTAGCATTTATAATTTATTTACTGAGACCACTTAAAAATGCCGGGCTGAAAGCATTTATGCATTCGATCTCTAGTTTTGAGTAATCATTTTACGATGAATTAATTTATGCTGAAAAGTTTATTTACGGTACCTATTTCTTAAAATAACCTGGGGGGGCTTTAGCCTTTCAGTCCCCATGGAGTAGCCGCGGCTGGTTCTGAGTAATATGCATTGTCGAAAAGCAACGTGTAAATACTTTTCAGCAAAAATTTTATTTCTGTTTTGAGCACTGTACATTTCCAAAAAAGAAAGCGATTTGTCCGCCCGTCTCAGTCTTTACACGTTAATTAGAATTTAAATGTAGACGTGCGCTTTCAACGTTCTCTTGTTCGGTTTTACGCACCTGCACTACCTTGATTCTATTATGCGTTTAATTGATATTATGAATACAGATGATCATATGGATTAAATACTTTTGATTACAGCAATAAATAGTTGTAATAAGATTAATTAACATAGAACATCAAGACATCAACCCAATGCTTTGTTTGCTTCTTTCAAAGTTTGAAAGCATTGGTAGATGTCTTAAAATCATTAAATTAATCATTTGTACATTCATCTAATGTTTTAACTTGATTAACCTGTTGTTTAGTGTTTAATGTTCAAAATATTATAATTAGGATTTTCTGCATTGTATCAATTAAAAATTACATTAAACCAATAATGAAAATGATAAATATTACTACCAGTAATGGGATCATGGGAATGATTTGAAATAAATATTATAGATCAGCGAGTGTATTCAATACAATGAAAGATACATTATACTAATGTAAAGTTCCTTGTGTTGATGTCAAGTTAGTTGATCACTAGCGGTGTTCAATAGTAGGTTCGAATTTTTTTTCTAGGTAGTTCTATGCTCGACTGAGAAACATAGAAGTCAAAATATTATAAACTTTCTAAATGTGGTGCTATAGGAGAACGTTAATGATCAGCTGGTGAGACAAAGTTTATAACGGTGTCTTAGAAATGGTTCCGGAAAACAGAAGTATTACTTATTTAATTAAAAGAAGGCAGGATGACATGACAGATCATGGCTTGAAGGATAAAGGAATAGTTATGTTAATGCTTGTGGTAGAGCTGAAGGGGAAGACATAAGACATACAGACCAGATTAAGAACGAATTAGGTAATGATTGTGTTACGGCGCTGAAAAAGATAGCTTAAGATCAAACTAACTTTAAGTTTGTGACTGAGAAAGAGATGCTATAAAGACAACATACTTTTTCAAAAATTTTGACGAAAATGTAGATCTGGATTATTGAACTTTGAAATGTGTAAAACATTAGCTGATTTACCTACAAATAAAAGCTATTTAATTTCACAACATAAACTGATGTTAATTATTTTCCGCTCTTAAAATCTGACTTAACATTTATGCATTACACAATCTTCTACTAAAAATTTACGATAAATTCCTACATCAAATGCTTATTTACACTAGTTACCCTAATTATATTGCCAAAAAGTTATTAAATATCCATAAATCATACTAAATCTGACATATTAATGTATATTGCAAGGTCGTTCTTTGATATAATTTTTTTTCTTCTGATAACATTATCGCAACTAAAATTAACGCTAAAATGTTTTCTTCCAAATATTAAAATATACGTGACGTCTTAGCAACGTCACAAGACGTGCCTTGTTTGTTTCCGCGACCTCTGGCTTTAGATAAAAAGCGTCATAGGGTCAAATACAAGCTCAAAATGAGGGATTCTCTCGTCCTCTCTGCGTTTGTAATATTCCAGTTACGTTCATGAAATCGAGAACCTGTCGCTGCGAGGGAAATAATTACTCTCTCTTACTAATACCCTTATGCCTTGCTAATTGCCGGAACTCTAAGGATAAATTTTGGCAAACAGCGTTGCATATTTTAGTACTGAAACAAGGTATGGTATTAAATGACCTGCCGTAAGGTATAACCCCAATTAGTGCTATAATGAATCTGGCGTAGCCTTAGGAAATGTTGTAACGCGCAGTGGCCCCTCCTTATATAATGTAAACAATAAATTAGCGTGCTTATGTATCCATTACAATTTCGGCGAGACGGAAATCGGGATAAAGCAAAATTCGAACTTGTGCTAGTATTTCTAGAATTATACTTGTCATATTAAACTGAAAATTAGGTATTTTTCTGCATTGAATTTTCATGTTTATTTAACTTCTCATGTAAGAAAAGTAAAAACATTTTAGAACAATACTGGATTTTTTTCTACTACTAAAAATTGTCTATTGGATTTAATTACCTATTGTTAAGTATGATTTGGTACATGCTTTTATGGCTCTACATCGAGGCAAGTAATTCTCTCCTACACAAAATAATAAAAAAATGATGCTGCACGACAGAGCTTGTTAGTGCTTTTTAGTACTCTAAAAATACTCAGTGCTTCAACAACTGAAAATACATGATGGTGTTCTTTAGAGCTCGAAAGTTTATTGCCAGTGGTCAGATGGTTTTCAAAATAAACATGAAAAACGCGGCGGAGCAACTTAACAACCAGTATAGCACCAAAGAGTAATAAACATAGCAGTACACACGCACGCACGTACGTACACACGCATCCACCCGCGTACACACCCACGCACACGCACACACACCCACACACACGCGCACACACCCGCACGCACGCACGCACACACACCCACGCATACACCCACACACACGTACGCAGAACACGCTTGCACGCAGGCACCCACACACCACACACCTCTCATACACACACAAGTAGAGTTAAACTACCGATTCTGGGAGTGTTGCCGCTGCACTTAGAACCTCCACTACCACATTTCTCCATTTCCAAACCCATCTTTTTACGTCACATCTGTCATCCGTCATTTTTCCTTACGACACATTTGTCAATCACCATTTTTCTTACGTTACATCTGTCATCCTCTATTTTTTTACGTCATATTTGTAATCCGCCATTTTTCTTACATCACATCTGTCATCCGCCATTTTTTTATACGTCACGATTTTTAACTTACACTGTATACATTCACATTTGCCGCATCCTGTATATACATTTTACCGCAAGTCCTTGGAGAAAAAATCTGCTCTAGCGGAATTCCAAACTGTGCTCTTCGCATCCAAAACAGACACCTTAATCACTGCACTATCGAGTCAATCGAAATCATTACTTGCACATCTTGTATTATTGTTTAATGCACATATTCCATTTTAATTTACAGATGAACTTGAGAATGCATTGAAATATGAAAAATTTCATGATGATTAGGAAACATCTTACAGATTTTATTTTTAGAGATTAATTTAAGAGCACCTAGCTTCAAATTTTATATAGATTGTTACGTACCTAGACGTAGTCGGAAGAAAAGTAAATACCAGGCTAACTATCAAACGCAGAGAGTGGGGGGATTCACCTACATACCAAGAAAACAAAAAGAAACATGTCGGCCACGATTATCCATTAACAAATAAAAAATAAATTAAGGGTTCTGTACAAACAAGCAAAAGCAATAAATTAAGCGTTACTATTTCAAAGCAAACAATTATGTGATATGAACAATTTAGTACTTTAAATACAAAGTGCGCATCGTATTTTACACAAAATAAAACTAATCAGTAGTAAATAAACATGCGAGAGTTTTAGTCAAGCGTTTTTAAAATTGCACCTAATACCTTTTGAAAAACAAACCAATCAGTAGGAAAGAATTAACATGTGAGAGCTTTTGTCAAACATTCTTAACAATGGTACATCACACCTGTAGAGCGATAATATCGATTCGCAGCAACAAACAATAGTCCTATAGTGTCACGTTTCTTATCACGTAACTCTACACCAAACGCTGATACGGAATATACCATTGATAACACAAAAAAAGACAAGTTATATACCTGTATGTGTCTGGATACTTAGCTTGCAAGCTGTCGGGGGTGAGTCAGCACAGCAACGCCACGGTCGTCGGGATCTGTTTATCCTGCTACCATAACTGCAGCAGTCTACGGACAAAAGCAGTTGGTCTACATAAAGAAAGAACCCATTTGGCCTCCAGCTAAGAGCAATACACGCAAGATACCTCCTACTTGTCGAACAAAAAAAAACGTGCATTGCCTTTGAAATACTGTGACAAATGATGTAGAAAATATTTCAACGCACAAGCTGCAGAATCAAATTCAAAAGGGTTCAAATAACACAAGTTCGAACTACAATCCTCGCGTTATCGAAAGCGGGATTAGCAAAACTGGAAAACACGCTATCAAATAATAGTAGGATCTATCATTTCGACAAGTCTTTAAATGGGGAACACCAGAGAAAGCAATTATACGTTATCGGAAGGTTTAACAAATTACCGGATACCTAGAGCAAGGTATAGACCATTTAATTTATCCAATAAATTTTCGTTTATAAAGCAAATGGGATTTGAGTTAAAATTATGTTAAGCGGGCTTATGTTGAACAGGTACACTATATAGGGCGTAGTTGAAGAATTTATGAATTGAAACGGAATTTATTCGAACGAGTAATGAATTAACAAGGGAGAAATAGGGTAATTGATTTATGTTGCAAATAAACGTAACAAGACTTACCCCGTATATATTTTATTAACGAAAACCACTAAGTCACAGAATAGACGTCCACATCGGTCAACACACGCTTTTAAACTGAACAACAACTTTCTTTTAATTACCTCCGCCTTTTCCTCGATCGATTTAATTAAGGTATCCCACCTCCACCTTCTTACGTCACATGTCTTCCGTCATTTTTCTTACGCCACATCTGTCATCCGACATGTTTCTTACCTCACACCTGTCATTCTCCATTTTTCTTACGTCGCATTTGTCATCCGCCATTTTTCTTATATCAATTCGTTATTTTTTCATACGTCACGTTTTTTGACTTAACTCTGTATGTATCCACTTTTGCTCTATCCTGTATATACATTTACCCGCAAATTTTTAGAGAAAAAAATGTATTTGAAACGGGATTCGAACCTTTGAGGCTCGCTTGCAAATCAGGTACCTTAACGACCACACTATCGAGTCAATCGAAATAAATATGTATACATATCTCAGTATTGTAGTAATAACATAGAACCCATTTTTAATTCATCTGCGTCTTACTTTTAAATATGAAAAACTTTAGGGTCAGCGTCCGGAGAAACATCTTACAGATTTCATCTTGAATTATGTATGAGCTTAAACTTGAGAAACACAGAATTTTGTAGCATTCTTATTGATGAATTTTTAATGTAAATCGAGTACGTTGTCAATTAATATTGTTTTTTTCTTAGCTACTCAAATCTCTTGGAATTTTTCAAATCGAACCACCCTATACTGTATTAGAGATCAATTCTCTACAAACCATACCGTGTTATCTATAGTCTATTTCTAAAAAGCATTGCTCTTTTTTTTGAAATAAACCTATCGCGCAATCTATCAAATTAGTATAGTATTTCCTAGGGAATCGAAATCTGTAAAAATTCTTTAAATCGGAGCAACCCTCTAACTGCTACCCCTTTTTTTAGATTTTTGTCAACACAATTGTTAGCGGTAAATTAAAGATAAATCCATTGTTCAATTATATTCAATTATATCCAAATTATCAAACGAATTATGGCGGTCACAATGAAAACACTTACACCTTTCCCATTTATCTGATAAACGTATCGTGTATCAATTTTATTCCAGCAAATTTCTTAAGAACCTTTTTAATTATCCCGTTTTTTAAAATTAACTGCAACAAAGACCCCACATACTGTTTAATATCCAATACATAACAGCAAAACACTCCTGCATTTTTATTTAAATTTAAGTTGTATGTACTTAGGTTAGATAGCTGATAGAATAGGTTAGCGTTGTCGGCGACGCTACCCAACATATCAATTTTTCCTACTATTTAACCTAAATCCATACAAGTTCAACTAACCTAACCTAACTCTAGACAACACCAACTAACTTAAGTCCAAACAACGTGAACTAACCTAGGCTCTCCTCCTTCCTCCCAACATTCTCGTCCTCCCTCCTCTCGTATCCGGACAGCATACCTTCGACACACGTCCAACATACATCCGATATACATTCGACACACATCCGACATATGTCCGGTAAATGTCGGACATTCGTCCGACCTAGTAAAGTATATAATAAGACATTTTCTGTGAAGTCATGTACCCCTAAATGAGTCGTATTCACTCCAGTAAACTCGATTTAGCAATAAGTTGGTTATATTTGCAGATAGAAAGTCTGGACATACTGTACATTTGCGCTAGTAAATCAAGGTAATCGACTTAGTAAGCAAGTGCAGTTTTTACATATTTTTTATTATATTGCGCACGGATTTTTTAAAAATGTGATAATTTGGTACCTTACATGTGATTTTCCAATGCTCCACCCGAAGGTACTACATTGGCCAGGAAGCGAGTTTTTTATCTGGAAAATTTGGAGTTTTGCCGAACCCTTGTTGTTCCAAGCAAGGTAGGGATCTTTAACGTGCGTGACAACACACACAAACGGGACCTCCATTTTACCTCTCATCCGAACGAGGGCGTATTTTTGTGAAAAATGCTCGCCTAACATTTTTCAAGCGGACCGTGTCGGGATTCGCACCCGGGACCTTGGGCGTAGTAGTGACACGCATACCAACTACTCCACGGAACCGCCTAGATTGTGGGATACCTTACATGTGATTTTACAATGCTCCACCCAAAGGTACTACATTGGCTAGGAAGCGAGTTTTTTATCTGGAAAATTTGGAGTTTTGCCGAACCCTTGCTGTTCCAAGCAAGGTAGGGATCTTTAACGTGCGTGACAACACACACAAACGGGACCTCCATTTTACCTCTCATCCGAACGAGGGCGTATTTTTGTGAAAAATGCTCGCCTAACATTTTTCAAGCGGACCGTGTCGGGATTCGAACCCGGGACCTTGGGCGTAGTAGTGACACGCATACCAACTACTCCACGGAACCGCCTAGATTGTGGGATACCTTACATGTGATTTTACAATGCTCCACCCGAAGGTACTACATTAGCCAGGGCCGAGTTTTATGTTGCCTGGAAATTTAGAATTTTGCCGAACGGTAGGGATCTTTAACGTGCGTGACAACACTCACACACGAGACCTCCATTTAACCTCTCATCCGAACGAGGGCGTAATTTTTGTGAAAAATGCTCACTTGCCATTTTACAAGCAGTCGGCCGTGTCGGGATTCGAACCAAGGGCCTTGGAATCCGTAGTCTTACGCTTACTACATTGATCCACGGCGACGCCTGGTTGTGGGATACCTTACATGTGATTTTTCAATGCTCCACCCGAAGGTACTACATTGACCAGGAAGCAATTTTTTTTACCTGGAAAATTTGAAATTTTGCCGAATCCTTGATGTGCCAACAAGGTAGGGATCTTTAACGTGCGTGACAACACTCACACATGGGACCTCCATATTATTTCTCATCCGAACGAGGGTGTATTTTGGTGAAAAATGCTCGCTTAACATTTTTCAAGAGGACCGTGTCGGGATTCGAGCCCGAGACCTTGGGCGTAGTAGTCACACACATACCACTACGTCACGGAGCCGTCAATAATTTGGTACCGTCTTAGTGGAGCTACCCTGGACATTGAACAAACAATGTGACACGAAATCGTTTTCACTACATCAATTTTGATATGACTTTCGTGGTTGTCGACTAAAAACAGTACAGGCTGATCATTTCATGGTCTGACTCCTCGCTTGAATTTCTGGCTTGGGTGGATGCATACAATACTTGTAGTCGATCGATGTAAGGAAAATTAAACACTGGAAATCGATTTTTTACTAGAAAGGCATAGTTTTCAAATACTATGCGTGACTTTTTTCTAATTGTAAATACGTACCCGCTCTTGCAATTGGAGAGCAGATGTGAATGTTTGCACCTATACTAAAATTCACTAAACGAAAGTGTAAGGAATACACCCTTTTATTACTCCTAAAGACTTAAATCTGGGAAAGTGAATGAATATTTTTTCCAATTACTGGCTAGAAAGGGATGTAGAAAACGAACTCATAGACGTAAATTTAAAAATAAGAATTAAGATGGTTTAGTTACAACAACCGGCAGTAAACGTAAAGAATTTGCGGGCGTATGTTCCTATGCGTTGGAGTGGGGGAATGGAAATAAAGATGCATATTATGTGCTACATAGTTTTCTTAAAAAAATAATTTTAGGTATCCTCGCACAGAATGAGCACAAAATGTTCGCAAAATAGCCAAATATTATACCAAAGCCCAGGTCTACGCTCTATACCCTGGCCCTAAGCCATAGCGCAAGTCCAATTTATACACATATGCTTTTGTTGAAGGATGGAAAATTATGCATCCGAAATGCGTGCGTCTATGTAACTCGAAGAAGCAAGGAGGGACACAGTTGATCCCTACTATTGTAACACCTGCACCAGTGAATCAAGGTGTTCGAGTTAGTCGCTGCAGTTCTTAAATATTTTTATTGTATTAAGTCGGGATTTTTCTACAAAATGGGGTAAGTTGGTCGTCCCACTTCCTAGGCATATGTCCGGGCGTAAGTCTAATTTTTTATACGCGCTTATATAGTTGCGAACCATGGTAGACCAATTCTCGCGAGAGGCAACTTTCGAGGCAATTTCACCCTATTTTGGTGAAGGGGCAATTTCAACCTACGGGGCAATTTCACGCTATTCTGGTGAGGGGCAATTTCACCCTATGAGGCGTTCAAACAAATACCGGGGAAAGTTCAACAGATTTGTTTCCGCTAGGCATGGTGTTAAAGCAAAACTTTCGATTTTATCTGGATAGCACTAACGATATGGGGTCGGAGTAAAAGAAACTATCGGAAAAGAAGGTCTCGAGAATATTAATAAAAAATTTAACAATTCTATGTGTTCCGTACAAAGTGGACCTAGCGATGTTAAGTTGGAAACTTTATTGGACGAACTACCAGATATATTAGACGAACTCAAAAAAGATGAGTACTTTCTCTTTGACGTAGATATAACCCAAGTTTATACTGGCATATTTAGCAAGACGGAGATGCGTTGCCACTTGCCAAAATGTGGAGTAATCTGTCGGACAAGCCACAAAATAGTTGCTGTATGTACAATAACCTACTGCAGTACGTCTATTGCGGGAACAGTAAAACAAAAAAGATAACCGACTTGTAAATTAAGTTACCTAAAAACCCAGAAGAGCGAAAAATTGATAAAGTATGCGTTTTCGGGTTTTAGTTTTAACTATTTACCTGTAAATTACTTAGAGATAGTAGAGAAGACAACCAGGATAAGGTAAAAATCTTACAGAATTTGCAACAGCATATTCTACAATTTCAAAAGACAATTATTTCGAAATCGAGTTGGGTTAATACATCTAACAGAGGTTGTGAGACAACGCGTAAAAATTAGTAGCAAACTCCATCCGTTTACGCTAAAGGAAATTGCTTCATAATATTTACCGGCGTTCGACTAAGAAAAGAAAACTAGAATTGGAATAAGTAGATTTAAAGAAGGGGCAAAGTTGGAGTAGGAAACAAAGACTATCGCAATAAAGCAACATCATGTAATTGTCTCTCCTTTCCCTTCTCAATGTCCTGCCTGAGAGATTAACGGCCCTAATTTATTTGCCTTCAGATCTAATTCTTATATGGGAAGGAAAATTACATGGACAGCAAACTAAAACGTTCGTGTTTATTAAGAACGTACAGAAGCTAACAAGAATATTCATCTAGATTGCGATGAAGTATTGGAGAAATACTGCTCGTATTTTAATAAATCGGATTACAACCTCTAATCAATTTCCCCTCTTACAGAAAGGGCAATCTTGCGACCTCACCTTGACATAACCTACTGTCACCCAAACATTTATCTTTTCTTTCCTTTCGTTCCGATCACTAGATCGACTATCTAGCCAGAAACGCACCACGAGCATAAGCATTTAATAGAAAAGGAATGTAAGATGGTACAATTAAGGGAGAGGCTAATAAATCATTTTAAAACTCACTGGAAAAATTTGGACACAGCTGGTGAACATAATGTTTCTGCATTTACAGTTAATAACATTACATATATCACATACCCCAAAAGTCACAACTGTTTGTATTATGTTTGAGATGAGTCTCTATTTATAGACAAAAATTTTTACAAATCCAACAGACATCGTTACATTTCTCAATACACTTGATTTTACTGTAACAGACTGAGAAGTGTCAAGTTTTTAATGTTATTGTATAAAATATGAGCAATGTACATTTAAATAATGAAATTTATAAACTTACGAAGCGGTTCCCGGCATAGGGCACACGACACAATTTCTTTAAAACATTTATTACAAATTACATTACCCATCCGACATTGGTTAATGGGCGGTACGGCAAAATCGTAAACTATTTGGACACTGAAACAAACTTAGAAGTTGATTGTTTATCGATGACTCCATTGTTGTTAATTTGAGCGACGATTAATAGCAAAAACGATTGGTAAAAGAACTGTATTTTTAAAATAAATTGTTGTATTAATTTGATTCTTTTAATTAAAATGGTTTTATTAAAATATGTATTAAGAGCGGGTATGTACATACAAATTAGAAAAAAGTTACTTTATTTAAGCGCTAAAGGTGTCTTGCAGGCAAAGTAATTGAATAACAATAGAAAAGCACACTTTAAATATGTAAGTTTTAAAATAAAAATATTATACTTACCTAAAATTTTAGGCGTTGAAAATTCTGCAACACTCTTTGAACGACTTTGTGTTTTTCACAAATGGTTTTTCATTTACGTAATTTATTTAGAAACGCCTTAGACGGGTGAAGCTAATCGTCATGTTGAGCTGTTAGCATTGTAAAAATATACCTTCAAATTTAGCATTAATATGTTAAACGCCATACTTCTTGTTGAGCTCAACGATGCTTGGAAAATAATGTTCATTATGACTATAACATTCAGAAAGTATGCCTTAATGTTTTTACTGCAAATTGAATTGCATTGAAAATCGATTATAGGTCTACTTTCTAGCTAGAACAATGCAGAATTGGAACTTATATACTGAATATAATAATCTTTGATTTAAGTACATGCATGGTATGTAATACGAAAATATCCACAATCCAGGATATTAATGAATATTTTTTTGTGTTTTATCCTTTTGTCAATTTTATTGAGTTAAATCTAAATGAAAATGTATGGGTGTTTGCTGTTATATTTTGGATATTAGAACAGTATGCGGGTTTTTGTTGCTGATAATTTTAAAAGACGAGGTAATTAAAAAAGGTCTCAAGAAATTTACCGCTAACTATTCGTTTTGGCAAAACATTATAAATAGGGTAGCAGCTAGAGGGATGATCCGATTTCAAAAATCTTAAGAGACTTGAGTAGCTGAGAAATTAGATGTTTGATATACTATACTATAGGGAAATGTGCACAAGGTGGGTAGAAAATGCAAATAAGGAAAATATAGAGAAAACGAATGAGGTGTTAACAAATTCATAAATAAGAATGCTACAAAATTCGGTGTTTCTCAAGTTTAAGCTCCTATATAATTCAAGATGATATGTATAAGATGTTTCTCCGGAATCTTACCCTCAAGTTTTTTCATATTTAGAAGTAAGACGTAAGTTAATCTATAAGATAAGAAGAAAACTATATTTAAATATAAACATGTAAAACCCACGATAACACAATTATAAGCGATAACGAACTGCGCGCGCTTGACCGCCAGCATAAAATACGACGGAGCCGTGTTTGTTGTGCTAAAAATGAAACTCAGTATACCTGTAAACATTTATTAGCAACACTAAGGGTATCGAATCAAATTATAATAAATTGGTACATTGAGCTGCAATTTAAACCGAAATACAATTCAGGACCCGTACTCTTTATAATACGTAAAACTTAATAATCATTAACGTGGTCGGTGAATTAAGCTAATCCTTCACCTTTCACCATCAAAACGTCACTCCCCCACTATCGCCGCTTACTCCTAGCCATCGCCGCTTTCCCTCTCTCTTAATCACATATATACGATGTGGTTACAGTGGCGCAGAGCACAACATGTTCCAGAGCATTAGTTATCGAAGAATCGTCTAGTTGATCAAAATTACAAGTTAAAGATGGATTTCTCTTGTGTGGACTTTACAAGTGATGCAAGAGTGCCATTAGATCTCAATAAACTAGTAGGCGAGACAACTTATACGTTAGGTGATTTTCCACCAAATTCTCACCATCATCTCGTAGAAGTTGGGTTTGCTGTAATGCTGTTCTTCAACCTGTTATCCAATTTATTTGTTGTAGTGGTGTGTGTATAAATTTTACTGTAACAAAAGGGTTCGGTGAATGGAAAACTTTTTCTACTCTTCGAATAGAACTTGAAATTTAACAATTTGCTCAAGACTCAAGAAACTAAAGATTAAATGAATTGGCTGATGGAGTGGATGATGAGGAATTAGAACTGGATCGAGACTTCAACTCACAACTGACTACTGACTTTAATATAAGTATATTCCTGCTAAACAATTTTGAAGAAGGGAATTCATTTAATTTACACATTGCGAAAAACCGAAAGGTTATTATGTTACCTGAGTACGAGAGCTTCAAGCTATTAAATATGCGAGAATTAATATGTTATAAAATAGAGGAATTGAGGTGTAGAAACTTTGCAGAATTTTACGAAAAATTTGTAGGTGTTATAAAAAAATGTAAGATGAAATACGACAGATGAAGAAAGGGTTCAAATGTTATTAGAAGTAGAAACCCGTGCGAGCAATTTTTTGTTTAATGATTGCAGCAATGTAAATTACCTGACAGTGTTGGAAATTATTAAATGTCACCTCGTTCAGTACTTAGAAGATGCACCTATGGGGCGATCGCTCACAAAATGTTTGAAGATTTGGCTATCCTAGATTCACCATATTCCGGTTATCACAGCGGTTTATAGTTATCAATACATGTATATATTTTAATAAAATTATAATATTTCTTGATAAAGTTTGTTTTGCTTATTTGTAACGTCAACACCGCCAAAAATTATTAATAAATGTATTAAATTATGTTGTTTTTATTCTCAGTTTTTAAGGTAGTAGCACCTACACTCCCGCCTCCACAACCCCCACCTACACATCCACCCTCCATCTCCACCTAATTTAGAGTAAATTAATTCTCAAGTTGGACAGTTTTTAAGTGTTTCTTGACCGATGCAGACGTATAGAGCGCATCTTAATGGTGCTCGTTAATAAAAATATATACAGGGTAAGTCTATATAAAATTTGGCGTTTAGTGCTCTTAAGTTAATCTCTAAGAATGGAATCTGTAAACCGTTTCTTAATCATCCTGAATTTTTTCATATTTAAAAGTAAAACGCAGATAAATCAAAAAGCTTGCGGTAAAATGTATGTACAGGATGGTGCAAAAGTGGATATTTATAGAGTAGGTCAAAAATCGTGACAAAAAAGTGGGGGGTTTGAAGTAAGAAAAATGGTGAATGACAGATGTGACGTAAGAAAAAGTGGCGGTTGACAGATGTGACGTTAGGAAAAATGGGGTGGGTGTGTGTAAAGTGCAGCGACGACGGTCCCAGAATCTGTAGTTTTCCTCTACTTACATATGTGTATATATTGCCGTGTTATTCTCGCCCCTACGCTTGGGCGCAATAAAATGCTGTGATTAATTCCGCCCCACGGTTGGGCAGCCCATAAAATGCTGTGATACTTCACCAGCCCCTACGATGAGTGTCCTAAAATGCTGTGTTATTTTCTTTATATTAATCAAGCACTTGTAAAAATGTTAATTTATAAATGTCTTTGCCTCAACTAGCTGATTCAATTAAATAAAGCAATTCTACAATACACAGTATAATGATGAAATATTTACAACCTTTTTATATATCTTCCCCTTTTTAAATGATTT
This sequence comes from Platerodrilus igneus, assembly GCA_036346225.1. NCBI lineage: Eukaryota > Metazoa > Arthropoda > Insecta > Coleoptera > Lycidae > Platerodrilus > Platerodrilus igneus. The sequence goes on along the minus strand of JARFIW010001171.1, from coordinate 11,279,089 downwards.
ACATCTGTCAGATTTTGAGAAAATAAAGCCAGCAAAACGAGCTTTTTATTGTTACATTTAGAGACCTTTTGAAACGTTTCAAGATGCTTATTGCCTTTCATAAATTTATCTAAGAAACCCCAGTTTTGTCGACTCTTACATTTTTGAATTATTATTGAAATAAACAGTTTACAGAAATAAATCATATCAAAATATCTAACCTGGAGTGGTTCAGTAGCTTCTCTGCATCCCCAAGAGTTTTCGTGTCCAGTCTGAATGTTTTGAGTCGAATTTGAAAGTCGACATTCAACCAAAATACTATCCAAATCGTTATTAGTGAGTTTATTCCAATAAAAGGTTTTTCATCTCCGTAATTAACGAAACAGTAATAGAATATTTACCATTGTCAGAGATTACCAAATTAAATTAACAGGCAGTAATCTCCAGAGTCTTCCTGACTCCAAGACTCGTATCTAAGAATTGTAACAAGAGTCGTACCCAAGAGCCCTGTTTTATTTATTTTTAGAAATTGTATAATTTCACTAAATCTGGTTTACTTACGCCTGTAGTAGAGCGGCTCGCTTACACAATTTTTACACTCTTATAAAATGATTTTCACTTTAATTTTAATTAACTGTTTGCGTGAATAGTTTAGCACTTTCGAGTATAGTGACTGCCGAGTTTCAAATGTATACTAACTCGTTGTTCAATTGTTATCAGATTTATAGCCTTGCCCCTTTGTTTGCGATTCGTTGATTTCACGTGCTGGGCAACACCAATTGTCTTATATCTTGTGTTATTTCGGAAACTTTACCAATTATGTAGTTTAATTGCATGGAAGAACGCTCAATTTGTCACGTAATTCTTTCACATACATCACATTTAATTCAGAAATTCCACGAACCTTCGTTCATCAAATCACGTATTATTGTTGTTTGCTTTATTCTAATCTAAATAGAAATAAATTTGGTGTTTATTTATTTCCTAGTTAAATTGGATTTTTGAACAAATGTAATACTTTTCTATCACGTACGCTTTTCAAATAATGCATAATTTCTACCTGCATATATGATGATATATTAACGCACTTGTTGAATATTTATCTCGCCAATTCATACAGGTTTTCCATTGATTTAATTTTGATGCATTTCGTTATATTTTTAATTTCTTATCTTATATTCTTATCTTATATATATATATATATATATATATATATGTAGTGACATTATAATAAACACAACTTCTGACTTACTTTCTTTGTTGAACATGCTGGACCAGCATTCAGCACCATGAATTGAAAATTTACAAACCTCGCACAAAATCTCTTCTTTATTATCTTCAAAGCGAAAGCATAAGGTTACAGTAAAACTATCTCAGGCACCACAAGCACATGGTGTGTTATTTAGTTGCACATTTATGAAGCATCAACTCGACATTTCCCAAAATTCCAGGAATTCTATACAATACCAAAAATTGTTCTCCTTGCAAACTTACAATTGCTATTGACCTTAATCGAATAAACGAAACTTTAAATCAAGACCTTTTTTCCCACACAATTAATTATCTTACACCACCTTAATGGCAAGACAAATTTCTTTATGTTCTATTTTCTTAAACCCCGTATCTTGTATTATAATTGATCAATTACCAGAATAAGGTCTGAATAATACATTATTAAACTGGTGACCTTTAGTTAACTTCAATAAAAGTGAAACTCTTAAACATTAAATTTATCCGTTTTACAGCAAATATTAATATCCCTTCTTATTTATAAATATTTTCAAAAATAAATAAATTGTTATATCAAATATTCAGAGGCGTTTCGATTTTTCCGATCGCCCTCGTGCAATCTGGTGTCGGTGCCTTCATACATACTTTGAAATAAGACACCCAATCATAAAGTACAAATGCCTATGTAACATGCTGTGCATTATCACAGGAATACAAAAATAAAATAATAAAACCTAGAGCTCGATAATGTTTAATTGACAAAAAAGGTTATATTACAGAAAACATGAAAACTATTCTTTATAAAATAGTCTCCATTAAAAAATTAAAGTATTTTGTATTAATTTTTAGTTAACAAACCTATCTTTATTAGCTTTGTATTTTGCAAATTCTGCTAATAGATTTTGAATATTCAAATTATTTAATATATCAGATTCAGTAGAAATGTTACCATATTTGTTAATCGGTTCTGAAGCATGTTAACTCGTTAAATAATTTTTATAATTATTAATTTGGAACCTATTGATTAATTTAAGAATAGTTAACTTTAATAACAAATATTAATTTCAAAAGCTTTTTTCTCGAATAAGATCTCTTTTAAATAATTCAGTAGGTGGTTTATAACGAGGCTGGAAGACTCTTCACTCCTCCTAATATACTTGTAGTCAATCTCGCACATTTAATTGCCTATTCAATAAATCCGACAATTGAACTATTTTATTTAACTGCGTTGGAGCATCGGGGCATTTTGTCAGTGTATGTCGTACAATTTTTTTACCGTAGACCAGAAGGAATATCTAACGTTTCGAGTCTAATTATTTAATTCTTTCTGTAATTACCATTTAAATCAAGTAATACCATTGCAGTTATGGTACAACCATAATAATCGCACATCATCCTCACTACAGAGAGAGGGAGAAAGAGACGGAAGAATGGGGATTCTGAAACACAATAACTTCTTCCCGCCACTTTTTTCTCATAGGGCCCGTGTAAATAGGGCCTTTCTTCATAAGCGCACTGAACAAATCTCTGATTACCTCTAGAGCACATTCTCATAGATCATACACTACCGGACAGCTAATCGTAATACAGGAACGTTCTTTCTGTATGCCAACCACGTTACACGGGGATCCAATTGGAATCGAGAAACGTCTCGAGTCTAATTTTTCGATCTTTCTACTAGATTGTTATTTAAAAATCGTTACACAATTGTAATAGAGAAAAACGCAGTACTATAGTTAGATGTACTTAGATTGGTGAGATACAATAGAAAGAAAAGCAAGATATCTGGCCGGAGATTACAGAATCATTAACACGAAAACTAACGGGGGGCCTTTCGGAAATTTAATAATAAACAGAAAATAGGGCAAATGGTAAAACAACTAAAGAATTGTAGTAGTATTGATAGAAACAAAGTCACATCCCACCACAACAGTACAGGGCTATATGCCTATCAACGATGGAAACGGTGATAGAAGATATGATACAGTATATTAAGGGAGATGAGGATTTGATTGTACTGGGAGACTGGAATGCAGTTGTAGGAATAGGAAGAGAAGCTAAAACAGTAGGAGAATATGGCCTGGATACTAGGAACTAACTGGGAAACTGACTGGTAAAATTTTTGAATAAAACACATTCTGACCCTTACTAACACTTGGTTTAAGAAACACGAAAGAAGATTCTGTACTCGAGTGAAGCCTGTAGACAGTATTAAGTGCCAGACAGATTACATAATGGTTAGGCAGATGTTAAGAAACCAGGCTCTTGACTATCAGATATATCCGGGGAGCAGATGTAGATTCTGACCATAATTAGCTGGCAATGCAACGCAGGCTGAAACTAAAAAAACTGAAAGGAAGCAGGAAGTTGAATAGATGGTATATTGATAAGTTGAAATAAGATGGGTAGAGGAGGAGTTTCGAAGAGAGTGCTGAGCAGGGAGTAATTGAAAAGGGTGAAAGAAGTACTCAAGAAGAGTAATGGTCAGTGCTGAAAGATGACATTACTAGGGCAGTAGTTAAAAAACTGGGAAAATAAGACAAGGGCCGGAAGAAATTCATGGATAATATAAGAGATTCTGGATTTGATAGATAAGCGACAAAAATTTAAAAATGCAAAGGATGAGACATGCAAAAGTAATTATAAGAACCTCAGAAATGAGATCGATTGGAAACGCGAATTGACAACGTATGGTTGTGAGAAAGGTAGATTAAGCTTTGAGAAAAATCAAAGAAACGTTTGGAGAAAAGAAAAACGGTTGTACAAAGGGATTCGACTGGAAAGCCACCTACCGGCAAAAAGAAGAAGCTGACAGATAGAAGGAACACGTAGGACTTTATCAATGAAGAGAGCTTAGTGTTAAGGTACTTATATGAGGCTGTTGATAGATTGAAGGGTGACAGGATACTTAGGTCTGAGTTCGACAAGAAGTTGAAAGAACTATGTAGAAATAAGTCATCTAGAAGTGATGAAACAAAAAGGTTGTAACCAAATTTCTTTGTACTTTGAGATCTAATAGTCAGAAGTCTAATGGCTAGCTTGGCTTGGGATGTGAAGTACAATGAAGCATTAACGAAACACTGGGGATTTTTGAACATTAACTGATGTATGTTACTATAATAGAACGCTTGTCGCTAACTTTCTCTCGCCTTGAGCTCCAATTTTCAGAAACGATAAGTGCGGTTCGCCTGGGGTGTTAAGCGCGATGTAGCATTACCACAAGACTAATTATTTTACTACATTAGATCCTTAGTGCTTCTATAACAAAATACTTGTAGCCAACTCCCTCTTGCTTTGAAGTCTATATTTATAAACATAAATTGTGAAACACTTCAGGTGTGAAATACGATGAAGCATTAACAAAACCCTGATTTTGCTTGTGGCCAATTCCTCCTGCGTCTATATTCAGTAACAAGAAGTACGACTGGCTTGAAGTGTGACGCACAATGAAGCATTAATGAAAAACTGAGGATGTTGCCACATGCAAAGCCATCTCTCTCTGCATTTTGAGGTCTACCATTAAAAAACCGGTAATGCATTGAATTGGGGTTTGGGACACAATGAAGCAGTATCAGAACATTAAGGGTTTTGTTGTACGATGTGTTTTGCGATTAATAGGCGTGACCAATTTCATGGGTTCTGTATTACACCTTTTTCACTTTTATCCCTCTCAAACTTGTATTTAAGACTTTTAACTTGTAAATTAAATTTTTGTTAATGACGTTTTTGTTTTAGATTTGAAGAACTTAATACCTTGGGACTTTAGACGAGCTCAAGTTTTGGAAAATACATCGACTTCACCTTCAGAAGCCGGTAAGAAATTGATTTACTTTTTCTTATTTCTTTTTCTTCTTCTTTATTTTAATATAGCCATTTTATTTCGTACCACGTGTGATAGTTTAATTTTGAAATTAACACCTAAATGCAAATACGAATAGGATTTTTATGGTAGAAACAGTTATTAGCTGATAGGTGTGAACTCTTTTTAAGTAGAGGGGGCATCACCTGCACATGGGAAGATTTAGTTACGTGTGAATTTTTCTTAATTAACGATAAGAAGAGACGAACATCTACACCCCTACCTGATTACAATCTTAGCTTGATCTTAAACTTCTTGCTTATTTTTCGATTGCGAATTATGACGTAGTCTTATCTATCGTAATTTTTAGGAAAAAAACAGACTTGATTGATGTTCAATGCTCTTCTAACCTTTTGCACTGAACAAACTATTTCGCTGCGTATATGAATAGCTGTAACACAGTTAATTCGTATAATACTCATCAAAACTTAAAGCAAATTGAAGAATAAGGATAAAGATCTGCATTAAAATTTTGTTATACAAGATATTCAAATTTATTTAATATTCTTAATATGTGCTTTCTTTTAAGTGATTTATCAAAAATTCATATTTATAAATATTGCTATTGGAGGTGTTTAATGGAGAACGCAAAGGAAATGAGTATTTATGTAGATTCGGAGTAGTTGAAGTTCCAGTACTTTTTGACGGATGTCAGGACAACCTCTGTAACTTTTGGTTTCTCCTTTTTACACGTTGACTGCCAAATACGAGATAACTCGTACTTGGCATTTTGGACTCTTGATGCCAAGTACGAGATATCTCGTACTTTCTTGTTGTCAACCACAACCACAACTTTATTCGTAGTAAATGCATATGATTTGGGGATGTGGGCGTCTGCGGGAAGGTCAACTAAAGTCAAGATGGCGCATGCAAAAATTTTTTTTTATTTTCCTTTATTTATTAAATCTACAAAAAAGGAAAAAATTATATTTAACTGAAATTACATGTAATTTTTAAAACATTGTTCTACGCAGAAGGCTGTATTTTCATCATACACAGCAAGAAAATAATAAGTTTCTTTTGTCGTTTTTCCTCTTGCATACAAATGCGAAAAGGTTTAGTAGACCGCTGTTTCTTTTCAGTAGGAGAGATGTTTTCCAGATAGCGAAAAGGGGCATTCTTTTACACTGACTGTTTTACTAGCATGTTATTCCGGATTGGAAATATACAGTGTAAGTCGAAAAAGACATTACTTTAAAAATGGCGCTGAAAATGGCGTCGGAGAGGTCAACAACCATGTCACTAGTGGGCGTAGTCATGTGACGTAATTAAAAAATAGACGCATGTTATTTATAAATATTTCTGTGTAGTTACCCGTATGGAACGTCTCTGAAATCACGCCCCATGGGCTATCATAATATTGTGTAGTTTTCCAGTGAAGAACTTCTAACGAACCTCGGTTTCTCGTGAATTTTCATAACGAAAACAACAATACTCGGTAAACTGCTTTAAAACTGTCAACCGCCATTCTAATTTAGCCTCTACATTTCCATTTGTCTACGCCTCCAACTTGAACAAACATCTTTCATCTCCCTTGTATCTATAGCTTTATCTCACACATATGCCTCCACCAGCTGGATTTTTGTCCTTCTTGTACAATTTACACCAATCACCTTGCTTGGCTCTATTCTCCCACCTTTTAACAGCCGCGTGTTTGCTTCTAAATATCCTTGAAATTATTGATTTTATAAAAGTCTCCTCACTATACTGTCTCCGAATTAATTATATGCATCTCTCTTGTACTCAATATATATCTTGGTCCTTTCTTGGTTCTCTTCTATACTACCTTCAAGATTGAAATCAATATTTTAACCCATAAACCGCGTTTACATTAATTGCAACTGCTGTTCTTTTCCAATAACCCATTAAAGTTTGTTTGTCGCTACGCTACCGAGACATTTTCTCTCCTTGTTTTGTTTTAAACGTGTTGGGTTTTACGTTTGAAAATAGAAATGTTATTTTAACACCTGCTCCACGCTTTTAGATTGTCATATAATACTTCACTACAAATTTAAATCAGTTAGAATAATTGTATCCCAATTATTATTTATTATGCCCTATATTTACACAAATTTTATGTTACATTAACCTTAGCTAAATTGACCCTACATTACTATACACTAAAAAATAATTGTAAAAACTCCCTAACGGAATAAATTTATTTTATCTTATCTAATAGCTCTCAACCTATGAGTTAACTTGTGCCCTTATATATCCCAATGATACATAATATGTAATTTATATGTATAGTATCTTTTTAGTCAGAATAATAAAATAGTTCATAAATATGGAATAAATTACATCAGCTTTTTTTTCATTTTTTTAAGACGCGTTTTGGTCAGCGACCATTTTCAATTACAATTGTCTGTAATGTAAAAGTTAAGTTAATTAAAAATACTAATAACAAATTTATACAAACAAATTAGTATTTTTAATTAACTTAACTTTTACATTACAGACAATTGTAATTGAAAATGGTCGCTGACCGAAACGCGTCTTAACAAAAAAAAAAGCTGATGTAATTTATTCCATATTTATGAACTATTTTATTATACTAACTAAAAAGATACTATACATATAAATTACATATTATTTTGATGACCAAAATCCAGGAAATGCTGATTACTATTATACTACAGATGGTCAAAAAATTATCAACATTATATATATATATATATATATATATATATATATATATATATATATATTTCTACGAATTCCTTTTGGTCGGCTCCTAATTCGTGCCTCACACATTGAACGTCATAAATTCTGCAAATTTCACCTCCTGACTCGAGCTACTTACTTTGGGTTGATCATAAAAATGCTACGTACTCACCTATTAAATCGTTTTACTAACTTACGAAGTTGTGCCTCTCTTTACGTTGCTATTACTCTAGCTGAAAATAAATTAAAAAAAGACTCCACCAATTTTCATTTAAATAAAATTTTGCGTCCACGCTATGATTATGATATGTCTAGGTTGAGTGTCTTCAGAAAATGCTTTCCAAGCTAGCTCTGCTCACTGCGTCCTCCGAGATACTCCCCACAGCTACTCATCCTTTCAACACCTTTGTAATTAATAAAAAAAAAATTCAGAAAATCTTTTCGACCAAAACATACAGCCTTTTTATTCTGCCAACACAAATAAATTTTCAAAATCTCAATATTTACAATTAATATTCAAGTTAAAACATTTCATACTTCAGCTCAATGGTAAAACCTCAATCTAAAATCCCCGTGATTTTTATGCTTCTCTACATTTCATATTTTTATTTAAAAGTAGATGGGCCTATCCTGTACCCTTAATTTACTTCCTCTAGGTCTATGTAGCGTTCATTATAAACCTGTTTATTTTCTGTGCATAAAATTTTGCATTGTTATACTAAAGACCTGTTTACTTATTACATCTACAGCATATTATTCAAGTATTTACACCCTCAGATTAATAATAGAAAAATTGTCCTTTACATATGTTCATAAAATTACTTTTTAGTTTATAAAAATTTTCACCTCAAATAACTCAAATCACTCATAGTTTAAAATAACTAAGCACCAGCACAACAGTTTCAATAAAAAAATATCGTTACCTGGAGTGTGTTCTTCCAGATCACGACCTCTGTAGATGACTTTCCACCAGACTGGTCGTCCCTGGATTACTCCATCTTGCTACTTTCCAAGTTGGACAGCAATTCCATCTCATACTCGTTCATCCAAATCATTAACAATCAGAAGACTCCTTCCACCAGACTGCACGTACAGCATCCAAACCTCACCTCTTCTTCTACTTAATGTGCCACCAGCACCCTCGTTTAAAATAAATAATTCTTTTACTTATGTAGCATCCTGCTTTAATTATTATAATTATTTATTTCAGTTCAGCCCGTTTAACTACCTTGCACCCACTTGTGCATTAACAAAACACTTGTAATATTTTCCGGCGGACTGCACTGTCACGCGGTATCAAAGCTAGGATGTGATTCTGAATAATTCAAATTATAATCGAGAAGTCAGAAAAATAAGCGAAAAATAAGAGATAAAATAAGAAAGGGAATCTACCACCAGCAGCGCTTATATATTCTTAGCCACACTTACGTTGCCCGTATTTTCACTATATATTCTATGAAATGTTGTCGACTGCCACAATTCCACAAATTCAAGCCATACAAATATGCAACGAACTTTTAAAACTCAGAATTCATCCACTCCAACATTGTTTTAACACGAAAAGCTCTGTAAAACTCCAACCGTTTAAATCTGCAGTCTGCTATTACTCCCAAACAAATCCAATCACGCCTCTTATATGCGCGTCTATACTGTTATCGCAGTCATGCTTTCATAACAACCTGTTCTATCTTTGTCTTAATTTCCTAACTAACTTTCGATGTTATTTCCAATCTTTTGATATCTTTGTCTGCCACATGCTTTCTGTCTTTCTTATTGTCCCACTATTGCCATGTTGTTTGCTGTTAATTCTCCCTTCATATACGTGCGCCTTGAAGAATCGATACTGTCCACAAACATGTTGCATCTTTATCCCACTTATTGGTTATTAAAATATACTCGTCTGACACGCGCTTGAAAATGTTTGTCATTTACCCACCTGCTATTTTTCATCTTACTCTGTTACATACTAAAGATTCTCTGTCATCTAATTTTATCGATCTGTTTTGGAAATAGTCGTCTGTTATTGTTAACCTTGTGTCTTTCCGTTACCACAATACTTCTAATTGTTTTCTCAACGTTATCTAGCCTAGGCAAGAATTGGTAGGGGAAGAAAGAAATATGTGGAAAACAGTAAATAATAGGAGAGATAGTATGATGGGTAACATACTAAGGCATATGGGAATAGTGCGAATATATTATATGCAGAAATAGGAGAAGTGGGAGGTAGAGGTAGACCTAGGTAGACCTAGATTATTGCACACAGATACTCAAATATGTAGGCTGTGGGAATTTCAAGGAAATGTGTAGACTGGTTCAGAATAGAAATCAATGCAGGTACGTGTCTAACCAGTTACAAGGTGGAAAATTTAATGACGAAAAAAATAACTTTACTTATACCTCATGATTATTATAAACAACTACAGGTATTGGTTTTAAAATATTCTCAACTAATGTTAATTGTGCGAAAGGATTTACTGGAGAACTATTAATTCGGCAAATGTTAGGTGTTAGGGGATCTTCGTAGACGCAGACTGCTTACCCCCTTCACGTACCACTGAATTTCGGTGAAATAGGGCATATAATTAGAATTCAATAGAAGAGGTATTTAGGCTATGGGAATTCCAGGGAATTGTGTAGGCTAGCTCAGAATAGAAATAAGTGGAGGTACGCATCCAACCAGTTTCAAGACGGAAAACCTAGTGACGAAAAAAATTATTACACTTAAATCTTATGATTATTATAAAGAACTACAGGTGCTGGTTTTGTAATATTTTCAGCTAATGTTGATTGTACGAAAGGATATATTGGAAAACTATCAATTCGGCAAATGTTCAAGTATTGGGGGATATTGGCAGCCACAGGCTGCTTAATCCCCTTCACATACCTTACATGTGATTTTCCAATGCTCCACCCGAAGGTACTACATTGGCCAGGTAGCGAGTTTTTTACCTGGAAAATTTTGAATGTTGCCAAACCCTTGCTGTTCCAAGCAAGGTAGGGATCTTTAACGTGCGTGACAACACTCGCACACGGGACCTCCATTTTACCTCTCATCCGAACGAGGGTGTATTTTTGTGAAAAATGCTCGCCTAACATTTTTCAAGCTGACCGTGTCGGGATTCGAACCCGGGACCTTGGGCGCAGTAGTCACACACATACCACTACGCCACGTAGCCGCTCCCCTTCACATACCACTGAATATCGGGGAAATAAGGTATATACTTGTAAAACAATAGAAGGGAATCGAACTGCTTCTAACAAGAAAGAACAGCGGCTATGTTCGGAGGCGACAAACATGGAAACAAGAAAAAATTGTTGAAAGCATATGTTTGGACTGCAGCACAGTACGTCTATTAAATAGGAACAGTAAGAGAAGCTTTTAGAAATACGGTAGGAGTCTTTTGGAATGTTGTGCTTAAGTTGTATGAGATGATATCATTGACAGACAAAGTTAATAACAAAGAGGTTATGGAAATAGTAGGGGAATAATGATATCTGTGGTAAACAAAAAAAGAATAGGAGTAATTGAAGGGTAGGATACGTTTTAAGGCAGTTTTGGGGAATAGTGTGGCATATATTACAAGCAGAGTTAGGAAAAAAGAAGAGGTAGAGGTAGCTCTAGATCAGACTATTGCACACATATAGTGAAAGATGCAGACTGCAAATTTCAGGGAAATGTGTAGGTTAGCTCAGAATAGGAAACAATGAGAGTGCGTCTAACCAGTTCCAGGACTGAAGACCTTATGATGATTCAGGTGTAACATTATGAATCTCAGCTCCTACGACCGTATATTATGTCTAAAATATTTTACAAAACTGTTAGGCTTTGTACAGTTGAATCGCGTTTGCGTATAAATTGTTGTAAATTGCTTTGCGTACTATCTATCTTCAATCTTTTAATTCGTCTGTGAATTTTACATTAATCAAGAAAGATGCAATAAAATTTTGCAACAATGCGTTCAAGCAGCTTGTAATTAATGTGCAACCATAATAAAATCAGTTTATGTTGTTTTTCGATATTAAATCCTGTAAGAAAATCGTTTTCTTGTGCTTATTCGAAGGTTGCCTACCTACTGCGAAGAATTTGAAAAAATATAAAAAGCTAGGACCACTAGAATTCTGCAAATGATGCTCTTCTTCGGATATGGGATTATCATCAAAAGTCATTCAATTTCGACTTCTCTTCATTTCCTGTATATCGTGTAATATGAATTTAAAAACGCAATTTATGAATATTATTTTCAGGAATTTCTAAGTTTCTAAAACCACAAAATTTGCATTGTATAACTACTATGAGGTGTAGGGAAAGGAGAAAATCAATTAAATCTGCTTTTAGCTGCTAAGGGAAATGGCAATAACTGTGGAGTTCTAAATTACAGTTTTCAAACAATGGGGTATGCTTTATTATATTGGTATAATAAAATTTGTAAACTTGGGATATTAACGAGGAATTGTTTCATAATAAATGTTCATTGTGTTTGTTGTTTATCAAACAATTTCCTGTGGATTATAGGTCTGGTATCGATCGACCGTGGTTTGTATTAAACATTTCGCCTTATATGTAGCTGTTATTCAAGTGTATCGGTTGTGTATGTATTTCAACGCAAACTTTGCAAAGGAAATAAATTTCAACCAGAAAATAAAAATTTGTTACTGGAAATAATGAGATATAGAGTGAGCTGAAGTTAGTAGCCATTTTTTCAGAATCACCCGTGGTATGTGCTATGAAAAGATGCTTAATCCAGGACTTGAATACACATCAAATTTTGCAACCTGTTTTGATATTCAATTGAAATATAAGCGATTTGCAGACAGTTGGTTTACAATAATTTTTAAATTAATTGAAATAAGCCACTGAAAATATTAATTCTTCTGGAAGAAAGATTGAGCTGGAAATCGTGTTTTTAATTTCTAATTAAATTACATAGAAATGACGCTATTCGCTTCCAAACTTGATTCACCCTTTGTCTATTGGGCGGGTCCAATGAACCCGAATGTGATTTTATTGGGTTCTCATATCAATATCTAATGCCTTTGAACTCTGTAGTTGCTGGACTTTGTTTATTTACTTACGTTTTGTAATTTTTTGATGTTGTTAATTTTTTGCAATAATTGATTTTTTAACCCTCGCAAAGTAAAAGGGATTGTGGGTCACCCAAGAGAGATTTGAAAAGAAGCCAAAGCAGGGCAAGTTACATCCTGTCCGTTCTTGTTCTGACTAGTCTTCTTCCTACCTGAGGTCTTCCTATTGCTAATATATCCACAGCTCTCCTACAAGTTGTTTACCCGTTTATTCGCACGCTGGGGTTACCAGTCACCCCAGCTACTTTATTAAGTTGGTTTCTTTCTGTCCATTATTTTTTGTTGTTTGTTAGTATTGCTGAGAGTTGTAGATCACTTCTGTATTGTTAATGATCCAAAGTTTAGTGACTTTGTGAGAAGTGGTTTGGATGAAGAAAGGGCACCTGAAATGTATGACAGCTCGTTTGAAACTGAGGATAATATGGAACTTTATTCAAACACAGAGTTAGAACAAGAAGCGCTGTCAGACGAAGAAGGAAATTACGAAGTTACACCACTTGATAGGTCTACAAAAGTTAGGTATGGACATATTTGGTCATTAGAAGCTGCACAACGGTTTAGAATATCCCAAAGGAATATCATAAAAGACCGTTTGCTAAAAATAACGCTACAAATATTTTGACTGAAATCGACGCTTTTCGTCCATTGGTTTCACATTATTTAATTAAACACACCAAGAAAAGTGAACTCTACAGACTAAAGATACACAAAAAATACCGATGCTTTAGAAATATACGCACTAGTCTGTTTATTATATTTGTCAGGAAGAAGAAAAGACAATCGCCTTTTGGTTGAGGAAGTGTTTACAGGATGGTTGGAATATTGGTATTATGAACGAAAAGAGATTCGAATTTCTCCTTGTCTGTATTAGATTTGATAATAAAAATATTCGTGATCGTACTGACAAATTTTCACTCTTTCGTGAGATATAGGATATTTTTATTTCTAACTGTCGCAAAATTACAGTCCACATATGTATGTTACGATCGGTAAGCAACTTTTAGGGTTTAGAGGAAAATACCATTTTAGGGTGGTATACATTGGTTCAAAACCCAATAAATACGGCATAAAAATAGTTACTATGTGCGGTGCACGGTCTTGCTACATGATGGATGCGATACTATATGTGGGCAAAGAAAATAGAAATACCTCAGAGCCACTTGCCACATATTACGTGAAGTCTTTATTAACATCAGCTCAAGGCACTAATAGAAACATAACGATCGATAACTGGTTTATATCCGTCCCACTTGTTGTTTTATTACTAAAAGAACACAGGCTTACGATGGTAGGCACTATGCGTGCGAATAAGAGAGAAATCCCTGCGTTATTTTTGCCAAATAGAAAAAAGGAAGTACTTTCTTCACATTTGTGTTATTTTCACAAAAAAAGAGGGCATCTGTAATTCTTCTGTCGACTGTGCATAGAGGATCAGATGTGAAACAGGTTACAAAAAAACATATTATAGTTTTCTTTAACTTCACAGAAGGTGGAGTAGATACATTTGATAAAATGGTTCTTAACTATTCGACAGCAAAGGGAACTCGGCTATGGCCTTTGCGATTTTTTTTCGGAATCCTAGACCAAGCAGTCATCAATCTTTTAGTGCTACATTTCAATGTAGCAAAAAGTCAGGTGAAAAGAAAAGATTTCCTGAAAAATTTTGGGATGCAGCTTGTGAAACCTCATGTTGAGCGACGACTGCAAGGAAACCTACATCGACACCTGAGAGAAGGTATCCGAAAATTCCTCGACCTTCAAGAGCCAGAAGAAGTCCCAGAACCGCCGACGAAACCAGTAAAGCGAGCCAGGTGTGTTCTATCCCAGGTAGCATTAAATATTGGTTAAATATTGGTTTTCCATTGAACATATATATATATATATATTGGGATAAATATTGGTTCATGATTTAAATGTGAACATTGAGCAATATCGTGTGAATATTGAAGATAAAATATTGGAAATATATTGCAGATGTTTCATTTTAAATATATATACAATATTGCTTAATACAGCAGAGTAATATTTGCTAAATATGGAGGTTTCAATTAAACTAATAAAAATATTTTATATAAATATGTGGTAAATATTGTATGTGTTTCATTTACTACATTGGTGTAATGTCGCAAATTAATATTGGCAGAATATATGTTTTTAATATTTATATAAATGCTTGCTTAACATATTTAACAAATATTTATTTAAATATTGGTGCGATATTATATTAAATATATTTACCCAATATTTAGGTAAATATAGCTGCATATATTTTTAAATATTGATACAATATTGCATTTCAATAATGGTCCAACATTGTACCTCAATCTGCTGCATATATTGGTTAATAATTGATTTTTATATTTAATTAGATATTCTATAAATATTGCACTTAAAATATTGATATATATTGCAGGGCAACTCATTAATTGGTCTCAACTTAATAGAATTTATTCGATGATCAATAAGAAATAGAACAATCCAAAAGATACATAATCTTCAACATGCAATTGCATGCTGAGTATTAAGTATTTTTATATATTTCTCTTTTTAAATTATTTAAACTCCTATTGATTGTAGAATATTCTAGTAAGAAGAGTACAATTAATTTCAACACCAATGTACAACATATCACTATCTTAATTGCAATTGAATCACATTATTTAAAGAATACCTAATTAAAAATACAGGCCTTATATTCGACTTACTCATTTTTTTAATAACAGATTATAAGTTGTCCGGTGAACAAATAAAAAGAACTTGACTGACAAATAAAGTAAATGAATATATTACAACAAAAACTAGAGCATTACACAAAATTAAATCGGAATATTACACCAAGATAAATATAAAATAAAATACGTATAGAAGGGAGTTTACAGATTATGTTAATTTTGCGATACATAGTGTTAATAATGTATTTGAAATGGGTACTAAACCGTTTGAAACATGTCCACAGAAACAAAAATACTTATTGTTAAGGCTTTATAAGTATTTTGTTTGTAGTTGTATTATGCTAATCACAATTAATTTACTTCCTTAAACTATTCTCCACCTATAACCCCTCCATCATCCCTACCTTTAGTGCAACGACATAAAAGGGTTGGTAATTTACGATTGGACGCTATTCATTTTTTGTGCTTGCTTCTGTCGTTGGTTCGTAATTTAGTTCGGTGCATCGAGTATCAATAATTAGTAACAATTAGTGAACATTATACAGTCCATGATTATTTGATAGCAGTGCAAGTGCAATCAACAACTACAACCAGTGAAAGGTAGGTGATACATTCCTTTAAATTACCCTTCCTTTGCGTGATTGTTAATGCAAAATTAACATTTTTGGTCCTTCGAGCAAATATTTTGCTTATTAATTGGCATTTATTATTGGCATTATTGGCATTCATTATTAACTACATTGTTAATTGCTCTTCGCTTAAATTAGGGGTTGACCGCATTTTAGAATAAAAGTGTAGTCACACCACCAGTTTCATAGTCAATTGTGTAAACTAACTTATAGTAGATGCAATTTCGCATTAAATTTGAAATTTTGTACTGATACAGAATCTTAAGCCTTAAAAAATTACAAATCTTTGTAAATTTTAAGGATAGTTTCGCGTAATAATTTGTGGTCAGAAAAGGTGTTTAAGCAGTACAGTTACTTTAAACTTGTAATTCCAGTTCGCTACAAAATTCAGGTATTTGCTGGCTCTCGGGAAATAGCACTTCAAAGATTTCTTTCACTAGAACGCCGTTTGGAAATAAATCCTCAACTGTATAATTCGTACAGAGAATTTATGCAAGACTATATTGATAGTGGTCACATGTCTCGTATTTTATCGGATTCAACTCGATCGTCTACATTATCGCCGGTATATTACATACCATATCACGCCGTGTTTAAAGCAGACAGTACAACTACAAAACTTCGTGTCGTATTTGATGCTTCAACCAGCGCTCAAAGTGGAGGATCTTTAAATGATCATTTACTCGCAGGCCTCCCTCTTCAAAAAGATATCATGGAGTTGTTATTACACTTTCGTTTACATGCTGTAGTTTTAACTGCGGACATTAAACAAATGTATAGACAGATTCTTATTTCTACTAGCCATCGAGACTATCAACGTATAGTTTGGAGATTTAAGTCCTCGGAGTCTGTTATCGATTATCAGCTAAACACTGTTACATACGGCATCACATCACCATTTCTAGCCATGCGTGTAATTCAAGAACTTGCAAAAAGTCAATCGTAACGTTTTCCTATTGTTTCCAAGATTTTAGCGTCGGATACGTACGTGCATGATTTGATTACAGGGTGTGATTCGATAGAGGATGGCAAACGACTCGTGTATGAATTAAACCAAATTTGCCAATTAGGTGGTTTTATGTTGGGAAAGTGGAACAGCAACGTGCCAAGTGTCATTGAATATTTGCCTGATTCAGTTCGGTATCAGCAAGCATTTTTGTTTGAAGAGTTAAACAATACGTCTCAAGAAATTTTTGAACTGCAATGGCAACCATTGAGTGATAGTTTGTTTTACAATCTTAATATCGTTGATCGGCCTTGTACCAAAAGGAATATGGTTTCGGAAATTGCAAGGATCTTTGACCCTCTGGGATTATTATCACCATTGGTGTTCTTCGCAAAACATTTGATTCAATCTGTATGGATATTAGGAATTGGTTGGGATGAACTTCCTCCCCAACAAATTGTTTTGAAATGGAATATGTATCTTCAACAATTACCCGAGTTATTGAAAATTGAAATTCCTCGACGGATTCTTTGTGATAACTATCAAACTGTACAAATTCATGCATTTTGAGATGCATCGGAAGCGGGATATGCAGCAGTAGTTTATCTCCGCTGTGTCGATGAGAAAGGGAACATCCAAGTATCATTGGTCTGTGCCAAATCAAAGGTCGCACCAACCATTCGTATATCATTACCTCGATTAGAATTGTGTGGTGCAGTGTTGTTGTCGAACTTGGTCGGGTATGTGCAAAATACGTATAAAGATTATTTATTATTGGATGATACATTTGCGTGGTCAGATTCCACAGTAGCATTATAATGGATTCGATCTTCGTCGTATAATTGGAAGACATTTATTAGCAATCGTGTCTCGCATATCCAAGAACGAGTGGCTCCATCATTGTGGCATCATATTAAATCACAGGATAATCCTGCTGACTGCGCATCAAGAGGATTATTAGCTGCTGAGCTTGTTAATCATCATTTGTGGTGGATGGCTCCATCATGGTTACTATTACCTAAAGAGAATTGGCCTGCTCATATGGAACCAACTCTGACAGATCACACTCAGATGCACATTGAAAAAGAACTTTATCCCTTAATATACACGTTGCAGATAATTTCGTAGACTCGATGGTAAATCAATTTTCAGATTTGCAAAAAAATATGCAGGATTCTGGTATATATTTGTCAGTTCATTCGTAACTTGAAAGTTCGTGCAAATTTGGATATTGGAAACTTAAAACAATTATTGGTCTCCCCCGAACAGTATGCACTTCATTTATTAATAAAACGGGTTCAAGAACAAGTTTTCAGTCACGACATTGATATCATTCGAAAGGGAAAACTTAGTAACTTCGACCTCTCAGTCCGTTCCTTGACAGTGATGTGTTGTTAAGGGTTAACGGCCGGTTGCGAAATGCAGACATACCTTATGATACAAAATTTCCTTTGCTACTTCCTCGGTCACACCGGGTAACAGAGCTCATTATTCGAGATTGCCATACAAAATATTTACACCTTGGACTTAGAACTACTCATTTTTTGTTAGTACAAAATTTTTGGATTCTGTCTGCAAAAAGAGCTATTCAACAGTGCCTAAACTCTTGTTTTCGATGTTTTCGTCAAAAACGCATTTCGCTATGCCCTCCTATGGGCGACTTGTCCTCCGTTAGACTTAACTGCCGGTAGAGCGTTTCTACATACTGGGGTAGACTACGGTGGACCCTTTTCTATCACCATGAATCGTATTAGACGTGCCAAATCATTGAAAGCCTATGTTTGTTTATTTGTTTGTCTTAGTACAAAAGCGATACATCTGGAATTAGCATCAAACTTATCTAAAGAGGCCTTTATTGCAGCTTTACGCCGGTTTGTAGCACGCAGAGGTAAATGCTTGCAAATTCATAGTGATTGTGGAACAAATTTTATCGGAGCATCTCGGGAACTAACCGAATATATGAAGAAGTCGTCTGAAACGGAAGGTATTCACTTT
This sequence comes from Platerodrilus igneus, assembly GCA_036346225.1. Lineage (NCBI taxonomy): Eukaryota > Metazoa > Arthropoda > Insecta > Coleoptera > Lycidae > Platerodrilus > Platerodrilus igneus. The sequence continues at coordinate 11,260,033 of JARFIW010001171.1, read as the reverse complement.
GTTTTTAATCCTCCTTCGGCTCCTCACTTTGGGGGAATGTGGGAAGCTGGGATAAAATCTGTAAAATCCCATCTCAAGAAGGTGATAGGCGAACAAATTCTCTCGTGCAAAGAATTTAACACCATTCTTGCTCAAATTGAAGCCATATTAAATTCCAGGCCTTTATGTCCAATGAGTAACGATCCTACTGATTTTTCATTCCTGAGTCCTGGTCATTTTTTGAACGTAGAACCAGTGTCTGTCATTCCCGACCCTAATGTCGTAGATCTGAAACTATCTTCTTTAAATCGTTGGCAACTGGTTCAACGTATTCAGCAATCATTTTGGAAACGGTGGCATTTGGAGTACCTGCACACACTTCAACAGAAAACCAAATGGTTTTCTGCTAATTATTCGTTAATGGTGGGAACGTTGGTGTTGATTAAAGATACTCGAGTTTCTCCATTATAGTGGAAAATGGGACGTATACATACGTTGCTTTATGGAAAAGACAATGTTTGTCGTGTGGCTACCGTGGCAACATCCCAGGGACTATTTAAAAGACCCGTGGTAAAATTGTGCCCTCTCCCCATTCCAGAGGCAACTTAGTATTATAGTTAGTATATTAGAGTAAGTTAACTTTTAAATTTACGGTTATATATTTTTTTGTTTGTTTGTTTATACGCACTTAGAAAATAAGTTTCTAATACTTATTTTGGTGGGCGGTATGTTAAGGCTTTATAAGTATTTGGTTTGTAGTTCTATTATGCTAATCACAATTAATTTACTTCCTTAAACTATTCCTCACCTATAATCCCTCCATCATCCCTACCTTTAGTGCAACGACATAAAAGGGTTGGTAATTTATGATTGGACGCTATTCATTTTTCGTGCTTGCTTCTGTCGTTGGTTCGTCATTTAGTTCGGTGCATCGAGCATCAATAATTAGCAACAATTAGTGAACATTATACAGTCCATGATTATTTGATAGCAGTGCAAGTGCAATCAACAACTACAACCAGTGAAAGGTAGGTGATACATTCCTTTAAATTACCCATCCTTTGCATGATTGTAAATGCAAAATTAACACTTATTGTAGTGAATTATTCGATTTCTACAACATGTGATGGCAAATAATATTATTAATATCCATTCTTATGAATGCTTTAATGTATAATTATTACATAAACATATCAAAATAAACAATCATAGTAAAATAGTTTTAAATGCAATCCGTCTTTTAACCAAGTTCGAAACCGAGACCTTGGCTTAGTAGTCCATGCATACCAACTAAGCCACGGAGCCTCCTGACAAGAACATGTAGCGTGAAAAGAAGGACTAGAAAAAGAAGACCACTGATTATTTTTTACAGTGTGATCGATATTAGCGTTTTGAATGTATACAAAGTGTGGTCATCAGACAATGGAAATTGTGACAAAAAGTTAAGCAAGAGAACTTTGGAATTGGGAAAAAAGCTGGTACAATATACTGGAAATTTTGAAGAACCGGTACAAAGCACCAGCACACCATATGAACCTATGAAAAAAGGAGACGATACGGCGTATGCATAGCTAAAACAACATGCCATAAACATGCGGAGAACATTCTGTTACATTATGTAAAATTGTTTCGAATAAATATACAAAAAAAGTGTTACAATAAAGAAAACCGCCTTAGATTACACATGGGTCCAATGGACCCGAGCGGTAGGTACTAAAAGTTTTTTTTTTGTACAAACAAACGGTTAATTGCAAGGGAACTTTGCGCTTAATTATTTTTGTTTTTAATAAGATAGAGACCACTGGCAAGCCAAATCCTAATAGTTCTCTTTTTCTATATAATACAATAAATCGCATTCCAAAATATTAAAAAATAAGGTCTTCACCAGTAATCGATTTAATGATAAAAACTCTGTTCAGAATATCGTATGTATTCGTCGTAAGTTAAACAAACTATTGAACTAACATCAGTTATTGTTAACAACATACCATGGTTTATTTATTATTTGCTTGTAGCTGTTCCTACAAAGAAGTAAGGTCCAATGATTTTCCCTTTCCAAATTGCACACTGCCTGCCACTTTTACTGGATGTAAAAGCGCCCGCCCCATAAATAATTTGTGTTGTTCATTGTCGAAAACTGACTACTCTGTTTATTCATATATCTATTCAAATAAAAATGAATTTTTCATTAAAGTCAAGGTGGTCATGGGCGAGCTGTAACATCCTATTAGCCTATGTATGGCGGTGTAGATGGTATTGTGGAAGAAGCTCTTGTGTTAATCGAATCTTAAATGAAAATATATCCAAATTCTAGTGGAAAACTGTGGACAAAGTTGTTCTTCATAAACCAAGTTCTTGAGCACGGTGTCGAATTGAGGTTGATGGAATTGTTTTGAACACTTTCTTGAACGGCAGCAATGTTCTCAACCAATCTTGCAGTATGTTGTGGTCCATGCTTGGCTTATCAGTTACAGACCCTCCTTCCTCAAAATCGTTCACTACACGGTATCTAATGCGTTTTGTTTTGGTACGTTATTTTTTCCAAAAATTTTGCGTAACTTTCTCATCGTCGCAGTAATTTTAAGAATTAAAACACGTTGGCTTATCGAATATTTTTTCATAATAAACTTGTCATGTCTTTACTCCACGACTGCCAAATATGAACTGTTAAAACTATGTTACGTTTATTTTGAACATCCCGTACATTTTAACCGATTAATAATCAATACGCGGTCCAATAATTTTTAACTCGAATCCCTTTTACTTTAAAAACGACAAGTTTAGGCTACTGTTGGAGAAACAATGGGAACATTTACACTAAGCGTGAAACCCCAGATTATTTCTTTAGAGCAAGTGGACTGTAACTTGGGGGTAGTGTTGCGATAAAATACTCTTAGCGGTAAATCAAACAATGATCATGCACTTACCTTAATGTTCATACTGTTGGCTTCTACGGAAGTGGTTAACAGCATTCAAACTAGAACAAATCTCCGCTGACGGATTATGTAGAAGCGCAGTAGCACACACATTCACCAAAAAATGTATATTGTTTTAATACACGTCCGCACGGGCCAAGTGCTTCGAAACGAGTGTACAAAACCAGTGCTAGATAAGACCGCCTGGTTTATCGCAAAACAAAACCTTGACTGTTTAAAATAAATAACATTGAAATGAAGAGTGGCGTTCTAACCCAATTTTGAACATACCCCCCACCCAAAATAATTAAATTTTGATAGCTAAAAGGGGTGAAGAAAAGAAAAGAAAAGGAAAAAGAAGGAGAAATTAAAAAAATGCAAATAAGCTCTATTGGTGTAGTTGTGTAGAGATAAAACGAGAAAATAAAAGAAACTCTAAAGAATGATCAATTAATGTGATTGTTGATCACGTCATATTAATTTTAAGGAGGTGGAAGCGGTACCACCTTATTTATTGGTCGTACCGTTTCACCTGAGGGTGTCTTCAACCGAACAACACGTACTACGCCGTCACTTCCGGGTGTCAGCTTTGTTACCCTTGCTAAAGGCCAACACGCAGGGAGTGTACCTGGGGTCAAGTACAACACCAGATCGCCTTCTTCCAACTGTTTGGCCGGGGTAGTCCATTTGGGCCTATGCTGAAGGGTGTGGAGGTATTCATTTGACCAACGCTTCCAGAACCCCTGGATTAACTGTTGACAAAGCTGCCAACGAGTGAGTTTGTTAGTAGGAATGTTTGTTAAATCTACTTCGGGTCGTGCCAGAATAGGACCGCCTGTCAGGAAATGTGCCGGCGTCAATGCATCAATTCCATCATCGGGTAAAGCTGGTAAGGAGCAAAACGGGCGAGAGTTTAAAATACCCTCAATTCTAATAACGATTGTGTTAAATTCTTCTGCAGTAAATTGGTTGTTACCAATTATTCTCTTTAAATGGAATTTAACACTTTTGATTCCTGCCTCCCACAATCCCCGAAATGGGGTGCGTAGGGAGGATTAAAGACCATTCAATGCCCCGAATAGCTAAATAATGTGCAATCTCGGGCTTAGACGAGTCAAAAATTTTGAAATTTCAGAAATTTCTCTAGCAGCTCCGGAAGTTCCGTCCTTGATCGGAATAAAATTTCGCCGGAAGTCCGCGTCTAGAAATAAACCTGTCTAGTGCGGCCAGACATGCTTGGGAAGTTAACGAGGTGACGAGTTCGATATGAATGGCACGCGAGACCATGCATATAAACAAAGCAATATATGCCTTCTCATACCTAGCTGTGCGCAGATTAGGTACTTTTACCATAAAGGGTCCGCCAAAGTCAATCCCCGTGTGTGAAACATTTTCCCGGTTCGAGTCGGTAAGCTGGAAGATCCGCCATAGGTGGTTGGATAGGTTCCGCCTTATATCGGTAACATGTAAGACAGCGAAATATACGATGTCGAATTAAGTGTCGAATTGAAGGAATCCAAGATCTCCTATTTACGAGGGAATGTACCAGGCGATTTCCACCATGGCCCGAGTATATGTGATAATGATCGCATATCAAGATAGCTAATCTGCTGTCCCGCGGAATTAGGTAGGGATATTTAGTAGCAATTGGGAGCTTCGACTGGCGCAAACGTCCCCCCACCATGATTAAACCCACAAGGGAGAGAAAAGGGGACAAATGACGATAATTTTTTGTGCAAGGTTGACCCTTTTCTAATAACAAAATTTCGTTTCGATTGTGCTCGTACTGAGAAATTCTTATAATAAATAACAAAGCGTCATTACATTCGAATGGCGTTAAATTGCCAGTACGCAGCTGATCGTTTGGAGCATCATGAATGCGCGCAAGGCAATTGAATTTGAATCTAAGTATATAGGCAAAAATTCTTTGTACTTTAACAAAACTTGAATGTCGTAGTAAAATGTCCGTAAATGGTTCAACGTCAATTGCGGACAACAAGGCTTGAGGTGTCATAGGGGTAGAAACGTCTATCCCTTGTGCAGGCGAGTATTCAAATGTACTACCTGGCCATTCAGAAATGTTCCGATATATGAAGTCGGGCCCTTTCCACCACAAATCACAACAAAGCAGTTCCGATGGCATTAACCCGCGACTTGCCGGGTCAGCGGGATTATCAGCGCCAGGTACATGCCTCCAACGAGCTGTGGGTTGATTTTCGTGGATTTTAACAACCCTGTTGGCAAAGAATATTTTTAATCGATGCGGAGGGGTGCGAATCCACGACAGGGTGTTTACTGAATCACTAAAACAAATAGGTTCCTGAAGGTGTAAAGAATCAAATGCTGGGGAAGTAGACTTCATAAGTTTTGATAGAAGACATGCCGCCCCTAATTCGAGACGTGGTATCGTCCACGTTTTTAGTGGAGCCACGCGAGTTTTTGAAATTATTAAATTTATGAAAATTTGGCCATCAATCTCTAATCGTAAATAAATAACTGCAGCCATGCCAAGCTCGCTAGCATCAGCAAAACCTACCATGAGACCTTTACTTCACCTACTTTCCATACACAGCGCGGAATAGACACGTTTTCGAGAAGTGGTAATTCGGCTTGAATTTGATTCCACTTCTGTAACACTACGGCAGGAGTTCGTCGTCCCATCCTACCTTTAGTAACCACAATTGTTGAATAAGAATTTTAAGTATAAAGTAAATGGACTGATGTATCCATTAATGTCAAAGGTTCGCGCAATACGGGAAAGAATGCCTCTTTTCGATGTTGTATCAGAGGCATTTCGAACTTTGCATTTAAGTACATCTAATCTTAGATCCCAACAAAGCCCTAAAACTTTATTAATAGAATCAGGACTGGAGTTAGGTAATTGTATCGTATCTGAAGAATTACCAATTACATTGGCATGTGAACTGGCCAATCTGCCCAGTTTTAACAAATCAATGAGTTCAGCTTTAAGAAGTAGAGCATCTTCGATGGAATCTGCTCCTGTCAAAATGTCGTCTACATATGTAGAAGAACTGAGAGCGTACGAAGCTCGTGGAAATTTAGAACCTTCGTCAATCAATAATTGTTTTAGAACCCGAAGGGCAAGGTAAGGACTGCAACATGCACCGAAAATAACGCGTGTGTGTTCTAGCTCTGTTATAGGTTCATTTGGATTAAACCTCCAAAATATGTGCACGAATTTCCGATCATCAGGGTGTACTAAAATTGATCTGAACATTTGACGAATGTCACACGTAAGGGCCACTTGTGGAATTCTGAATCTTGTGATAACACGACCTATATCAGTTTGTAGTTTCGGACCCGGCATTAGAATATCATTAAGGCATTTATTATTACAGTCTTTATCAGTCGGGTTGAAAACTACACGAATTTGGGTATGTGATGCGAGATTCTTTAAAACCCCGTGATGAGTCATCACATACGGGGATACGTCAACCGCAGGTTTAAGGTGCTTCTGTGATAAATAATCACTAATGTTTTCCGCATACAATTTATGAAAAATTTCATCGCGTTTGAAACGCGCTTCAAGCTTTAAGAACCTATTGATTGCATGTTCTCTAGTCGAACCTAGAGCTTGGGAAACATTGTCTTTAAACGGTAATCTGACCATATATTGACCTGAGGCCGTACGCGTGGTACTAGATTTGAAATGCTCTTCACAAGCATTCTCCTCTGGGGAGGGCAAAGATGGAGAAAATATTTCTTCGGATTCCCAAAATAAACGTAAAGTTTCATTTAGAGATTGCGTTTCTACCATATTAGTAAATAAAGAGACGTTCATAGGTGAAGGTATCATTTTAGGTACTTCACCCATGATTACCCATCCAAAAGAAGTAAGAAATGCCGCGGGTTTGCCTTTCAAGTATGAAGGCTCACTTGGCGTGATATCTAAAACAGCTGACACCCCTAATAAAATATCAACTGGTGCGGATACGTGGAAATCGGGATCAGCTAACTTAAGAGAGGAAAATTGTTGTTTTAACTGTATGGGTAACGTAACTGTAGGGAGATTAGTGGTAATCTTTGGTACAACTACAGCTTCACGATTTAAATAAAAATTGCTGTCGTATAAGGAGCCAATTTTACAGTCGACTAGACCTTGAACTTTTGTTAAATGCGACTGTCCTACACCACGTATTTCAAATGGGCACTTTCTTCGTTTGAGGCCTAACCTATCAGCTAAATCGATAGTGATAAAATTCGAATGCGATCCTGTATCTAAGATTAGGCGACAGCGCTGCCAACTACCATCAGTCGAGAGTACTTGTACTTGTGCTGTGGCTAAGAGCGCAACTGGTCCGTTTTCGACAGCGCAAGAATGTACAAAATTTACTGGCATAGAAACTTTTTCTATTACATTGGTATTGGCAACAATCTGTACATCGGCGTCTGTACATAAAGGCGTAGTATTAGAGGGCTCTGTACAGGGCTAGGATTATCGAAATGTAGTAAAGAATTGTGCTTTTTACTACCGCAATGTAGACATCGAAATTTGGATTGACAAGAAGAAAGCGGATGCGGATTTAAACAAGCAAAACATCTACGGATATTCTTGACTAATTCATGTCTATCTTTTGGTGACAATGCTAATAGTTTCGGGCATCTATTAAATTTATGAGCTTGATTGCATGCCGGACAAGAAACGGAAGCCACTGTGTGTACAGTAGGACCCTTAGACGCGACTTCTTGCGAAGTCATAGAAATGCGTTTGTTACCAGCATTATTGTAGCGATCTCCAGATTTGTTTGCGGCACATGACGTTGGTATGATCTTTGAAGCAGAGGTACTACCAACTAACGCTGAAATGGAGCATTTATTACGTAAAAACTGTATAAAATCTTTAAACGTAGGATATTCGTGTTCTAGGTAATGCTCTTTTTCAAATTCTTGTTTTGTTTTGGAATCTAACAATCCAAGAGAAAATGTAAAATATATAATCGGCTAAATCAGGAAGTTTCATATCGGTTAATGCTGTAACATTAGCTTGCAGTGTTTCGCACAAATCATTAAGAGCTTGAAAAGAATCTGTTTTTAGTTGAGACAGTGTAAAGATTTTAGATAGATAATGATGAGCAATTAAGCGTTTATTTGTGTAGCGTTGGACCAGCAGGTCGTACACTACCGAATAATTTTCTGGTGAAAACCGCACGCTTTGTGCTAACTTTAAAGCGGAATTTTCCAGGTAGGATAGCAAGTATGTAAACTTTTCGATGTCACTCAACGTATTGTTTTTGTGAATCAAGGTGTCGTACAAAGATCTAAATGCGTCAAATTTTTCGGGATTTCCTTCGAACTTATACAATTTTAATTCAGGTAGGCGAACATTCGAATCGCTGTTCGATGTTGTATTACCTTTAGAACTAACGTTCGTGGTTGCGGTGTATCGACCAGCAACTCTTAAAATCTCGAAGTATAACCCGTCAAAACTAGATTCTAATGATACTGTATCTGTTGTAAAGTTTGCATGTACATTCGATAAATCCGACAATGCATCTAAAGTTTGTAGAAATTCATCTCTAACTGGCATTAAATAGCCAACACGATTTTTAAATTGATCTAATTTAGCAGGTAAATCTTTGATCAAATCAAAACAGTCCTGTAATCGCCTAAATAACCTTTCTTTCCGATTGTGTAATCTCTTAAATTCAGCAATACTTTGCTGATCGGGTTCCATATTAAAGTGATAACCAGAGTTGAATGAAATTATCGCTAAATTATTTATTGTTTACAATAACAATAACGCGAGCCGTAATTTATAATTTCGAAGAATGAACCTGGCAACAATCACAATTGGCGATAAGGTGAACTATATTATTTTTCAAGTTCAAGAACAAACTTTGAGCTTTGATTAGAATTATACACATGTATCAATGCAATTAGTGAAATTGAATATAATAGTATTTTATCTCTACACAAAATTTACATATGGATCCGGCTCGAAGGACCACAAATGTTTATGTTGGAGAAACAATGGGAACATTTACACTAAGCGTGAAACCCCAGATTATTTCTTTAGAGCAAGTGGATTGTAACTTGGGGGTAGTGTTGCGATAAAATACTCTTAGCGGTAAATCAAACAATGATCATGCACTTACCTTAATGTTCATACTGTTGGCTTCTACGGAAGTGGTTAACAGCATTCAAACCAGAACAAATCTCCGCTGACGGATTATGTAGAAGCGCAGTAGCACACATTCACCAAAAATGTATATTGTTTTAATACACGTCCGCACGGGCCAAGTGCTTCGAAACGAGTGTACAAAACCAGTGCTAGATAAGACCGCCTGGTTTATCGCAAAACAAAACCTTGACTGTTTAAAATAAATAACATTGAAATGAAGAGTGGCGTTCTAACCCAAAACAGCTACAATTGAATAGTTTACATCCTGTATATTTTATTTTTCTACAATAAATACGCTTTCGAATAATTCCTCAATTTAAATCTATTTGCTTTGAAACGTAAAGTTTATTATGCTATAATTAAATAAGTCAATATCCTGTTAGGTATCCGTGAGCACGTTATACCTTCCGATAAACTATAATTTCGTTCTAGTGGGTTTCCCACCTAAATATCTGTCGAAGGAATATATCCTACTATTCTGCGGTAAAACCGTGTTTTCCAGTTTGTATCGCGTTTCGATAACGCGGATGTTTGGATTTCGAATTGGTGTAATTTAAATTTATTCTGAATTTTGTTCTGCAGCCCGTGCGACGAAATATGTCCTACATTACTCGTTGTATCACTTTAAAAGCAATTCACGTTTATTGTTGTTTGTGTTGCGTGTATTGCTTTTTTTTCCTGGAGGCCAAAGGCGTTCTTTCTTGGTGTAGCCCACCTGTTCGTTGCCGTGGACCAGTTGCTGTAGTTACGATGGTAGCTACTTTGTTATGCCAACTTCTCCCCCCCCACGGCGGTTGGCAAGTTAAGTATCCTGATGCAGAGAGGTATGTGCATTGTGTTCTGTTCAAGGATTTTTATTTATCAACGATGGATGGTGTAAAACCAGTCCATACTTCTTGAACAGCCGGTTGCGCTGGTGCTTCTAGGTATACGTCGTTATTTCTTGCTACAACGTGGACTGTATTTATTGCTTGAATTTAACACCTGTACTAGATGGAAAACCTAAATTTACCTTTACTACTTCAAAATTTAACATACGTGCTAGGGAGTAAATTTATATTTAAAACTTAAATTTACATTTAATACTTTAAAATTTAACATACTTGCTGGGGAGTAGAGTTACATTTAATACCTAAATTTAACATACTTGCAATTGAAAAATTTTAAGCAATAATGTTCCTTTTTTACAGAGTTTTATTACATGTTAGCCGCGAAATGCGCACTTCGTGGATCCACTATCCAATCTGTCCGTATAATATAATTGTTGGCGTTGAAATGCGTTATTGCGTTCTCTTGTTTGTAGCGAAATACGTATTTAATATTTTTTTATTTGTTAGTAGATAATCGTGGACGATGTACTTTATTTTTTTTTGTTTTTTGATATGTAGGCGAATCCCCCCACTCTCCGCGGTTGGTAGTTAGCCTGGTGTTTACTTTTCTTCCGGCTACGTCCAGGTAGCATAATTTCTAGTGCCCAACGTGGGGCCCGGGAATAGAATATCCCCATGGTACGACCTGCCTGTCGTAAGAGGCGACTACAGCGGTCAACACATACACACACGCACACTTTATACACGCACAGCACATACACACACACACACACTCACATACTCATACATCAACACACACACACACACACACGCATACGCACGCACACATATACTCATACATAACTACACTGGGATTTTGTTTTATTTTCTTTTGTATGATTCTTAGTTTTTTTTTGGGTTTTGTACTGGGTGTTGGTGTTATTCTTTTTGGTTTTTCCTTTTTTCTCGTCCACTTTCCTTTCCCTATCCTTTTGCTGGTCTTCTTTGCTGTCGGTGCCGATACTTTTTGTGTTTCGTCTATCCGCTCATGTGATAGGTGCTTCCTAGTCTGTCTTTCGTTTTTCGGAAATTACGACTTAGCCGACTTTAGGACTAGTCAGCATTGCTTTTCTTCGTTTTTTCTTTTTTGTTTGTTGCGATTCTTGGGTACCACAGTCTGTAGTACATCGTTTCCTTTTACCAGCGTTCCTCTCTTCTTCTCGTTTTTCCTTGTCGTCCCTTTGTTTACTTGAAGCTTGACCTTTGGGTCCTGTGTTGATTGGCACTGTTGATTTTCTTCTTCGTTCCGTTTTTTCTTTTGAGGTTGATAACTTTTTCTGTCTCTCTCTTGCGAAACATCCGTCCGTTGACGACTCCGCAGTGCTGAGGCCGTTCCACCTTAGCCCTCTTTGATTGTTTGTTACCCATCTTTCCTTTTTCCTATTTTCTTTATTTTTATTTTCTTGCTCCTGGTTCACTTCCGTTGATGTTCCAGATTAATTTTTTTTTGTTTTTGGGTTTTTTTTTTGTTTGGAGTTGTATTATTTCTATTACCAGCCCTTCGAGCCGGATTTTTGTTTGGTGTCTGTTGTTGTTTTATTTTCTATCCGGAATCTTTTGTGGTCGGTTTTGTTGCTATTTTGAGGTTTCTTTTTCTTTCTCTTTTTCTTTTTTGTTGTTGTTTTCGTAACGAATTTTCTTTTAGTTTTAAGCGAATTTTCTTTTGGTTTGTGTGGGTTTCTTCTTTCTCGTTGTTTGGTATTTCCCACTTTAATAATTTGGCTTTGTTACTCCGACCTTTTTATTTTGCTGGGGGGGATTTGTTACGTTTATTTTGAGCATCACGTACATTTTTACCAGTTAATAATCAATACGCAGTCCAATAATTTTCAACTCAAATCCCTTTTGCTTTAAAAACGGCAAGTTTAGGCTACAATTGAATAGTTTATATCCTGTATTATTTTTCTGCAATAAATACACTTTCGAATAATTCCCCTATTTGCTTTGAAACGTAAAGTTTATTATGCTATAATTAAATAAGTCAATATCCGGTTAGGTATCCGTGAGCGCGTTATACCTTCCGATAAACTATAATTTTGTTCTCGTGGGTTTCCCACCTAAATATCTGTCGAAGGAATATATCCTACTATTCTCCGGTAAAACCGTGTTTTCCAGTTTGAATCGCGTTTCGATAACACGGATGCTTGGATTTCGAATTGGTATAATTTAAATTTATTCTGAATTTTATTCTGCAGCCCGTGCGACAAAATATGTTCTACATTACTCGTTCTATCATTTTAAAAGCAGTGCACGTTTATTGTTGTTTCGCCAATTAGAAATGTCTTGCGTGTATTGCCTTTTATTTGCTTGAGGCCAAAGGCGTTTTTCTTGGTGTAGCCCACCTGTTCGTTGCCGTGGACCAGTTGCTGTAGTTACGATGGTAGCTACTTTGTTATGCCAACTTCTTCCCCCCCGGCGGTTGGCAAGTTAAGTATCCTGATGCAGAGAGGTATGTGCATTGTGTTCTGTTATGCACGTCAAGGATTTTTATTTATCAAAGATGGATGGTGTAAAACCAGTCCATACTTCTTGAACAGCCGGTTGCGCTGGTGCTTCTAGGTAATTAGTCTGGTGTATACTTTTCTTCCGGCTTCGTCCAGGTACGTGTCAACTAATATTTCAAAATCGTGGCAATACAAAGTAGTATACCTACCCGCCGGACACGCGCTATTTTCTAGCGGGGCTACTTTGTAGACCGGTAATCAGTCGGATACTGTCATAATTTCATTCAGAATTTCAATTAGACTTACATCGTTTACTTTATTCTTCTATTACTCCATGAAATTGTTCAGAACCCATGACAAAATATGTAGAGAAATGAGGTATACAGTAAACTATGTTACATGTCATTTCGACGTGTATCAAATTCGTTATAGTATCTAATTTTATATGTAGCTCCATTATAGGTTGAAACTTAATTCAAGCGCATTTTGGTTGAGGATTTATGTAACTTCCTGTTGAGAATTGTGCGGTCGCCTGATGATCGTCAATCGATAAGAAGTGTATGTTCAGCGCCAGTGGGAGTGTGATAGGTTTCCGATAGTAAGCTATACACACAGCCCTTAGAGCCGGATTTTTGTTTGGTGTCTGTTGTTGTTTTATTTTCTATCCGGAATCTTTTGTGGTCGGTTTTGTTGCTATTTTGGGGTTTCTTTTTTCTTTCTCTTTTTTTTTGTTGTTGTTTTCGTAACGAATTTTCTTTTAGTTTTAAGCGAATTTTCTTTTGGTTTGTATGGGTTTCTTCTTTCTCGTTGTTTGGTATTTCCCACTTTAATAATTTGGCTTTGTTACTCCGACCTTTTTATTTTGCTGGGGGGGATTTGTTACGTTTATTTTGAGCATCACGTACATTTTTACCAGTTAATAATCAATACGCAGTCCAATAATTTTCAACTCAAATCCCTTTTGCTTTAAAAACGGCAAGTTTAGGCTACAATTGAATAGTTTATATCCTGTATTATTTTTTTGCAATAAATACACTTTCGAATAATTCCCCTATTTGCTTCGAAACGTAAAGTTTATTATGCTATAATTAAATAAGTCAATATCCGGTTAGGTATCCGTGAGCGCGTTATACCTTCCGATAAACTATAATTTTGTTCTAGTGGGTTTCCCACCTAAATATCTGTCGAAGGAATATATCCTACTATTCTCCGGTAAAACCGTGTTTTCCAGTTTGAATCGCGTTTCGATAACACGGATGTTTGGATTTCGAATTGGTATAATTTAAATTTATTCTGAATTTTATTCTGCAGCCCGTGCGACAAAATATGTTCTACATTACTCGTTCTATCATTTTAAAAGCAGTGCACGTTTATTGTTGTTTCGCCAATTAGAAATGTCTTGCGTGTATTGCCTTTTATTTGCTTGAGGCCAAAGGCGTTTTTCTTGGTGTAGCCCACCTGTTCGTTGCCGTGGACCAGTTGCTGTAGTTACGATGGTAGCTACTTTGTTATGCCAACTTCTTCCCCCCCGGCGGTTGGCAAGTTAAGTATCCTGATGCAGAGAGGTATGTGCATTGTGTTCTGTTATGCACGTCAAGGATTTTTATTTATCAAAGATGGATGGTGTAAAACCAGTCCATACTTCTTGAACAGCCGGTTGCGCTGGTGCTTCTAGGTAATTAGTCTGGTGTATACTTTTCTTCCGGCTTCGTCCAGGTACGTGTCAACTAATATTTCAAAATCGTGGCAATACAAAGTAGTATACCTACCCGCCGGACACGCGCTATTTTCTAGCGGGGCTACTTTGTAGACCGGTAATCAGTCGGATACTGTCATAATTTCATTCAGAATTTCAATTAGACTTACATCGTTTACTTTATTCTTCTATTACTCCATGAAATTGTTCAGAACCCATGACAAAATATGTAGAGAAATGAGGTATACAGTAAACTATGTTACATGTCATTTCGACGTGTATCAAATTCGTTATAGTATCTAATTTATATGTAGCTCCATTATAGGTTGAAACTTAATTCAAGCGCATTTTGGTTGAGGATTGTAACTTCCTGTTGAGAATTGTGCGGTCGCCTGATGATCGTCAATCGATAAGAAGTGTATGTTCAGCGCCAGTGGGGTGTGATAGGTTTCCGATAGTAAGCTATACACACAGCCCTTAGAGCCGGATTTTTGTTTGGTGTCTGTTGTTGTTTTATTTTCTATCCGGAATCTTTTGTGGTCGGTTTTGTTGCTATTTTGGGGTTTCTTTTTCTTTCTCTTTTTTTGTTGTTGTTTTCGTAACGAATTTTCTTTTAGTTTTAAGCGAATTTTCTTTTGGTTTGTATGGGTTTCTTCTTTCTCGTTGTTTGGTATTTCCCACTTTAATAATTTGGCTTTGTTACTCCGACCTTTTTATTTTGCTGGGGGATTTGTTACGTTTATTTTGAGCATCACGTACATTTTACCAGTTAATAATCAATACGCAGTCCAATAATTTTCAACTCAAATCCTTTTGCTTTAAAACGGCAAGTTTAGGCTACAATTGAATAGTTTATATCCTGTATTATTTTTTGCAATAAATACACTTTCGAATAATTCCCCTATTTGCTTCGAAACGTAAAGTTTATTATGCTATAATTAAATAAGTCAATATCCGGTTAGGTATCCGTGAGCGCGTTATACCTTCCGATAAACTATAATTTTGTTCTAGTGGGTTTCCCACCTAAATATCTGTCGAAGGAATATATCCTACTATTCTCCGGTAAAACCGTGTTTTCCAGTTTGAATCGCGTTTCGATAACACGGATGTTTGGATTTCGAATTGGTATAATTTAAATTTATTCTGAATTTTATTCTGCAGCCCGTGCGACAAAATATGTTCTACATTACTCGTTCTATCACTTTAAAGCAGTGCACGTTTATTGTTGTTTCGCCAATTAGAAATGTCTTGCGCGTATTGCCTTTTATTTGCTTGAGGCCAAAGGCGTTTTTTCTTGGTGTAGCCCACCTGTTCGTTGCCGTGGACCAGTTGCTGTAGTTACGATGGTAGCTACTTTGTTATGCCAACTTCTTCTCCTCCCCCCCCCTCCGGCGGTTGGCAAGTTAAGTATCCTGATGCAGAGAGGTATGTGCATTGTGTTCTGTTATGCACGTCAAGGATTTTTATTTATCAACGATGGATGGTGTAAAACCAGTCCACACTTCTTGAACAGCCGGTTGCGCTGGTGCTTCTAGGTAATTAGTCTGGTGTTTACTTTTCTTCCGGCTTCGTCCAGGTACGTGTCAACTAATATTTCAAAATCGTGGCAATACAAAGTAGTATACCTACCCGCCGGACACGCGCTATTTTCTAGCGGGGCTACTTTGTAGACCGGTAATCAGTCGGATACTGTCATAATTTCATTCAGAATTTCAATTAGACTTACATCTTTTACTTTATTCTTCTATTACTCCATGAAATTGTTCAGAACCCATGACAAAATATGTAGAGAAATGAGGTATACAGTAAACTATGTTACATGTCATTTTGGTTGAGGATTTATGTAACTTCCTGTTGAGAATTGTGCGGTCGCCTGATGATCGTCAATCGATAAGAAGTGTATGTTCAGCGCCAGTGGGAGTGTGATAGGTTTCCGATTGTAAACTATACACACAGCCCTTCGAGCCGGATTTTTGTTTGGTGTCTGTTGTTGTTTTATTTTCTATCCGGAATCTTTTGTGGTCGGTTTTGTTGCTATTTTGGGGTTTCTTTTTTATTTCTCTTTTTCTTTTTTGTTGTTGTTTTCGTAACGAATTTTCTTTTAGTTTTAAGCGAATTTTCTTTTGGTTTGTATGGGTTTCTTCTTTCTCGTTGTTTGGTATTTCCCACTTTATTAATTTGGCTTTGTTACTCCGACCTTTTTATTTTGCTGGGGGGGATTTGTTACGTTTATTTTGAGCATCACGTACATTTTTACCAGTTAATAATCAATACGCAGTCCAATAATTTTCAACTCAAATCCCTTTTGCTTTAAAAACGGCAAGTTTAGGCTACAATTGAATAGTTTATATCCTGTATTATTTTTCTGCAATAAATACACTTTCGAATAATTCCCCTATTTGCTTTGAAACGTAAAGTTTATTATGCTATAATTAAATAAGTCAATATCCGGTTAGGTATCCGTGAGCGCGTTATACCTTCCGATAAACTATAATTTTGTTCTAGTGGGTTTCCCACCTAAATATCTGTCGAAGGAATATATCCTACTATTCTCCGGTAAAACCGTGTTTTCCAGTTTGAATCGCGTTTCGATAACACGGATGTTTGGATTTCGAATTGGTATAATTTAAATTTATTCTGAATTTTATTCTGCAGCCCGTGCGACAAAATATGTTCTACATTACTCGTTCTATCACTTTAAAAGCAGTGCACGTTTATTGTTGTTTTGCCAATTAGAAATGTCTTGCGTGTATTGCCTTTTATTTGCTTGAGGCCAAAGGCGTTTTTTCTTGGTGTAGCCCACCTGTTCGTTGCCGTGGACCAGTTGCTGTAGTTACGATAGTAGCTACTTTGTTATGCCAACTTCTTCCCCCACGGCGGTTGGCAAGTTAAGTATCCTGATGCAGAGAGGTATGTGCATTGTGTTCTGTTCAAGGATTTTTATTTATCAACGATGGATGGTGTAAAACCAGTCCATACTGCTTGAACAGCCGGTTGCGCTGGTGCTTCTAGGTAATTAGTCTGGTGTTTACTTTTCTTCCGGCTTCGTCCAGGTACGTGTCAACTAATATTTCAAAATCGTGGCAATACAAAGTAGTATACCTACCCGCCGGACACGCGCTATTTTCTAGCGAGGCTACTTTGTAGACCGGTAATCAGTCGGATACTGTCATAATTTCATTCAGAATTTCAATTAGACCTACATCTTTTACTTTATTCTTCTATTACTCCATGAAATTGTTCAGAACCCATGACAAAATATGTAGAGAAATGATGTATAAAGTAAACTATGTTACATGTCATTTCGACGTGTATCAAATTCGTTATAGTATTTAAATTTTATATGTAGCTCCATTATAGGTTGAAACTTAATTCAAGCGCATTTTGGTTGAGCATTTATGTAACTTCCTGTTGAGAATTGTGCGGTCGTCTGATGATCGTCAATCAATAAGAAGTGTATGTTCAGCGCCAGTGGGAGTGTGATAGGTTCTCGATAGTAAACTATACACATTTTACCGTTACTTTGAAGTGTAAGGTGGGCAGAGGCGGACCTCTTTCCTTCTTTACTCCTCTTCAATACTGTAGCGGACTACTATTAACGCGTTCACCAATTTGGAACAAGTAATAACAAAAGTCTTTATTATTCACTATTCACAAATTTAATTATCAGATATGCCTTATTTATAGATGTTTTCAGTGCAATTAACAACGAAACACTATCACACTAATGCTATTTACAAGCACTAATATCTTCTTAAACTAATTCCTTAACCATAAGTCTTCTTAACAACACTAACACTACTATAATTTATTTATTACCCTTTTGTCTATTTATGTACAAGCTGGCGGTACAATATACACGTTCACATAACATAAATTTATATTTACTATAGGACTTTCAAAACGTAATGACCAACTAAGTATACACCAGATGTTTTATATACGACATTTGGATATAGACTAACCGATGTACACTCATCACCGATCTTATATATACCCTAAAATTAACTAGATGATTCATAGACTGGTGTTTGCTCGAATGTTCTAGACTTCTGTAGAATACACTTCGGTTATGCAACTTACGTGTTTGACGGGTTGCCTAATAGTTCGTAGCAATTCATATCAAATTTTGTAACCTGCTTTGATATTGGACTGAAAGATAAGCGATTAGCAAACAAAGTATTAGTTGGTTTTCAATCATTTCTAAATTAACTGATGTCACTGAAAATTTAAATACTTCTGGAAGGGCTTAAATACATATACAAAAGTGTGCAACCTGTTTTGATATTGAGTTGAAAGATAAGTGATTCGCAGACAAAGCATTAGTTGGTTTTCAATAATATGTAAATCTTGAAATTGAAGTACTTCTGGAAGCAAAATTGAGTTGGAAATCGTGTTTATAAATTCTACTTAAATTACATAGAAACGACGCTATTCGCTTCCAAACTTGATTAATAACTTGTAAGGGAACTTGACGCGTAAATATTTATGTTTTTAATAAGATAAAGGTCCTAGATCTAAAATTTTGTCAAGCCAATTTGCAGTGCTAATCTTTTTCTGTACAATGCAAAAATCCCAGTTTAGAATACCGCACCCATTAGTCTTCGGTCAAACAAACTCTTAAACTAACATCTGTTGTTTACAACATACCATGTTATTCTTTATTGTTCCTTGATAGCTGTTGAAATGGTTTTCAAAACACATTAAAACTATTATCAGAACATTTTATATTAAATAACAATTCTGACCATTTCGAATGGACCTGCACCTTGCCGAAGTTCTAAATTTCTAGAACAAGTGAAATGGCTTGCGTGTTCTAATGAGCCAAAGAGACAAACTACAGGTCCAACCAAAGTAATAGGGTCTTTAGTGAGGAACCAGACTAAGACAGGTCCCCGATAGAGGGCAGCGGCTCTTTCGGTACTTAGATTGGCAGATACCACAGGAGTCAGTATGGCAGTCTAAGACTTACTACCGCGATGTGGAAGGCAACGGGAAACCTCCACATTACCTCCCAAGTACACAGCGTACTTAAATTGTAATAAACATGATGGTATTTTCTGGGATAAAAGATTCCGGAGTTAAAATAGTCTCCCATTAGGGAGAGTCGGGAACATTTTGCGAGTCGGAGCGTGGAATGTTAGAAGTTTGAAGCAAGTAGGTAAGCTGAAAATTGAAATGAATAGGTTAGCACTAGACACAGAAGGGGTCAGCGAAGGAGCAGAGGAAAGAAATTCGGGTGTGAGACTAGTTATGCGAAAAAAAGATACGACACTGTGTAGAAAATTACTTACAAAAGAACAAAAGAGTACTCGTGGTTAGATTAAAATCTAAACTGGTAAACACAGTAATAATACACTATACATGGCCACCTCTAGCTACAGTGACGAAGAGGTAGAAGCGATCTACAAAGATATCGAAGACATATTAAGATACGCAAAAAGACATGAATATTTAAAATTATGGACGATTTTAATGCAGTGGTAGGTGAAGATACGGAAGGACCGGTAGTAACTTTATTTGGTTTAAGCACAAGAAACGACAGGGGAAATAGGCTAGCAGAATTTTGCGACAAGAATAATTTAATCATCACGAACACATTATTTCAACATCATACCAGAAGACGATATGCGTGGAAGATGCCAGGAGATCTAGGAAGATATCAAATAGATTATGTCCTTGTTAGACAACGGTTTAGGACTGTAGAAGCTACCCGGAAGCAGATATAGACACTCACCACAATATCGTAATTATGAAAACCGCACTTAAATTTAGAAATTTGAAAAAAGAAACGGAAAATGGCACTTTGACCTTGAAAAACTAAAAGATAAAGATATTCAAGAAAGATTCGAAAAAAGTCAAATGAATTTCTGAAAGATATCGGGAAAATATCTTATACTAAGGAAGTAGAAACAGAATGGAATAACATTAAATTCAGCCTAGACATGGCGGCCAGAGATATTCTGGGGTATACACAAAAAGAAAATATGGAACCGTGGATAACAAAGGATATCCTGAAATTAATAGAAGAAAGACGAAAATACAAAAGTAAATCAGACGAAACAGGAAAACAGAGATACAAAGCCATAAAATGGGAAATTATTCGCGTATGCAGGAAAGCTAAAGAACAATGGATTGGTGAAAAGTGCAAAGAGGTACTTACTAAGATGGAAATAGGACAGACAGATGAAGCATGCGAACTAATTAGAATCAATTTTAAAGATATAAAACCGTACAGCAAAAATATAAAGGACGCTGGAGGAAACGTCATTATAGAAAATGGAGAGAAAGTGAAGTAGATGGCAAGAATATATAGGGAATTTATATGCAGGAAAGGAACTAACAGCATTAGAACAAGAATCAGACATTGAAAATGATGACTTGGGATATCCTGTACTTAGAGATGAGTTTGAACTAGCATTAAAGGGTCGGAAAAATAAGGCGCCGGGTACAGATAAGGTGCAGGCAGAAACTCTAAAAGCCGCTGGACAAGCAGTAAAAGAACGTCTCTTCCAACTTGTAAGCTATGTGTATGAGATAGGTGAGATACCCAAAGATTTCAAACGTTACATCATAGTAACTGTACCAAAGAAGAAAGGCGCGGATAGATGTGATAATCTCCGAACAATAAGTTTGACAGCATACGTGTCTAAAATATTAACTAGAATTGTACAACGACGAATGGAAAAACCAGCTAAAGAAATACTAAAGTTGCGTTTATGCGAAACAGGGAAACACGGGAGGCTATTTTAGCTCTGAGAGTGATAATGGAGAAAACAATAGAAAAAGGGGAAGACGTGTATATAGGGTTTGTAGATCTGGAAAAATCATTCGACAATGTAAAATGGAAAAAAATGTTCGAAAAACTCAGAATTAGAGCAGCAACGTAGAGAAGTAAACATTAGGAACGGGGTTAGACACGGATGTGCCCTATCCCCAATAATTTTTAACTTGCACATTAAAGAGGCAATGAATACTGTCAAATGCAAGAAGACTTTTGGAATTACTATACAGGGACAATAAATTGATATGCATAGATTTGCAGATGATATAGCGGTATTAGCATCTAGCAATGAAGAGTTAGAAACTGCTCTTAATGAAATGGAAACGGTTCTAACAGAGAGATACGGTATGAAAATTAACAAAAATAAAACTAAAGTACTAGTATGCAATGGAAGGGGAAAATAAATCAAAAACAAGAATACAAATAGGTAACAAGAATTTACAAGAGGTTAACTGCTACCTAGGAAGCCAAATAAAGCAACGTAGGAAAAGCGCAAAATATAAGACAAAGATTAGCACAAGGTCGAGCAACATTTAACAAGAAAAAGCAATTACTATGTTCCAAGACAACAAACATAGAAACAAGGAATAGATTGCTTAAAACGTATGTGTGGAGCACAGCACTGTACGAATGTGAAGCCTGGACAGTAGGAGAAGCGGACAAGAAAAAGATAGAGGTCTTTGAAATGTGGTGTTACTGACGTATGATGAAGATATCATGGACAGACAAAGTTAAGAACAAAGAGGTTCTAGAAATTGTAGGGGAAGAAAGAAATATGTAGAAAACGGTAAAAAAATAGGGGAGATAAGATGATAGGCCACATACTACGGCATGAGGGAATTGTGCGAAATATATTACAAACAGAGATAGGAAAAAAGAGGAGTAGAGGTAGACCTAGGTTGTACTATTGCACACGGATAGTGAAAGATGTAGGCTGTAGGAATTTCGAGGAAATGTGTAGGCTAACTCAGAATAAAAATCAATGGAGGTACGCATCCAACCAGTCCTAAGATGGATAAACTAATGACGAAAAAAATAACTGTACTTAAACATAATGATTATATAAGCAATTACAGGTATTGGTTGTGCAATATTCTCGAATAATGTTAATTGTGTGAAAGGATATATTGGCAAACTATTAATTCGGCAAATGTCTAAGTGTTGGGGGATCTTGGCAGCCATAGGCTGCTTAATCCCTTTCACATAACCACTGAATCTCGGTGAAATAGGGCATATAATTAGAAAACAATAGAAGGGGAACCGAGCTGTATATAGACTTTGTGGAAATTTCAGGGAACTATGTAGGCTAGTTCAGAATATAGATAAGTGGAGGTACTTGTCCAACCAGTTTTGAGACGGAAAACCTAATGACGAAAGCGCAGGTAATTCTGATCATTATTATAATCATCTACAGGTGTTGGTTGTGAAATATTTTCAACTACTGTTGACTGTGAAAATAGATATATTGGAAAAAGTATTAAATCGGCAAGTGTTCAAGTGCTGGGGGAACTTGGCAGCTACAAGCTACTTACCCCCATTCACAACCACTGAATGTCTGAGAAATAGGATATATAATTGTAAAACAATAGAAGGGGACCGAGCTGTATCTAACAAGAAAGAACAGCGCCTATGATCAAAGACAACAAACATATAAACAAGAAGAAAATTGTTGAAAACATATGTGTGGAGCACAGCACAGTATGCTTATGAAATACAGGCAGTAGGAAAAGCAGGCAGAAAACGGTAGCAGCCTGTTGGAATGTTGTGCTTCAGATGTATGAGGATGATAGCATGGACAGACAAAGTTAATAACAAATAGGTTACAGAAATAGTAGGGAAATAAAGATATATGTGGGAAAAAATAGAAATAGAAGGGCAGAATACGTTCTACGGCATTTTTGGAGAATAGTATCGGAAATATTACAAACAGAGATAGGAAGAAGGAAGTAAATGTAGACCTAGATCGGTTAGTGATAGATGCAGACTGTGAAAATTTCAGGGAAATGTGTAGGTTAGTTCAGAATAGGAAACAATGAGTGTACGCGTCTAACCAGTTCCAGGACTGAAGACTTAATGATGATGAACGATTCTGTTAAAGTTAAAGCGCTTTAACCACAAATTATTTAACCTGGATATGTGGTCACTATCATTAGCAAAATTTTAAAAAACAATGAAGTTCCCGAAAGAAGGCTGTAATGCTTTTGGTAATTAGAGTGGCAGTGACACACCACTGCGATGAGGAAACTAACGGGCTTTGCAATATCGTAACCAATGAGATGAGGAAACCAACGGGAGATCACGACATTACCTCCCAAGTAGACATCGTACTGAAAATGTTTTTAATATCGGTGATAGCATCCTCTGGAATAAAAGATTACAGAGTTAAAATAGTCCTCCATTCGGATCCTAGGTCATGGATTGAAACGTAAATAAAGACAATTAAAAAAATTCTGAGTGGTTTAGTACGTAAGAAAGATTAAGAAAATTAATATTATAATTATTATTATAATAATATAATACAGGTATACATGCCAACCTCTAGCTACAGTGAGGAGAAGGTAGAAGCGATTTACAAAGATATCGAAAACATACTAAGATGCGTATAAGGACATGAAAGACATACAGTACATATAGCTCACAAGTTGGAACAGACGTTATAGGATATCTCAATTCATCTTTTTCTAAATCTGATTCCTGTTCTTGCCATTTAACCACTTTCTGTACATTTTCGAAAGTGATATCTCCTCCCGCGCCCTTTTACTTTGCTATACGGTTATATATCCCTAACATTAATTCTACTTAGTTTGTATGCTTCGTCCATCTTGCCTATTTCCATCTTAGTTTGTGCCACTTTGCACTTTTCCTCAATGCATTGTTCTTCAGCTTTCCTGCATTTGCCAATTATTTCCCATTCTATGGTTTTGCATATCTGTTTTCCTGCTTCGTCTGGATTGTATTTGTATTTTCATGTTTGTTCTATTAAATTCAGAATATCTTTAGTTACTCATAGTTTTTATTTTTTTGTTTATACCCCAAAATATATCTGGCTGCAATGTTTAAGCCGGATTTAGTGCTATTCCTTTCTGATTCTACTTCCTTAGTATCAGAAATTTTCCCGATATCTTTCAGCAATTCGTTTGACTTTTTCTGAAATCATTTGTGGACGTTCTTTATATTTAAGTTTCTCAAGGTAAAGTTCTTTTTCCACTCTTTTTTTAAAAATTTAAACGCTGTTTTCATAATTACTGTTTTTTACTTGAATCCTTAGTTGTCTAATCAAAATGTAATCTATTTGATATCTCCTTGAACCTCTTGAATTCTTCCACGTGTATCGTCTTCTAGCATGATGTTGAAATAATGTGTTTGTGATGGTTAAATTGTTTTTGTCGCAAAATTCTACCAGCCTATTGACCCTCTGGTTTCCCGTGCCTAAGCCAAATAAACCTACTACCGCTCCTTCCCTATCCTCAATTATCACTGTATTAAAATCTTTTGTACTTATTAAATTTTCATGTCCTTTTACGAATTTTAGTATGTCTTCGATATCTTTGTAGATAGCTTCTACCTCTTCTACACTGTAGCTAAATGTGAGCATATATACTTGAATTATTATTATATTTACCTGTTTAGATTCTAGTCTAACCGTGAGTAGTCTTTCATTCTTTTGTAAATATTTTTCTACACAGTATCCTATCTTTTTCGACATAACTATCCCCACATCTGAATTTCCTTCCTCTGATCCTGTATGAATTACCTGTCTCGGCTCCAGAAAGCTCCCGCTTCTGACCACCGAACATCAATAATCCTTACTATGTCTAATGCTAATCTATCTATCCATTTCAATTTTCAAATTCTCTTACTTACCAACTTCATTCTCATTGCACGCCCCGACTCGCAAAATGTTCTTAGTTCTTCTTTTAAACCTGCCGATCACATCCTCCTAAGTAAAACCCTCCCAGAAAACCGAATGGGGGACCATTTTAACTCATTGTAGTACCTTCGGGTGGAGCATTGGAAAATCACATGTAAGGACCATTTTAACTCTGGAATCTTTTACTCCTGAGGATGCCGTCCCTAATATTAAAAACATTTTAGTACGCTGTTTACTTGCCAGGTAATGTGGTGGTTTCCCTTTGCCTTACCGACCACTATGGTCTTTGCCACTACGGGAAAAGCTGCTGCCCTCTTTCCGGTACCTGTCGTAGTCTGATTCCTCACTACCTCTGCAAAGTGAAGGTCCGTTCAGAACAGCAAAATAGTAGAATGCTAAAAAATTATAGAACTCTGAGGAACTATAGCAAATAGAAACCGTTTGTCTGTCAAATTTAGTTGACTTTAAAAATGAATATAATCACTTTTGTTGAAAAATCAGCGCTTTGCGGTTAAAATCGATAAAAACCGAAAAAAACGTAAATTTCGCTTTTTTTTGGTGTATTTCGGGTAGTTCCACTCGGTCAAGGTCGAAAACTTAGTTTCATCATTAGTCTTCAACTATATGAAAACATAAAGAAATCACTACCCCATTTGATGTAAGGTAAAAAATGTACAGATTGACTAGATTACTCGTACCTTACGATATTTTAAGCCAAAACAATTACAACGGAGTGAGTCAGATAATCAATATCATGAGTTCGTTATGCATTTCCCAGAGTTTTTCTCTATTATTATGATACATGATACTTTTGATAAGCTTGAAAACAATTACTTGCAGAAATAAAGTGTCATCGACCCCGCGGTTATAGTAGTTTACTATGTTCTATAGTGGTTTAACATTTCAAGTTAATTTTCACGTGGGCAGTGCTATTGCGAACAAGTTAGTATATATCACCTCAGTTCAAGCACGAACTATAGACTTTTTTAATTGTTCGTAGCACGTTAATAACGCGAATCGTTTTCAACTGAAATTGGAATTTATACTGATCTCATTTTCGAGTATGCAGTTTATACGAGACAACGACCTTTCGACGGTGTACAATTTGTTCAATAGCAAACAAATTTCGAACAAAAACACTGATGGGGAATCGATTCTTAATTTCTCATGCGCGAAGATTGGCTCTGTGAATTCGAAGATTTTGTTGCTTTACAACTTTCCCAATGACTTGGATTTAGACCACTCTGGAGTGGCGTTTAATATTGTGGGATAGGGGCAGGAGATACTCAGCATGCGGTAAATTTAAAAATCTTTTCATCTTATTTTGACTGACAGCCATTTTCGTTATTATTGATCGTAGAAAAACGTTTAAATTTACAAAGTTGAATGATTTTTCTAGACAATATGAATCCGAAGTTTAAAGGGACAAAAATGCTTGTACAGTTCGTACTTTCAACAGAAAGTCAATTTTTCATTCTCACATAAATATGGACTATTGACGCATTTTTGTTTTAATTCCGTTATAAAATTTCAAAGTTCAGAACTTCTATTTAAAACTCCCAAGTTGGAGAGAAACATTTCTTAAAATTTATCAGGTCAACTCTAAAATAAAATACAAAGGGAGTTTTCAAAGAATTTTCTAAATTATTTAATTCCCTACTAATAATTCTAGTGTGATGTTTCAAGCTAATATCTCTTTTTCAGTTTATTGCTGAAATTCTTGAATGGCCTGGCCCGTATGTCAATTCATGGAAATTTTGGTTTTTAAATAACCTCGTAAAAATGTATCCAATGGGGTAAGATTAGAGCTATTGGGAGACTTCTTAATCTTCTTTGGGAATTAAACCACTCATAGTTTTTAAAATTATCTTTATTTACGTTTCGATCCATGACTAGGATCGTTGTCAAAATAATAAAAACTTCAAGTTTGACTTTTATGACATAAATTGAAGGTTACTTTGATTTATTGATGTTTGAAATATTTGGTTTGAGTACACTAAGCAAAAATTTTTAAAGTTTAAAAGAATGATTGCCTTCAATTTATGTTGCGACCTGGGATCGACTTTCCTTAGGTAGCCAATACGCTTAACGTGAAATCAGCTGATTAATTTTTATTGGTGAATTTTATATAATTTTAAATAAATTCACTGAATCTCGGTAAAATAAGACATAAAATTAGAAATCTCTCAATTGTATAAATAGAAACATGTTAAAAAATGTTTTCCAATTCCCAAATTATTGAATTTATATAAAATTCACCAATAAAAATTAATTAGCTGATTTCACGTTAAGCGTATTGGCTACCTAAGGAAAGTCGGTCCCAGGTCGCAACACAAATTGAAGGCAATCATTCTTTTAAACTTTAAAAATTTTTTGCTTAGTGTACTCAAATCAAATATTTCAAACATCATTAAATCAAAGTAACCTTCAATTTATGTCAAACTTGAAGTTTTTATTATTTTGACAACGATCCTACGTCATGGATCGAAACGTAAATAAAGATAATTTTAAAAACTATGAGTGGTTTAATTCCCAAAGAAGATTAAGAAGAATGCTAAACAAACCACAACAAACATACAGGGAGTATCTATTGGGAGACCATGCAATGGTCCCATTTATTGCGGTGTAACGTACTTCGATATTTATTATTCGTGATATACAAGTCTAGTTATTCACAAATCTGCTGGAATCCACTATAAGAGTATATTACTGTCAAAAATTACTAACATTTACCACACTAAGGTCCTTCTTAATACGATCAGCATAGTGGATACGTTGTAATGTATTGATGCACCATTTATTTCATACATGCACTAATTGATTACATATAACTTAATGTTATATTTTATTACATAGATAGTAGCGTATTTATTTTAACAACTCGATGAAACAATTTATCATACAACTTCTTGATTAAGACTTACTTTCGTCAGGTTGTACTATATCTTCCGTGTCATTTTAGAAGTTACGGTAATTTACTCGTATTTTCCTATTATATTCATTCTATCTGCTCTGTAAATACACTCTTTCAGTTGTCAATTATTGTTTTTCAACCAAACTTCGTTTGGTTAATGAGATGGTCTAGTCTGTCGGTCGGTCTGTCTGTCTGTCCGTTGCACAGTCCCCGTGATGTTACAAGACATATAATATATGATTCTTATCCAGTTTTTTACGCTGAATACGAATACGCTATTCACTTTTCGATATTTCAATTATTAATCAAGATATTCGACTTTAAATACGAATTTTTACACATTACTATTTATTATTTTCGCGTACAATTAAATTTCAAATATTTTACACAAAGGTAAGTAATATTTGTTGAACTTAATGTCTAAGTTTGGTTGTGAGCCGTACATGCGGCTTAGATTTCTTTTTTTCTCAATGGATTTGATCACTTTGATTCTCAGACACTCCGACGACAGTGTTACAGTATTTAAAAACTGTATATCAACAACACACAACACACCAGTCAAGTTTCGGGGTAAGCAAACCTAGTACCTCTTTCTGGGGGATATGCAGAGGATAGCTCTAGACTACCTCTACGCCCAGCTCTATTCAAAATCTTTCTCCAAATCCTCGCTCCTCTTTGCCTCTACACCATTCATGCATTGCTTTTGGCATGCTCTTTTATTCCTCAGACTACTCACCTGTCGTTCTTTCAGAATCTCCTCTACTACATCCAACCATCTTTTACGCGGTCTGTCCCTTGCTGCTCTGTATATCAGGAACAATAAAATGATTAAGAGCCTCATCCTGTTGCCTTATTGACTTTTGCATCATAGGAGGCAGAAAATTATCAATTTCATTTTCTATATCAGTTTCTAATACTGTTAAATATCTCAAACTATCTACTCATCTTTGTAAGCAATTTTACCTAAAATGTGATCTTTTATAAGGCAGCATTATTTGCTTCGCAGACTCACTGCCAGATTTCTTTATTTCCCATGAAAATTCTTTGAATTGGGCTCTCCGCAGTGGTAAAAGGAGTTTTGTCTGACCCAAGGGCCTTATTAAATAGTTCAATATTTTGTTGGTTTATGTATCGTTCTTAACCATAACAAACACATTATTTCAACATCATGCTAGAAGACGATACACATGGAAGATGTCGAGAGATATCAAATAGATTACATTTTTGCTAGACAACGGTTTAGGAATCAAGTAAGACACTGTAGAAGCCACCCAGAAACAAATATAGTCACTGACCAAAACATCGTAATTATGAAGGCCGCTCTTAAATTTAAAAATCTGAAAAATAGGAACGGAAAAAAGCACTTTGACTTTGAGAGACTAAAAGATAAAGATACCCACGAAAGATTTGAAAAAAAATCAAATGAACTCCTGGAAGATATGGGGAATATTTCTTATACTAAGGAAGTAGAAAAAGAATGGAATATCATTAAATCCAGCTTAAACATGACGGCCAGAGATATTCTGGGGTATACACAAAAAGAAAATAAGAAACCATGAATAACAAAAGGTTATCCTGTATCTAATAGAAGAATTACGATAATACAAAAATAGGTCAGACGAAAATACAAACACCAGGTACAGATAAGGTGCAAGCAGAAACTCTGAAAGCCGTTCGACAAGCAGTACCAGAACGTCTCTTCCAACTTGTATGAGACAGACGAGATACCCTAACATTTCAAACGTAACATCACAGTCACTATACCAAAAAAGAGAGGCTCGGATAGATGTGAAAATTTTCGAACAATAACTTTGACAGCACGTTTCAAAAATATTAACTAGAATTGTACAAAGACGAATGGAAAAACGAACTGAACAAGTATTAGGAGAAGATCAATTTGGGTTTAGGCGAAACAGGGGAACACGGGAGGCTATTTTAGCTCTGAGGGTGATAATAGAGAAAACGATAGAAAAAGGCTGGCTCAAAAATGTTGGAATTTATAAAATTAAATCAAACATAGCAATATCATAGAGCATTTATACATAAAATATTTTCTATTATACAAAAGCATATAGAACATTTACAACATTGTTTCTTTCAAACATCAAATAATTTCTAAGAAGTACTTATTTACTTAATTATAAAAATTTTCCTCACCTTATTTTAAATTTACAGAACTAAATTTAATCTCTTATTGATAGTTTACATGGTTATAATTCTCACGCTTGTATGGTTTGTTTTGGCCAAAAAAAATCCTTGATAGATAATATATTAAAATGTCAGAGTGTTTCGAACATGATTAACACTTATTCTAGTTTAGATTTAAATGACAAATACTCAACAATCTGTTACAAACAATATTTAAAAAATTATACTTGCAAAAGCCACGAAGTGCTTTTTTATCCAATTCGTAATTAAATTATTAAATATCTTCTTACTTTAAATTGACGTCCAAATCAGCTTACAAGATCCTCATATTATTTACATTTCCATTTAGAAACCAATGTGCATCCTAAGTTTGATTATTCAATAAAAATTTTAATAGCTTTTTATATCGAAGCATTTCCTATCTTCATTGTATATAATTAAATTTAATAATTTCCATTTTTATGCAGGTTCCGTTTAAAGCATCACTTCTTTATTCATTGTAACATCGTAATTATTAAATTAATGTATGCGAACTACATACTTCAAATATCTTCGCAAAGCAACAGCTCGCGACTTAAAATAACATTCCGCGATCGAATCTATTTAATCAAATTTTTCATTTATATACAAAAAATTATTTATTTCTAGAATGTAGTAGTGTTTACGTGATTACATTCCCAATAATACACGCCTATCTTACGTAATTTTCTGGGAAATCCTCATTAGTGTCCAAAATCATGGAGTTTTATTACCTCGTTAGTATTGATTTATAATAGTGACGCGCGCTGCCTCATCTTTGTTTAACACCCAAGGTTATTGCGGCGTCGCAGAATATTCCAGTAATTGCGAAAGCAAATAAATAACTTTTATCACTTTTTGTTACATTTTATGGGGTTTTTTTACTATTCCGGCCGCTTCGTAGAATAAACGTGTATTTATTAATGAGTTCAACAAAGTTGACGTATTTCTTCTCAATTTCTCTCGAACTTTCAAGAACATGTTTTATTTAAATTGATTTTATGTAATACACAGGGTAATTAGTGTGATTAATTTAAAGATTGCACTTTTGAAAAAATATTTGCTTTTACGCCAAAACGTGTTTTAATACCCAAAATTAAGACACAAAATTGTTTGTTTTTATCCACGGAGACTGCATTATCGAATAGCTTTTGTATTTATCTTAAAATGATCGATTTGCATTCGCATTTAATGCGTTTTAAGGTATCTAAAAAAATAATTATTTTTACTATGCTGCTTACATTATTTGCTAAGTATTTACAATACATTTATATCATACAGGGTGATTATTTATACACGCGCAATTGCATTCTTTTGTTTGGCATTTTAATGAATAAAAGTACGCTTATGTTATACAGGGCGTAACCATGAATTTACGGAAATTTCTATATTTTCCTGGTATATGTAGAAGTATATGTATAAATAAAAAGCGAAGCTTTTTCTAGTTATGTAAGTACAGATTACTGTTACTTTGATTGTTGGGACTTGCGACACGTCCTAAGAAGTATGTGCAATTGTGAATGCATGACGTAGTGATTTGCTGATGGTATATGGAATAGTAGAGGAGTTTAGGAAGTTTGGATGCACTATCAATGGTTTGTTGGAGAGATTTGGATAGCTGCGTGCAGATAGGAGTGGTGTGACTCAACTGAGGAGCGGTTCCTTAACTCAGAGTCATTATTGAGGACATCATCGTCGAGGGCTGGATTGCGGATGCAGGCGGTCCGATGGTTACCAAGTAACTCATTTTTTACATACATTGTAACTGACGAAATCGCCCTCTCAAGCTTCATATCTTTTTAACAAGGCTATAAATCTATCCTTAATTGACAACGGTAACCAACACTACCTAGATTTTGCTTGTTATTTGTGCAACGTTTTCTCCCCTAATTAAAATTTCACAAATTGCGACGGTTCCACTTGTTTATTTAATTTAATACTAGGAAGGCTGTTTCGAAACACTTTCACATCTTCTCGTAAATAATCTAACAGCCAACCTTGCTTGTAAACTAAACGCTTTGAAATCTTAGAAACGTTCTTTAGAAATTATCCCTATACTCTATACTTAAATACAACTGTTAAAATATGTTTATAACTATGAAATGCTATCTTATATACACTATACCTTATGAATATTTGCATCTGTAGGATTATGAAAATTAAATTTTAGCTTCCTAAAATATTACAGTAGAACTATTAATTTCTACACCAACGATTTGAAAAGCGTTTCAAATTGTAATTTGTTGTTTTTACTTGCTGAATCACAAAATAAGTTACCAAATGAATTATTAATACTCTTTTAATACTCAAAAATCACAGTAATATATATACAAACTTAACCTATTGAAATGTTTATAGGGATTAGTAAATAATTATTAATCTGAGCAAAAATGTGACACAGATCCCTAGGAGGTGGTTGTCGGTGGTGGTGGCAGAGCAGGACTTCTCACACCTGAATGGATTCAGGGTGGTATGCATTCTACGCTGATGACCTACGTTTAACTGCTGGCAAGACTGGCTGGGTTTGACGGCATCGTAGAAGTGGTGGTCGGGTATCTCCACGTGTTGCAACCAACTGCTACGCTTGACCGGGGACGGTGGCAACAAAACTACAGTCGGTGAATGGCTGTCTGTTTCAGGTAGAAATAAACGGTTTCTAATTCTGCTTTACGTTGAGGTGTCGTGGACGTACGTTCTATGAAGTAGAGATGCCAGTAGGAGTAATGTAAGCGAATAATGGGTGTTAGTCTGGATAACAATCACCGACTGCGTACTGTGTGGTTTAAGTTAGCGTAGTATGAATTAGCGTAGGGGTATGCTTTGGTAGTTACTGTCTTCTTGGATAACAATCGACAATAAGTGAAGTAGTTATTGTTCCTTGGATAACAATCTACAAGTAGTCAGTTTATGGTTAATTAGGAGCTCCTTATATAAGTTTTCCTCTTTTGATTGTATGCGTGGCCATCGTAAAAAGGGCGGTCTACGAATAAAAGGAATTAAGTTAAGGGTTGTTGTCTGGTAACACTCTGTAGCGGCACTTTACTATATTAAGAATTCTCTGTAAATATCTGTGAATGCTTACACTTGTATTGGACGAAATAAGGAAGTGTAAATTGAATTACGTGCGGTGGTACCAGAACGTAACAGTATATTAGCTAAAGTATTTTAACTCGAAACATCGCTATTCGGATAAACCTTCCATTTTCTTCCCTTACTATGCGTTTCTATCTATTAACTTTATAAATATTGATGGATTATTAAACCTTTTTGTAGTGAAAACCTCATGTTAACAACTTCAATGCTTTGACCGATAAATGTCCCTTCCATTAAAATATTTTGCATAAGATTTAAAAAAATTCGTTGTTGAAGCATTATTATACGACATCAGATTCTTTTTATCTAGAAACGATCATTAACTTTGATGATTTAAACGTTTTTTTAAGACCAATTATATGGTCAGAATAATATGGACCACTAAGTAC
Organism: Platerodrilus igneus; assembly: GCA_036346225.1. NCBI lineage: Eukaryota > Metazoa > Arthropoda > Insecta > Coleoptera > Lycidae > Platerodrilus > Platerodrilus igneus. Next base: position 11,226,771 of record JARFIW010001171.1, on the reverse strand, counting down.
ACAAGATGTCTCTAGACATTTTTTTACATTGAACGCTCAAAACAATGTATCAAATCGGACTTATGCGTAATACCTATAAAAGTAATGTAACCCAATAGTTATAAAATGTGTGCAATTTATCACTGCAGCTAGATGCCAAAGTCCTTATTTTGCTGAAAGTCTATCCTTTATTTAACTGTTATCAGCCAGAGGGTCAGCTATAGAGCTATCACACAATGTAAAAACGCTAACTACTAACTAAAAATGATAACTATTTTCATAACTGAAGTTAAATATACGTCAACAAAATTAAATAAGTATTAAATAAAGGTGGGCTGTGCCATCGGTAATACCTGTAATTTGTCACTGTAGAAAATCGCAATGCGATTGTTCCAGTTTGAATACATTTTAGAAATTTTCTTTATAATTTATTTTTTTAAAAACAATTTGGATAGATATATTTTCACTTTATTTTATTTGTGGCTGTTTTATTTAAACATAACTCGGTTGGATTTCTTTTAACTTCCACATTTTTTGCAATTATACATATTTTCCTCATACACTACGCATGTGGATTTGAGTTTTCATAACTTAAATTCATACCTTTTTTATTTCGTTGCTGTTTGATGTGTTTCCTATTTCTATTTCTGGTAATTAAAAAGTGCTCCCTCCAGTTATCTGCGTGAACCAGGCAGGTTCGCGTGCGGCTGTTGATCCCAAGAACCCATTTGATTCCCGACACGAACCCTACATTTGATTTTTTCGAATGCTCCACCTGAAGGTACTACATTGGCCAGGAAGTGAGTTTTTTACCTGAAAATTTACTATTCCGAGCAAGGTAGGAATCTTTAACGTGCATGACAACACTCACACACAGGACCCACATTTTACCTATCATCCGAACGAAGGCGTATATTTGTGAAAAATGCCCGCTTAACATTTTTCAAGCGGCCCGTGTCGGGAATCGAACCCGGGACATTGGGATGAGTAGTCACGTGTGAACCAACTAAGCCAAGGAGCCACCCTCCGACCCGAACTGCTTGAAGAATGTTAAACGAGTATATTTCACAAAAATACGCCTTAATTTGAATGAGAGGCAAAAATGTGGGTCTCGTGTTTGAATGTAGCCTCACACTTAAAAAATCCCTGTCTGGCTTGCAATAGCAAAAGTTCAGCAAAATTCAAAATTTACAGGTAAAAAACTCGCTCCCTCGCTAATGTAGTACCTTCAGGTGGAAGATTAGAGTCAAATGTAGGGTTATGGGGTGACCTACAATGAAAATAGCACATCTAGCCGTTCGTCTAAATTGGAAAAAAATGTTATTTTGGATAAGCAAGTCGTATTAGTAGAGGTTTGGTTTCACAAAGATAATTTTATAGGAAAATTACAAAAAGTACTAGTTCTTTATTTATTTAAAAATGCCTATTACATAATGGACTGATAGGAAGATTCAAATAAATTACTTTTGTAGTTTTCTCTTGGCCCACCTGGCTATGAAAAAATAATATTTATGAAACGACTATTTATCCACGTACGTAAGGAGCACCATCAGAATAAAACGCAGACCACTACTTCACAGCGGGCGGACTTCCCCGTGATGCCGTGCTAAGGTGTGTCAGAAAGTAATGATGTCAAGAAAAGGTACTCTAGGCGAGCAGCGAAACGTCCTATCAAGTTTAAAGGTGTCGGTTTAGCAAAGTAACAGGAATAACGGAAAAGGTCTCTGCTTATAAAGTATGATAGTGTCCAGTATGAATAAACAATGCAAATTGATGGTTGTTACAGTCACGCTTGAGTGAAAGTTGACACTTAGTGCCACTTCTATATACAAGGAAATAACCTTCATTTTTGTCAATGTTGATAGGGTTCTTATTGATTTTCATATTTTCTCTGATTTCTCTGCTATAGAGAGAAGGTATTTTGGCCAATGGTCCGCTTTGTATTGATATTCGGTCGCTGGTAAATACATCTCTAAGACATAATCTATGCTCATTTATTCTGATCTGCACCGATCTGCTTGCATGCCTGATGTATACTATATTACAGCTTCATGGTATGCTATACATACCTGGGGTTTTAAGCCTGATTTTAGTGTATTCGACCTCTTGGCCCTACATGTGATTTTTCAATGCCCCACCCGAAGGTACTACATTGGCGAGGAAGCGAGTTTTTTTTACCTGGAAAATTTGGAATTTTGCCGAACCCTTGTTGTTCTAAGCAAGGTAGGGATCTTTAACGTGCGTGACTACACTCACACACGGGGCCTTCATTTTACCTCTCATCCTAACGAGGGCGTATTTTTGTGAAAAATGCTCACCTAACATTTTCAAGCGGACCATGTCGGGATTCGAACCCGGGACCTTGGGCATAGTAGCACACACATACCAACTATGCCATGGAGCCAGTCTACCCCTTTCACATACCTTACATGTGATTTTCCAATGCTCCACCCGAAGGTACTACATTGGCCAGGAAGCGAGTTTTTTTTACCTGGAAAATTTGGAATTTTGCCGGACCCTTGCTGTTCCAAGCAAGGTAGGGATCTTTAACGTGTGTGACAACGCTCACACACGGGACCTCCCTTTTAACCTCTCATCCGAACGAGGCCGTATTTTTGTGAAAAATGCTCGACCGTGTCGGGATTCGAACCCGGGACTTTGGGCGTAGTAGTCACACACATACCACTGCGCCACGGAGCCGCCCGACCTCTCTCTTGGCCATGGAATAGGAGTGGAACCCTAAGGTATTTTCCCATCAACACAAATTACAGGTTCTAGAAAACATGCGATGTTCAAGGAGGCCCTGATTTTTAGGGTTCCGTACCTTATAAGGTATAACGGAACCTTTGTAAGATCATTCTCGTGTCCGTCCGTCCGTCTGTCACAGAGGTTTTTCTCGAAAACTATGTAACGTAGGAATTTGAAATTTGGCACAATGCTACATCTTTACGACGCGCACATATATCGACAGTCAGAAAATATAAAAAAAAAATTTTTAGATTAAAATGGCGGGGGTTAATTCGGTCAAAAGAAAAAAAGTTTTAATAAATTTATCGTGTGAGGTATTATTTGAAAGAGGATTCTGAAAGGCCTCTAAAAATTATTTTTTTTATAATTTTCAGTCCAGTAGTCTTCATGATATAGCTCCAAATGTGCAAAAAATTACCGTTTCCCCCCTCTGTTCACCTACATTTCCGTCGCTAAAATTTTGTTTTTAATAGGGATATTAGCTAGTGAGTAATAGATTATCGGAAAACTGCAGGTTTTTTTGACAGTGTACTAGTTACTGGGGAATTTTTTTTTTTAAACACAGTGATAGACAACGTATTTGCTAAGGTACCAGTACAATGTGGGACAATATATTCATTTTTCAGTTATCACAATCAAATTTGGATAAGATTTAAATATACATAAAAAATAAAAACAGCTTAATTTGGTTGATTGCTCACTGTAGTATTGGTACGGAACCCTAATAGTGCGAGCTCTACTCGCTTTTGACTAACTTTTTTTTCAATGTTTCACTCGAAGGTACTACATTGGCCAAGAATCAAGATTTTTTACCTGGAAATTTTGAATTTTGCTGAACTCTTGCTATTCCAAGCAACGTAGGGATTTTTAACGTGAGTGACAGTACCCACACACTGGGCCTACATTTTACCTCTCGTCTGAACGAGGGCGAATATACTCGCCTAACATTTTTCAAACGACCCATGGCGGGAATAGAACGCAGTACCTTGTGCTTAGTGGTCACACGGGAACCAACTAAGCCACAGATGTTGATTGAGGCCTTACATTTTATTTTCCAATGCTTCACCCGCAGGTACTGTATTGGTCAGGAAAAGCGGTTTTTACCTGAAAATTTTGAATATTGCCGAACTCATACACAGGACCCACATTTTACCTCTCATTCGAAGGAAGGCGTATTTTTGTGAAAAATCTTCACCTAATATTTTCCAAACGATCCGTGTCTGGAACCGAACCCGGGGCTTTGGGCTTAGTATAGTTACACGCGAACCAACTAATCCATGGAAACGGTGGGTGTTCAAGTCTTTATGTCTTGGTATTCTTCCTTTACTTTGTGAATAGGGTAGTACGTGAAGACCATTTTCTCGAACAGTGAGCTACGATGACAGTTATGGTCTAAAAAAATACTGTAGCTTAGATGACGTGCTGTGTATTTACTGTAAGTGGACATTCTCTTTACTGTAGTTACTTTCTCCGAAGTGACGGCATAAAGCCAGACTCTAGTTTCAGGTGCTTTAATGGTTAGGTACCGCTAGCCTCATAGGCACTACTCAGTGTCATTGTTTCATCTTGAATTGTTTGAACATTGATCATATTTTAATTTTTCTGATTATGTGTGATAGTGCAATAACGGAATATCATTGCCTTTGCGGTGCAATGTTTATTAGATTCGTGCCTTATGCCAAATCGAAAAGCACGGTTTACGAGATTAAGAATTTGTAAGAGATCCTTACAGTAAGAGATAATTAGGTGTAGGTAGACAACCAGATCTTCTGATCGGGGAGAAATTTATATTCGAGGCATTTATAAATATTGTGGCGGCTATACTCGCATAAGCATTGATTTGTATTAATAAATAAATTTTGCCGTTAATTGCGAACGAGCACGTTTGAGTGTGATGGCGCTAAACGACATAATGCACCTGATAATTTGCGGGATACATCTGTTGCTATTCTATGCACTGTTATATGGTTAATGCTTTACTTAGATATTTATATATTTACATTTTTACCTGTATTGTACATTTGTATATTTCATTGTTCTGTCAATTGATTTGTTTTGTTTAGCGTTTTCCCTGTTTTTGTCGTATTATCTATTGAAAGAAAGATTGAAATTAGAATAAGTCAGTTAGGGAATCAACGTTAGGGACGAATTTAGGCTAAAACTAGAATAAATTACTTAGACTAGGGCGGACGATATGGTAAATTTATGCAGTAGAAGCAAATAACTGGATAAGCTATTAATGAATTTGGCGCATGCTTAGAAATTCCAATCCATTAATAAGTACTAAATTAGCTAGAATTGGATAGCTTTAAGTCGGCTCTTCAGGTCACACACCAGTAAGCAGAGTCGGCGGTAATTGTAGATCTTGTTGGACAAGTGAACACGAAAGTTTTCCAAGGTGTCAACGGCAAAGGTTTCCTGGCTATTGGTTAGATGTCCACCAGTTTTGTTTTTCGAGGCGCAGAACGCGCGCCATAAAGTATAGTTAGAATTTTTGTGTTGACTTGTCGTGATAGTAAGAAGTTGTATAAACATAAAGCGAGATTAAAATATTGTTAGTCGTATTTTTCAATTCGAATACCAAAGAATCATATACAGACTATCGGGTTCCTATTATATCTGCGGTTCTAGTATTTGCAAAAAAACAGTCGGCATCTGTAACACAGTTTCTGAAAGCAGGTCACGGAGTTATATAGAGGGAACTTTGAATCAGTCACTAGGTATTGTATATCAAGTGGTGATATTATTAATGCTTAATTTTATTCAACCGATTGTGTGCTAGCTGCAGAAGTAGAGTCGGCTTTGCCCATACTGTGTGTGTTTTGTTTTTGTTTTAATTTTTTTTGTATCGTATTTCTAGATATGTGCGGATGAGAATGGACAGCCTGAATTTTTGAAAATGACTTTTGGCATCCAACATACTGTTACGCACAGAAAAGCATTTTAAAAAAATAATGAAGGTCAATATTTTGGCTGCCAAGGACATTTTCAGCCTATCCATTCTCATCTACACACGCACAGGAATACAATACAAAAAGAACTAAAACAATAAACAATACACAAGAATGGTACAGCGACCGCGCGGAAGAAAATATTCTTCAAAAACGTGCTCAATATGCAAAAATACGCACAGACATGAAAATAGAACATTTTTTAAAAATTTAGCGTGTTCGGTTTCATGTACACACGCGTGCACGCACATGCATACACACACGCACAAACGCGGATCATTCTGTCGTGTTAATGGTCTGCCATACTTTCTTTTAATCTTGGTAAAATACTGCCATCTGTAGGCGTAAGTGTAAACTAATATCGGTGTCAAAATTTATGGCGGTCTACCACGAGCATAAGAAATACGCAAAATTACTTTATTAACTAGTGAGTGGCTCTTTTGAAAAACGTAAGTATACCTTTGAATATTGATGTAAGGCTGTTGAAAATAATTTAGTAGTAAAGAGTAATCATTAAATTTATGCAAAAAGCATATAATACATGTTTCGGTTTCAGCTGGTTGCTTACAGTGACAAAGGCGATGACCCCAGACTGATGTCGTACGTGATGGATGAGCTCGAGGATGATTAACAATGTTGGTTGGCTAGAGGGTATATGTGGGCTAGTAGGTGGTTCTTGATTCTACTGCATTTTGTCAGCTTTTTATATTTTTGTTGATCCTGCATGGTTTTATTGTTGATCTACTGGGTTTTTACGCTGTAACAAAATAGATTAAGTCACTTAAGTTTCTGACCATAAAATCTCACCATCAACGACTTCCCAATCTGCTTGACTCCAAGATATATGGAAGTGAGCGGTTTAAGAAAACTACTTGTAAAGACGGTTCAACCGGGTGGAATCTTATCAGAACAAATGTTTAAAGCCCACGCGCCGTGTGTATGAAATAAGTTGAAAACCTTGAGATATTTCGTGAACAATAAGATGTATACATGAACTTTTGAAGGATTAAATTGTTATTTATGACTTTACAAACTAGGTTTCAAAACATCCTACTTCCTTTCTGCACGATTGTGGGTACAAAATGTCGAACTCAGCCTTATAATTGAACCAAACTAGAAAATAACAAATCGCATATTGTTTTCTATATGTGACCAAGAACTTATTACAAATTCGAAAATCTATCAAAACTTGCAAATAAATATTCTTGGCGAATTTTTGCATATTTTTTCATTAGATTAATTTCTTCTAAGTTGTTTCGAAAAGCAATTATTTTTACATAGCCAAAAAATTGATACACTACATAATTTAATACCGACGACTGGCAGCCATATATTCAATTTATTAAAGACGACTGAGAACAGGCTGCAGCAAATTAATGGCTAGAATATTTAACTACCTTGTTGCGAATATATTAGATTTCTGCATATAGGTAGGTAGACATTTTAAATATTTGTGAAAATTATTTATATTTATTATCTAGTCATTGTATTAACTAGATTAATTGATTTCTCGTAATATTTTTTATAACTCTTAGATGTTATCGGGTCGGTCAGATACGGCTCTGACTAATAGAAAAGAAAGTTTTTTCCACCGTTATCCAGATGAAGTTGTCAAAAATGCACTGCATGCTATAAGAGTCAAAGGGAAAGGTATAAGGTAAGTTAATCGTTATTATGGAGTTCCCAAAGATACTATTCAGGATCGCGTTTACCGTCGAAGAGCAGTATTAGAACCAGCTGAGAACAAACTGGCAAAATTGGTGATTACCATTGCAAAATATAGTTTTCCAAGAAAAAAGAAGTGATTTCTATGACTGAGAAGATATGAAAAACTTCTTCTATGATACATAAATTTAAACTAGAATGACCAGGTTAAAAATTGTACCTAAATTTTTTACGACATTCGCAAGTATTGAAAAGGACAGCTGATCCGATCTGCAGAGCGCGCACAGTGATACAGAAGAATCTATTTACAGAGTTAGACAAATTCCTAAAAGAAAATCATGCATAGACATTTTAGAGAATCCCTATAGTATGTTTAATGAGCACGAAGCCGGTTTCAGTCTATGTTCTAGGATCGGTAAGGTATTGGTACCCAAACGGTGTAAAATTTACTAAAAGTAACATCGGGCCAGGAAAAACATAACATAACAGTGTTAATTGCCTTTACAGCCAGTGGAAAGTTACGCCACCCACTTGCTGCATTTTGATGGATGAAACAAGACTTTTTTGCATACATGAATAACTCAATGAGTGTTTAGAATATCCAGAAATTAGCAAACCAGTACTCTTGCTAGTTGACGATCATAAATCTCACATAAGCATGGAATGGAACTTAGGGAATACTGCTTTCAAAATAAACTTATTCTATACTCGCTTCCCACGAATACGACTCATTTGATGTAACCAACAGATGTGAGTGTATTTAAACCACTTAAAGAAAACGGAAACAGCTTGTACGCAAGTGGCAAAGTTAGCAAAAGTCTGAATTGTGTTGTAAAAAAATTTAATTTCTCCCCACTACTTGAAGATATACTGGATGAACTGAAATTTGACACAATGCAGAAGAACTTTTTCCTTTCGATTCATCTGCAGTTGACTATTTTAAGTAGATACAGAATAGATTAGAAAAATTAAACACAACCAACACAACAGTAACATTGGAAAAACATGAAATTGAAAAATCAACTTTTTATGACTTTAGATGTGTTGAAGAATTGATAAAACATATTGAGCTCAGTTGAATGCAGGTAAGATAACTGCGCCAGAAATAGATCATCGAGACAATACTTCATCAACAGAATTGGATGATTAGAACTTTGTGCCATCAGAAGCAGGTGATCATCAGCATACTTGATCAACATCAACTGAGGTAGATGACCCAAACATTGCGCTAAAAACAGATCATTCTCAAGCTATTACGCCAGATGTAGGTTTACTCATTTCTTTAAATGATGTCACACTTCAACAAGATACATTTAATCTGGATGAATGGAATAATGGAGTTGACGATTATGATCCGATAATAATTGATATATTGTCCCATTTCACCAATCTTTACTGAAGATTGTTATGTAGACTTGCCGGAAGAAGCTAGCTTTGCGACTAGTGAATTAGTCGCTCAAAAACCTGTAGAAACGAAAGTTAGAGTAATCAGTGATATTACAATAATACAAGCTAATAGAGGAGGAAACTTTCCTAGCTCTAGTAAAGTAAAGTGTCCGTAAATTACAATCTTTTACATGTAAATACTCAGAAGCAATTTCTCCAGAGGAATATAGACATCATGTCAAGGCTAAGCTTGCAGAAAAAGAGGAAGAAGAAATGCAATCAAAATTAGAAAAGCGCAGCAGCAAAATGAAAAGGAGAGGTCCTGAAAAAACTACAAAGGTTAGAGACGCACGAATTAAAATCTAAATATAAAAATAAACTAGCTAAAGCATTGAAAGGTAAAGAAAATATTTTGAAGAGTATGGGAGCTAAATTGATGAAAACGCAAGAAAACCACTAGTTGTGCTTGAATTTCCTAAGAATGAAAATGCAATAGCGATACAAACCCAAGCCTCTATTTTAAATGCAGTTTCTGCAGCAGTTAAATCTTGTAAACCAAAAGAAAAACGTTCTGTTGCACGGAAGACCTCCAAAGTGATATTGAAGATGATCGAGAGAATAATGTTGGTTGTGATATGTGTACTAAGTGGTTTCACGTCAAATGTACGAAGCCGTACAATGATGTCACGTTCGGTGAGTTTGCAAAGCTTGATTATCAATATGAATTGTGTGGAAAACATAAATGTATCTTGTGTGAATTGTATGGCTGAGTACTGAGCAACACGTGGCTGCTTACTAAATTTGATAGCTGCCTACTGAGAATTTTGTTTATTTTTCTTTTTCTTACCTACAATTTAATTACTGAAACACAAACATTAATTATAAAATTGAATAAAGTCTACTTTTCAAATAACTGTTAGTTTGCAATATGTTTCGAATGTAATAATTTATATTTGCATATAAATTGGCATTTGTCTTTAAACGCTTGTCTTCTAGCGCATTCATCCTATACAAAATAAGTTACACAGCGCACGCAAGAAAGAAATCAGTCTTATAAAATATGTTTTCTTCTTTACGGGCGCAGTTTGTTTGTGTTTTGTGTTTTGTTTTTTGTTCTAATTCTTTTTGTATCGTCTTCCTGAGTGTATGTGGATGAAAATGGTCAGGCTGAATTTTTGATATGCCTTTTGGCAGCCACAATACTGTTCCTCATTGAAGAAGGCATTCTTAAAACTAATAAAAGAACAATATTTTGACTGCCACGGGCAATTTCAAAAATTCAGCATGTCCATTCTCATCTACAGACGCATAGAAATACGATACAAAAATAATTAGAACAATAAACAATACACAAATAAAGTTACAGCGCCCGCTCAGACAACATTCTGAATTATAAGTTGAGTTTATAGCATTAGACTCACAAGCATGTTCTAAAATTTCAGACTTTCTAAGTAATTGCGGTTGGAATTATTTCTGAGAGCGACATTTATTATCCATAATATATGCCACTCACCAAAACTACAGCTCCCAGAAGCAAACATGGGACCTGGTAAATATGTAAACTAAACGCGTCATCAAGATATATGTAGCAAATAAAAAAACCGAACGGGTTGAATCTACATTACGCGGCAGAAGTCAGTTTCGATTTTTCCGGGATGTGACAAATTAATAATCGGAACTATGGTTAAAACCTTAATTAGTAATTGCCAATAATGTACTTTCTGCACATTATGCACAATTAATTAGTGAATATCTACGATGTTTTGTTCATAACCACCAATTTGCATCATTATCCTCTACTTTTTATTCTGGATGTACTCTAAAACTAGCACAGCCATCACACCACGTCCCTCCATGTCTAACATGACCACACGTCCCGCTTTGGGTGGGCCAGTCCCGCTTTCACACCGTCTGTCCCGCTGTCCCAGTAAGAGCAAAAATGTCCCTTTTTAGCTTTAGGCTAAATGAATGCATGCTATAAGTATGTTAAATTTGAAAATAGCACGAGCGACAACGCGCGGCTCGGTACGAGGGGGTGGTGTGGAGAGAGCAAATGAAATGAATGAAATGACGCGAGAGCGCGATGGATGATTGGTTGCCGCTCCATCTCTACTCAGCGAACAATCATAACAATGTCTTGTTTTGGTTAGGGTCAGTGTTTGAAGCGCACTGTCACATCATTTTTGTAACCGTTGTAACATTACAAAAATTCTTAAACGCAGTTAAAACAGCAATTAGTTTTTGTTTTGTTAAAAATTCTGCAGGTGTCCCGCTCTGACGAAAAATATAAATGGTCACGTCATCCATCTCTCATGTTTGCTTCTGTTGACTATATAAACTGTACTGCAAACTCCCTGGGAAAGTTTTTTTTATTAGAAGTACATGATTTTATATCTGGGTTTTATTTTACATACTATAAGGAAAAATGTAAGAATAGTTGAATGTTAAACCACAAGACGAACCAGAGTAACCTAAATACCACTGTGGGAACAGGAGCAATTGAATTTTATTGCAGCATGATTGATAGTTGATCGAGGTAAATGAACTTTAGGTAGATGACGTTGCGCGACATAGAGCGCAAATTTGAAGACAAATTGTAATTTTTTTGCGCCTCATTGAACGCCAACAAGTGAAAACTGCATATCTAAAACGAAAACTTATAATTTTAACTACTTGATAATCAACTATACGCTTTTTCAAAAACCCTTGTTACAGAAAATTTGTTGCTTTTTGTTGCGTCCAAAATCCCTAGTGCATTTAAAACTTTAAATCTCCAGCGTCTGAAACAATAAAATTTAAACAGATTTTTTTAGTTGATAAACCAGTGAAATTCGAAACACTTTTGTCAAGAATGACGATGAAGAGTAAATTAAGAAAAAGATCACGAATCTGCATACGAAATCGAGTTACTTTGAAAATCAATTGTCAAACTTAAAAAAAATTTAATTAGAATACTGATTTAATCTATTTCTGTAAATAAATAGCCCACCAATTCTGAACGGACCTGCACCTTGACGAAGTTCTAAAATATTAAAACAGGTAGAATGGCTTGCGCGTTTCATTGAGCTAAAGAGCCGAACTATAGGTTGAACCAAATTAGTGGGGTCTTTAGTGAGGAACCAGACTAAGACAGGTCAACGAAAGAGGATAGCAGCTTTTTCGGTACTTAGAGTGGCAGAGACCATAGGGGTCGGTATGACATTCTAAGACACACTACTGCGATGTGGAAGGCAACGGGAAACCACCACATTACCTCCCAAGTACACTGCGTATAGAAATTGTTAGTAAACATGATGGCATCCTCTGGGGTAAAAAATTCCTGAGGTAAAATAGTCCCTCATTCGAATCTCCGGGAGGGGACTACTTTGGGGATGTGATTCAAAAGCGAGTCGGAGCGTGGAATGTCAGAAGTATGAAACAAGTAGGTAAGCTAGAGAACCTGAAACTCAAAGTGGATAGGTTAGCAGTAGACATAGAAGGAATCAACGAAGCCCGCTAGCCAGAGGTGGGGTATTTTTGGAGTGGAGACTTCAGGGTAATTCATACAGGATCAGAGGAAGGAAATTCGGGAGTGGGGATAGTTATGCGAAAAAGATAGGACGACGAGTAGAAAACTACTTACAACAGAACGAAAGAGTACTTATTTGAATCTAAACCGGTAAATACAGTAATAATTAAAGTTTACATGCCCACCTCTAGCTACAGTAAGGAAGAGGTAGAGGCCATCTACAAAGGTATCGAAGCCTTACTAAGATACGTAAAACGACATGAAAATTTAATAATTACGGGGATGTGGTAGGTGAGGGTAGGGATGGAGCGATAGTAGGTTTATTTGACTTAGGCACGAGAAATGACAGAGGAAATAGGCTGGTAGAATTTTGCGACAAGAACAACTTAACAATTACAAATACATTATTTCAAAATCATGCTAGAAGACGATACACGTGGAAGATGCCAGGAGATATAGGAAGATATCAAATAGATTACATTCTTGTTAAACAACGGTTTAGGAATCAAGTAAAAGACTGTAGAAGCTACCCAGTAGCAGATATAGACACTGACCACAATATGGTAATTATGAAGGCCGCACTTAAATTTAAAAATTTGAAGAAAAAAAAACGGAAAAAGGCACTTGGACGTAGAGAAACTAAAAGATAAAGATATTCAAGAAAGATTAAAAAAAAAGTTAAATGAATTGCTTAAAGATATCGGGAAAATATCTGATACTAAAGGAAGTAGAAACAGAATGGAATTACATTAAATACAGCCTAGACATGGCGGCCAGAGATATTCTGGGGAATACAGAAAAAGAAAATAAGAAACCATGGATAACAAAGGATATCCTGAATTTAGTAGAAGAAAGACGAAAATATAAAAATAAATCAGACGAAACAGGAAAACAGAGATACAAAGCCATAAAATGGGAAATTATTCGCAAATGCAGGAAAGCTAAAGAACAATGGATTGACGAAAAGTGCATAGAGGTACAAACTAAGATAGAAATGGGAAAGACAGACGAAGCATACAAATTAATTAGAATGTATTCTAAGGATATAAAACCGTATATCAAAAATATAAGGGACGCGGGAGGAAACGTCATTATAGAAAATGTAGAGAAAGTAGCTAGATGGCAGGAATATATAGAGATTTTATATTCAGGAGAGGAACTAACAGCATTAGAACAGGAATCAGACATTCAAAATGATGACTTGGGATATCCTATACTTAGAGATGAGTTTGAATTAGCATTAAAGGGTCTGAAAAATGGTAAGGCGCCGGGTATAGATAAGGTGCAAGCAGAAACTCTAAAAGCCGCTGGGCAAGTAGTAACAGAACGTCTCTTCTGACTTGTAAGACAGGCGAGATACCCAAAGATTTCAAAAGTAGCATCATAGTAACTATACCAAAAAAAGAGGCGCGGATGGATGTGAAAATTTTCGAACAATAAGTTTGACAGCACACGTTTCAAAAATATTAACTAGAATTGTACAAAGACGAATGGAAAAACGAGCTGAAGAAATGCTGGGTTTAGGCGAAACAGGGGAACACGGGAGGCATTTTAGCTCTGAGGGTGATAATGGAGAAAACAATAGAGAAGGGGGAAAGCGTATATATAGGGTTTGTAGATCTGGAAAAAGTATTCGACAATGTAAAATGGAAAAAGGTGTTCGAAATACTCAAAAAGATTGGAATTAGTTTTAGGGAAAGGCGGATAGTGCATTGCTTATACAAAGAGCAAAGAGCGGTTATAGAATTAGAGCAAGAAAGTAGAGAAGTAAATATTAGGAAAGGGGCGAGGCAGGGATGTGCCTTGTCCCCATGAATTTTTAACTTGTACATTGAAGAGGCAATGAATACTGTCAAATGCAGGAAGACATTTGGAATTAATATGCAGCAACAAAAGATTGATTTGCTTAGATTTGTAGATGATATAGCGGTATTAGCATCTAGCATAGAAGAGTTAAAAGCTGCTCTTAATGAAATGGAAACAGTTCTTACGGAGAGATATGGTATGAAAATTAACAAAAATAAAACTAAAGTTCTAGTATGCAAAAGAGCGGAAAATAAATCAAAACAAGAATATAAATAGGTAACGAGAACTTACAAGAGGTTAACGCAAGATGGGAAAAGCACAAATGATATAAAACAAACATATGTATGGAGCACAGCACTGTATGGCTGTGAAGCCTGGACAGTAGGAGAAGCAGGCAAGAAAAAGTTAGAAGCATTTGAAATGTGTTGCTACAGACGTATGATGAAGATACAATGGACAGACAAAGTTAAGAACAAAGAAGAAGTACTATAAATGGTAAGGGAAGAAAGAAGTATGTGGAAAACAGTAAAAAAAAAATAGGAGAGATAGGATGCTAAGCCACATACTAAGACATGAGGGAATAGTGCGGCATATATTAGAAGCGGAGATAGGAAAAAAGAGAAGCAGAGGTAGACGTAGGTTAGACTACTGCACTCAGAAAGTGAAAGATGTAGGCTGTGAGAATTTCAGGGAAATGTGTAGGCTAGCTCAGAATAGAAATCAATGGAGGTACGTTTCCAACAAGTTACAAGATGTAAAAGCTAATGACAAAAATAATAACTGTACATAAACATGGTGATTATTATAAACAACTACAGATATTGGTTTAGCAATACTCTCAACTAATGTTAATTGTGTTAAAGGATTTACTGGAAAACATTAATACGGCAAATGCCTAAGTGTTGGGGGATCCTTTACAGCCACAAGCTGCTTAACCCCCTTCACATACCACTGAATTTCGGTGAAATAGGGCATATAATTAGAAAACAATAGAAGGAATTCAAGCTGTATATAGGCTGTAGGCGGCTCCGTGGCGTAGTGGTATGTGTGTGACTACTACGCCCAAGGTCCCGGGTTCGAATCCCGACACGGTCCGCTTGAAAAATGTTAGGCGAGCATTTTTCGCAAAAATACACCCTCGTTCGGATGAGAGGTAAAATGGAGGTCCCGTGTATGAGTGTTGTCACGCACGTTAAAGATCCCTACCTTGCTTGGAACAGCAAGGATTCGGCAAAATTCAAAATTTTCCAGGTAAAAAAAAACTTGCTTCCTGGCCAATGTAGTACCTTTGGGTGGAGCATTGGAAAATCACATGTAATGTATATAGGCTGTTCAATGTAGTACCTTCGGGTGGAGCATTGAGGACGTGGCGGCCCCTTATTCAAATTATAATGTATATAGGCTGTTGTGAGAATTGCATAGAACTGTATAGGCTAGCTCAGAACATAAATAAGCTGAGGTACAAGTCCAACCAGTTTCAAGACGTAAAACCCAATGGCGAAAAAATAAGTGCTCTTAAATCTGATGATTATTATAAACGACTACAGGTGTTGGTTGTGAAATATTTTCAACAAATGTTGATTGTGCGAAGGGATAAATTGGAAAAACTATTAATTCGACAAAAGTTCAAGTGCTCTTGGCAGCAAAAGGCTGCTCCCCCCCCCCTTCACGTACCAAGCATTTATATTTCCAATGTTCCACCAGAAGGTACTACATTGGCCAGGAGGCGAGTTTTTTGTTGCCTGGAAATTTAGAATTTTGCCGAACCCTTGCCGTTCCAGGCAAGGTAGGGATCTTTAACGTGCGTGACAACTCACACACGGGACCTCCATTTAATCTCTCATCCGAACGAGGGCGTAATTTTTGTGAAAAATGCTCACCTGTCATTTTTCAAGCAGTTGACCGTGTCGGGATTTGAACCCAGGACCTTGGGATCAGTAGTCTTTCGCCTACTACATTGATCCACGGCGACGCCTACCCTTCACGTACCACTGAATAAATACGGAAAAATACGGTATATAACTGTAAAACAATAAAAGGTGACCGAACTGCATCAAACAAGAAAGAACAGCGGCTATGTTCAAAGACAACGAACATAGATACAAGAAGAAAACTGTTCAAAGCATAGTGTGGAGCACAGCACAGTACGTCTATGAAACAGGGGCAGTAGGAAAAGCAAACATAAAGAGATAAAGTCTACTGGAATGTTCTGCTTCAGATGTATGAGGATGGTAGCATGTACAGACAAAGCTAATAACAAATAGATTGTAGAAATAGTAGAGGAATAAAGAAATCTGTGGAAAACAAAAAAATAGGAGAAATAGAAGGACAGGATACGTTCTAAGGCATTTCTGGGGAATAGTATGGGATATATTACAAGCAGTGATAGGAAAAGAGAGGTAGAGGTAGATCGAGATCAGACTTTCGCACACAGATAGTGATTGATGTAGACTGTCAAATTTCAGGGAAATGTGTAGGTTGGTTCAGACTAGGAAACAATGAGGGTACGCGTCCAACCAGTTCTAAGACTGAAGACCTAATGATGATTATGAAATAAACAGCTTCTGATAAAAATGGTATTTTGACTAGGGTTCTTGTGATTACGATTTTTCGGTATCTTTGCTATCAAAAGCTGATTGTTACATCTTGTTGGATAGGTAAAAGTACGAAGATACTTTTAAAATAATCTATACATCAAATTGTTTAGTGATATTTTACAGAAAGCTTGCATCTCTTTTACAATACTTGTCAGAAATTGTAAATCTGCCTAAATATTGTAGCATTATTCCAAAATTTATACAGAAACTTTTTATTTTGTGGAATGCTAAGTAAGAATAAAAGAAATTTTGATTCTGTTTATTGCATATTGTGTTCAATTAGTTCAAGTAAAATGTTTTAAAAATGTTCGGACACATCGATTTTTATTTTTAAATTCTTCATATAAAGATGTATTTTTCAACCCCCACACGAGCGCCTGTAACCCAACTTTAACAATTAAATAGCGAAGTACCCTTTGCAACACTTCATTCGATAGCATTTTTTATGCTTAATACAATAAAGGTTTTTAAAAATCGGCAGATAAATGAGAGATATCCAATAAAAATACATTCAAAGGAAAGTGAGTCATAAAAGCAATTGCAAATTGTTAGTAGTTAAATGTCAAATAATGGTATTACGACGTGTAATGAGTATTATCTGTTGAGCAATTTGAAAAATAGGATTGCTACAATGAGACTCTGTAGATGAACGAATCGAAATTTTGATGATGATTGGGTATCGAGATAGAATTCAGACGCATAAACAAATCCGTATTTTGTTCAATGAAACTCACCCAAACCGTCATCCAATATCGTGATCAACGGTAAGTCGAATTGTGAAACAATACTACAATCTTGGACATGTACGAGACATCTATCAACTTTAGATAGACAATTGGTTGCTTTGTTAATGTTTCAAGAAAATCCATATTTAACCCTCGTGGGAGCCTCTTCACATCTTAATACGGCAAAAGATGTCGTTTTCAGACTGCTTCATAGAGAAAATTTTATTCCTACAAAGTACACTTGGTGTAAGAGTTGTCAGATGCCGTGCTAGATTTTGCGAGATAGTCATGGAACTCTCCCGTGCAAATCCTGTATTCATTAAAATTTTCTTTTTTTTAAAAAGGCAACATTTTGCGTAAATGGTACCGTCAAAAAGCAGAATTGCCATTATTGGGCAGTTGAAAATCCACCGATGTGAACCTGGCGCCCAACTTCATCAAAAATTTTTTTAAATAATTTAGTGGGTTTGTACCTCGTTTGTACCCGTTTGTACCACTTTTCATTTCGTTTGTACCTCAACGGGAACCGAGGTATAGCGTTTTTAAATTTAGGAACTAACGTTAAATCGGTACATACACTATTTTTCAAGATATCGAAATACGACCAGGTAAACTCGAAGGAGAATCGTTTGTGCCTGTTTGTACCTCTTTTCATTTCGTTTGTACCTCAACGGGAACCGAGGTATAGCGTTTTTGAAGTTTCGGAAATAACGTTTAAACGGTACATACGCTATCTTTCAAGATATCGAAATACGACCAGGTGGACTCGAAGGAGAATCGTTTGTCCTTGTTTGTACCTCTTTTCATTTCGTTTGTACCTCAACGGGAACCGAGGTGTAGCGTTTTTGAAGTTTCGGAAATAACGTTTAAACGGTACATACGCTATCTTTCAAGATATCGAAATAGACCAGGTGGACTCGAAGGAGAATCGTTTGTACCTGGCCTCTTTTCATTTCGTTTGTACCTCAACGGGAACCGAGGTGTAGCGTTTTGAAGTTTCGAAATAGCGTTTAAACGGTACATACGCTATCTTTCAAGATATCGAAATACGACCAGGTAGACTCGAAGGAGAATCGTTTGTACCTGTTTGTACCTCTTTTCATTTCGTTTGTACCTCAACGGGAACCGAGGTATAGCGTTTTTGAAGCTTCGCAAATAAAATACCTCGGTTCCCGTTGAGGTACAAACGAAATGAAAAGAGGTACAAACAGGTACAAACGATTCTCCTTCGAGTCCACCTGGTCGTATTTCGATATCTTGAAAGATAGCATATGTACCGTTTAAACGTTATTTTCGAAACTTCAAAAACGCTACACCTCGGTTCCCGTTGACGTACAAACGAAATGAAAAGAGGTACAAACAGGCACAAACGATTCTCCTTAGAGTCCACCTGGTCGTATTTCGATATCTTAAAAAATATTGTGTATGTACCGATTTAACGTTAGTTCCTAAATTTAAAAACCCTATACCTCGGTTCCCGTTGAGGTACAAACGAAATGAAAAGTGGTACAAACGGGTACAAACGAGGTACAAACCCACTAAATTATTTTAAAAATTTTTTGATGAAGTTGGGCGCCAGGTTCACATCGGTTGAAAATCCGCATTGGAAGATGGAAGCGAATACACAACGTCACCAAAAGGCAATAACGTGTGGGCTGGAAGAGTGGCTAATCAAATTATTGGACCGTACTTTTTGTCTGAACGCTGGGTGGTAAACAGTATCGGAACTTTCTTCAGTTTGAATTAATTGTGACTTCAGCGGTACAGATTCATCCAATCTCAAAATTTGGTTACAGCAAGATGGTGCGCTTCCTCACAATGCACGGCCAGTACGAAAAGATCTGGACCAAATATTTCCTAATCGGCGGGTTGGTAGACGGGAATCTATTGAATGACCGGCAAGATCGTCGGATTTAACCCTTTTGAATTATTTTCTTTAGGACTATTTATAATATGAAATTTATTTTAATGAGTTAAGTGAAAGAATTCGACAAAGCATCCCAGAAATAGTACAGACATTGCCTTGTCGTTAACCGACAGCAATTTTAACATCTACTTTCATTTTCATTACCTAAAAAAAACTATTTTAATTTGATGTGTTACTTCATTCGAATACATTTTGTTGGATATCTTAATCATTTATCTATCGATTTAAAATAAATCTTTATTTATTGTATTAACATAAAAAATTATTAAATGAGGTATTACACAGGGTACTTTGCTATTTGTATTTTTAAAGTTGGGGTTACTACTGCTTAGAGGTTGAGGAGTGAGAGATTGAAAAATACTTTTTTATATGAAGAATTATAAATAAAAATCGACGTGTCCGAGCATTTTTTAACACAATTATCTCAAATATTTTATGGAATTTATCCGTTACGTCCGAGAAACGTATATTAGTAATTGCACAATAATATACTAGTTAATAAGATGAAACAAAAACGAGACTTTTATGCAAAGCCTAAGTGATCATTTTAAATCGAACTAGTAATAGAAAGATGGAGAATATAGGGACCCGGACAGGATTGGTGCCTGTAATCTTCGTGTGATGTATGGTTGCATACGTAATTTAGATTTATAAATTTTTCTACGAAGGCGTAGAAGGGCCACCAAAAAATCGCTCTACTTGTTTTGGTTAAATTTCGACTTCGATGTCGAAATTTAGTTAAATTTCGACTTCGATCTCGAAATACCAACAAGCAAACTTATGACTGTAAGTTAAAAATCCAGCAAAATTTCGAGATAGAAGTCAAAATTTAACTAAATTTCGACATCGAAGTCGAAATTTAATAAATTTCGAGATGGATGTCGAAATTTAACTAAATTTCGAGATCGAAGTCGAAATTTAACTAAAATAAGTGAGCGATTTTTTGTGGCCCTTCTACGCCTTCGTATCTTTCCAATTATAATCACCCGATGGAGTGGGACAATTGGTTAGCGGATCAACGACAAAGCCGAAGATTATAGGTTCGAATCCTGCCCGGGACCTTATATTTTCCATCTTTCCATTACTAACTCGATTTGAAATGATAATTTAGGCTTTGTATAAAAGTGTAAGTCATAATTTCATCTCATTAATTAATATCTTAGAATTAATAAACTTGCCCTGTGCAATTACCTAATATGTGTATTTAATAGTTGAATTACTGCTGTGAATTTTAACGTTGCTGCTTATCTATATCTGGCATAAATCAAAACTTGACACTGTGAGATATGATTGACAAAAATTTTATAACGTAATTGAATGATGCATGGTTGCATACATGATTTAGAGTTGTATATCTTTTCAATTGTAATTATCCGTCGGATGACGTAATTGGTTAGCACATCGACGATAAAAGTCAAAGGCTACAGGTTCGAATCCTGTCCAGGATCTTATATTTTCCATCTTTCAATTACTAGCTCAATTTGAAATAATTATGTAGGCTTTGCATACAAGTTATTTCTTATTTCTTTAGCCCCCTCTCTGTGTTTTTAAAATAATTTAAAATTAAACAATTATATTTATGCCTCGACTAGCTCAGTGATACCACACAGAGTGAACGACGATATAATAACAGAGAATTTTTACTCTTCTCCAACACTTAATGTCTCCGCATAAGACAAACTAAATTCACCAAAATTTGTATAATGAAATAAATAAAATTATAATTTACAAATCTATGCCCTTTTTAATATGATTTACTTTTTATAAAACTTTTTAATCAAATTTAAATAAATATTTCTATCTTTAAGATTATCGCTTTTTACACCTTTTTATAGCAATTAAAGCCAGCAAAGAAATTGTATTTTTACCACGAAGAGTTTCGTTGAATGTTCACTTGCGGCCACGTCCCCAATGCTCCACCGGAACTACAGCACTTCTGAATACACCAATTATGTAAAATTATAACTGGAACACACTATAAATTGAAAAAAAAATAGCACTGACCTTATATTTCTTCTGTTTTTTCTTGCTGGAGCTTCTTGACCCACATCGGTCGTCAGTTCAGTAGCTTGGAGTCGTTCACTAGCAGCCTAGCTTGTCGTCCCAGTGCTTTGAAGTAATAACCCTAGTATTTAGAGTATTTTAACCATTTATTTAGAGTACTTAACCATTGAACTAGTGTATTAACCCAGTAACTTGAAGTATTAACGTCGTAATTTAGTTTAACGTCGTGATCTAGTTTATTAACCCAGTAGCTCGGTATTAACCAGTGACAGTATATTATTAACGTCGTGATTTGATATATTAACGTCGTGATTTGGAGCCCTAGATTAATAAATTGCAAAGATTTTACTTATTAATTAATTCTATACTTACGTTTGTATCAACGGCAGAATTTTATACACACTTATTTCAACGCGCACTTTACCGTTTCAATCACTTGAAATTATAAAATCTTTGTTACGTTTCAATAACTTTTAAAATTATCAACTTTCACTAAAATTTTATTTACCTAATCATTTTCTTTCACATATTACAGTCGTCGCGTCAATTATGGAATGAATGTTCCTTATCTGATTCGGTTAGTTTTATAGACAAATTCCTTTCCGAATGTTTCTCGCGTTCTCATTGGTTGACAGCCCGCTATTGGTTGGTAGTCCGTGGGAAAAGGCGTTTCAATTATGTGTTATATCTGCAACCTGTTGGGTTTTATTAAATATTGCATTTTATATACGTTCGAATTTGCACGTACATAGGAATTTAAATTTTCATGCTTTCTTTACATATACTTGTTTTAACAAGTCTGGCACCTTATGTATGTTTCAAACTGCATGGATATCAGAAATTTCTAGTGAGATTTGATCAACAAGTGGTATTTTGTATACGTTTAAACTGCACGTACACCATCGCCTCTTGCGCTATAAAATATGCTTGTTCTAAATGTTTGCATATACAACTGTTTCTATTTATTTAAATGCTTATATACTTGACAGTGTGAATATTTTTACCTTTTTATTTAACTATGTCTGGTCGGTCTACAAAACAAAACTGTATAAATGTGCCTCGACTATTGAAACTCTCTTTCTCAGGGTATCTACACCTACCTACCGTGGGTTCTGTGATAGGTAGATGGTCACGACCCCGACCAAACAGCACTACTTTAATTTTAGTATACGTAACCTTATTTTCGTATATGCCAAATTTAATAAACAGATCCGCGTAGCCTTGTGCCAATTCAACTACACTTACTAAATTGACTTTGACGTTTCAAAAACACAGTACTCACCCAATTTATTCTTCGCTGTAGGTCTTTCCTGAACTCTGGCTAACGATCTATGTCACCGGATGGGTCTTCACACTGCGTTTCACTATCACCAGGACTACTCTGCTTTCCAGACACCAGGTTTTGCTTTATTCAATTTTGTTATCCACCCAAATCTATAAATAATGACTGAATTTAGAATTTTGAATACCTTAAATTTTAACTTCCCCGCGCTAATTTTACTCTAATTATGCCGTCGTTCTTTATACACTCCTTCTAATCCAACAATATCCAATTCTTAACCTGCTTTTTCCAATTCTGTGCTTCTTTATACGTTCCACTCAATACCAATCAACCACAATGTACTATCCAAATCACTCTAATTCGTTTTCTTTCGATCCAATAAATCCACTTCAAATCCTTTTTACCTCAATACCAATCGTTCTAAATATCCACTCTTATTCACGCCTGTCTCAGTGCCGCTCCAATATCTACTCTTGTACTTTCCACTCTTCTTTAACAACTGCTGTTCCTTCTAACTATCTATATCCTTCTTTAATTCAAACAAAGGCTTTAACTTTGCAAAATATTTTATTTTAATTTTTTAAATATCCAAATTAGCACAATTATACCAAAACACGTTTTGTTACAAAAAATATTCAAATCGTTCTCTCCATTATTATTTTACCTAGGTGATACCGCCTTCAAAATTATGCCTACTCTTTATATATTTCTACAACCCCAACATCCAATTAAATCGTCCCAACTAGCGTTGTGTCACTAATACTTATTAGTCATATCTTTGCACTTTACAATTACATAAATACTGTTCAATCATTGATTCATATGACCGCGTTGCACTTAAACACTTTTTGATACAATATTTTCACATATAATTTTGATATTACAAGTTTGTCCAAAGGTTGATTCTAATAAACACGTGCCGAAATGTTTCACATATAAATCTGGCTCTGTGTTGTGAATAGTGGAACTTACACAGACGCAACCGGCTTTTAGACTAGCAAATTTACACTCTATGGCTTATCAACGTACAACTTAGTATAAATCTTTGAATACTGCGCTTTCTCACGTCGTCAAGTCATTCTTTTACGTATTGGCACTTCTACTCTGGCTAATATACTTTAAAATACTTTACCATTTGTAAAATACGGCAAACACAAATGTTTCAATTACGTGATCTGGTCATTGGCTTTATTTGGCATATACACAATCATAAACAACAAAATACTCTTTTAGCTATTACGTACACTTCAATATATATATATATATATATATATATATATATATATATATATATATATATATTGATGAGAGAAGTGAGTACCATTTTGTAAATTAGGACGATTTTAACTAATAATAATTCATAAAATTACGTTTTATATTAGTTGAATGGATGCATATTTTACTCGCGTCGTTTATTTAGCATCAATGTAGAATTTCTAATAAGAAGGACTCTAATTTTACTGAAAAGTGCATTCATTTTTACTCTTCATTGCTACATGTAAGAAGTCGCGTATTTATTCATTATTCTGTTCAATCAAATTAACATTCGAAGTAATAATTCAAGATAACGAACTAAATATTCTGTTTATTAAGGCACATTTGGATAGATAGTAATTTGAGGTGATCAGATTTTACGTTTGGTAAATAACGACGACTTTCGCGTTTTCGAATGCGCTAAGCCAATCAGATATCTAATCGTGAAGAGAAACCACTATTATTAGTGCTGTGCTACATGCTTTTTAGCAAGTTTAATATTTTCGTGGAATATCGAACCATGTTTTTGCTTTCAATCTGGATGATAGGTTATAAATGCAAGAGTAATTTTAAAAGGTTGATTCCTGCTGTTCTACTGACAAACGAAGTTATTTAAGAATACAGTGATTAACAAAATTCGTGAAAGTTGAAAGTATTAGTAATTATTATAAAGTTGCTGCAGTTAGTTGATTTTACCAATTTTGAAAAATTGTAAGTAGACCTTAATTTTTTGAATTAATTTAAGTAATATGAGATTATTTTAGGGCTCCAATTCTAATTCGCTTAAATTTAATTCAGTTCGAAGCTATTCGATTTTATGTTATTCCTTGGTTAGCTTTCTCGGCTTAGTACTGATGAAAGCCTTATATATTTGAGTTCAAGTTAAAACAATCCTAAGCAAGTTGGATGGTGATTTTTATGTAGAGGAGATCCTTATTGATTGAGCTCTATTAGTTAGATTGTATGAAATTTTGGGAGAACTCAAGGTACCTGTAAAGGTTAGATTAATCTTTAACATTTGTGATTTTTTATAAGATTTTATAACTATATTTAAATCTGCAATTAGTGTAGTGTTTGTAATTTGAAAATGTTATAGTAAGAGGTAATAACTTTTAGGTTTGATCAATTTAAAATTTCACGACTTTCACTTAAGTAATTTGTTATTTGTACAACAATGGGGAATTTCCATGTAATGTGGTGAAAGGTATATTTTAAAAGACTAAAAACGATAATGTGAGTATAATCTAAACGCTGTAAATGCAATGTAAAATAATCTTTGGTGTAAGTTGAAACTTTAACCTTTTTGTTTAAATTTTTTGTGTGATCTTATACTGTAAAATCTTTTTTCTTTATCTGATAATATTATTTATAGAAAATCGGTGGAGGTGATCGATACATCAATCCATCAGAGCTGGAGGGTCTTTTTAGTGCTCTTCTAACTGAAATAGGATGTGGATTGTTGGATTTAGGCGTGACATTCTGCGTCTGTTGTATTGAGAAGTGAGCTACATAACTTCATAGCATAAATTGGTCACATAACTTGCGACGTTGCAATAATATATATTGACGTGATAAGGGGTCACGAGAGGTTATTGAAACTCAAATTCTACAAATAAAACCCACTAAAATATAAAAGAATCCATATAAAAATAGAAATTTTTGAAAATTCGTGGTTACGCCCTGTATAATACAATCGTACTTTTATTCATTAATGCCAAGCAAAAATGCAATTGCGCGTATATAAATAATCACCCTGCATGATATAAGCGTATTTTGTAAATACACAGCAAATAATGTAAGCAGCATAGTAAAAATAATTAATCGTTAAAAAATAATGTAAAAACACCCCGTATGTTTGTTGTGGCGTGTTTTGTATTTTTCTTAATCTTTTTTGGGAATTAAACAACTCAGAGTTGTTAAAATAGACTTTACATTTCGATCCATGACCTAGGATCGTTGTCAAAATAATAAAAATTTCAAGTTTGACATTTATTACATAAATTGAAGGTGAGTTTGTTATATTAACGTTTGATTTGAATACATTGGGTGAAAATATTAAAAGAAGAATGAGTGCTTTCAATTTGTGTTGCGCCCTGGGAGCGACTTTGAGGTAGCCAATACGTTTAACGTGAAATCAGCTGATTAATTTATACATAGTTAAATTTCATATAAATTCAATACTTAAGGATTGGAAAACATTTTTTAACATGTTTCTATGTATACGGTTGAAGGGATGTTTATTAAAGAAGTGTGCGATTACGTTACCGTGAGACTTATGCAGCCGTTTTTATATTTATCTTGTGGAGGAAAACTACCCTATTTCCACGATATTTAGTGGATTGTGAAGGGGGTTAAACAGCCTTGCGACTACCATGATTTGCCAACATGCATGGGTCTACAGTGATAAAATAAAATGAGAGGACGCAAAAATTATTGACAAAGAAGAGAACTGTCAAAAACGCAAAATCAAAGAAGCTGCTTATATAACCCTACATAAAAATAACTGCGTAGCAAACGAATCCGTGACTTTCAGTAAACAATGAATATTCCATTACTAAAAGAAATAACAAATGAAAATCAAATATCTCCAATATCTAGGTAGCATTGCAAGTTTCTCCAGAGATTTCCTTGCGATATTAATATAAAATACAGCTTACATACGTGATTTAATTTAAAGACGAAACGCTTTAATCTTAATTATGTGTATTAAAACACGTTCTACCGTGAAAGCAAATATTTTCTAGGAAAATGCAGCTCATTTGCATTATATAGCTTTAAATTAATCAGCTAAATAGACTCTGTATAACGTAAATTCAATTTAAATAAAACATGTTATCAAAATTTTGAGAGGAATTGAGAAGTATGACTTAATTAATAAACAAACGTTTATTCCAAGAAGTGGCCGGAACATTAAAAACGTATAAAATAAATAAAAACTATTGATTATCTTTCGCATTAGTATGCGACGCCACTATAACCTTATATGTGTTAGAGTAGGACGGACCGCGCACCTCTCTAATAAATGGATCGCACTAATGAGATAATAAAACGAGGAATTCCCGGAAGTTTATCAGATGAGGCGTGTGTTTTTTGGAATGGAATCACGTAAACACTAGAATGTACTAGGTAAGAAATAATTTTTATATATAAACAGAAGTAATCGACATTAGATTCATTCATGAATTCGATCGTAAAATGTTGCTTTGATTAAGTCGCGAGCATGTTGCTTTGCGAAGATGATGTTTTGAGTATGCAATATGCATATCGTAATTAATAGTTAAAATATAACGTAGATGATAAAATGGAATAGTGAATAAAAAAGTAAAGTTAGAAAGGAAGGTAAGTCAACAACTTCAAATTATATAATTTGCTGTATCTGTATCACAGCACTATTTTAGCGACGTCCAATGCCAAGCGTTGTCACATATTGGATAATTTCACAAGGCAAGCTGATTAATACTAAAGTATTAGTTAATAAGATGAAATAATAACGTAGACTTTTATACAACGCCCAAATGCACGCGAAAGGACGAATGATAAACCGCGACCAGGTGCAATGTGTACTGCGTGAACAGACAGGAATATGGTATGTGCGGAAGGCCTGATTAGAAAAAATTGTCAAGTTTCAATCAGAATAATTTCAGAAAATGTTGGTGTGAGTATCCGATCTGTTTATAGCATCGTACACAAACTAGGCTACAGCAAAGTTCGTGCGCAATGGGTTCCTCGCCTTTTGTCAGAGAACCAAAAAAGCTTGCGATTGGGCTTATCTTTGCAACACCTAACGGAATACAGACAAAAGGGTAACGACTTTCTCTCGGCAATAATTGCTGGCGACGAATCTTGGTGTCATTATTTTGAACCATCCAGTAAGCTGTCATCGATGCAATGGAAACACGCAAATTCTCCGCCACCAAAGAAGTTTAAAGTTCAACCTTCTGCCGGTAAGATTATGTTGACATTTTTTTTCGACCATGAAGAACCCTTGTTGATATAATTACCAGAACCTCGGCTGCATATCAATGTAAACCTGTATAATGAAACTTTGAACAAGCTCTATCAAGCAATAAGACGTAAACGTCAAGGGAAGCTTTGACGTGGTGTCATTCTGCTTCACGACAATGCTCGACCACATATTGCTAACGTTGTGAAAGAAAATCTACAGCGAAAGAAATAGAGGCTATTCGAACATCCACCCTATAGTCCCGATTTATCGCCTTGCGATTTTCACATCTTTGAGCCACTGAAAAAATGTTAAAAGGTAACCATTTTCAGTTGGACGAAGAAGTACAAAACGCCGAGAAAGAATTCTTCAGCAGCAGCCACAAAATATCTTAATGCAGGGTATACATATGTTGACGAAACAATGGGATATGTGCCTTAATCGTAGTGGTAATTATTTATAAATTTAGTTGTCAATAAATTTTTCCTGAACCAAAGATGGGTTTCATTTGAACAAGCCTTGTGTATATATATATATATATATATATAATGCTGTGATAAGGGGTTGTTTAGGGGTGTATTGAGTAGCAAGGGTCGTGTAGTAACCATAAATTGCGATAGGAAGCAGAAAACTGCATTTATTTAGCAGAAAATTAAGTAATCCATATATTATGTAAATAGTAGGTATTTAACACCCTGTATATAGACCACAATTAGCTTTAAACAATGCGAATAAGCATATCTTACAACAATAGTACTCGTATTTAGCAGGAAAATAGGTAATTCATGCATTAGGTAAATAACAAGTATTCAACACTCTGTATATAGACCTTTATTAATTTTAAGTAATGCAAGTGAGAATATCTTTCAGTAAAAGTACGCGTATTCAAAAGAAATAATAGCGCATGTAATCAAACACGCGTTGAGAAGTGTTCTAATTAGTTATAAAACAAATACGAAGATAAGAGATAAAACCTAAGAAAGCTTTATGTAAGTACGCGGAAACAATAAACATTTTGATAAGAAAACGCAGTTTCAAACACGCATAAAAGTAAACGGAAATTGAAGTAAAATTACATCATCTATTTTGTTCAATTATCCAAAAAGGCGATATCTAAACAAAACAACGTATGGTCAAGATAACGAATAATAAGGTATCAAGCAAACCCCATTACATGGAAAACTAATATATTACATCAGAATCCACTTCAAAATGCATGAAATACAAAGACCTTATTGGTTAAGATATCTACGAGACTTGTTGAAAACCCAACCCACATGTAAGTGGGAACAGCCTATATTTAACACCAAGCAATGATAAGACGGGTCAGTTTTAAACTCAAGCAGGGCAAATCTGTGTCACTGCTAATCAGAAGGTCACGCGTAATTATAATAAAATATCAAGTACGTTATAGTGACAATAAAGTGCGACAATTATGAAGACTTCTTTTGCTGTTTAACGTGAGTAGAATTTGGGGTAATTTATTTAAACTAAATATTAATAATAATAGGGCTTTGAAGGTGTGGATATTTCAAATGTTGATGATAAGAATTCTAATTGATGGTATAACAATTCAAATGTGTGGATAGATATAATAATTCAAATTCGAGTGGATAGATATTATAATTCAATTGTGTTGATGATAATTAGAATGTGGGGATATTTTAAATGGATTAATATAATATTTCAAATCAGCGTCGACGATTTTGGTACAATTCTGGTACAATTTTGAGTTGCGAGATTCAATGCAAATAAAATAAAGAAGCACGAAGTAATTTATGGAAAACGAGGGGTTCAACTAACCAGAGCAGTGATAGATGAATGAGGACAACAAAGGGCTGTTAATCCACAACCTGAACAACCTGTAGCAGGTCAGATCTAATTAGTTTTAAGATATTTTTTCTATTTAAATTTCAATACTGAATTTATTCAATTTATATAAAAGGCGTAACGAAGTCAGCAACAAACATTGCATACGTTAAACTTACGTAATATATTATAAAGGGGTCCAGAACGTTCCAGGTCTCTTTGGTAAAAAGAGGTATTTTTTGGTGACTCTAGATTGACTTCAAAGCATATTAATTTTAGGATAAATAATACTTATGATATTGATTGATTGAAGGGTATATTTTAATATTTTTCAAAACTTGTAAATAATATTTCTTTTCGTTATATGGAATTAATTGACTTCGTTTTATAATTCAAACAAATAAGTAATCATAAAGGGGTGGAGAAGGAAAAAAATTGATCATCTTAACATTGTGCACTCTGTGTAGATTAAAGAGGGCTAGCCGTGGCATAATAATAGAATTAGTAAGAATAAATTTGATTTGAGAACACCGAGCGGTGGCGTTAAGTAAAAACGTCATTACACCGAGTACGGCGTTATTATATTAATATATATGTATGTATGTATAATTTAGCTAAAGAATCGAACTTAATAAAGTAGAAATTTCTAGAAATGTTCTGTATTAATTGTGAGACAAATCTGATGAACAACAAAATCTGACACTGGTAAATTGAATATTATCTATACCTACCTTTTGACCTCACCTCATTTGCATTGGTATGCTGATGCCGTAGATCAGTAGTAGACTTACAATATATATTAGAAGAGATTTGTGTCTCATACAGCTTTTCTTAATATTTGCTTAACAAGTTCGTTTATCACATTCGGTCCGGTACTATCAACAAATTTTGTTAGTCAATTGTAAACTTTAACCTTGTTCGGTTGATTATAGATATTTGATATTGTGTGAAAGAAATTTTGAAATTACATAATTTAGTGTTTTGGATGTACGTTTAACTATATATATATGACACGAATATTTGCCATTTGCCAAATCTTAAGTATACTGAACGCTGAACGCTTTATTTATTTGACCTTTCTCACGTTTGTGTAAGATTTTAATATTATATTTTAAATCTGAAGAAGTAATTAATGGTCGTCACTTATTGGTTTGTTTAGGGGTATCGACCTTTTGTTATAAATAATGAAGCTACGATATGTTTCTATTTTATTTTATTAGAATATCAAGATTTCGTTGTCTATAATGAGCTACTGTCAATTCGGGGCCGTTTCGAAGAATCGTATCTGTCATTTTCAGAAAACTGAAATACTTACGGTTGAACAAGCTCTATTTGCAAATAAGTTGCGCATATGCACAAAGATTATTCGAAAATCTTCAAAACTTTAAAAAGTACAATTTTGTTGTAGCACATATGGAAGCTTTAATTCAAACAAAAATTTGTTTAGCACGCTTTAGGATAAAAGCCTAAAACAAACAAACTTATTTTGTATACAAATTTCCTTGCCAGAATAATTGTAATAGCGTAAATCGGGCGAAGTATATTTCATTTGGAAAAAAGTCGTAACGGGCACAAATACGACAAAAACAACCATAAGGTGCTTACTAAACATGAAATACAGAATAAACATCAAGTTAATTATGACAAAACAAAAATCTTAAAACTTGAATTAAACAAAAAAGGGGGGGAAATTTTAAGATGATTTACATGGTAAAAATCAGACAGCAATCAATGATAGGGTTGATATTAGAAATTTGAGCAAAATTTATTATAATTTGATAAAATAATAGTATAAATATCATAAATAAATAAATGTCCCTATAGTAGGGGACAAAGAATACTACTATAGTAAGCCTGCTTATCGTAAAATGCAATTAAAAGGCGCAGCAAGAGGCAGCAGCCTGGCTGGCTAAAAGATATTGCAGGAGAATCGGTTGTTCTCGGACGATCTTCAATAATTTACAAGGTTGTTGGGGGTTGGACGTGACAGGTGCAGCTTTTTGCTAAAATCTTTAAAAACTGCGTTGTGGAAAGATATGGGAACCTACCACAATATTTCCCAGGTATGCGTGGCCTAAAACACGAACTATGTATTATGGAGCGCTCACAAGTAAAATTCTTGTCCGGAGGTAAAATACACCCCTCCCCCCCCCCTCATTCGGATATCCGGAAAAGGGCACTTGGGGCTCGTCATCGTAAGAATGTAAAACAACGATTCGATTTTGGGATAGGGACTTGGAATGTAAGGTCATTACTTAGAGTAGATAAGTTAACGAATTTATTAGTCGAAATGTGAAAAGGACGATCCGGTTCAACACTGAAAGCTAATGTAAAAACTCCGATTATAGCAACTATATTTGTAGATTAAAAATGTAATTAGTAAATTACTATTTACATTACCTTTTTTAAAGAAATTTGTGGATGATGTAATAACTGCAATTTTCAAAGAAATGGTCAATGAAGCTTTAAAAATTTTTAACAGCTATCATCCAAAATTACAATTTACATATGAAGAAGAAAAAGATAATACGGTACGGTACCTATTCTAGATACCTTACTTATTCGTGATAGTGGTCATCAAATAATAACAATTCTTGACTGGTATCAAAAACCAACATGTTCAGGCAGATATTTAAATTATATCTCATGTCATAATTATAAAATTAAAATCAATTTTATATTAAGTTTGAAAAACAGAAGCAAAAAAATTTGCCACCCTTCATTACATCTCAAAAAATTTTAAAAATTACGAACAATTCTAAAGGATAATAATTATTCTTCAAAAATAATAAATATACTGTTATATAATCATCCAACAGGAAACATTAATTTAAACAATGACGTGAACATTACTAATAATAACACTTTACAATACCATTCCCTTCCTTATATAAAAGAACTGACACTAAAGTTATATAATATTTTTAAAAAATTTAACACTAAAATTGCAAGAAAAATATATGAACACTAAGCAACTTATTTTTGAGAATTAAAGACAAAACTTCACCACTAAATAAGAGAAACGTAATTTACAAAATTAGCTGTTTAGACTGCAATAAAGAATACATTGGCCAAACATCGCAAAATCTAAAACAAAGGATAACTCAACACAGAAGTGACATCCGCGTTAAACCTAATACATGTGCATTGAGTATCCATGCAAATTTAAATAAATCTCATAAGATTAACTTTTCAAAACCAGTATTTCTGAATATCGTACACAATAAACAAAAAAGAGATTTTCAGGAAATGTGCTACATTGACAGATACCCTAACGCTATGAATAAAAAAACAGATATAAACAATTTGAGTACTGTATACACATACTTATTACGTTTTCAATCTGATAATAATTCAAATACAATTACTGTACCAAGATAAACATATTTATTACATCTTACTCCAATTAAATAATATAATCAACCTTGATACTCACATACACGTACATACTTATTAGGTTAAATAAAATCTAGCAACACCTTTTTCACATAATTTGAAAAAAATCTTTTATATACAAAATCAAACCTTCAAAAAATTATCACTGTATACAAAGAAATAAAATTTTTAATGTTATACTTATGTTTTTAATGTTTTTAGTTTGTAGAATTGTGCTTGCCTTTTATATTTATACAACGCGAATTTATTAATAACTTCAATTTAGTATGTATTTTAGTAATTGAAATTGTAACAGCATTTTCTTATTTTAAC
Source organism: Platerodrilus igneus (assembly GCA_036346225.1). Taxonomy (NCBI): domain Eukaryota; kingdom Metazoa; phylum Arthropoda; class Insecta; order Coleoptera; family Lycidae; genus Platerodrilus; species Platerodrilus igneus. Next base: position 11,193,479 of record JARFIW010001171.1, on the reverse strand, counting down.
ACCTTTGACAAAGATAAAAATATATCCGAGAATGTAAGTGATAAACAAGAGTATTCTTTAATCCAGCAGAGCTGAAACCCACAAAAAAACTATTATATATATATATATATATATATAAAGTAAAAAAGAATTAGTAGCAAGTGACTCCAGCCACGAGGGCATCCTGTCGACGCGTTTCGCACTAATTGGAGCTCATCAGGACAGGAGTAGCAAAGTTGTAATATTTAATACAGACACATTATGGGAAGTACATCATCACCTAGCTCACAATTTGTGTCTTGGTGTCGTTTCACCTCACATCGCAGGTTTTAACAAGAGTCGGCACGGAGGAGATCCGGATCAACTGCCTTTTTCCATAGCCAAAAGTTATAATTTAAAAAGGAAGTAAGTTTAATGAGTCTTAAATTAATACAAAGTAAAAAAGAATTAATGGCAAGTGACTCAAAATTATCCACGAGGGCATCTTGTCAACGCGTTTCGCCCTAATTGGGGCTCGTCAGGACAGGAGTAGTGAAGTTGTAATATTTAATACAGACATTATGGGAAGTACAGCATCACCTAGCTCATAATTTGTTTCTTGATGTCGTTTCACATGACAAAGAGGTTTCAACAACAGTCGGCACGGAGGAAACCCGGCTCAAGTGTCTTTTTCTATAGCCAAAAGTTATAATTTAAAAGAGAAATAAGTTTAATGAGTCTTAAATTAATACAAAGTAAAAAATAATTAATGGCAAGTGACTCAAACTCAGCCACAAGGGCATCCTGTCGACGCGAGTTACATATCCCCTAATCTATGCATGTATAACAAAATAGAAGTTATTGGGAATTATTAGAAATTGTTAAAGAAATTATTAAGTCAAGTGCAACAATGTAATCCAAGGATAATTAAATAAAGGTTATTAACAGTTGTGAGAACGGATACAATACATTGTATTCCAGACGATAATGATACTGCAAGTGGCAGGTCACAGACGGTTAAGAACCGTGATTATCTAGAAAGTAAGATTGTTACATTGTATAATGAATAGAATTAAGAAATAAGCAGACATGAGCTCTGCAAGTTCCCACAGACATGTGAGGGGCAGGGACAACATAAATACCCCGGGAGTCTCAGATCAGTCAGTCAGTTTCAAGTATTTCAGCTTTAACATTGCAGTTTGCTTAGACTACTCGCTCACTATTAGTTCAATTATTAATTATTTTTCGACTTAGAGTAATTTTAAATCAACATCGTCAAAATTCCTTATTTAATGTTTGAAAAATAAACAAATTGTTACTAAGTTTTGGATGAAATTTTTAAAAACACAGCTCCCAAGGCCCGAAACAACTGGCGCAGTCGTACGGGTTGGTAGGATTCAGAAGGGCACTACGAATTCAAAAATCGAAAGACTTCTTTAAATTAAACACACCGACTGTGTAAATTATAGACGCACTTTGCAATTCTTATTAAATTAATTCATTACAAATTGAAACAAAGCGCAAATCTAAAACGCGACTCTGATACGAATTATTACCGGAAACCCTCATCATTGAATAAAAACCTTTTAGTACGAATATATCTAATTATAGCTAAACAATTGCTGAAAAGATTCATTTAAAAACGCGCATTGCAACTTAATAAAGTATAATTACATATTTTCAGTACGAAGATATCTATTTATAACAAAAGCATTTACGCAATTAATTTATCACGAGACTGAAAATAAGATCTTTCAGTAGATTAAAACTTATAATTAAACAACTTATTGTATAAATTATCAAAATTGTCAAAAATCCATATTTAATATGTTTGAAAAATAAATATATTGTTACGAAGTTTTGGAAGAAGTTTTTAAAAACTCCGCTCCCAAGGTCCGAAACGTAACTCGCGTTTCGCCCTAATTGGGACTCGTCAGGACAGGAGTAGCAAAGTTGTAATATTTAATACAGACACATTATGGGAAGTACAGCATCACCTAGCTCACAATTTGTGTCTTGGTGTCGTTTCATTTCACATCGCAGGTTTTAACAACAATCGGCACGGAAAAGATACGGCTTAACTGCCCTTTTCCATAGCCAAAAGTTGTAATTCAAAAAAGAAGTAAGTTTAATGAGTTTTAAATTAATACAAAGTAAAAAAGAATTAATGGCAAGTGACTCAAATTCAGCCACGAGGGCATTTTCTCGACGCGTTTTGCCCTAATTGGGGCTCATCAGGACAGGAGTAGCAAAGTTGTAATATTTACTACATCACATTATGGGAAGTACAGCATCACCTAGCTCACAATTTGTGTCTTCCTGTCGTTTTACCTGACATCGCAGGTTTCTTTTTTACTTTTTTACTTTGTATTAATTTAAGACACATTAAACTTACTTTTTTTTTAAATTATAACTTTTGGCTATGGAAAAAGGCAGTTGAGCCGGGTCTCCTCTGTGCCGACTGTTGCTGAAACCGGCGATGTCAAGTGAAACGATACGAAAACACAAATTGTGAGCTAAGTGATGCTGTACTTCCCACAATATCTCTGTATTAAATATTACAATTTTGCTACTCCTGTCCTGATGAGCCCCAGTTAGGGTGAAACGCGTCGACAGGATGCCCTCATGACTGAATTTAAGTCACTTGCCATTAATTCTTTTTACTTTGTATTAATTTAAGATTCATTAAACTTATTTTTCTTTTATATATTGCTATGATAAGAAAGTAATTTAAGGGTGTATTAAGTCATAGGGGTCGTAAGATACATGTAAATATTATTAACGTTTAAAAAACCAAGCAATTCCATCATTAAATGGGAGTAAATCGACAATTTTACATAAAGTCAATAGCCAGCTCTCTGTATATAAATCATAACTAATTTTAATTCATAAAAGGAAGCTTATTCTTCAATAACCAGATCCTATTTAACAAGAATAATAACGTGTACATCGTATAATACGTTTCAAAGTAAATATAAAAGTTTAAGATTGAAAAGAAATACGCAAATATAAGGTTTTAAACAAAGGGTTTTATTAAAATAAACACGCAATCGGTGAAGGTATACAACCTGGCATACTAGCTACAATATAATCTCATTTAAAATATTAACGCATAAACGCATTCAAATACGTCATAATGGAAAAGAGGCTACGTGATCTGAAACTTTGTAAACCCACATAAAATCCCACATATTTGGATTTTTAAATAACAAACAACAGACGTTCGGTAACATGATAAAAATTTGAATAACAGAAAACACAAATATGAGGACGTGACAGAATGTAATATAAACTTGGATTTGTAAACAACCAGGATCTCTGTGACCAAGGCACTAACTACGTCAGTTAAAAGTAGAATATTACGCAAAGTAAACTTAGTCAAAATAAATAATTCAGTGATATAAAAGTGAAAATTCAAGTGCCAATAAATAAAACAGAAGTGGCAGTTTACTTTCAAAAACGTAAGGTAAATTATTAATTAAATCTAATTCTAATATTTAAGGCTTTAGGGATCCAAGCAACTCTAAGGAACTTGAAGTAACTCCAAGTCATTCCTAGTAACTACAAGTAATTCTAATAATTAAAAATAAAACTAAAGAAAATCTAAGATAAAACCGAAGGGAAGAATTTTAAGCAAATTTAATTAATCATTCTGGTCAACGAGTTGAAGCAACTACGCTAAGAATCAAATTGACAGGGAGAAGCTGTACGAGAGAATCAAATTGGAAACAATCCAGGGGCGCTGACAATTCACATACAGAGGTAGTTCTAAGAAACAAGCAGGAAAAACGCAGGCATATATTATCCTTTATTAACATAAGACTGTATTTCAATTTTGAACATTTGCTATTATTTATATCGAAGTATTTGTAAGGGTCATCAAAAATCATTTGAGAATTTATCCAAATAGAAAGAAGGTCATTTGAACGTTCAAAAGTGCTTCAAGTAAATTACAGTGGTATTTCTGCTGGCTTTAAGGGAGTATGATTTTGGTGTAATCAGATAAATATCAATATTTCATTCAGGGTTTAATTTTTGAATACAAAATCAAAGTAAAAGGTTATTAAAATACAAAGTGTACATATTCTCGATTATTATACAAATTTTGGTTACTTTCGTTTTCATTATTCTAACAGATAGGAGCTAGATATAAAGGGGGTTAAACATTCTTTATTGTCGTGTTGTCAGGCACTCTGTGTCGATTAGACTGAGCTAGCCGAGGTACATATAAAAAGAGGTATAGGATTTAGAGACGCAGAGTAGTACCGAGGACGAACATAGCAATATATATTTAAATATATATATATATATATATATATATATATATATATATATATACAAATAAGATATATCGACTGTTTGAAATAAATTTATCGAAAGCTCGAATGATTAAAAGAGTGTTTAATTAATTTGACAAGTTTGACTGCTTCCCCGATATCTATAGAAAATTATATATATATATATATATATATATATATATATACAAAATAAAAAGAAATTATTGGCAAGTGACTCTTACCAATAATTTCTTTTTACTTTGTATTAATTCAAGACTCATTAAACATACTTTTCTTATATATATATATATATATATATATATATATATATATATATATTGCTGTGATAAGGGGTTGTTTAAAGGTGCATTATATAGCAAGGGTCATGCAGGAATAATAAATTGCGATTGGAAGCAGAAAACTGCATTTATTTAGTGGAAAATTTAATAATTCTTATATTATGTAAATAGTAAGCAGTTAACACCCTGTATATAGAGCATAATTAGTTCTAAGCGACGCAAATAAACACATCTTACAATAAGAGGACGCATATTTAGCATAGAAATAGGTAATTCATACATTAGATAAATAACAAGTATTTAACACTCGAAATATAGAGCTTTAATAATTTTAAGTAATGCAAATAACGATATTTTTCAATAAAAGCACGCGTATTTAGAGGTAAGGATAATACATGTAATTAAACACGCATTCAAAAAGGTTCTAATTAGTTATGATATAATACGGAGATAAGAGAGAAAACTTAACGAAGCTTTGTATGAGTGCGTAGAAACAATCAACATTTTTGATAAGAAAATGCAGTTTAAAGATGCGTAAATAAATAAAAATAGACGAAAGTAAAATTCAAATTACATCATGTATTTTTATATAATATGGAAAACGCGATATCTAAAGAAAACAACGTATGGTAGATAACGGGGCATCTGTAGCAAACAACCATTACCCGGAAAACCAAGTATATTACATCAGAAAACCACTTCAAGTGCAGGATATACAAAGACCTCATTGGTTAAGATAAGCGACGGACTTGGTGGAAACCCAACCCACATACAAGTGGGTTGAGCCTATATTAACAGCGACAATGATAACAGAGCTCAGTTTTAACTCAAGAAGGCCAAGCTGCGATACTCTGAACCTAAAAGTCACGCGTAATTAATAATATAATGGTGGAAATAGATAGTGACAAGTAAGTGCTATAAATATGAAAGTTTATTTTGCCGATTAACGGCTCCAAATGGGTGTATAATCCCAATTCCAAATGTGTGTATAATCCTGATCCGAGTGGATAGATATAAGAATTCGACAATTCTAGTTGGTCAATAATGATTCAAATGTGTGTGTATAATTCTAATCCTAATTGGATGATAATAATTCTGAATTGACGTTGGTTGATAATGGATGGTATAATAATTTAAATGCATGGAAGATTCTAATTGAGGGTATAATATTTCAAATGTATGGATAATTCGAATATGGGGATGTTTTAAATGGATTAATGTAATACTTCAAAGCAGCGTCGACGATTTTGGTATAATTTTGAGTTGCGAGAAAATAAAGAAGCAATTTATGGAAACCAAGGGGTTCACTTAAGCAGAACAGAACAGGTCAGATCTAATTAGTTTTAAGACTTTTTTTCTATTTAAATTTGGATATTGAATTTACTTAATTTATAAAAGTGTAACAAAGTCAGCAACAAACTTTGCATACGTTAAAAGTACGTAATATTAGGAAGATATCTGGAACGTTCGAGGTATCTTTGATAAAAAGAGTAGTTTTTGGTGACTTTAGATTGATTGCAAAGCATATGAATTTTGGGATAAATAAGACTTATATTATTGATTGATTGAAGTGTGTATTTTAATAATTTCAAAACTTATACATAATATTTCATTTCATTATATGAAATTAATTGACTTCATTTTATAATTCAAACAAAGGTAATCATAAAAGGGTGAAGAAGAGAAAAAAAATGATCATCGTAACGTTGTGCACTCTCTGTAGAATAATAAAAGCTAGCCGTGGCAGAATAATAATATTAGTGAGATTTAGAATTTGATTGGAAACACAGAGAGGTGGAGTTATATCAATATATATATATATATATATATATATATATATATTGCTATGATAAGATGGTTATTTAGGGGTAAATTGAATCATAATGGTCACACAGCACATGTAAATAGTATTAAAAGTTGAAAAACTACATTTATTTATCATGAAAAATACGTAATTTGCATATTATGCAAAGAGAAAACATTTAATACCCTGTATAAGGATCACAAATGAGTTTAATTAGTACTAGGAAGCATGTCCTTCAACAATAAAAACACTCAGCAAGAGAAGTAACTATACACGCAATCAAACTCGTTTTCAACTAAAAAGCATTTATAAATTGTAAATAAATACGCATGAAATACAGTAAAAGCTAGAAAATCATGACGCAATGTTTATTAAAATTAAACATGCGATAATGAAGGAAGATAGTAAAGTGTTCTGATAATAAACGCACCTTTCGAAAGAAATAAGTTATGCAAGCGCAGGAGTAAACAGAAGTATGTTAATTTACGTCATTTCTCCTACGTGATTTTCTGCATGAATTTTATACAATGCCCAAAGTATTATCTTGACAAACAAAAGCCAAAAGTTAAAATTACGTGCCAAGGCGAATTGAAATTTCCTGAAATAGCATCCAAACAAACGTTCAAAGATCAATACACAATAGAAATCCTATTAGAGTACGTGACCAAGAAATCATTTCGCCGAACAATTTTAAGACGTATGCCTGTAAAAACCCAGAAATATCCAAAACATCCTATGGCTGGTTGCAAACTTTGAACAAACAATACCGATAACCAATGAATTTTAGATGGGGCGGTGCTTATATAACAGGCGAATTTGATAAGCAGACAGTATTCATTCAAACCGAGAACAGTTCACGTCGCTTACAGTCAGAAACTTACGCAACGAGTGAAATTGAATAACTAAATATTTCTGAACGTGATGTTAAAAATTTCAAAGTTAAAATTAATGAAAAATGTATAATACAAGTTTGCCGTTTGCTGGAAGACGTGAGTAGAAGTCTATTAATTAATTAATTTTAAATATTTGTAATGTAGGGCTCTAAGCAACTCTAAGAAACTCTAAGCAAATCTAAGAAAACCTAAGAAAACAAAGGGTAAATCCAAGTAACTCTAAGAACATACTAAATTATTGATTAAACGGGGTAAAATTTGGAAACTAAATAAATTGGGAAGAAGTCTGAATAAAATTATTGGTTTAAATCTACGTGAAGGAGCATAAAACAGATCATTGTTTTAAGGAGTGAATGAAGCAACTCAATTAAAAGTAATCAAGGGATGCTGATCCACTGCACGCAGTAGCAGATCCAGGGAGAACAAAGAGAAACGCACCATGAAAACCACAGGTCAGAGCTATCTAGCATAAGGCATTATTTTCTTTTTATTTTGAACATTGACTATATCTTATCATATCTGAATATTTTGTAAAAAGTCAACAAAAATCTTTTTATACGTGAAAAATTACGTAAAAAGGGAAAGGATTTTCAACGTTCAGAAATTTTCCAGTAAGATATAGTATCATTTTTGCTGGCCTTAACTTAAGGAAAGGGAGCTAAAATTTTTGGGGATAAACAATTTAAATATTATGATTATTTGATTCAGGGGTTGATTTTGTTATATAGTACAACATATTAAACTGTGAAGTGTAGATAATATTTTCTCTCTCATTACAAAAACATTAGTTGATTTCGTTTTTCTCATTAAAAATAGGAAATGTATTAGTAAAAGGGGGGTAAATTATTTGTTAACGTATCGTTGTGCACTCTGTGTGAATTAGACTGAGCTAGTCGTGGCATAATTAAAATTAGGATATTAAAAGACACAGAGCGGTGGCGGACAGCAGGAAACTGGACGTTTATTACATCGGCGTGCAGCGTTATCATATCAATATATATGCCCCTAACTCAACTCATTTTCAACACAATTTAATGGCAAGCTCATGTAAAGCTTTAATTTTCTTCTGAATTGAATTGAGAGCGTGTATGGAGAGTGAATTATTAAAATTACAATCACAATGTAACACGTCCAACCCAAAATTCAAAATTATATTAGATGCGTTAACAGCTCACTTGATATCAATCCTAATCATTTTCTGAAGTAAGATGTGCTAGTTGTGATGTAAAGTCCACAACAGCATAAAATTGAGAGTCCGCTTGAATATTGGCATTACAAATTCCACGCTCTTTGGAAACTTTTAGCTTATTTCATATATCGTAAGAATTTAAAGGCTCTAAGCCTTAAAGTTTATTTTAAATCTAGTGCAGCTGAAGTTATTCTGTCAATGTGCAGCTGCTCCATGGAGAAATGCCGTAAGTGCATAAGCTTATTATTACAATAATTGTTTTTTTATCTGTCCCAACGGATGCAAGCCATATTAAAATACTTCATGGTTTTGCAAAACTACACCCTATCGGCACTAAAGTGAATAATTGAGCCATTTTAGGTGATATTTATAGTTCTTTTAAACTGATAGAATTAGATTTAAATGCAGACTGTGAGGTTATTTCAAGCGAACTAATTACAGTCCATTTCGTTTTTAAAAAATGTTTTGAAAAGGATGAAGTGGCATCATACGTTATCACATATTACATTTGTAGGTCCATATCGCTGCTCTAATTGTTCGGTCTCAAAAAATCGCTTCCTAACGTTAACACTTTTTAAAAGTTGTTATGTAAACGCTAATTAGTTACTAATAAACGGATAAAAATTATTTCAATATACGGCGTACCCAAGATAAGAACGAACAGCATGGGATCTCGGAAACCGTAAAAATTACAAAAAAAGTTGTGCAATTTGGCGGTCCATAATATGCTGTTGAGAAAATTCCAAAATTCGGCTTACTTCCGGAGATATTCGAAAATATCCTAAATATTGCAATTTTGTTTTTATTTTTTTAAAGTTATTTACAAAGATATAAAAAACAAAAGAACTTTGTCATTACCATTAATTTAGATGTACAAGCCAGCGTTTACAAATTTTTTATAGAACGTTTTGTTTCGAAGAAATCATCAACATCTTTACTTTTTTATATGGCCCCTAAAGAAAATGCGCTCATATTAAATAGTATTTTCTACGACAAATTCAATGATGTATGGCATGGTATGACTGCCATGTGTTTTAATTTATAGAAAAGTATGTTCGTTTCACTGTAGAATCTAACGCACGACTTCACATTTTATGAAGTAATTTTATTAAATAGTAGGTGTTGAAACGAAATCAATTTAATTGACATATTACTATTATTTGTGTTGCGTTTTTGAATTCAATCTTAAGTTTTCTTCTGTAGCAAATGTTTTTATGGTTATTATTCGGCATTTTTAATTTATTTTGCTTACAATGGAGGGAGACTGTGTTACATCTGAAGAAAAATTTGACATGCTGTGCTGCTACATTTTATGCCAAAGAAATTGTGTAGAAGCCGGACACATGTATTTGAACACATACCGGAAAGAAAACAACCTGGCAAGTCTATTTTTAGGCGTTTAATCTAAAATACGGTTCATTTAAAACCCTGTCCTATCCCGACAAAAAAATAGTAGCGAGGAAAACAATACCCAAGTTTTACAATGCGAGTTACATATCCCCCAAATCAAATATATGTATAATTAAATGGAATTATTGAATCTTAAGTTAACTTGCAACTTGCACAATTCAAGGATAGATAATAAAAGGTTAATAGAAGTCGGGCAGAAGACATGAGAACGGATGTAAATACATTGTATTCCATACGTATCGTGACACTTCAGGTGCAGGTCACAGTAGGTTATAAAACAGCAATTATTAGAATTAAGATTGTTACTTTGTATTGTATAAATTAATAAAGAAATAAGCAGACATGAGCTCTGCAGATCCCACAAGCAATGTGAGGGGCAGGGACAACATAAATACCTTGGAGAGTCCAAGGAGGTTAATCAGTCTTGAGCCTCACAACTTTAGCATTGTTGGTTGTTCGGGCTACTCGCCCTAAATTAAGTTCATTTAATAGTAATTTCAACTTAGAATATTTTTGATACAGTACTTGTAGATTAAAATTTCAATTTATAATTTCTGTGTAAATCAATTTGTTAGAAGAGTTTTTGGAAGAAGACTTTGTAAAAAAGCAGCTCCCAAAGGTCAAGACCTAACTTACGTTATTGAAAATCCAAAAACGTCAACAAGTATAATAGAAGAGCAGACTGGGATAGCCAAATCTACAGTGCAATTCGTTTTAAAAAGGAATCAATTTAAGCTTTATAAATTACGAAGATTAAGACAAGGTAATGACGAACGACGTAGAAATTTCTGCGAGTTGTATACCAGGATGTGTTAGAACAATGTAAATTTTCCATTTAAAGTTATTTGGTCTGACGAAAGTATGGTATCCAATAATGGTATTTTCAGCAGACATAACATGCATCATTGGTCACACAGCAATCCACGCGTAAGAACAATGGTCAGATATCAATATCGCTTTAGATTTAATATGTGGTGTGGTATTTTTGGAACAAGAATAATAGGTCCTTTCATCTATCGCGGTTCCCTAAACTCAGACCGTTACCTTGAACTTTTGCGACACGATCTGGAAGATGCATTAGACAATTTGCCGTTGGGTGTTGTACACGATTGCTGGTTGCAAAATAACGCCAGAGATGTTTGCCATTATTTAAATGAGCGGTTTCCAAGACAAATTATTGGCACTCATAATGAAATATCGTGGCCTGCAAGGTCACCGGACTTAACCCCCTTGGACTTTTTGTGGGATGACATAAAAATGAAGTAATCGGGAAAAATTTTGAAAATGAGGAACAATGTACTTCGATCTATACGGGCAGCGTTCAATGAAATAACTCTTGAAATGTTAAGTCGTGTGTTAGATTGAACAGTGAGACGAGCATACTGCTGTCTAGAAAATGGAGGTAATCTGTTTGAAGATTTATTGTAGGACTGTTTCAATTTGCTTCAAAACATGATTGGTTACATTAAAATAATTACATTACTAAAATAACACCAAAGCCTTGGAAATTTATTAAGAAACCTTTTTTTAAATAACAACAAATGGCAACCATACCAGGCCATACATCATTGAATTTGTAGTGGAAAATACTATTTAATAGAGGGCCTATTTTTTACGTGCGATATAAAAAAGTAAAGTTGATGATGATTTCTTCGAAACGAAACATTCTATAGAAAATTTGTAAACGCTGGCTTGTTCATTTAAAATAGTGGCAATGACAAAGTGCATTTTGTTTTTTTATACCTTTTCAAATAACTTATAAAAATAAAAACAAAATTGCGATGTTTCGGATATTTTCGAATATCTCCGGAAGTAAGCCGAATTTTGGGATTTTCTGAACAGCATATTATTGACCCTCAAATTGCACAACTTTTTGGTAATTTAACCGCCTTTGTTTTTGTGCTTTCCGAGATACCCATGCTGTTCATCCTTACATTGGGCACGCTGTATACACTGTTGACTTTTTTAATTGACAGGTCACTTGCTTTCGGAGAGGTTGTGCTGGAAATTTTGTACACGTGTCTGATCAAAGTTTTATTAAACTAAAATATTGTCAAAATTTTGCCACTTTTAGTTATACCTGAAGTTACATTCGGTATTATAATTTTAAATAGATCACCCCCGTATATTTTTGAGTTTCTTGTTAAATTGTAGATATTGTAACGAACTTACTGTTCATTATTTGGTCCAATATAAGCCTATTTATTTACGATAAATGCACTGAGATGTCGCTGCAGATAGCACTGATGATAATTACTGAAATGCTTACTAACAGTAAATTCCTTCTTGACACAACGATTACACTATCCTTATTGCTCAATTCGATTACAAGTACTTAATTTATACACACATTAAACGTATTTATTTTAACAATCTGTCTAATAATTTATTTCAATTCATACTTCGTCTGAAACTAAACGTTGTACCGGGCCGTTCAGTTTTTATAGCAATTTGTAAAGCTTCTACATATTAACAGAAATTATTCGTTTTGTATGTTTTATATTGTTTCTATAAATACACTCTTACAGCAGTCAATTAAACCATTGTTAGTATAACGGCTTTGTCCCTTTCGATTCTAGATTTGTATTAGACAACCATGCGCCTTTCTGGTTCCATTTTCTAGATTCTTTTGTTTTTGATAATGTGGAAGCACATCTGTCCTTATTTCTTGACACCATCTCAAAACGTCCATGATGACGAATAGAATTTTAAAAATATTGATTATTTTAATGGCTATCATTATACAGGGTGGCCAAGATAAAAGAGGCCCAGTATTTATTTAAAAGTAGTAAATACAGAATATTATGAATAAAAACATACTAAACATTCAATAGTTCGCAGGAGGTGTTCAAAGGGTTCGCCATGAACTTTGATACACAACACGGTCTCAACATGTTTTCGAAGACTTTTGCCAGTTCGTTTGGTGCGATTTCCGCAATTCTATTGCGAAAATTAGTTCTCAACTCTTCAGTTGTACGCGGGTTGTTAGTGTACACTTTACCCTTACCTTACCCACACATCAAAATCGTAGACAGACAAATCGGATGATTTGAGAGACCATAAACTTGCGGAAACTGCGCGTTCTTGTCCGAAAATTATATGGACGTGTGATATTTAAAACCGTGAAGTATGCGCCGTAGCACCATCTTGCTGGAAAAACGCATACGTTTGGCGTTAGCTACTGACTATAGAACACTTTTGAAACAATCTATGGTACAACCTAACGCAACACAATTACCACACACAGTGGATCCAAACACGAAGAAATTGGTCAAACCATTAACGAATCACGCAACTGGAAAGAATACAGCAAAGACAAAATAACAAACTTCTGGCTAAAGAAATTTGCAACGACACACACACCTAGCAAAATTATTCAACAAATATATAATACAACCCCACACATTGCGGGAGGAATAACATATCTAAAACCAAAGAAAGAAAAGACACAAAAAACCCATCAAAATACCGCCCAATAACATGCCTACCAACAATATACTAAATACTAACATCCATAATAACACAAAAACTAGTTGCATATGCAACACAAAACAACACAATACACGAAAAACAAAAAGGATGCAACAAAGAAACACGAGGATATAAAAAGCAAATGATAATAGACACTGAAATAACACACCAATGTAAAATTAAAAAGGGCTTTACACTACGCATACATATACTATCAGAAGTCACACGACAACATACCACACTCATAGTTAATGCACATACTACAGATATACAAAGCAAACACAACACTAATAAAATTTCTAGATACGGTAATGAAGAACTGGAACACAACATTATTCATAAAACAAACACAAGTAGAGCATAATTGGCATTACTGGGCCCTCATTTGCTCCCAAAACCCTAATTTGCTCCCTCATTTACATGTAAATTCGCACTATAAAGTCTTATTTTTTAAGAATCTCCTCCTGCTCTCTCCTTGCACTTCTCCTTTCTCGAACCACCCCTTACCATTTTGATTACGCCACACCCGCATTCTTTCACCCGCGAGATAAATCTTTCTCCACATTTCCACCCACGAGATAAACCTATCTTGTTTGGTATCAATTAATATTAGAATTTTGTCAGCTACCCGAATCTCTAAGAATTTTTTAGATTGTATCATCCCCCAGGGAGCTACCCTCATTTTAAGATTTCTTACATGTTGCGATTTCTGACCGACCGCATAAATTTTTATACATGCGATACATTAAATTAGTCTAAAATTTTACGCAGAATTCGAATCTGTAAACAGATTTGAAATCGGACCACGCCCTGCAAAGTTATACCCCTTTAAAGTCCTGATCTTCTAAATTTTGCTCGTTGCTCTATAAGCAAACCTAACAAATAGTTTTCTTCGTCTATCCATTGCATCTTTCGAGATAAACCTATCTTGTTCGGTATCAATTAACAATAGATTTTTCTCGGCTACCCAAATCTCTTTAAATTTTTTAGATTGCACCATCCCCAAGGGAGCTACCCTAATTTTAAGATTTTTTACCTGTAGCGACTTTTGAGCGTTCTTATAAATTTTTTTAGTCATGCAATACATTAAATTAGCTTAGAATTTTACGCAGAATTCGAATCTGTAAACAGATTTGAAATCGGACCACGCCCTGCAAAGTTACACATATACCCTCTGCGAGATAAATCTTTCTCCACATTCCCACCCACGAGATAAACCTACCTTGCTTGGTATCAATCAATATTAGAATTTTCTCAGCTACCCAAATCTCTTTAAATTTTTTAGATAGCTCCATCCCCCAGAGAGCTACCCCCCATTTTAAGATTTTTTTGCTGGTAGCGATTTCTGACGGTCCTTATAAATTTTTTATACATGCAATACATCTTGTTAGTCTAGAATTTTATGTAGAATCCGAATCTGTAAACAGATTTAAAATAGGGCCACCCCTTACCATTTTACACACACCATCTGAATTATAAATTTCCTGCGGCTCATACATAAAAGAAAATCTAAAAACTATTCTTAAAACTTTTTATTACAGACAATTTTTACTAATACAGTTTAAATTTTGTAAACCACATTTCTAAATACATATTTACAATTTTTTATTCTTAACCTAGAACTTCTCATATCGACTTGTACTTATTAATATTTATTTCTAAATAGAGCACCTTTTCCAAAGACCAACCGGACCCGCATGTTTCAAATTCCTCTGATTTTGTTCTTATGGTTTCGCTTAAGACCTCGTACATATTTTCCAGATTACTAGAAGACGTTATAACCACATTTTTGTGTTAAAGGATTTCACATCGGTAGTCTCTTCCCCCATTTTGGTGTAAACGCCGTAGAGTTCGCAATAGACTTTTATTGCTGTATGTTGTATTCTTTTTTCATTTATTAATCGAATAAATCGCTCTTTCTGCTTCCAAAGAAACTCGGACACTCCATCGTCGACACTGGCGTTCTTTATGCGATAGCTAGCCATACGGTTGTTAAACGCTGTACTAACCATGTCTACACCATCGTCGTTAGTAGCGGTAACTGATGCATTTTTATGTCTGTAGCTTCTCAAGTGTGCGGCATAGGTAGTCTTTTCCATTTCGAAATCGCATACTTTACACATAATTCGTGGTTGTTTCGTACAAGGCCCTTTAACAGCTGGCGGAGCTGAACGTTTACGGCTTAATGACATACCGTGCTGTTTTTCCTTGTGTCGCTGTAAGTTGCCCATTCTCGTAAAAGCGATACCGCAAGACCCACAGTTTAAGTACTTTGCTGCGGACGGATGTATAAGCTTAACCGTAGACGATGTTACACCACGACATTTGTTCTGGTGCCGTTTGAGAGCATTTTTCCAGGTTTAGGAAGCACCGCAAGAGTTGCACTTAAAAACGTTTGCAGATACCATTTTAGTACAAAACAAAATCCGCACTATAGCACTTTGGTTAAACTTGTAAGCGAACTAACTTATAACTAAAGAGTTTACTCTTGCGCACCTGCTTTATGTACCCTATAGAATGCAAACCGAAGGTTTCCTAAGACACCCGAACGAAGTTGAGGATTCAGCGGGGAACTAAATGACGTCATAATCCTTGCTTCTCGTCCAATACATTTAGCGCCAATGCATGCACCTGGCTCGCATCGTCGATGGTGCGAATGCAGTTAGTAGAAACACCGGAAAACGTCTTCCATGTTATACGGATCGCGTACATATTAAAAAACCAAAAGGGTGGTAGCACACGCACACAAATTGTGTGCAAGTCGTGCTGTAGAAGATGCAGTGCTACTATAACCAAAAACTTAATAAAAACACTTTAAACCATTACTAAGGAAATACCAACTTGTTGTCTACAGGATACTTACTAATAAAGCAATTTAATTTTAAATAACTTCTACGTCATATTTTAGGAAATGGAGGGCTTGAATATTTTCTAATTGAATCACCAAGCGAAAGTATATGCTTAGCGGTATTAAAATTAACCATTAATTTCCCATTTTTACGACTGTGGTTAATTATAGATTAAAATTTAATTTGTGCACGTTCGAGCTTCTCGTAAACTAACATATTTTATAGCAACAATGCGCTGTATAATACATGCATACCCCTTCTCTGCGCTACTGCTATTCTTGTAATTGCTAGAAAAAGTCACTCTCCTTTTTACTGTTAGGACCGATGCAAAGCACCATTTTTTTTTATACTTTCTATAGCACATCGCGCACTTTTTCGTCTGATAATTAAATTTTGCTTCTGTAGGCTTTTACACTTTCGCATAGCGGTCGACCGCACGCAATGATTTCTAGAACCGGTAAGTACTTGATATCGTCCAAATAGAGAATTAGATGCTCGATGTCTGTCAACTTCCAATTCCCTCGTAAAAGGTAGAAAAAACTCAGTCAATCATCCATCTAACTTAAACTTCGACCCGCTCCTGTTCTGATAATTTACAAACATTTTTCAAACGACAATGGGCCGAGAATTTTTAAACCTCCGAGGATCTTTAAGTCGTGATCAATTACACATCCGAGCTACGCGTAAACTAACATATTTTGCAGCAACTGTGCACTGTATAATACATGCATACCCCTTCTCTGCGCTACTGCTATTCTTGTAATTGCTAGAAAAAGTCACTCTCCTTTTTATTGTTAGAACCGATGCAAAGCACCATTCCATACTTTCTTTATAAGTGTAGCACATCGCGCACTTTTTTGTCGGATAATTAAATTTTTTGTTTATGTAGGCTTTTACACTTTTGCATATTTAAACATCTAATACGATTAATTAACCACTTTCGCTTATTCTAACAGGAACCACCATACATCTCGCCGCACCGTTCCTTTTGAATCCAACGATCCTATGGGCTTCCGCACACTAACACTTAACGTATCTTTCCTACCATTTGTTGAACAAAAACTACCGGCATCGCCATGTTCGTATACGAACGTAAGCAGATGTTTGTGGATATGTACGAGAATATGTAGCCATATACATTAACCAGTCTAAGCTATTTTATTTAGTCCACGAAAACTATTATTTTTCTAAACCATAATTAATAATCGCCTTTATAGGTTCCACATTTCGACCATTTCCCAATGACTGGTGCTACGTACATGGAAACTTTAATTTCTTATTAGAGAGAATTCTTATTCTCCCACGCACTGCTGCGTAGTTGCATGTCCATTCCTTTTGAGGTATATGCTCGTTATAGGTTGTAAGACCCTCGGTTTTACTTAACCACAATTCATGAGACCCCTTTAATCTTTTTAATCGTATCTTTCTCGCCTACAATACAGTAGGACTTAACATTACTACCACAAATTCTAATACTGGACCCCCATTAAATACGTCTTTAATTTTCCCTACAACTTTTTTTGTTGACAAGTGTTATATTGTATTTATTATACGCTGGGTAGTCACTCTTTTAAGATAAATATATTTTGCTAGGTATCAACTAATGTTAAATTTTTCTAGGGACCCCAAATCTGTAAATAAATTTTAAATAGGACCACCCCATACAAAGTTATACCTTTTAAAGACCCAAATCACTGATTTTTGCCCATCTTTATTTAACTCCATCTTTAAAACCTTTTTTTTCCGCTAACCAAGACATATGCTTTAACCAACCGTTTCCCTAGAAATCTAAAACCGCAGTGTCCCGCGAATACCACGTGGAGATAACACGTATACTCTGTCAACCAGGATAGAAGCCGGAAGGATTTGGAAGGTGGGAGAAGAACTTAAAAATTATGGAATCTTAAAACTAATATATACAATAAATTTACAAAATCCATACAAATATAAACAACTATCTTATATCTTTACACCCCCATGCGTAGATTGTTGTAGTATTAGGAATGATGTACCTTTTGTCATCTTCCCTCGATAAACTAATTTTATTAATAAGCTACGTGTACAAATCGTATTTTTTACTCCGCATACATACGCAGGCAAGTACTCGATACCATCCAAATAAAGAATTGGATGCTTGGTGACTGTTAACATCCGCTTCCCTCGTGTACGCCCATACACGTCCCAGCCCATGAGCACCCCTGCGCATGCACACCCCTGCCCATGCGCACCCCTGCGCGTACGCAACCCTGCCCATGCACGCTGCCCATGCGCACCCCTCTCTGTGCGAGTGCTATTTCGGGGTAACGTCACAGCCTTTTATAAATAAAGAACAATGTTATATACTATTATAAAATGTTTATTCTGACATTATACATAACAAATTTAAAAATATTTAATGCCAAGCATGGAGTCATTTAAACTTAATTTTAATTCAAAGTTATACACAGAAGACAGTCCTTTCTTTATGTTTGTTTGCAGTGGTTTTAATTTTATCTAAGTTTATTCGCAGCTTAAAATTTAAATCGACACCCAAGTCTTCTATCTCCTTTTCTAACCAATAGTTTGATACATAAAGACCGTCTAGGTTTTCGAATTGTAAAATGTACCGAAGTCTGCCTCTATATTTAAAGTATTTGATTCCATCGACAACCAGATCCATTCCTTCGTGTAATTCTTGCAGCTTGTGACAATCTTTTAATCGCAGCTTTCCCACTATATCCTGCATACGTATCTTGTTAGCTTGATCGACTTCTTCTTGTCGGTATTGGAGGAAATCCTTTTTCTCCCACACACCGTTGTGTAGTTGCATATCCACCACTTTTGGGAATATATGGTTGTTATAGGTTGTAAGACCCTCTGTTTTAAATGACCCGAAAGGTTCTTTACTAGGCAAATATACAATGTTTAGCGGAACCCCTTTGCGTGTGGTGTACACCAAGGTTACGAAACCCGCATTCCTTAGTTCGTCTTTGTTATCTGCCATTTTGATAAATACGTTTTTAGAATAACCTTTTAAAAAGCATACGGATTTAGTACCATCCTTTTCTGCAAGAACACCTACATAACTAAAAGAGTCTTTCTTACTAACCGCAAATGCATACAGCTTGTACAACCCGGATGTATCTAAGTCAGTCCATCGACACATAAAATAATCTTTTAATTCTTCTTCATTTTCTCTAATAAGATGTTCTTTGTCTAACACATCTTTGTATTGTTCGCGTATTGTCGCAGTGTTTTCCATGTAGTCCAATTTTCGCCTTTTTGCATCCATTTCCTCTAATTGCAGTTGCCTTCTCCTTCCACTTACAGCGTATGGCATGCATAATGGGACAATTTCCTTTAGCGTAAACGGATAGAGTTTACTACCAATATTTGCGCTTTGTCGTACAACCTCTGGGCGAATGTTAGGTGTATTTATCAATCCCAATTCCGAAATGGCTATTTCTTTTGGAATTGTAGAATATGGTGTTGCAGATTGTGTAAAATATGTACTACCTGCTTTAATGTAGCACTTGTGTAAGATTTTTATTTTATCTTGGCTGTCTTCCTCCTCTACTATCTCCAAATAATTTACGGGTAAATAGTTAAAACTAAAAGCCGAAAGCACATACTTTATCAATGTTTCCCTTTCTTTTGGTTTTCGGACAACTTAATTTGCAAGCCCGTCAATTTCTTTGTATTACCATTACCCGAATACACGTACTGTAGCAGGTTATTATACACTAAACAGCAGCTATTTTGTAGCTTATCCGATAGCTTACTCCACATTTTGGCAAGTGGTACCGAGTACATTGGCGCCTTTAGGAAGTATAACTTACTATCTTCCAATAACGTTAAACAGTCTTTTAAGGGATTATACACCCGTTCCGCACTGACATAGCTTCCAATTGCACAATTGTATATTGTCGCTTCCAATCGCGTAATACCATGTTCTTTAGCCAAAGTAGACGCAAATGTTTCCCTTAAACGTACATCTGGACAACGTAAAAAATCTAGTATATGATTGCCAAGTTGTTTATTAACACCAGGACTTGTTATCTGACACACAAATTTGTTGTATATCTTAATTCTTGCATTGGTTATTAGGGAAACGGTTGGTTAAAGCATATGTCATATGCCACAGTCGTAAAAATGGGAAATTAATGGTTAATTTTAATACCGCTAAGCATATACTTTCGCTTGGTGATTCAATTAGAAAATATTTAAGCCCTCCATTTCCTAAAATATGACGTAGAAGTTATTTAAAATTAAATTGCTTTATTAGTAAGTATCCTGTAGACAACAAGTTGGTATTTCCTTAGTAATGGTTTAAAGTGTTTTTATTAAGTTTTTGGTTATAGTAGCACTGCATCTTCTACAGCACGACTTGCACACAATTTGTGTGCGTGTGCTACCACCCTTTGGTTTTTTAATATGCACGCGATCCGTATAACATGGAAGACGTTTTCCGGTGTTTCTACTAACTGCATTCGCACCATCGACGATGCGAGCCAGGTGCATGCATTGGCGCTAAATGTATTGGACAAGCAGCAAGGATTATGACGTCATTTAGTTCCCCGCTGAATCCTCAACTTCGTTCGGGTGTCTTCGGAAACCTTCGGTTTGCATTCTATAGGGTACATAAAGCAGGTGCGCAAGAGTAAACTCTTTAGTTATAAGTTAGTTCGCTTACAAGTTTAACCAAAGTGCTATAGTGCGGATTTTGTTTTGTACTAAAATGGTATCTGCAAACGTTTTTAAGTGCAACTCTTGTGGTGCTACCTATACCTGGAAAAATGCTCTCAAACGGCTTCAGAACAAATGTCGTGGTGTAACATCGTCTACGGTTAAGCTTATACATCCGTCCGCAGCAAAGTACTTAAACTGTGGGTCTTGCGGTATCGCTTTTACGAGAATGGGCAACTTACAGCGACACAAGGAAAAACAGCACGGTATGTCATTAAGCCGTAAACGTTCAGCTCCGCCAGCTGTTAAAGGGCCTTGTACGAAACAACCACGAATTATGTGTAAAGTATGCGATTTCGAAATGGAAAAGACTACCTATTCCGCACACTTGAGAAGCTACAGACATAAAAATGCATCAGTTACCGCTACTAACGACGATGGTGTAGACATGGTTAGTACAGCGTTTAACAACCGTATGGCTAGCTATCGCATAAAGAACGCCAGTGTCGACGATGGAGTGCCCGAGTTTCTTTGGAAGCAGAAAGAGCGATTTATTCGATTAATAAATGAAAAAAGAATACAACATACAGCAATAAAAGTCTATTGCGAACTCTACGGCGTTTACACCAAAATGGGGGAAGAGACTACCGATGTGAAATCCTTTAACACAAAAATGTGGTTATAACGTCTTCTAGTAATCTGGAAAATATGTACGAGGTCTTAAGCGAAACCATAAGAACAAAATCAGAGGAATTTGAAACATGCGGGTCCGGTTGGTCTTTGGAAAAGGTGCTCTATTTAGAAATAAATATTAATAAGTACAAGTCGATATGAGAAGTTCTAGGTTAAGAATAAAAATTGTAAATATGTATTTAGAAATGTGGTTTACAAAATTTAAACTGTATTAGTAAAATTGTCTGTAATAAAAGTTTTAAGAATAGTTTTAGATTTTCTTTTATGTATGAGCCGCAGGAAATTTATAATTCAGAGGTGTGTGTAAAATGGTAAGGGTGGCCCTATTTTAAATCTGTTTACAGATTCGGATTCTACATAAAATTCTAGACTAACAAGATGTATTGCATGTATAAAAATTTATAAGGACTGTCAGAAATCGCTACCAGCAAAAAATCTTAAAATGGGGGTAGCTCTCTGGGGATGGAGCTATCTAAAAATTTAAAGAGATTTGGGTAGCTGAGAAAATTCTAATATTGATTGATACCAAGCAAGGTAGGTTTATCTCGTGGGTGGAATGTGGAGAAAGATTTATCTCGCAGAGGGTATATGTGTAACTTTGCAGGGCGTGGTCCGATTTCAAATCTGTTTACAGATTCGAATTCTGCGTAAAATTCTAAGCTAATTTAATGTATTGCATGACTAAAAAAATTTATAAGAACGCTCAAAAGTCGCTACAGGTAAAAAATCTTAAAATTAGGGTAGCTCCCTTGGGGATGGTGCAATCTAAAAAATTTAAAGAGATTTGGGTAGCCGAGAAAAATCTATTGTTAATTGATACCGAACAAGATAGGTTTATCTCGAAAGATGCAATGGATAGACGAAGAAAACTATTTGTTAGGTTTGCTTATAGAGCAACGAGCAAAATTTAGAAGATCAGGACTTTAAAGGGGTATTACTTTGCAGGGCGTGGTCCGATCTGTTTACAGATTCGAATTCTGCGTAAAATTTTAGACTAATTTAATGTATCGCATGTATAAAAATTTATGCGGTCGGTCAGAAATCGCAACATGTAAGAAATCTTAAAATGAGGGTAGCTCCCTGGGGGATGATGCAATCTAAAAAATACTTAGAGATTCGGGTAGCTGACAAAATTCTAATATTAATTGATACCAAACAAGATAGGTTTATCTCGTGGGTGGAAATGTGGAGAAAGATTTATCTCGCGGGTGAAAGAATGCGGGTGTGACGTAATCAAAATGGTAAGGGGTGGTTCGAGCAAGGAGAAGAGCAAGGAGAGAGCAGGAGGAGATTCTTAAAAAATAAGACTTTATAGTGCGAATTTACATGTAAATGGGGGAGCAAATGAGGGTTTTGGGAGCAAATGAGGGCCCAGTATTGCCAATTGTGCTCTACTAACACAGGTAACGGAAAAACGAAACCAATTGAAATCAGAAGAGGCATATACCAGGGGGACTTCGTAAGTGCTTTCTGGTTCTGTCTAGCACTAAACCCACTATCGAACACACCAAACAACACAAAATACGAATATAACATTATGGGTGCACACCCACACAAAATCACTAACTTTCTATATTTGAACGATCTCAAACTTATAGCATCAACAAACTCACAACTCCAGTAACAGAAACATATAGCAACGACATAAACATGACCTTTCAAACAGACAAATGTAAGCAAAACAGTATAATAGAGAGTAACTACCAAAACAAGAACGCTACATGCTAAACAACAGCAACGATCACATACAAGCAATGAACTTTAGAGACACATACATATATTTAGGATACAAACAAAAACTAGGAATATACCACTTGCAAATGAAAGAAGAACTGAAACAAAAATACAAGTAAAGACTCATTAAAATACTCAAAAGAAAGCTCACAGCAAAAAATAAAACAATAGCAATAACACATATGCAATACCCATACTGAACGACTCTTTCGGCATAAGAAGATGGAGGAATACTGACCTAGAAGCATTCAACTCACTCACACGATAACAATGTCATAAATATAGAATACACCACATCCACCCAACTATAGAAAGATTCAAGCACAATAGAAAAGATGTAGGAAAAGAATTTAATGATATAAGAAACATGTGCATTAAACAAATAGACAATTTAAGACACCTTCATAAAAAGAACCGAAGCGATCATATACGCAAACACATTAGCCGCACCACTACAACTTAACAACGGTACTTTCAGCCCCATAGAAGAAATCACAACATTTATCTAAAACATATTTCGGACGATTTACACAATACAAAAAGCTGCGCAAAAATATATAATACATTCCTTAACTGCCTCAAACTAATTTTTACCCTCAAACCTAATATTTACACAAGACAAAATTGATAAATAAATATTTTAGGGATTGTTTTCATTCGCTTATTTATATTTAATACAATTTCTTAAAAAAACTTTATATTCACATAAAACAGAAATTATAATAAATCTATATACTTACATAGTAGGCAACAAAATACAAAGAAAAGCCCTTCTACAGGTCGAATGATGTATTAATATCGTACTTAAACAGTAGGGCGTCTCTAAAAAAAATTGTATAAACAAATTTATAAGACAGTCAATGCTGATACATTATCTAATAGGTACTCAACCAGTAACAGCTGTCGCATTAGCATATTCCGATGATTTGAGCGAAGTTAGTTAAATTTAGAACCCCGTACCATCTCCAAGTGCGCGATGAATAACCTGAAAACTTAAACCAAGAAATTCAGACCCAATTTATTTTATACTGATGGAAATCATCAAACGATGCAGAGGAAAAACCAACAAGTTTTATAGTTTGGCATAATGTTCCGGTTTTAACTTTATCGGGTCATGCTCTAAGTTCTGCTAATTCATTGTTGGGCATAACAACTTTTTGTAGTCGACATCTGATAGAACTCATTTTACATTAGTAGTACAGAATGTATTTATCTTCAACCAAAATGTGCTAAGCCCCACTTCTAGGTGTTAGAATTGCCGTCTTGTTTAAGGAGATCGCATATTTCTAATTTTACACAAACAAAACAACGACTGTTCTTTAAAAGGAATCGTGAGATCTCTTGCAACCAATTTATAGTTTCAATCTTCAAAGCGAACTACCTTTCGATAAAGGAAAACTCGATTAACAACGAATGTACCTCAAATATAAGATAAAGAATATAAATACAACCACACGCGAGGAATCATACGTGCTCGTAGGATGTTGATAATAAAATATCAGATTTTAATGTTATATCGAAATAGAATAGATTTGAAGTACTTAAATTTATAACTGTATATACTAATAAAACCTACAAGACTATAAATAAACAATCGTTTAGATTGAGAAAAAGGTTGAAAATGATAATGAATACTCGTATGACCGTGAAAAGAACGTAAGAAATGTAGGATTTAATTACGTACGAACAACAATATTTCTATGTAGGGACGGCACGTATTAAACTGGAAGAAAGAAACACGACACAGGAAACGTCCACATTACCTTACACAACCACATATCGACCGAAGTATGAAACATGTGGCTCACGAAAGGCAATATATTCAGTGAAACAGAGGAATTCGTAATAGCGATACAAGACCAGACAATCAAACACACTATTACAATAAATACTTCATCTAGGATCCCAACACAACAACAGATAAATGCAGACTATGTAAACAGCAAATAGAAACAATAGGACACATCAAAGCGCTTGCTCAATACTAGCAAACACAGAATACATCAAACGACATGACAACGCTACAAAATAATACACCAACAAGTTCTCATAAAAGACCATACACCTATATACAAATACAAAACTTAGTTGAAAACATAGAATAAAAGATATACTGGAACAAAAGCATAATAACCGATAAAATAACACCACACAACAAACCAGGCATTACACTCATCCACAAACAAAAGAAAATCACATATTTCATAGAAATATCTATCTTAAACATGTAACATGTCAATTGGCCCAGGCCTAGCCATGTTACAACGTGCTTCGCACTTTATAAAATACTTGTGTTTACCTTACTCAAAAACATATTTCATTACCGCTTGGAATTAAGTTTGATTAAATAAAGCTAGACACAGAGATCACTATATTTATTTACGATTTTCTTATTTATCTACATTGTATAAATAAATACACAACTAGTATGAATCTGAACCCATGTCAGAAATGTCATTTATCCACTTCAATGATTGCCCCTTTCTTAGTTTTGTGGTTATCAGTTAGATTCGTATAGCGTTCGTCTTTTCGTATCTGACTGTCTACTAGTGCGGAAGTCAATCTTGTTGACTTATTTATAAATCGCCATGAGATTGCCTATGGTATGTATTTTCTACCTAAAAGCATAACGTTTTAATAAAAATAATATTATAGATGTCTTACCTGGGGTGTAAGATGAAATTTTGCCTAGTTGGACCTGTCTTTTAAATTAAAGATGGTAAAATATAAATAGATTAATTTTTGATTGTCTTGTCGAACCATGTTTTATAAATTGGTAATACAATTGATTTTTGCATGGTCCAAAACTTTGCTTCGGATATACATTTTATTTCAACTTTACTTCAAATTCAATCTCCAATTTTACCTAAAATATATCTACAGTTATTTCTATATAGATTTCTACCTACGATCATACTTTGATTTTGTCTGTTGCGTTGGATATCAGAGATATCTTCATAAATTTCCTCTCAACGTTTTATATATAAAACAATGATAAACAACCGTTTTACCTAAACAATATAAAATTGTCTGGATGCTGGAATTTTTCTTTTTGATTGAATCAAATCATCTACAACTACAAATACTCGGCGGACAAGAAATTTAGTCAACTCAGAATGTCGAAATTTCGTTAGCAGTTACAATCACGAGGAACGACACCGCAGATATTTGCAGTCAAGATGCCGTGTGAAACTCGTGGAAACTAAAGTATGCGACTTTCTATTAATAGTTACTTAGTTCAGGTATGAGTTTTGCTGTGATTACTTTTGGTGTAAACGATAGTAATATTCTAACCTATCTCTCTACACATTTCTAAATTATCTAAGTGGGTATTCACAACAGTGATATTGTCTTCTGTTTATCTTGCATTTAGTTAAAATATGCTTATGAATATTTTTACTGCTTATTACCTAACTCTGTGAATATACAAGATTTCATGAAATTTTCTATGGTTAAAAGATTTTCAAGCAAATAGCTTAAATTAAATATAACTATTTTATTTGTCTTTACAAAAGGCTTTGTGTACATCTTTATAAAAACATCATATTAAAACCTTGTGATTTCCTGATTATGGATCGTTCATATTTTATAGAAATAATTGTTTATATGTTGATGACCGAAAGTTCAGTGTACAAGTTTAGTACTTTTCTTGTCTTCACTTACATTTAATTTAAGACGAGAAAAGAAAAGAAAGTAATCATATCAAAAACCTTACGAGTTTTACCTGTAATTAACTTCCTCCCCCTGAGATCAGTTTTATGGAAACTCCGCAGCCCTTAAAGGCCGATGCTAGCTCCGCCAAAGTACATTTATCTTGTACTATGTAGTACACCTACCCTTTATATCTCCTCGGAAAAGGGCACTGTATAAATACACCCAATATAGAAGAAAACAGGAAAAAAATACATAAAATTAGCTAAAGAAATCGAAAACATGTAGTATCGAGATAAAGTAGAAATAATACCGATTGCTTTATCAGGTACAGGAGTCATACTAAACAACGTACACAAATACATCCAAAAACTACAACTACATCCAAACACATTTACACATCTACAAAATCAGTCATACTCTACACATGTACAATCGCTAAAACCAGATAAAACTATCTGAGAAGTAAAAAAATTAATTATTGGAATAATAATAAAATACTCAGATGTCCGTAGAACCCGTAATACATATCTTTGAGGATTGAAATTAAAAAAAGCGAAAACTCATACCAGTTATTAATTACAATATTAATTAATATGTATTTTGTTGATTTGGAAAAATAATATCCAGAACGGATCATTTTTGACAATAATACTATACATGAAACCCAAATATTAATACATAATTTTGAATATGGAGTAAGCGTAGATGCCACCTTGTCTACCTTTGACTAGAATAATACACCTACGTAAACGCGCTATGTGTACTCAGAGAATAATTTATTACCACCTTGAGGCGTTGCATCTTCAGTTGAGAAGATTGACAGGTTACTGCACTGCAAAGCACCTTATTAAATTTATAATAAAAACTTTCTAGATGCAATTTGCATAAGTCTAGTACATTCTGGAAATTATCTATAACACTTGAAACAAGTACATAGATCGCCTGCTTACGGGTAGTAGTCAGTCAGTTTGAATTAGAACTGTGATAAGAATACTAGATATAAAGTCGTGAAATAAATTAGTATTAACACATTGTGAAAATAAATAGCTCTATGCGATATAAATTATTGCAGTGATCGACATAAATTTACAGTTAGTGTTTCTATATTTAAGAACGAAATAAATCTTCCTGAGTACGTTAGAATTTCACTGCAGCTATGAGTAGTCGAAAGGCTTGTGTCATCAGTTGTTAACAAAGAACTGTTGTTATTCCAAAAGAGTCTTCGTTCTTCTGATATAAGGCGATGCGATAATAATAAAAAGGGCATTTAAACAATTTCTTTTTGCATACGTATCATTCGTAGTCAACAAGATAAAATGGACAGTGGAGCTTTTTCAAAACCAAATTTTTCGGCAGTGTACAAAAAATTGAAGCAGAGTTTTCATAAAAATTGTTAGAAAACTCGCGGAAAGCGGAGAGAAAGGTGCTAGAGATGGAAGAACGGATTAATTCCCTAACAGCACAAGCACCGGATCACTTATTTTTAGTGATGCAATGGCACACTTAATAATTTAAGAATGTCCGAGAAAGTGAACCGATGTCAAGGTTCAGAGTAAAACCACCCACATTTGATGGAAAGCTGCCTTGGCAGACATATTTCAAGCGATCCGAGGTTGTCGCGAGAGTTGACGGCTGAAACGATGGTGAAGAGGCAGCCGCGTTAATTGTCGCAATATGAGGTGAGACCTTAAACACTCTGCAACTTTACTAGACCATGATCAAAGATGTTACGGAGCGACTCTCATCTACAACAAGTGTGCCATGCCCAACTGAAGAACCGTTACCAAAAGGTCAACGAAAATCTGCAAGAGTTTGAAGCAAATATTACTCGGTTAGTGAGACTAGCTTACCCAACAGCACTGGGTAG
This sequence comes from Platerodrilus igneus, assembly GCA_036346225.1. Taxonomy (NCBI): domain Eukaryota; kingdom Metazoa; phylum Arthropoda; class Insecta; order Coleoptera; family Lycidae; genus Platerodrilus; species Platerodrilus igneus. The sequence continues at coordinate 11,164,716 of JARFIW010001171.1, read as the reverse complement.
CTTTTTAGAACTGGTGGCACTGCAGACATTTATTGATGAAATACGCGACGAAGAGATCGAGTAATCACTACGGCTGATTGGACTGGTACTTCGTGACCAGCAATCGGAGAAAGAAGTGCCACGATGCCAGAACCGTAGATTTGGGCAGAGGTAAAACCTATGTAAGCGGTTCAAGAAGGAATACGTGAAACCGATATTCATAGAGTAGGATCGACGGAAGGGGATGAAAGATGACTTGCGCAGATTTTGCTTCGCGTCGCGTGGGTAAAATGTGATCTAGTTGGTGAGACTCGTAGTGATCAACCACGATTAGCAGCTTCTACAGCTGCGAACGGAACAGGAGAATGATAAGATCTAAGCGTAATTCTAAGTTAAAAAACTAAAGAAGAACTCTCATCCTGGCAGGATATTAGTCCGTTGAGTAGCACCCTGACGTCGTACTGGGCACAATAGGATTCCTTGAATGTAGAGGATGGGATTTTGATGCGATTCTTGGAGAATGGAAAGGGATCCGTGAGTACGCTTCAGGTGATGGTTTCCAAAAGCCGGGTGTCGGAGGTTTTAGGACATCTAGCTAATGGACCCTGGGGGGGGGGCACTTTGGCGTTAAGAAGACTCTGGAGAAGGTTCGAGCAAGATTTTACTGAATAGGCTGCAAGGGCGATATCAAACAGTGGTGCTGCAAGTGTCAGTTGTGTGCACCATTAGGAAACCGAAAGGCTCCAATAAGACAATTCAACGTAGGAAGCCCTTTTGAGACAGTGTCAATCGATATGGCCTGTACATATCCTGACAGCGACTCCAGGAATAAGTACAGCTTCATGGCTATGAACTATTTTACGAAGTGGACCGAAGCGTATGCTACACCAAATCAAGATGCTGCAACCGTCGTTGTTCATATGGAGTTACGCGTCAATCAAGACGGAAAATTTGAGTCAATGTTATTCCAGAAGTTTGCTTATTGCTGGGGAATGATAAAGATCCGAACAACACCATTGCACTCATAATCGGATGGTATGGTAGAGCACACGGATGTGCCTTTCCAAGGTGGTCTCCTAAAATTAGAGAGACTGGGAACAATATTTACATCTATTTTTATTGGCCTATCGATTTGCGGATCATGAGAGCACTGAACATTTTAAAGGGATCTATTAGCGACATATTATTAATGTTTATAAACATAGTCACTAAATGAAAGGCACTTTTGAACATCTGCTATAATAATATTTATGACCAAATTATTTTCAAATATTTGATCCGAAAATTCAGGCAAATTCTAATTAGTACTGGGATACATCTCTAAAATGCACTTACTTTTGCAATAACTTAAGAACCATTAAAGATATCGAGGTGCGATTTTCACTAAAATCTTTGTTTTTTACTCTTCATTCAATTCCCCTTTGATAAATATGTCTTTCCATTTAATTTTTTTAAGTAAATGAACAAATACTGGCATGATTGGAAATAGCGCCCTCTAACATATTTAGAAAACATTAGAAAACTCAAATTAATCGTTTTTCTTGATCCCTGAGAAATTCTCTTTCGAACGATTCTAAGATTATTAAATTCCAACATGGGCATTGTGAGATAACCCTATTTACATGTAAACCAATTCACCAGGTCCTGCAGCTGTCCTTGTGCGATCTACAGAAAAAAGTTTCAAATAAAAGTTGTGAATAATAAAGATAACTGCCTATTCGCGTTTTGAGCATAATACCTTGTGCTTAAATTTTGGGAGAAAAATTGAATTTTGTTGTTGACCTTAGCAAATACTCCTCCTTGCGGTAGAAATTGAAACTTAAAAATAATTTTCAGCAATTTCTCTTGGCCACTTTACTTAATAAATTTTTTCCGCAAAGCTCTAGGCCTTATACTTTATGATATACAGCCGCGCGATACGCTTAATGGAACGCCCGGTATATATATATATATATATATATATATATATATATATATACTGTTTCAGAAAACTGGGGTTTAGATCTTGATGTGTGTTTACAATCCAAATTGTACGGCGCCTGCTATGAAGAGTGTTGATCGCTTCTTCCATCAACATGGGAACTTCAGTGTGATTCCGATTGTCCTTACTGCCACAGGGACTTTTAACGATCGAATAAAAGTGTTGTGCGACAGAACAGCTTTAACAGGGGTGCTATGTAGTGAGACCTCTCCTAGTCTACCATTGACGAGAATAATACATCTGAATGTAAACGTGGTATTTGTACACAAATAATAATTGGTAGCCACCCTGGGGCGTTACATATTCAGATGAGATGATTGACAGGTTACAAGAGAATGCACTGCAAAAAAAAACTTCATTAAGCTTATAATAGGAGCCTTCTAGATTTAATTTACAAGAGTCTATACATTCTTGGAATTCTCTAGAACATTTGTAATAGGTGTATAAATTGCCAGTTTGAGTTTAAGTTTTGATTAGAACACTAGTTATAAATACTCGCTGTAGGTTTGTTGTGGTTTGTTAACTATTCTTTTTAATCTTTCTTGGGAATAAAACCACTTATATTTGTGAAAATGATCTTTATTTACGTAAATAAGGATCATTTTAACAAATATAAGTGGTTTTATTCTCAAGAAAGATTAAAAAGACTAGTTATAAAGTCCTAAAATAAATTATTGTTAGCAGTATCAAAATAAATAGCTCTAAGAGATATAGATTATCGTTGTGATCGACATAAAGTAACATTTAGTGTTTCGGTAGTTAATTATAAATGCATCTAATAGTAATTAAGAGGATAGCATTTTAGCTTTAAAGAAATTAGTATTAGAGCTGTTGGTGATTAATTGAAAATAAATGGTTTTGAGGTCATTAGAATTTTACTGTAGCTACGAGTAGTCGAAAAGGCTTAGTCAGTTGATAATAAAGAACTGTTGCTATAGAGAAAGAGTTTTCGTTGAAGTATGTAATAAATATTTAAAATGAATCAATCTTCAACGATTTAAAATGAATTAACTTGATTGTTTTCTGCACGAAATCAACTTGGCCATATTGTATATACTTCTGTAGAACTGATATCTACGACCATTTGTACATGAAGATAAACTTTGAATCTGAACAAATAATGGAATAAGAAAACGCAGGAAATGAAACTTAAATTGTAATATTTCGGGCGCCTTTCTTAAACTTTAAAATACAATCTAAATATGAGCATGTATAAAATCCATTTAAATAACAGCTCAAAACTTATCTAAAAAACGAATCTCTTAAAATTAAAGAAACCGAAATATCTTTTAACATTCACAGTAAAGCCATTACGTCAAGTTAACTAATAAAATCATACAAGTTCCTATGTAACTAATACGCGTAAATTATTATTAACAAAAGGTACAATCTCTCGAAATTAATGACAGCATGACTTGCCAAAACAAGCTGATACTATTAATTTTGACAAGTTACAACAAAATGCATCAAGGAATCGTTCGGCAATTGTTTCTTTACATTTATGATACCAGAGAATCTGTTAAAATATAGAATAGTCCAAAGTATTATGATTTCACTTTTGCGATAAGAACATTTTCGAAATTAAAATTATTAAACAAAAAAGATACGAAGAAACAATTATTAGATTTATAAATTTTCATGAAAATTAACAAAAATAAAAGTAAACTAGTAAGTTAAGGAGGGGAAAATAAGTCAAAAACTAGAATACAAATAGGATACGAGAACTTACAAGAGGTTAAAGATTTTTGCTACCTAGGAAGCCAAGTAACGCAAGATGGGAAAGTGCAATGGATATAAAGCAAATATTAGTAAAAGACCATACTGCGTATAGCAAGAAGAAACTACTACTATGTTCAAATACAACAAACATAGAAACAAGGAAAAGATTGCTGAAAGCATGTGTCGAGCACAGCACTGTACGACTAGGAAGCGTGGGCAGTAGGAGAAACGAACAGGAAAATGATAGAAGCCTTTGAAATGTGGTGCTACAGACGTATGATGAAGATATCATGAACAGACAAAGTTAAGAACAAAGAGGTTCTAGAAATAGAATGGGTATCAAGAAACATGTGGAAAGCAGTAAAAAATAGAACAGGTAGGACGATAGGATACACACTAAGGCGCGAGGAAACATTGTGGACTATATTAAAAGCAGAAAGAAGACGTAGTGGTAGACCTGGATTAGACTACTACACATAGATATTGAAAGATGTAGGCTTTGGAAATTTAAGAGAAACATGTGGATTAGCTCAGAGTAGAAATCAGTGGAGGTACGCATCAACTAGTTTCAGGGCGGAACTTAATGATGAAAGAAGTATTTGTATTTAACCCTGTGATAATCGTAAACAACTACAGGAATTAGTTTTGCAATACTCTCGCCAAATGTTGGAGTAATTCGAAAATTATTGATTCGGCAAATTTAAAAGTGGTGTGGGTAGCCATCAGGTTGCTTAACACCTCTCCACTAAATATTGGTGTTATAGGGTATATTTTGAGAAAACAAAGGGGAAAAGTGCAAAAGATATAAAAAAAGTTTAGTACAGGCTCATGCTGTATCTAACAAGTAAAGGCAACGGCTATGTTTGAAGACAAACATAGAAACAAGAAAAAGATTGCTGAAAGCATATCTGTGGAGCGCGACATTGTACGGCTGCGAAACGTGAACAGTAGAAGAAGCAGATAGGAAAAAGATAGAAAACCTTCGAAATGTGGTGCTACAGACGTATGATGAAGATATCATGAACAGACATAGTTAAGAACACATAGGTTCTAAAAATATGTGGAAAGCAGTAAAAAATATTAGAGATAGGATAATAGGACACCTACTAGGGCATGAAGTAGTAATTCGGAATATATTAGAAGCAGAGAAAGGAAAAAGGGAGGTAGTGGAATACCTAGATTAGACTATTGTACACACATAGTGAATGATGGAGGCTGACCGAATTTCAGGGAAATGTGGAGGTTAGCTCAGAAGAGAAATCAATGGAGCTACGCGCCCAACCGGTTCCAGGACGGAAAGCTAATGATGAAAAAGTAAGTGTAGTTATCCCTGAAGATTATCGTAAGCAAATACAGATGTTCGTTTTGCAATACTCAACAAATGTTGATTGTGCGAAAGGATCAATTGGAAAACTATTGATTCGGCGTATGGCTACGTTTAACACCCTTCCGTTAAATATCAGTAAAATAGGGTATATATTGGGAAAACAATAGAAGAGGAAAGTGCAAAAGATATATAAAAAATAGATTAGCACAAGCTGTGCTGTATCTATCACGAAAAGGCAGCTGCTATGTTGGAAGACAACAAAGATAGAAACATGAAAAAGATCGTTGAAAGCATATCTGTGGAGCGCAGCATTGTACGACTGTGAAACGTGAACAGTGGGAGAAGCCCTTTGAAATGTGGTGCTACAGACGTATGATGAGGATATCATGGGCAGACAAAGTTAAGTACAAAGAGGTTCTAGAAATGATAGGGGAAGAAAAAATACGTGGAAAGCAGTAAAAAATAGGAAAGATGGCATAATAGGACACATACTTAGGCACGAGAGAATAGTACGGGATGTATGTTAAAGCAGAGAAAGGAAAAAATGAGAGGTAGATGTAGACCTAGATCAGACTATTGCACACCGATAGTGTAAGTGTATGTAAGTATAGTGTATGTTGTGGAAATTTCGGGGAAATGTGTAGGTTAGCTCAGAATAGGAAACAATGGAGCTACGCGACCCGATGATGATGATGATTTTCATGAATGTCATATATCGAACTTTAAGAACATGTGTTACAATTGTCCTTAAAGTCTACGCTGTGCAAAAATCAGATTTTTGTTCAAGTCATATTTGGAGGAACTATTATGACAACAGGCTGGTAACCCTACGTGTTTTGCGCAAGGTAATTATGGGACATAAACATGACTAATATAAATGAAATGCCGATGTTTTAAGATTCAGGGTAGTTATAAAAAGTTTCTCTTCTATTGTTTTCATAAACTTTGCTGACGTAATTGTTTCATTGTTTATTTTAGTATGTCTATTGCAATATACATTAAAACTAATTAATTACACATCATCACGCCGGTATATAAAACAATTCCCCATAACTGTAGCATATTTCATTGCTTAACAATCAAACTCAGTGTTTAAGTTTGTATTAAAAGCAAAAGCATTCCTAATTAGTTTACAATAAAATTAGTTTAACAGTTGTATAATAAACATTATTAATAATATTATGATTAAAGTGGCAAAGTTTATAAAATAATTGAGGTGATAAATATTCCATATTTACTATTTAATAATGAAAGCAGCGTACTTAATTTTAAGCATCTTATTATTTATGACTTCTAGAATTATTAATTGGGGTTAAGAACTGTAATCTATATGCTTTTTACTATGCGCACTGGATGAACCGCTTTCATAATAATTTAAAAAGAGAGCACCCTTATGTTCTCTTAAATTATTTATATTTATAATACAGAAAACGACTCGTGTTTCGAGTATATTACATTATTAGTGTAGAAAGTGACCCATTTCACCCTAGTAGGAGGGTTGTCGCACGAGGCGTCAACCGAGTGCGACAATTCCACGAGCGTGAAATGGCACTTTCGACATGAGTACTGTACACGATTTTTCCGACGACCACAACTAAAAAAAAAAATTAGGAAAAACATTTTAAATAAACTGTTGCTCTCTTCCTTAAATACCTTACCCCTTGATGCAGTCGCGCGAACGTCTAGTGGTAATGTCGAACAAACCTAACATCCTGTTTTTGACATTGTCGACTAATATCTCATCCGGCATATCACTCTAGAGTTGAATATTATTTCAACACTAAAGTGATGTTTACTTTCGCACTCTAGAGTGATATTTATTTTCACACTCTAGAGTGTTTACGCCACTTTCTAAATAAATAAGTAGTGTAGAATCTGTTGTTTTCATATGTGGTCGTCGGAAAACACAATTACAGTTTACTGAAATGTAACATCACGAAAGAAGACATGTACGTGCTACGTTATCACTTGTATTCTTATAATTTAAGTTGGAAATTTTAAGTCCATGTAGCATCTAGTTCATAAAGGCCAAATAAATATTTCGTTAAGCTTCGTTCATGTACAAACCGTATTGAAGCAGGGTTACCAATAATATTTTATTTTCACACAGGTAATTACCATTCCGAATGGACCTGCACCTTGAAGAAGATCTAGATTACTAGAACGGGTAGAATGGCTTGGTATGGCTCCAACCAAAGTAGTAGGGTTTTTAGTGAGAAACCAGGCTAAGACAGGTCTCCGAAAGAGGGCAGCAGCTGTTTGGATACTTACAGTGGCAGAGAACATAGGGCGACTCCGTGGCGTAGTGGTATGTGTGTGTCCCGGGTTCGAATCCCGACACGGTCCGCTTGAAAAATGTTAGGCGAGCATTTTTCACAAAAATACACCTTCGTTCGGATGAGAGGTAAAATGGATGTCCCGTGTGTGAGTGTTGTCACGCACGTTAAAGATCACCTTACTTGGAACAGTAGGGGTTCGGAAAAATTCCAAATTTTCCAAGTAAAAAAAACTCGCTTCTTGGCCAATGTAGTACCTTCGGGTGGAGCATTGGAAAATCACATATGCAAGGCAGAAATCATAGGGGTTGGTATGGCATTCTAAGATACACTAGTGCGATGTGGAAGGCGACGGGATACAACCACATTACCTGCCAAGTATACAGCGTACTTAAATTGTTTTCAAATGATGGCATCCTCTGGAGTAAAATAGTCCGGACTGAAAATAGACCCCTTTCGGATCTCCGGGAGGGGACTACTTCGGAAAATGTGATCGAAAAGTTTAAAGGAAAAGCAGGGAAAATTTTGCTGGTCGGAGCGTGGAATGTTAGAAGTATGAAGTAAGTAGGTAAGCTAGATAACTGGATAGGTTAGCACTAGACACTGTTTAATGATCAGCGAAGTTCGCTGGCCAGAGGCAAGGGATTTTTGGAGTGGAGACTTTCGGGTAATTCATACAGGATCAGACGAAGGAAATTCGGGTGCGGGGATAGTTATACAAAAAAGGAGACTGTGTAGAAAACTAGTTACAAAAGAATGAAAGAGTACTCACGGTTAGATTAGAATCTAAACCGGTAAATAGAGTAATAATACAAGTATACCTGCCTGCCTCTAGCTACAGTGACGAAGAGGTAGAAGCGATCTACGAAGATATCGAAGACTTACTAAGATACGTAAAAGGACATGAAAATTTAATAATTATGGGGGATTTTAATGCAGTGGTAGGCGATGGTATAGAAGGAGCGGTAGTAAGTTTATTTGGTTTAGGCACGAAGAATGACAGGGGAAATAGGCCAGTAGAATTTTACGACAAAAACAATTTAACCGTCACAAACACATTATTTCAACATCATGTTAGAAGACGATACACGTGGAAGATGCCAGTAGATGGGAAGATATCAAATAGATAACATTCTTGTTAGACAACGTTTTAGGAATCAAGTAAAAGACTGTAAAAGCTACCCAGAAGCAGATATAGGCCCTCACCACAGCATCGTAATTACGAAGGCCGCTTTTAAATTTAAAAATTTGATAAAAAGGAACTGCCGAAGGCACTTTGACTTTGAGAAACTAAAAGATAAAGATATCCAAGAAAGATTTGAAAAAGTCGAATGAATTGCTGGAAGATAACGGGAAATTTTTTATTCTAAGGAAATAGAAACAGAATGGAATAACATTAAATCAAGCTTAGACAAGACGGCCAGAAATATTCTGGGGTATACACAAAAGGAAAATAAGAAATCATGCATAACAAAGGATATTCTGAATGTAATAGAAGAAAGACGAAAATACAAAAATAGATCTGATGAAACAGGAAAACAAATACAAAGCCATAAAATGGGAAATTATTGGCAAATGCAGGAAAGCTAAAGAACGATGGATTGATGAAAAGTGTAACGAGGTACAAACTCAGATGGAAATAGGAAAGACAGACGAAGCATACAAATTAATTAGAATGAATTTTAGGGATATAAAACCGTATAGTAAAAATATAAGGGACGCACAAGGAAACGTCATTATAGAAAAGAAGCATACAAACTAATTAGAATGGATTTTTGGGATATAAAACCGTATAGCAAAAATATAAGGGTTGCGGGAGGAAATGTAAAGAAAGTGGTTAGATCGCAAGAGTATATAGGGAATTTATATGCAGGACATGAACTAACAGTATTAGAATAGGAATCAGACATTGAAAAGGATGACTTGGGATATCCTATACTTAGAGATGAGTTTGAATTAGCACATTAAACGGTCTGAAAAATGGTAAGACGCTAAAAGCTGCTGGAGAAGCAATAACGGAACGCCTCTTTCAACTTGTATATATATATATATATATATATATATATATATATATATATATATATATATATATATGGGACTGGCGAGATACCCTAAGATTCAAACGTAACATCTTAGTCACTATACCAAAAAGAAAGGTTCGGATAGATGTGAAAGTTTTCGAACAATAAATTTGACAGCACGCGTGTCAAAAATATTAACCAGAATTGTACAAAGACAAGTGGAAAAAGAGCTGAAGAAATACCAGGAGAAGATCAATTTGGGTTTAGGCGAAACAGGGGAACATGGGAGGCTGTTTTAACTCTGAGGGTGTTAATGGAGAAAACAATATAAAAAGGGGAAAGCGTTTGTAGATCTAGAGAAAGCATTCGACAATGTAAAATGGAAAAGAAATGTTTGAAATACTCGAAAAGATTGGAAAGAGTTTTAGATATAGACGGATAGTACATAGCTTATATAAGGAACAAACAGCAATAATAGAATTAGAGCAGGAACGTAGAAAGTAAATATTAGGAAAGGAGTGAGACAGGGATGTGCCCTATCCCCATTAATTTTTACCTTGTATACTGAAGATACAATGAATATTGTCAAATGCAGGAAGACATTTGGAATTATTTTGCAAGGACAAAAGATTCATATGCTAAGGTTTGCAGATGGTATAGCGATATTAGCATCTTAGCAAGGAAAAGTTACAAGCTACTCTTAATGAAATGGAAACAGTTATAACAGAGAGATGCGGTATGAAAATTAACAAAAATAAAACTAAAGTACTAGTTTGCAAAGGAGGGGAAAATAAATTAAAAGCTAGAATACAAATAGGTAACGTGAACTTGCAAGAGGTTAAGGATTTCTGCTAATTAGGAAGCCAAATAACGCAAAATGGGAAGAGCGCAAAAGATAGAAAACAAACATTAGCAGAAGGTCGTGCTACATTTAACAAGAAAAAGCAACTACTGTGTTAAAAGACAACAAACATAGAAACAAGGAAAAAATTGCTTGAAACATGTGTGGAGCACAGCACTGTACGGCTGTGAAACCTGGACAGAAGGAGAAGAGAACAGGAAAAGATAGAAGCCTTTGAAATGTGGTGCTACAGGCGCATGATGAAGACATTATGGACAGACAAAGTCAAGAACAAAGAGGTACTAGAAATGGTAGGGACAGAAAGAAGTATGTTGAAAACAGTAAAAAATGGGAGAGATAGAATGATATGTCAAATACTAAGACATGGGGGGAATAGTGCATAATATATTAAAAGCAGAAATAGGAAAAAGGAGAGAAGTAGATGTAGACCTAAGTTATACCATTTCACACAGATAGTGAAATATGTAGGCTGTGGAATTTTCAGGGAAATGTGCAGTCTAGCTAAGAATAGAAATCAATGGAGGTACGCGTCCAACCAGTTCTAAGATGGAAAACCTAATACTAAAAATATAACTGTGCCTAATCCTAATAATTGTTATAAGCAACTATAGGTATTGATTTTGCAATATTCTCAACTAATGTTAATTGTGCGAAAAGATTTACTGGAAAACTATTAATTCGGCAAATGTTTAAGTGTTAGAGGATCCTTGGAAGCCACAGGCTGCTTTACCCCCTTCGCATACCACTGAATCTCGATGAAATAGGACATATAATTAGGAAGCAACAGAAGGGAAACCAAGATGTATTTAGGCTGTGGGAATTTTAGGGAACGGTGTGCTAGCTCAGAATAGAATAAGTGAAGGTACGCGAGTTACGTTTCGGGCTTTGGGAGCGGTCTTTTTAAAAACTTCTTGTAACAAATTTTGACAAACTGATATAATTATTCTAAGTCAAAATAAAATTAATAATTGAATTAATATTAGGGCGAGTAGCCTAAGTAAACAACAATGTAAAAGCTGAAATACTCAAGACTGACTGACTGATCTGGGGCTCCCGGTGTATTTATGTTGTCCCTGCCCCTCACATGTCTGTGGGAACTTGCAGAGCTCGTGTGTGCTTATTTCTTTATTCTATTCATTATACAATGTAACACTCTTAATTTTTAAGTAATTGCGGTTTCTTAACCGTATGTGACTTGCACCTGCAGTATCACTTACGTCTGGAATACAATGTATTATATCCGTTCTCACAACTTGCTTGTGAACTTTTAATAACCTTTCTGATTTATCATTGAATTTACAATGTTGCGTCTTAACTTAAGTTTCAGGGAACTGTGTAGGCTAGCTCAGAATATAAATAAGTGCAGGTATGTGGTCAACCAGATTCTAGACGGAAAACTTAATGACAAAAAAAATTGCACTTAAACCTGATGATTATTAGAAACAACTACAGTTATGGGTTTTGAAATATTTTCAACCCATGTTGATTGTGCAAAAGGATATTGTTAAGGCTTTATAAGTATTTTGTTTGTAGTTGTATTATGCCAATCACAATTAATTTAAGTCCTTAAACTATTCCCCAGCTAGAACCCCTCCATTATCCCTACCTTTAGTGCAACGACATAAAAGGGTTGGTAATTTACGAGTGGACGACTATTCAACTTCGTTCTCGCTTGTCTTTGGTTCGTGATTTAGTTCGGTGCATCGAGCATCAGTAATTAGCAACAATTAGTGAACATTATACAGTCCATAATTATCTGATAGCAGTGCAAGTACAATCAACCACTACAACCAGTGAAAGGTAGGTGATATATTCCTTTAAATTATCATTTCCTTTGTGTGATTGTAAATGCAAATTAACATTTTTGATTAACAGATATATTGAAAGAATATTAATTCGGCAAATGCTCAATTGGGGGATCTTGGTAACCGTAGATAGCTTAAACCCCTTCACTTACCTTACATGTGATTTTCCAATGCTCCACCCGAAAGTACTAAATTGGCCAGGAAGCGACTTTTTTTACCTGAAAAATTTTGAATTTTACCGAACCCTTGCTGTTCCAAGCAAGGTAGGGATCTTTAACGTGCGTGACAACACTCACACACGGGACCTCCATTTTACCTCTCCTCCGAACGAGGACATATTTTTGTGAAAAATGCTCACCTAACATTTTCCAAGCGGACCGTGTCAGGATTCGAACCCGTGACCTTGGGCGTAGTAGTCACACGCATACCAACTACGCCACGGAGCCGCCTCCCTCTTCACTTAACACTGAATATCGGGGAAATAGAGTATATATTTGTAAACAATAGAAGGGGAACCAAACTGCATCTAACAAGAAAAAGCAGCGGCTGTTCGAAGACAAGAAACATAGAAACCAGGAAAAAATTATTGAAAGTATATGTGTGAAGCACAGCATAGCACGTCTATAAAATAGGGGCAGTAGGAGAAGCAGACAGAAAAACAGTAGAATCTTTTGGAATGTCGTGCTTCAGATGTATGAGGATGATAGTGTTATATATCGTCATATTACCTTACTTTCAATTCTTAAATTTACAGACTCTCATTTTACTTTATTTTGTTTATCAAGCTTTATGTGGTTACAGGACGTCCTTTCTCTTTGTGGAATATTTAGCATTATCTCAAACTCACAGCTTGTAATTGCTGTTACTCAGACTTCCTATTTTTCTTACATCAGAAACCACATTTTGTACTTTACACAGGAAACCTTTTTTTCCTGCGTCATTAATCTAATCTTACCAAAATACCCAAAGTTGAGGTAATCCAGCTCGGACCTTGCTGATGCACAATTTCATGCGGTTAGGCTATCAATTGAAACTTCCCAGTTTTTGTCGCTGATAACCTTCAAGAATCACTATATAAGCAACGGCCATTGCGAGATGGGCAGTAGTCAGTCATCGACAGGTAATGTTCAATCAATCCCAGTCAGGTCTTTTAGTAGAGTCAGTCATAGTCCAGCCAGCATAAACCATTCACCCCGACAAAGGGCCAGATCTACCGTGTACGTCCAATGATAGTCGCAAACCATCCCGACACAATGTAAGTCAAAATTATACTTATATAACTGTTGTACTAGGTTAAGTTATGTCATGTCCTACCATGTTCCGTTATGTTTTATTATTGTTATGTTATACTTGTTAATTGTTGCTGACATGTCCTTTAGTCCCTTTAAATTCTAAGTTGTGTTAACTCGATCCTATTACCTAACCAATCATTGTTATGTGCGGCCTCTAGAGCCAGCAGTTACTAAACCTGAGACTGCGTTCCCCCAGTAGTTATCACGACTCAGGCCGAAAGCGTACGTAACAATAGCATGGACAGACAATGTTAATAACAAAGAGGTTATAGAAATAGTAGGGGAATAAAGATATCTTTAGAAAAAAAATTGTTGAAATAGAAGAAGAGCAGGATACGTTCTAAGACATTTTTTTGAGAATAGTGCAGGATATATTACAAGCTGAGATAAAAAGGAAGTTGTAGACGTAGATCAGAACTATTGCACACAGATAGTGAAAAATGCCGACTATAGAAATTTCAGGGAAATTTGTAGGTTAGTTCGGAATAGAAAACAATGAGTACGCGCCTAACCTGTTCCAGGACTGAAGACCTAGTAATGACATGTAGTTAGTAGCTTTAACCATTGTACGCGCCATATCTGTCCCCGTTCGGGGCATTCCCTCTCTCCGCGCGAGCGGGTCCGAATGGTTCGCGCTAGTTAATGCGAGTCGGTCGTCAAGTCTCGTGATAGCCACAACTAGTAAAAATAAGTCTGCTCTATTCTTCTAATCCGGCATTGGACTCTTCCTTTCCTGTCTCCCTCCTTTTTTTCAACCCTTGGCCAAAAGCGGTAGTTACAGTGTTTAATGCCTCTCAAGTGCCCAAGGAACTTTCAGTAAGTGTTTTTATGCCTTTGTATGATTCTACTCCTATAAATTGTTCTCACCCTCACCCCTTAATAATTACAGTCCACACTCTATCTCGGAACCCCTTGTTTACGGCCTTTTGCACTCAAGGTGGTTCTATTTGTATCCCGTTACGGAGAACGGGTATTTGATAACAACCATTTTTAAGTCGACGATCTAACGTTTTACGAGTTCAATGAACTAATTCAATTAAAATAAAACTCTTTTTCTAGAATTAACTTACACCTATTAGTCTGAATAGAAAAGTGCACTAACTGCAATATGACCTATTACCTTAAGCTGCAGTTGAAATCTCTCACGACTGTAACTTTGGCGATCATGCTCTAAGGAAAAACTAAAGTTTACTCGGTTGATATTTTAATAAAATGACATCTTTACTAAAGCTATTAATTTCTGTTAATACTTTTAAAACTTTACAAACTATGTTTCATTCACGAAATAACTAAGGATGATATCTTATTTTAAAAAGAGGCATGCAGTATGAGTTCTTTAGCAAAGGTAAGGTTATGTCCCATCAATTCTTAAAATATAAATAACCAGTACGTGTATACTTACACAATGTTCCAAGCTCTAAATAAATACAGGAAGAAAATTATCCATAATATATACACTAATACAAAACTTTTTACCTGCTAGTTATCGAAATGCATTTCGAGGCGAAACCTAAAAGTAATAGCTTAACCCTAACCTGAAAGCAAGTTTTATGGATAATGAAGTACGGAACTTATCATAGCTTATAATTAGTAAACAAGTGGTTGTAGCATTTCCTAGCCCTTAAGTTAAAGTAAGTAAATTTTCCAAATTGTTTCAAAGCTAGCTTAAGTTTATCTTAATTGTGACTGAAAACCAATCAGATAATCACTTTGTGCACTAACATTTGATAGTAAATTTTAGAACCGTGGTGCCATAACCACGCGTATGAAAAAAAACTAGAGCACTGTCATGGTTATCAACCATAAAAAAGAATTAACCAGGTTTCATATAAAGCATCAATATAAGAACAGAGTATTCCTACCTTAAGTCAGTTTGTGTGCCAAAGACGAGTAGCTGCCTTCCGAGGGGACTATTCGCTCAACTGCAGTATGTAACCTATCGTACACCGCCAGCCTGTCTCTGGTATCATCTGAAAGCGAGTACGTACAACTATCAGTAAACCGGATACTTGTATGAAACAATTTCACTGGTTACAGAACATTGACTAATTTTGGACTTTATAGAACCGAAGCAAAGCAATGCCTTTTAAACGAGAGCATTTTAAGTAACATCGCGACTTGTCAGATTTCTTCACGTGAAAAGACGCGGCATAGTAATAATCTCTTTCGTTGCCCAGCTTGTATATGTAGGTATTTTCTCTTCAAAAATATTTCCCATCAACCAAACAACCACCTGTAAAGTATTCTTAAAACACCACCTGCAGATAAGCGCAAATAAGAAAGCAAATGGCCTCAATACAACATGAAGAATTCCACGAAGCATGTTTGCGTGAGTCTAGTAGTATCGGAACAACGTATTCAATCTGTTAGACAGATCTGCAACCCACATTGCAAAATTATATAGTTAAGTGTATAGCGGGTGGCCTACAACCTGTATAAAACCATAGAAATTTACAATTCAATTAATTATACCGTGAAAAAGTAAGCAGGTTGAGAATTTCCATTGTTCTCAATCTGTGTCCGTAAACACCTGTTTGATAACGGAATATCACGTTTTAACGTGATAATAATATTATCGAAGCTACTGTATTGATAACTAACATTTCCCCACTTTAAAGCAAAAAACATCTGGCAAGCATTTCTAACTTTTGTTGATTCCAAACCTCCATTTTATGCTAACACATTAAACGTAATTTTAATCCATATGTTCATAATTTATTTAAGAGATGTAGGTGTTTATACTTATTTCAGTGAACCCATAATTCAAGAATTTTTAGCCTTTGGTAACCAAAGCAAATTTCTCTACTTTGTAATAATAATTGCCTAGGTTTAGGACGTTATTAACATAGAATAGATTCAAAATATTTAACTTTGTAATTGAACACTTAATAAGATTTTACAGGATGCTTGAATAAGTAATCATTTCAATTTGAAAGGTAGTCAATACTTGTTCATGAAAATTTATATCATCGTGAATACAATACGAAATGCGAGATTTAATTGGGTAATGAACGATGCAGAAACTGCACGTAACAAAGGGTATATTTTTAGGAAACAATAGAAGGGAAAACTGCAAAAAATATTAAAAAATAGCACATGTCCGTGCTGTATCTAACAAGAAAAATCAACTGCTATATTCGAAGAAAACAAACATAGAAACAATGAAAAATTACTGAAAGAATATGTGTGGCGCATATCACGACTGTGAAACGTGGTCAGTAGGAGAATCGGATAAGGAAAAGATAGAAGCCTTTGAAAAGTAGTGCTACAGACATACAATGAAGTTATCATTGGCAGACAAAGTTAAGTATACAGAAGTTCTAGAAATAACAGAGATAGGATGATCGGATACAAACTAAGGCGTGAAGGAATAGTGCCGAATATATTAGAAGCAGAGAAAGTAAAAAAGAGATGTAGAGATAGACCTAGATTAGACTATTGCACACAGGCACGTGTACGCTATGGAAATTTCACGGAAATGTATAGGTTAGCTCACAATAGAAATCAATGGAGGTAGGCGTTTAAACAGTTCCGGGACGGAAAACTTAAAGGTGAAAAAAGTAATTGTATTTAAACCTAATGATTATCGTAAACAACTGCAGGTGTTAGTTTTGCAATATTCTCAATAAACATTGATTGCGCGAAAGAAGTAATTGAAAAACTATTGATTCGGTAAGTATCTAAATGGTGGGGGGATCTTGGTAGCCGTCAGGTTATTTAAGCGCTTCGCGTACCATGGATTATCGGTGAAATAAAATATTGTATATTTTCATGAAACAATAGAAGGCAAAAAGTGCAAAAGGTACAAAAAAGGTTAGCACAAGATCGTGCTGTACTGAACAAGAAAATCAGCTGCCATGTTCGAAGACAACAAACATCAAAACAAGAAAAAATAGCTGAAAGCATACATGAGGAGCACAGCATTGTACGGCTGCTCTCCCCCCCCCTCTTGAAATGTGGTGCTACAGGATGTATGATGACGATATCGTGGACAGACAGGGTTAAGATGGGTTGTTAGGTTTGATCAGTGACGCGCGCGCGCGCGTCACTGACCAAACCTAACAACCCATCTCCATCTAGTGGTAATTAATGTAACCATTATAATTTGATTCCTACTTCGTATTAAACATTACGTTAATGTTTTCTGTAACCATCAGATGGACAAATGAGTTCAATCACCTTCCACCTGATAATGAATATTCAGCAAAAGCTCGACTTTATGCCATTCTGTTCAGTTAACAATCGTGTTACAACCTGCAAATTTAATTTTGTAATAGTTTACACAGTGGTTAATATATCTATTATAAAGTGTCCAATGCGTTTTTATGTAAGTAGAAACTTTTGTTCTGAATGCATGCTTAAGAGGTCATTTCTAAATTTTTTGTTTATAAAGATATTGGAATGAAATTTTTTATATGAGTCAAGTTCATTCAATCAGAACCAGCTTTTATTATAGGGAGATTTTTGGATTTATTTTTTTGAAATTTTGCTTGCTTTTCGAGATAATCGCGTTTTAAGCACTTATGGTTAAAAAAATGGTTATTTGATTTTAATTTGAAAACGGTTAGAGATAGCTAAATTTTGCAAAGACAATTATTTGCGTATTTGAGTATGTGGAATCCATGGGCGTAGTTTTCTTATTGGTATGTAGTACCTTTTTGGTTTTTTAATGATAACACGGAAAAGGTTAAAGATATCAACATTTTATAAAAACAATGACTTGCGTATTTGAGTATGCTACATCGATCGGTGTAATTGTTATATTGATGCGTAGTGCCTTTTTGGTTTTTTACAGATAACACGAAAACGGTTAAAGATAACTAAATTTTGCAAAAACAATTATTTTCATATTTGCGTATGCCACATCGATCGGTGTAATTGTTATATTGATACGTTGTGCCTTTTTGGTTTTATACAGATAACACGAAAACGGTTAAAGATAACTAAATTTTGCAAAAACAATTATTTACATATTTGCGTATGCTACATCGATCGCTGTAATTGTTATTTTGATACGTAGTGCCGTTTTGGTTTTTTACAGATAGCACGAAAACGGTTAAAGATAACTAAATTTTGTAAAGAAAATTATTTTCATATTTGAATATACCGCATTGATTGGAGCAATTATCGTATTAGTATATAGCGCCGTTTTGGTTTTTTTTGATGATGACTTGAAAACGGTGTAAAATATAAAAAATTTGTAAATATGATCATATGATTGTTTTAGTAATACGCATCGATTCATGTAATTGCTATATTTATATCTAGCGCCGTTTTGGTTTTTGATTTAGAATTTGAAAATGGGTTATATGTATATTTTGTATAGACAATTATTAATATATTTAAGTATGCTTTATCGATTTGTATAACCATCACATTCTTGATTAATAACATTTGACTGAGATAGTGTTTCCGAAATATACAGCAATATTTTGTTTAGTAAAGAATATGATTTTGCTATGGTTAACTATGTTGTTTTAATTGCGTAATATGTTGTGATAATTGAGTGTGTGGTAGATCCATGGTGTTTGCGGCATAGTTCCAACTCAACATCTAAAGACTAGCGACTGGGCTATGTGGTAAACGTTAATGCACTGTGTTACCTTGCATTCAAATATCATGACAATAAGTAAACAATACATAGTATTTAGCGGTCTCCATTACAGCCCTGGCTATAACGTGGTGGCCGCCATGGCAACCGTCAAACATGGTGACCGCCACATGGCGGCCATGGTGGCCGCCATGGGGCGGCCGTCATGATGGTCGTGTCGGTCTCAAAACACATCAGACAAGTTTGGTTAAATTGTTGCAATTTGTTTTTGGTATACCCGTCACGATGTGCTTGTTTTTTTTAATTAATCACAATTTAGTCTGTTTAATGACTTGCATGTATTAGATGACCTTCAGTTCGCTATTTGGGCTGGGTGTACAGTATAAATATGGGGGTGTGCGCTAATTCAATCATTCTGTTTGTAAACTCTGCGGTCAGAAAGGTCCAACCCCACCTGCTGGGAGTCAGAGCTATGCCAATTCACATCGATTTTAAAGTTTGTTGTTGCGTATAGCTTTGTGATATTGCAACAATATTAAACTAGGGCTTTATTTGCTTAATTAGATCTAAGTCTGGTTGTGGGTGCTTTAATGGCAAAGTTCCCTGAATTTATCCCCATCAGAATAGGGTGATAGTGTCTTATAGGGTGAAATTGCCTCATAGGGTGAAATTGCCTCGTAGGGTGAAAGTGCTTCCACCCGTATTGGCCAGCATGGTTAGCAATTATATAAGAAAACGAAGTAGTGGATACAGTAAAGAATCTTTATAAAAGCTATAGTCGTAAACGGGTTATATTCTAGCATAGAGTCATGTATAATTAAAGCATAAGCCTTTATCGACGGATCAAAATTTCTAGAAGTTTCAAATCCCATTCTTACATCAACAGTTGTGACCTTGATGCTTTCAAATTGATGCGACTTCCTGTCTCTACTACTGGCGTTGGTGGTTGTGGTGGTGTTTGTGGTGGTGGTGGTCGTGGTGGTGTTTGTGGAGGTGGTGGTGATAGTTGTGGTGGTGTTTGTGTTAGTGGTGGTGGTGGTGGTTGTGGTGGTGGTGGTAGTTGTGGTGGTGGTGGTGGTTGTGGTGGTGGTTGTGGTGGTGTGTGGTGGTGGTGGTGGTTGTGGTGGTGGTTGTGGTGGTGACGGTTCAGATCAGGGTGCCGAGTGCAATCCATGCCCACGTAAGCTAAAAAATGATTGGCCGAAGAAAGCTATTGTGCAAATTTTAGATGATAATGTTGTTTAATACTGTTACCAGATGTGCGATTTTTTTTGCAAGTGCGTTTGCGGTTGTGGGGTGAAGGGTCTAGCACCCCGATCGGGGTGTCGAGAGCGAGATTCATGCCTGTACCTAAAAAGTACTTAGTTGAAGAAAACTATTGTACAGATTTTTGTTACTAGATGTGGGAATATATGCGACGACCTCGGGGTGCATGACCTTTGTATCTGGCAAAAATTGTCTTTTTGAACCTTAGAATTTCCCATGTTAAATTCCATAAGAAAACCGGTTTTTTGATCTCGTACGAACATAGCATACCGACTAACGAGAATAAGGAACATTCATGTCTCGTCTCTTTCCTAATATTTACTTCTCTACGTTTCTGCTCTAATTCTATAACAGGTGTTTGTTCTTTGTATAAGCTATGTATTATCCATCTGTCTCTTTAACACATTCCAATCTTTTTGAGTATTTCGAACATTTTTTTCCATTTTACATTGTCGAATGCTTTTTCCAGATCTACAAACCCTTTATACACGCTTTCCCTTTTTTCTTTTGTTTTCTCCATTATCACCCTCTGAGCTAAAATAGCTTCCCGTGTTCCCCTGTTTCGCATAAACCCAAATTGATCTTCACCTAGTATTTCTTCAGCTCGTTTTTCTATTCGTCTTTGTACAATTTTAGTTAATATTTTTGACACGTGTGCTGTCAAACTTATTGTTCGAAAATTTTCACATCTCTCCGAGCCTTTCTTTTTTGGTATAGTGACCATGATGTTTCGTTTGAAATTTTTGGTTATCTCGCCTGTCACACACATATAACCTACAAGTTGCAAGAGACGTTTTGTTACTACCCGGTGCCCAATTTTTTTTAGACTCTTTAATGCTAATTCAAACTCATCTTTAAGTATAGGATATCCCAAGTCATTCTTTTCAATGTCTGATTTCTGTTCTGGTACTTCTAGTTTCGCTCCTGCATATAAATTTCGTATATATTCTTGCCATCTAACCACTTTCTCTACATTTTCTATAATGATGTCTTCTCCCGCACCCTTTATATTTATGCTATCCTGTTTTATATCCCTAAAATTAATTCTAATTAGTTCTATGCTTCGCCTGTCTTTCCTATTTCTATCTTAGTTTGTACCTTTGCGCTATTCATCAATCCATCGTTTTTATATTTTCTGCATTTGCGAATTCTTTCCCATTTTACGACTTTGTACCTATGTTTTCATTTTTCGTCTGGTCTGTTTTTGTATTTTAACTTTTCTTATATTAAATTCAAAATATTCTTTATTACCCATGGTTTCTTATTTTCTTTTTGTTTATACCCCAGAATATATGTGGCCGCCATGTCTAAGCAGGATTTAATGTTATTCCACTCTGTTTGTACTTCCTTAGTATCAGTAATTTTTCCCGATGTCTTTCAGCAATTCATTTGACATTTTTTCAATATTTTCGTGGATGTCTTTATCTTTTAGTTTCTCAAGATTAAAGTGCCTTTTTCCGTTCCTTTTTTCAAATTTTTTAATTTAAGCGCAGCTTTCATAATTACGATGTTGTGGTCAGTGTCTATATCTGCTTCTCGGTTGCCTTTACAGTCTTTTACTTGATTCTCAAGCCGTTGTCGAACAAGAATGTAATTCATTTTATCTCTACCCATGTCTCCTTGCAATAATAACATTGTAATATGAAGTAATAAGTGCAACGACTTAGGAGTTATAATCTTGATTCATATGATGGTGTTTTTGTCAGGTGATCAAAAAATAATGAAAATGTGAAAAGTAGGTATGACGTATATTGACTTGAACCTATACATCAGAACAATCTAGAAAAATCATGTCAACAGTTAATGATGTGGTTTGTTCGTAACGTTGTGAGCCTAAGATATTTCGTTCTCTACAACGTATTGACAAGAAGTTGAAAATATTTTATCGTTTTATGACCGTCATAAATAAAGCTATGCTTGAAAATTACTGCATGCGAGGTATTTGTGGGATCAGAACGTGCTGATGCCCGGATTAGTGAACTGTTACGATGCTGTTTGTAATTTGAAAACAATCAATAGAACTTGTTTTTAGCCATGCTTTTTGTACTTTTTTAGGTTATGCATTAAATTTGATTATTTTTAACTAATGATTTCAGTTTGGAAGATTTTAAAAACAGATTTTTTTCTCACAAACTGCTTTAATTATACCATAATATTGATGTTGTCATCTAAAACTTTAGTATTGAGAGATTTGATTTATTTACCGATTGTCGGACTTGCTTCCACCGCTATAATTCGATAAATTATCGACACCAAACAAGAATATTACCTATGTCTAAATTCTGATCCAGAATTATTTGAAAAAAATATCTGCTTTATATTTCTCAAGAGTGGTCATCCGGTAATGGAACCTGAAACTTTTGGCCGGTAAGGGAACCTGAAACTTTTGGCCCCCGCCATCTTAAAAAGCCGCCAGCGTCCTCTCTGTAATTTGGAGTCTCTTGACAAATGTGTTGAGTATGGTAGGATGGGCCTCTAAGAGACATGGGCCACCATAAGACAATTGAATATTTTTGTTCAGACATACTGTAGACCTATATTGGTCATGTAACTAAATAAGTATCAGGTGGGCATTCACCAACATAATGATCTATTGCAAGGGGTATGTTTAATCGAGTTGTGCCCACCTGTGAGTGTGTATCTCATCAAAATTTTAGAAAACTGCATTTTCGTCCAATCGTCAAAAGAAGCATAATAGTAGTGAAGATATATTTTGTATACCATTTTTCAGAACAGTAAATAAGCATTATTTTGTTCATCATAAATGTATAAAACTGCAAATAATAATATATATATCCATAGACGTCTTTTAACCAGGTGCAAATGAGCCACAGTGAGACTTATTTTTAGGGCCACCTTAAGACACCGCCTCAAAGTGGCCCATCTAAGAAATTGAGCGTATCAGGTTTTTTTGTAAATATCCAGAGGTAGCCAAAGGAAAAACCAGAAATATTTTTTTCAGAAGAACATATGAGAAGAGCTGTTCGACAAGTACTAATGGGTAGGGTGGTGTAAAACTTCTCTACGTAAGGCTGCAGACGATAATGGTTTATCTTTTTACACGTTGCGGAGATATGTTAAAAAGGAAATAGAAAAGGCAGATCCTAATATGCAGGTAGCCATGAAAAGCAATTACAAACTTAGATTAATTTTCAGTGATAAAGAAGAAAAGGCGCTTGTAGATTGTCATCATGTGCTATAAAATGTGTTATGGAAAAGTAGCAAAAGATACTAGAAAATTGGTGTATGAAATGATGGAAATTAACAAAAAGAAAATTCCGTTAAGTTGGGAAAAAATTAATTGGCTGGTGTTGACTGCTTACAAGGGTTCTAAAAAGACATACCAAAGAATTGAGTATTCGGCATCCTGAAGGATGCAGTCTTTTAAGAACTTCTCATTTAATTAGCATACTGTAAATTATTCTTTGATAATCTTAAAAAGCATATTATCGCTCCGAAGCATTCTCTAATGGTACTCACATCTCAACCTTGACGAAACCGGCACGACGACCGTACAAAAACCCAAGAAAGTTATATCGGCAAAGGGAATTAAACAAGTTGATCGATGTACCAGTTGTGCTTGCTGCATAATCAATGCCAGTGGAAATACTTTACCACCTGTCATGGGTTTTCCTCAAAAAAAAATTAAAAGCCATATTTTAAATTCAGCCCTACCTGGTACTTAGGTCTTGCAACTCCAGCGGGTTGGATGAATGGCGAACACTTTCAATGTGTAATTAAACACTTCATAAAATGTAGTGGATCCTCTAAAGAAGCCCCTACAATCTTAATATTCGATAATCATGATAGTCACCTTTAGAAACACATAATATTGTTAACGATAATGGAGTTCAAACTATTGCGCCATCTCCATACGGTAGCCATAAGCTGTTTGCTCTGTTAAAGGCATATCATAATGCTGCAGTTGATTCCTGGCTTCAACATCATCTTGAGACACCGTTATCTATCCATGAAGTTGTTGGTTGTGTAGGTATGGTATTCGAAAGATCCATGACTCTATTAAATATAAAGGCAAGTTTCAAGAAAACTTGAATTTTTCCTTTTGATGGGGAGGAATTCACTAGTGATGACTTTTTAAGTAGTTCAGTTACTGATCGAGATATTTTAAAAGATTCAGCTTTGCCCATTGGCGATGAGCAAACTGCGTCAACGACTATGGAAATTCCAAGTGTGATTGAAGATCTTACTTGTTTATTGCGCGGAGGTCTTATAAATTTGTATATCGACTTACATCGGCGTTGTTTTTTGTTGTTCTAAGCTGCAGTTCCTATTCTTTCAACCAAGTGGACTGTATGCGAAATTGAGTCTGTGTTACCTTGCACTTGCACTGTGTTTTTTAGGGATTTAACAACTAAAGTCTGCGGCACTTGACTAACTTACGGTACCGAACGAAAAAACCGACGACTGTTCTGCTTCGATATCCATAAGAAAGTGTTTGTTCACTACTCTGTCCAACTTATTCACACATGCACAGGGAATTTTTATGGCAGGATATAAGGGAACAAGGGATGACAGTTTTACAATTAGATTTACAACTACGAATTTGAAGTAACTTAAAATTAACCACGCAACGTGCGACAAAGATACCGAACATCCCGCCCACCAAAATAAGTATGAACTAACTTATTTTATATTTAAAAATAATTAGAACTATTAACTAAGAAACCTAACCGACAAACTTATATAAGTGAATATATGTGTACATACCATTAAATATCAAGTAACTGGCAGTAAACATAGTTTCACTAGGGGGCGTTTAACTAACCCGTGGGATGTCTTGACTGTAGCTACCCGAACGATACCGTCTCTACCAGGGTGAACATCTACTACTCTTCCTAAACGCCACTGTAGAGGGGGCTTATTTTCTTCCTTCAAGAGGACAAGCGAATCAATAGGTAGGGTAGCGGAATTCTTCAACCACTTACCTTTCTGCTGCAACGTGTGCAGGTATTCAGCACTCCATTTCTTCCAAAACCCTTGTTGCATTTGCTGCAACAATTGCCAGCGATTCAAACGAGAGGTTTATGGACAACAAATCTGGATCTGGTAACACCGAAACTGGTTCAACATTAAGAAAATGACCTGGGGTCAAATACGAGAAGTCATGCGATTCGCAACTCAGTGCGCATAGTGGACGTGAGTTGAGAATCGCTTCGATTTGAATCAATACCGTTTAGAATTCTTTAAACGACAAAATTTGTTCACCGATAATTCTCTTTAAATGGGATTTTACAGATTTAATCCCGGACTCCTACAACCCACCAAAATGAGGAGCAGCAGGAGGATTAAACACAAATTCGATTCCCTCAACGCCTGCCGAATGGCGCATCAATTGAGAGATTTCACGAGAGGCCCCAACGAAATTAGTACCATTATCACAATGGACTTGAATACATTTGCCTCTTTGAGCAATAAATCGACGTAAAGCACCCAAGAAAGCGTCTGTCGACAAGTTAGACACTAGTTCCAAATGGATGGATTTAGTGCTGAAACAAATAAATAAGCAAATGTACGCTTTCAATGATTTTGCGCCACGACATCGATTCATCGTGACAGAGAAAGGTCCACCAAAGTCGACTCCCGTATGTAAAAACGCCTTACCTGGAGTTAACCTAGAAGCTGGTAAATCCCCCATAGGGGGGCATAAAGCCACAGGGTTTACACGAAAACAACGAATGCAGGATTTCAAACATTGCCGAAGAGCCCTCTTTGCGGACAAGATCCAATAATTTTGAGTTAGTAAAAATTGTGTTGTTCGATTTCCAGGATGTAAATGTCTTTCATGACAATCTAATATAATAAGTTCAGTCAACCGATGCGACCGAGGAAGCAAAATTGGAAATTTTGCATCATGCGACAACTCTGAGTTACGTAGGCGACCGCCCACCCTCAACAAATCACGACTATCTAGAAACGGACTAAGGTTACGAAGTTGTTTACTAACCAGTTTTAATATTTGCAATGTCTTGAGCAAAAACATTTGTTTGAACTCTTTTAATCAATAAATGTATAGCCTCTTGCTGCTGAGCTGGAGACAAACGATCAGAATATTTTGAACGCAAATCTGCTGGACATTGAACATTACGAATGAAATGACGAATACATGTAATAATCCTACAAATTTTCTGCAGTTTTGAAAATTTATCCAACAACAAATCTAAGAAATTCTCAGACATAACGACTGTTAACGACAAAGTACGATATTCGACGTCCATCTGAGATGAGTCGATAAGTTTTGGCAGCGATGTTACTGGCCATTCTTCGCTACGACGCACTAACCAGGAAGGTCCTGTCCACCATAATGGATGATGAACCAACTCTGAAGCCAAAAGTCCACGTGAGGCACAATCCGCAGGGTTATCCTGGGACTTAACATGTAACCACGAAGATGGAGGAATACGTTCTTGAATATGCGAAATACGATTGCTAACGAATGTCTTCCACTTATGCGAGGAAGACCGAATGCAAGACAAAACAACAGTAGAATCTGACCACGCGAAAATATTACTAAATGATAAAATATCTGTATAAGTATTTTTGACGAAATCTACTAAGAGTACGGCAGCACACAATTCGAGACGGGGCAATGAAACGCGATTACTAGGAGCAACCTTCGATTTTGCGCATACTAAGGATATGGTAATATTACCTTCTAAATCGAACGAACGAAAATAGATGACAGCTGCATACCCGGCTTCAGAAGCATCACAGAATCCATGCCACTCCACCTTTTTAAAATTATGACATACGATGTGACGCGAAATCTCAATATTCGAAACCGCTGGCAATTCACCCAAAAAATGTTTCCATTTTTGTATGACTTCCAATGGAGGCTCTTGGTCCCACCCGAGACCTAAAAGCCAAAGATCTTGAACTAAACGTTGAGCGAACAGTACTACAGGTGCTATCAAACCGAGAGGATCAAAAATTTTTGCGATAGCCGACAAAATATTACGCTTAGTGCAAGTGCGCTCTTCAACGTCTAAGTTGTATAAAAATGCATCTGTAAGAGCACGCCACGAAAAGCCCAAAATTTTTATTGAACCACTATCTTTATCCTGAAATGTAATTGCGTCCGAACTGGACAGGGACTCCCTCAAGTTGGACATCACTTCCGGGCAATTACTACTCCATTTTCTTAATTGAAAACCACCACTAGTGCAAATACTATTCAATTCACCAATTAATTGATTAGCAGCTTCAATCGAATTACATCCAGTGACTAAGTCATCAACATAGGTATCGCTCGCCAATACCGATGACGCGAAAGGAAAATTAATTGATTCTAACCTTGCCAATTCTTGAACAGTACGCAAGGCCAAAAAAGGCGACGACGAAACTCCATAAGTTACAGTATTTAATTTAAAGTCCATAATAGGATCTGACGGAGAAAATCTCCAGACGATACGTTGATAATCACGATGAGTATCTTTAACCAAAATCTGCCGATACATTTGTTTAATGTCAGCCGTAATTACGATAGGATGTACACGAAAGTGTAATAACAAAACTGCAATGTCCTTTTGCAAAGCAGGGCCAATAGCCAAGCTATCATTTAACGACTTTCCAGATTGATCCTGACACGAAGCATCGAAAACCACACGCAATTTGGTGGTAGTGCTATCCCGCTTATGTACACCATGATGGGGAATGTAATACATTTTTTCATAACCCGACGAATTTTCAGGCGATTTCACTTGAACCATGTGACCGCTTGTCAAATAATCCTCCATAAATTTTTGATAATCTGAATACAATTCAGGATTTTTTAACAAACGACGTTCTAACGACAAAAATCTTTTAATACAAATTGATCTCGTACCCACAAATGAGGGTTCCGAAATTTTAAAGGGCAAGGACACTACAAAACGACTGTCCTTGTTACGTCTATAATTTTCCACAAATTGATTTTCACACCTTTCTTCTTCCGGAGAAATGTGTTTCTTGAAAGGAATATTTTCTAATTCCCAAAATCGACAAATGTCGCTGTCTAAGGGCTCAACGAAAGCACACAACGACGTAATAGAACTATTCGGGGAAACGACCTTTCCCGTTAAAACCCAACCAAAGGTTGTTTTAATAGCAACGGGCTCGTTAGCGACACCCCAACGAGACTCGTTCAACAAAACCTGAGCAAAGATTTCCGCTCCGAGTAGCATGTCAATTTTACCAGGAACATTAAAATTAGGATCAGCTAAGGCCAAACCTCGAGTATGCGACCATTCCTTGACCCCTATCGACGACGAAGGTAATTGATTACAAATGTTAGGTAAAATATAACAATCAATTCCATATGCTGGAGACCGTGCTCCCGAGGGGCTGACTACACACGATAGTGCACCAGACACCAACGACGAATTCAAGCCAAGTCCTTGAACAGTTACATTGGCTCTCCGTTTCCTTAAACCTAATTTCTGACGGCACCTTTCAGTCATAAAACTTTCCATGGATCCGTTGTCTAATATTACACGAACAGATTGCAATGTTTCTGTATAATCAAGCACCGACACCATTGCCGTAGCTAACAGCGTGGTTGTGTGTTCTAATTACGTCGAAATCAACGAACTAGTGACAGGTTGTTCATGCACAACCGACGACGACAGATTGTCTTTACTAGGTCTATTAGTAGAAGTAAGTCTAGGCGCCGCTCTCCGAGGAGACGCTGACCTTTGACGATGGGTTTGTCGGCGTGGCGACACCGATTTTTCTTGTTTATCGAAGTGAAGCAACGAATTGTGCGACTGATGACATTTCCTACACGACCAATCTAACGTACAATTTTTCATCGAATGTGAAGTATTTAAGCATTTGATACAAAGATTTTAAGCTTTACCACCTCAAATCTTTCTTGAGGGTTTTATCGAGAAACTGCTTACATCTATAAATAGGATGCACAGCTTGACAGAAACTACAATTTTTAACATCATTGGTGGTACCAACTAAAGAAGTTTTAGCCGAAGTGCTAACAAACCTTCCTTTTTCTCTTTCTTTAACGGAATCTCGAGCCTTTAAGCATGTTCCTGAAGCAATGTAATTTATTTCCAACACTTTACATTGTTTTTCAATGTACGACCTTAAATCTTTGAACGAGGGAATTTCGTCATTATTTCCTAATTCGAAACGCTTTAAAATGTTTGTATCTAATTTTTTCGATAACAGATTAAACAACATGAAATCTAATAAATCTATTTCCATCTGCCTTAACGCGAATATATTTTCATCAAAACAACTAATTAATTACCGGAGTTCCGCATGTGAGTCTGAGGAACTGACCTTAGGGCATTTTTCGAGAGCATTAAAATATGTTGAAAGTAATAACTTCTTGGACTGAAAACGATTACTAATGATTTTATAGGCTTCCTCGTATGCATAATCATTTAATGGCAAGTGTTTTATTAAGCCACGCGACGACTCATCTAATGTATCAACGAGATGGCAAAATTTTTCAACGGGTGACAAACTGACATTATCATGAATCAACCGCTTATAAATTGCATTGTAACTCTCAAAATCTGAAATGCGTTCAGAGAAGGGACTGAAAGATGTTTCACATCGAATCTAACAATTTGACGAAAAAGAATTATTCATATTTTCCACCTTTGGCTTATTTTCTACCCGATCTAATTCGCATTGTTCAGCGATAATACGAACATCTAATAGATAATCATCGATTTTCACTCTAAGGGCCGAGAATTCATCCAATTGTTCACTTTCTTCATCAAAGAAAATATCCTTGCAAAAGGATTTGAAATGCGTTTCAATCTGTTCGACACTTTTAATCGACGCTCTAATTAAAGCAATCGATACGTCTTCCGATTGGTTGAATTTGCTGTCTATATGATCCAACCTTTTAACTACAAATTTAGCTTCAAGAATAGCTTTATCAATTGATGTAACCATATTTAATTAATGATTAATGAACGACAATAAAAATTAATGTAAAAACAATGCGTGACTTGAATACGCTAAATTACTAATTCATCTACGAAATTAAATTATTAATAGAAAAATGCAACTAACTACAGTGCTCGCCCGACAAAGCTTTTAAGGTTTCAAATAAATTTCAACCCCTTTGTTATACAAGTTGCATGAACCCGAATGGTTGCTCCAACTTGAAATGACAGATAAGGTAAAGATTTAGGATACAATAACCCTCATAAATAGTTTACATAAAAAGACACCGACGATCGACCCTAATCTTTGCCACAAAGGATAAGGAATGTATTGTAAAATCTACCGTTATAACCAGATGTTTTTATCATTCAATTTGCAAGCAAGATGTTCTTTTCTGTGTAACACGTTTAACCATAATAAAAACTACGACAATTTTATAAATTTAAGTATAATGAGCTTAAAGGATAGGAACTAATTGAGTAATTAATAATCCGGTGATGAAGGCCAATTTGTTTATTGCGCGGAGGTCTTATAAATTTGTATATCGACTTACCTCGGCGTTGTTTTTTGTTGTTCTAAGCTGCAGTTCCTATTCTTTCAACCAAGTGGACTGTATGCGAAATTGAGTCTGTGTTACGTTGCACTTGCACTGTGTTTTTTAGAGGTTTAACAACTAAAGTCTGCGGCACTTGACTAACTTACGGTACTGAACGAAAAAACCGACGACTCTTCTGCTTCGATATCCATAAGAAAGTGTTTGTTCACTACTCTGTCCAACTTATTCACACATGCACAGGGAATTTTTATGGCAGGATATAAGGGAACAATGGATGACAGTTTTACAATTAGATTTACAACTACGAATTTGAAGTAACTTAAAATTAACCACGCAACGTGCGACAAAGAGACCGAACATTACTAAAGAAATGCCATCAACTTCTGTGGAAACACCACATATTATGAATGATCCTGTCAATAAACATTATGAAATGGCAATTTCATCTACCTTTTTAAATACACCACAGGTTTCAGATAATCCGACTGCTATAATTTTTGTCAGTCCGTAGATATTCAAAGAATATCCAAAACCAGGCAAAAAAAAATACAAAAGAACCAACGTAAACGAGCGACAACCCACCCAAGTACGTACACACGCACGCACGCACACAGGTACGCACGCACACGCATGCACACGCGCACACGCATATTGCTATGTTCGCCTATGATTAGTAGGAGCGCCACTAATTTTGCTGTGACTCAGATACAGCGAACTGTATTAATGAGAATGCAATAGGAAATATGAAATTACTATCTTACCTTCCTTTTCCTTACCTGGCTAGCTCGACAGAAATTATACTGTCGAATTTACGAAAATGAAATGAAACACAGAAATCCCAAAATAATCTATGCATTCAAAGACATTTTTCTTTCATACAAAAGAATCGCTTACATTTATGAGACAGCTTACAACTTAAGTTCATACGAAAATTATTCTTAAAAGTTACTTATTAATTAAAGTAATTCTTACCTAATTTTGATAATAAGTACAAAATCCTTTTTAATTTATATGTGGATATTTGCCTACCGTTTATTACCCCGCTTGTGGTTTGGCCTATGACGCTGCGCAGGTTATTTATAAAGGTAAAAATGCTTCGAACTCTGACCTCAAAATTTTGCTGGAAATTATTCTTTTACAAAAAATTTTTTATAAGATTAAGAGCTTATTCTAATTTAAATTACAAATATTTAAATATTCTTATCAGTTACAAAGAAAAATCTAAATTTTTATATTTGCAAAAATATTGCTTATCAAAACCACATTTCCGTTATCACCAACGGTATTAAATACTTCCTGGATCTATCTTAAGTTGACGTTGAAAGTTCAGTTTACAAGGTTATTCATATTATCTTAAATCTCCATTTGACATTAGAACATCAGTTTGTACGGTGCCTTTTTGTTGTTAATTGATTAAAATCATCATTTGTGATTTTGTCTGATAACGTCTGTTTTTGTGGAACGCCGATGAGATTGATTACAAATTATTCGACGTTTGTTTCATGCCGTAAAGTATTTTCAATTATTCAACTCAGCTTTGAATTTTACATGTTCGATTTACTTAAGGAAGAATGAATGAATTTTTTAGTCAGAAGTTACGTCTTAAATGTCAAACATTGTATGCATGCCGAATACTGAATCTGGAATGAATCGTTCTAATTCAGCTCCGGTTTATATAATAAAACAAAATCAATACATCATATTCTAGATCCTTCCTGATTTATTTCGTAACATTAGTCACCCTGGTTGATGTAATATTTACGAGAATGTCGGCGTTTAATGTCGCGGCTCTCATGATTTACGTTTATCGTAAAGCGCCGCTGTCCTTTTCTAATGCACGAAGTTAAAATTCGCGGTCTCCCTTCTTATTGCAATACGTAAAGCTATTAAACTCGCTCTTATCTTTTATGGCTTTTGTATCGGAGAATCTGGTCATTTATAGGACATAATTGGCTTTTAATGGTTTTTATTACTAAAGTGACGTATTCTGTTATTAATGGTAGAATTAACATATTTTGTTTGAAATTCATTTTCAGTCTACATGATTTAATGCTTTATAAATGTAATAAGATTTGTTCTAGAATTAAGCCGAAATGGACTTGTTTGAAAGGAACTTATTTCCTTTATTACAAAGTATAAAGTGGTATTTTTAACGAGAATGAATATTTTAATTTTGTTTTAAATGATGTATATCTACACACGAAAGTCGATTACATAATTAATTAATCTTAATGATAGTAAATGCAATTTCAGTAATGCAGCGTAACTCGCATATCTTATAATGAAACTTGTTTTTACTAAGTATGAGTGTCTATATAAGGTTGAAGTGGAATAATTATCTTAGGCAGTGAAATTAAATGGCTTCTGTATTTATATCTTAATGATTGATTTGCATTCTAATAGGGTACGGATTTTAGTTTCGCATATCTTTCTACACTCTGCAATAAATTCAGTACACGGGATTTAATGACATAATTAATACGCTTATTTTTATAGAGCTGAAAAATCAAACATTGAAAATTTTAAGTTTTCTCGTCCTTTTTGGGTGGGTTTTTTTATAGAATTTGAGTGTTCAAAGACTTTTCGTGATTTCTATATCACATCAAGATATATATATATATATATATATATATATATATATATATATATATATAAAATAAGATGTATCTGAAAACAAACTCTTATGAGAATAATAAGAGCTATTGACAAATACAAATCGGGCTAGTAGTTATATAGCCATTAACAAACATTAGCTTTATTACTTCACAGGGGAGGAAACATCCACTGGCCGACGGTTTCGGCTTTGTTAAGTCTCATCAGAGCAGATTAGTTTCCAATCCTATGAAGTAATCGAAGCTATTATACTGATACAATTTCGAAACAATCTCTGTACTATGGCAAAAGTAAATAAAACCGCCATCAGGTGATAAAACACCAACACTACTAAGTGTGGAAGTACAGAATTGAATCGAAACTACATAGTAGATTCTATAGATGGCTATAAAAGTACGCCTGGCCTTTGAGATTTGCGGAATGTTACAGCAAAATTTATTTGCAAACGTAACAAACCATCTCGTGGCGACACCCGGGTTCATGTCCAAAAAGCAATTCAAATAATATAAAACAGGTTATTTGCAGTCCGCAATAAGAAATTGTATATAAAATAAGATGTATCTGTAAACAAACTTTTATGAAAATAATAAGAGCTATTGACAAATACAAGTCAGGCTAGTAGTTAATAAAGCTAATATTTTGTTAATCTCTATATAACTACTAGCCCGATTTGTATTTGTCAATAGTTCTTATTATTTTCATAAAAGTTTGTTTACAGATACATCTTATTTTATATACAATCTATTGCGGACTGCTCTTGTCTTATATATATATATATATATATATATATATATATATATATAGCCGTGTATCTCGGGTAAAAGCCTCACCAACAAAAATATTCGAAAATTTTATTTATTTTTCAAAATCGAAAACTCGAAAACAATTTTCACACAATAGAAAAATTTAATAAAAATAATCCCTTACCCAGATTCCTCTCTTCATCACCTTAATTCTTCTTCAGTTCCCAGGCTAGCTCAGTTGGGTCTCCTCTTGGATACCTAGATTCACTATTATACTCTGTATCATTCACGCACACTCTTAATAAAACCACAAAATAATACAACCATCATACAATATTTATTTAACACTATTTACACATAAAATTCAAGATTATCCACATTTCAGAGATCAAGTTACACTTCAATAAATCCTATTTTTGTACTGTCCTGGATTTTAATTTAAAATATCAAACACATTGAATATACCCGGAGTAAATGGGCCCTGAATAATACCTTATTTTCGTTCTTTATTTATAATTTATTTTGACTTTGTATACCCTGGAGTCTGGTGAGCTCATGATAACCCAGTTAATTATGAATAATTTATGCTTTTGTACTTCGCATACTCTTACAACCAACAAAAAAAAACAAACCCATGTACTCTTCACAATAAAAATTTTAAATTACTGATGGAACGTTAATAAGCTTTATATACGCCTTTAGATTTCTATTTAAATACCTTAATAAAGTTAGTCATAGTTCGGCGAAAGCTGTTGAAATACGTGACTAGAGAAGGGGTTTGAAGATTATAAAAGCTCTTGCCAAGGGTGGTAGGGCTCTCTTAATCTTCTGATCTGCTTCGAATACATTAAGTAACATCGAGAAGACATCCTAATTTAAAATTAAAAGCCGCACAGAGTGCAGTCCGTCGTACATTGTTACAAGTGTTGTAAATGCACGAGTGGGTGCAAACAGATTAAACGGGCTGAAAATAATTTAGTATAAATAATTGTACGAGTACAACAGAATGCTACTGAGGTAAGCGAACCAAGCATTTCTTGAACGAGAGTGCTGGTGGCACGTTAAATTGAGATAATTTGGATTTGGATGTACGAGCTGAGATGGAGTTGCTGTCCATGCAGGAGGGAGAACGTGGTGAAAATCCAAGTACGTGAGTTTGGTGGAGGTCATCTAAAGAAGGTGGTATGTCAAAAGAACACACCAGGTAATGAATTTTGTTTTATTGTTAAACTGTGGTGCTGGCATTGTGTTATAAAGCTAGGTGTGTTTAGAACTGTGGTGAAAATTTTATGAACTGAAAATTAATTTGATTAACGTATATAAAAGACAATTTTCTATTATTATTTGTGTAAATAAAAACAGGAGTAATAATTTTTGATGTAAAGAGTAAACGGGTCTTTAGAGTAATTTGATCATGCAATATTTTATGCATATCAAGGAAAAGGGTTTATACTGAGCTCACCATAGACCAAGTAAAGGTAAATGTAGGGTTTCACGATAGGCCCATCTATTTTGAAAAATAAAAAGGTTGAAGTGTAATATAACTCACAAATAATTTAAGTTGGAAAAAAAGGGTGAAATGTTTTATTGTAAATATGACAATGTAAATATTGAAATTGTCGGAATAATCATTTATGACATATGAATAAAAAAGTGTATGTTTGTCTAAGGATTTTATTTTATTTTTGTATTTTGTTGTGTATAAAGGTGTTGAAAGAATGTGTAGTTGGGGTAAGTATATCATAGGAGGTGGTGCCCAGAGCTAGCCGTGGTAGATCAACTTGAAGAAACAATTTTTATAAATATCAAGCTAGAACATATTATAATCAAAATACGGAATTTGTAACGAAGTTTTAATTAGGTGCAAATTGCTGGAGTTATAATTTTATTTCAGAAGGAGGAATTTTAGGGCTTGATTCAGGTAAACCACTGCATTTTTAGGACATAATTCCAGCGAGACTACTGCAATATATATATACTTTTGTTCGCTTATTAAAGCCATAAGTTGGATGGTCGCTTGTTCAACTCGGTTCAGAAATATTAGACGCATGAAGGGCAGGTGTGAAATACCGTTACAAATGAAAAATGCGTTTCGTCAACATCATATATAAGACATTTAAGTAGTTTTACATCATAAATGAGTACCATAGTAATGAAGAAATTAATGAAAATACAAAAGCGACTATCAAATGTTGGAATAATGTTTTTCCAACCCAATGCTTATAGTATTTGATAGTAATATAATTAGAAACAGTTTTATGTTTAGAATTCATTGTTTAAAATTTTCAATTGTTTTTGGTGACGTTTATTACGGCAAGAACTAATTACAAATATTCCAATTGTGAAGCATTGTACGGAATGGGTTAGTCGTATAAATAATGAAACTCCCTAGGCTATATTAAAATATAAGACCAATAACTCAACAGTTTTTCTAATATCTCTTTTTTATTTCAGCTAATGCCTCGTCCTCCATATCAGCGTATAGTTCGCCAAGTGCATCGCAGATATCTGAATCTACTACCGAAGAATCTCGAGCAACAAGTAGTCGCCAATCACCACAACCATCTTCAAGTAGTACCGCAAATTCCCAAACCAAACCACCATATTCTTACGTTGCGTTAATAGCAATGGCAATTGAATCATCTAACCATAAACGGGCAACACTTTCCGAAATTTACGCTTATATTACTTCAAAATTTCCGTATTTTGAACGCAATAAAAAAGGGTGGCAAAACTCAATCCGTCACAACCTATCTTTAAACGAATGTTTTGTTAAAGTTCCTCGTGAAGGTGGTGGTGAGCGAAAAGGTAACTATTGGACGCTAAATCCGCAGTTTGATGATATGTTTGAAAATGGAAATTATCGAAGACGTCGACGAATGAAACGCACGTACCGCTCGCCACAACCATATCCAAAAACGTTTTTTGGTGATGCTCTAGGTCAACATGCTCTTCCACTAGCGCGAAATATCTTCACACCGCCTGCCTATCCACCGCCATATTCGCGGTACGATGCTACGTGGTTGGGTCAGTCACAGTTGGCCTACTCTACATGCGGCACTCCAGCAGCTTACACCCAACAGGCCTACCCCGCTGCTGCAGCTTTTACTGCATGTGGTGTTCGCCAAGATTCAACACGCTACCCACCGTATTGGCCCCCTGATAGTGAGTACCCTGCTTCCCACAGTTCCCCCCCTGCTGACCCTCAGCTACTTTTACAGTGGTGACCATTAAAGAAGAGCCTACTAGTCCTACATTCCCGACGTGTTTCATGTGAGCTTCTCAACTGCTCGAACTGTAGAAGCGGCGGAGTGTGATCATCTGAGATTGGTGTGCATAACGAACTACTTCACGAGAGGAGTTAATTTAGGCAACTGCTAAGTACAAAATCGGAAATATTGTAGAGTTGTATATAGATATTTGTTTAAAGTATACAATTTTCTCAGTCATACGATATTTCACTACTTGTATGTGTACGTTCAAACATCGGTAAATGAGTGAGTCGGTCATATCGTATAATGGTCAGGCTTTTTGTGTATCTATTTGGAGGTTATCAAACATTTGAGTTTGCCATAATAGCTTATAACAACTTTGTTTCGCCAAGATACTTGTATGCATAGTGGAGAACTAATAAACTTGGCTATGACTCATTGTTAAAATGTAATGTATTAATACTTATACATATGTCCAGGCCTGCGATTAGACCTTTTGACGCCCTAGTACAATTAACTCACGCGGCGCCCCTCCTCACTTAATTAATTTTTTGTAGTGTAGTACATAAACGGAAAAGGAAATAATGAGTCAACATGTAACTTAAATACAATTTTAGAAACAGTTTGTGATTAATACATGATTATAAAAAAAATGAAGATATAGTAAATAGGTAAGATGTAACATCTCTGAACGGACAATAAATGTACTTTAAAAACATAAAATATAGCTGTGAATGACGTGATTGTTATTTATGGATCTATGTATAATTGTAACTTTGCTTGCTTTCTTTTGTGCAGAATTTTTAATTGAATCTTCAATGACTAATTCCTTCAATAGATCGCACTCTTGATATCGTCTCCAGGTTACATAGTCGATCTCGTTCCATAGTAATTTTTCTGGATCTTCAGTTTCAAAAATGAACATTTGGCGGTAGCAACAGAAATTGACATTGTTGAAAGTTTTCGAAGCACTATTCCCGTATTCCGAAATAAATCGATTAAATTATTAATACTTATAAAGTTTAAAATTTCTTCTGGGGACGTAGTAATAGATTCAGATTCGACATATTTTTGTAAATATTGTACCTTGAACAAGCTCAACAGTAAATATTTCTCGTTCCTTACGGGCTTTTTTTGACATTGCTTTATTTCTTTCTTAGAAGTTAATTAGGTGATACGAGAAAATTGTCGGTTCACCATTTCTGTGTTGAGTGATTTTCGTTTCACAATTTCAAGGTTAGTTCTCTATACATTTTGAGGAGACTTCAGTATCGCAAATAGGGATGGCCACGGGCCCGGGCTTTGGCCCGGCCCGGCCCGAATATCAAGCCGGGCTTCGGGCCGGGCCGGTCAAATTTTTTTCGGGCCCAAGCCGGGCCAAGCACGTGTCGGGCCCGGGTCGGGCCGGGCCAGACTGCTCAAGCTTTTCGGGCTTTTCGGGCTATTCGGACCGGCCCGAAGTTTATATAACGAAATATACAATTTATTGATTTAGTAAAAAATTTCATTTAATGATTTCTTTAGGTGCCTCTTAAACAAAATTATAATTAACGCTCTTCTTAATATATCACCCAGGTACAGTTACACACATATTGGTAAGTGTGTCATAATGGAAATAAATCGAAAACGAAAATGATTTGATTTAAACCGATTTGTGAATTTCGATTTTTTTTCGATAAGTAATATTCACTTCTTTCCACTTTTCAAGAACTTCGAAATAGAAATCGTCCGTGTTATATTTAATTAATCTGAAGGAGTATTGCAACGTATGTTAATTGAGCTGGTTTATTGTATTATACTTATTAATTAACTTATTATTGTGGCCTCGCACTAAAGATTATTTATGAATAAATCGAAACCACTCTGTATATGTAAAATATTTAAAACTGCCCGATTACAAAAAACCAGCTTAATTAGATTTAATTATTTGAATGTATCTTTTGTTGAAAACCATACCGAATACAATGCGATTAGCTTTTTGTAGCTTTAAATAACAAATGGATATAGAAAATTAAAATGTAAATACTAAATAATATTCTATGTTGCGGCATTTTTTTTTCATATTAATTGAAATTTCCAGTAAAGCATGCGACAAAAAAATATTCATAGACAACAAAGTAATGTCTACCTGATACGAGAGACTTGAATAATCAGTTCTCTGAACGGATGCTAGCACATTCTCGAAATGTAGACCTATACACCAGCAATCTCTAAAATGGAAATTGGCAACGTTCTTTGTTTAGAATATGAGGAAACAATATTCAGTCAAATTTTGAATACTTTCCTTGAAATATTTTACTATATACTAGTAGTAGTACATGAATTCTAAAATGCATTTTGTTACTTAAGGTTGAAGTTTGACGCAAACCACCTTCTATTTTGGATTGCCTGTGCAAGTGTGCATCATCTCCAAATATCTTTGAGATTCTT
This sequence comes from Platerodrilus igneus, assembly GCA_036346225.1. Taxonomy (NCBI): domain Eukaryota; kingdom Metazoa; phylum Arthropoda; class Insecta; order Coleoptera; family Lycidae; genus Platerodrilus; species Platerodrilus igneus. The sequence continues at coordinate 11,125,168 of JARFIW010001171.1, read as the reverse complement.
CGAAGTTAAAATGATACCATAAACTATAATTTATTAAGATTGATGTATTCAACTTTTGTAGAAAAACATAATAATAGTAAGGAAGTATTTATCTACAACTGAAAATACATATATTAACAAACGTTACGTTCCATTTGGATGTTGAAAAATCTATACATCACTTAAGGTTTTAGTTATATCCCGGCCCGAAATTCAAGCCGGGCCTCAAGCCGGGCCGATGCGTTTGGGTTCGGGCCGGGCCGGAGCAAATTATTTCGGGCCGGGCCGGGCCGCATCTAAAAGCCCGGCCCGGCCCGGCCCGAATCCATCCCTTTCGCAAACTCCGTACGAGATGTGTTCTCAATATGCTGGCCGACTATCTCAAAACACAGTGAATAGACGCCGCCTTAACGGTTCTCCAGAGCTAGCATGATGAAAAAGAAGATTTTTTGAACAAATTGTCGCATGGGGCGAGATATGAAGAAACAAAAGAGCATTCCCTTTTCTCGAGTAAACCAAATAAGTTCAAGCTAGCATTCTCCGTTAGAAAGTGTATGGCGACTGCTACTGAGACAGAAAAGAAGTTCTCTTGGTGGAATTCATGAACTGCGGCACGACCCCCACTGTAGTTTCGTGCAGCGAGACTCTTCAACGTCCATGAAGGACAATTCAGAACAAGCGAAGAGGAATGTTGTCATCAGGCATTGTCCTTCTTCGTGACAATGTTCGACCACACACTGCAGCTGCAACAAAGAACTTCTTACAGCGTTTTCGATGGGAATACTTGATAACACAGCATACAGCCCGGGATTGGCTGCCTCAGACTTTCATCTCTTTGCTCACATGAAACGCTTGTTAGGAGGACGACATTTTGCAAATGCAACGGTTGCAGACCAGCGTAGAGATTTTGCTGAAAGCACAGGCGGCTGTCTTCTATTCCGAAGGTATTGGAAAGTTGATACAACGCTACGACAAATGTCTAAATACGGAAGTAGCTGGAAGGTGTATCAAAATGTTGCAAATAAAACAATTTTCATTTTCACTGGGGTTATTTCGCGACCGATCGGACTTTGAAAAAAACCCTTGTATTTTACCATACCTCACTCAGATTATAAACTGTTGTAAATAGAAAATGTTTCCAAAATTATGGAAGAAAGCAGTAATCTGCCGTTACCAAAGAAAATCAACACAACTGAGCTTGTCAATTGAATGCTTATAAGTATGCTCCGTGTTTTTCAAAAATACTTGAAAAAATTACGTATGTTCAAATACCTACCTACCTTTAGTGTTCTGCCGAATATTCAGTTAGATTTTCATTCAGGTTGCACATTATAGATGATCTACTGACAGTGTGCGAATCGAACGAGGTGTCAGTACTGTTATCACTAAAATACAGTAAAGCATTCAAAACCATTGAAAACGATTTTCTCCTTGACATTTACAATTTTTCGCTTGCGGATCAAATACGATAGCATTATTAAATTCTTATCTACAAGTTAAATAACAATGTGTACATTCAGTTCAATTATTTTTAAAATTTAGGTAGTTACAATCTGGAGTACCACAAGGTTCTATTTTAGGTTCTTTATTGTTTACATTATACACGTCCAACATTCATTCATGTATTAGCAACTACTCAATGTATATGTTTGCAGACGATACTCAAAGCTATTACTCCTTTGATATCCAATCCCTTATATCTATATAAATAGTGATCTTAATTAATTAAATTAGGCTTCACATTAGTATCCTTTCTCTACAAATGCAGAGAAGTCAAAGGCCATTTTATTTGTCAAGCTATAGGCCTTTCAAAGACGCGTATTGTTGAGGCAAAATAAACAATAATAAAATACCTGTTGTCGAGGAAACGCTTAATTTAGATTTGATAATGAAAAATACAAGCTACAAAGGACGCGTTATAAAATGCACTAACAAAGCTTATAGCCATTTAAAGTTCATTGAAATATTTAAATACTTTAACAAATTAATTAAAAATAAAGTATTTAATATTTACACTTTCATCTCTCATGCTGTATTTGTAAACCTGATACAGGAATTAATGTGAAGAAACACTGATATTCGTTAAACTATTCAATCCCCTCTTAAATAGCATTCAGGTATGCATCACCAATAATATTGAACATTGTAAATTGCAGGTAAAAGTTGTTTTATTGGTCCGTTGCTCATCCATTTCAAGTGTGTTAAGCTTTGGATATCCGTACTGTGACCAACCATCATTTTTATCTTGTCAGTTTATAACTCGCCTCCTGTTTCATATAAGACAAGCTGTTAGTATTTTACTATCGAACATCCACGATTACTTTTTGTACAAAATTTTGTTAAACACATAAACCGTAAAATCCCCAAAATATCACGTATTTGCATGTTTTTAAATTCACTTTTAAATTCTTTTACATGCCTTGAGGGTTTCTACTATTAACACCATCTAAAGTAAACAATCACGTTCTTATCAAAATATTTTGGATTACACCAACAACGAAAGGCACTAAAAATTCATATTGAGATATTTACATAATAGCGTAAAGTATATACGTAATTCTTCTTAAACTTCTTTGGGAATGAAACCACTCATAGTTTTTAAATTCTATTTTATTTACATACAGGGAGTATTTATATACGTAATATTGCGGTTTCGGCTGCCTACTGCTACAGAGCCAAAAATCTCGGGATACAATCCCGACACGGTCCGCTTGAAAAAATGCCAGGCGAGCATTTTTCATAAAAAAACACCTTCGTTCAGTTGAGAGGTAAAATGTAGGTCCCGTGTGTGAGTGTTGTCACTCACGTTAAAGATCCCTACCTTGATTGGAACAGCAAGGGTTCGGCAAAATTCAAAATTTTTCAGGTAAAAAAAACTCGTTTCCTGGTCATTGCAGTACTTTCGGGTAAAGCACTGGAAAATCAAATGTAGTGTATCCATAGCAGAGCAGCTGCGTGGCTAAGTTGGTATGCGTGTGACTATAAGTTCAAAGTACCGGGGTCGAATTCTGACTTGATACGTTTGAAAAATGTTGCCGAAGACGTTATAATACCTCATTCCACATACATCACGTCGTATGTGTTGGTCATACCTTTTAGCACTTGCAATTTCACTGAATATTGATGAAATAGGGCATATATTTAGAGAACAATATAAGAGGAACCGAGCTGTATCTAGGCTGTGGGAATTTCAGGGAACTGTGTAGGCTAGCTCAGAATATAAATAAGTGTAGGTACGCGCCCAACCAGTTACAAGACGGAAAACCTAATGACAAAAAAAGTTATTGCACTTGAACCTTATGGTTATTATAAACAACTACAGATGTTGGTTTTGCAATCTTTTCAATCTTGATTGTGCAAAAGGATTTATTGGAAAATATTAATTCGGCAAATGTTCAAGTGTTAAGGGATCTTGGTAGCCGCAGGTTGCTTAACCCCCTTCACATACCATTGAATATCGATGAAATAGGGTATATATTTACAAAACAATAGAAGGGGAACCGAGCTCTATCTAACAAGAAAAATCAGCGGCTACATTGGAAGACAAGAAACATAGAAACAAGAAAAAAATTGTTGATAGCATATGTGTGGAGTACAGCACTGTACGTCTATGAAGTAGGAACAGTAGCAGAAGCAGACATAAAAGGGAAGAAGCCTTTTGGAATGTTATGCTTCATGATAGTATGGAGAGAGAAAATTAATAATACAGAGGTTATAGAAATAGTAGGAAAATAAATATATCTGTGACAGGAGACGATCTACGGTATTTTTGGGGAATAGTGCGGGCTATATTATAAGCTGAGATAGGAAAAAAGAGAGGTAGATAAAGACCGGGATCAGACTATTGCACACAGATAGTGAAAGATGCAGACTGTGGGAATTTTAGGGAAATGTGTAGGTTAGCTCAGAATAGGAAACAGTGGAGGTACGCGTCTAACCGTTCCAGGACTGAAGACCTAATAATAATGATATATATTGATGTGATAAACCCTCGCGCTGGAGCGCCACTAAATTAGTATTATGACAACGGCTGACTTTGGGAGTCGCTAAATTAGTGCTTTGATACAAATACAGCGAATTGTAAAATTTGAAATTGTCAACTTACTTACTTTTCTTTGCCTGGCTAGATCAGCGGAATTAATAGAATTTACAAAATGAAATCAAACACAACAATATCGAAAAGCATCTATACAATCTAAAATATTTTCTCTCACAAAAGAATATTGAACATTTACAGCATAGTTTTTTTAAACATAATATTAATCGTCATTATCATCACTAGGTCTTCAGTCCTGGAACTGGTTAGACGCGTACCCTCATTGTTTACTATTTTGAACTAACCTACATATTTTCCTGAAATTTGCACAGTCTACATCTATCATGATCTGATTTAGGTCTACATCTACCTCCTTTTTCCAATATCTGCTTGTAATATATTCCATGCTATTCTCCAAAAATTCTTTAGAACGTATTTTGCCCTTCTATTTCTCCTATTTTTTCCACAGATATCCTGGTTCCTCTGCTATTTCTATAACCTATTTGTTACTAACTTTGTCTGTCCATGCTAGCATCCTCATACATCTGAAGCACATCATTCCAAATTTTTGCTACCGCTTTTCTGTCTGCTTTTCCTACTGCACGTATTTCATAGGCATACTGTGCTGCGCTCCACACATATGCTGTCAATAACTTTCTTCTTGTTTCTATATTTGTTGTCTTTCATTATAGGGACTATTCTTTCTTGTTAGATGCAGTTCGGTCCCCATCTGTTGTTTTACTATTATATACCCTATTTCTCCAACATTCAGTGGTTGTGAAGGGGGGGTAAGCAGCCTGTGGCTACCAAGTTCTCCGAGCACTTGAACATTTGCCGATTTAATATTTTTTCCAAATATATCTTTTCGCACAGTCAACATTAGTTGCAGATATTTCACAACTAACACCTGTAGTTGTTTATAATAATCATCAGATTTATCTGCGCCTATTTTTTTGTCATTAGGTTTTTTGTCTCATAATGGTTGGACACGTACCTGCACTTATTTATATTCTCAGCTAGGATACACAGTTCTCTGAAATTCTCACACAGCCTATCTACAGCTCGGTTCCCCTTCTATTGTTTTATAATTTTATGCCCTATTTCACCAAGGTTCGGTGAAGGGGGTTAAGCAGCCTGTGGCTGCTTAGAAATTTGCCGAATTAATAGTTTTCCAGTAAATCCTTTCACACAATTAGCATTATTCGAAAATATTGCCCAACCAATACCTGTAGTTGCTTATAATAATCATCATGTTTAAGTACAGTTACTTTTTTCGTCATTATTTTATCCATCTTGGGACTGGTTGGATGCGTACCTCCATTGATTTCTATTCTGAGCTAGCCTAAACATTTCCTGAAATTCCTACAGCTTACAACTTTCACTATCTGTGTGCAGTAGTCTAACCTAGGTTTACCTCTACTTCTCTTTTTTCGTATATCTGCTTTTAATATATTCCGCACTATTCCCTCATGTCGTAGTATGTGGCCTATCATCCTATCTCTCCTATTTTTTTACCGTCCTCTACATATTTCTTCCTTCCTCTATCATTTTTAGTACCTCTTCGTTCTTAACTTTGTCCATGATATCTTCATCATACCTCTGTAGCACCACATTTCAAAGGCTTCTACCTTTTTCTTGTCTGCTTCTCCTACTGTCCAGGCTTCACAGCCGTACAGTGCTGTGCTCCACACATATGTTTTAAGCAATCTTTTCCTTGTTTCTATGTTTGTTGTCTTTGAACACAGTAGTTGCTTTTTCTTGTTAAATGTAGCACGACCTTGTGCTAATCTTTGTTTTATATCTTTTGCGCTTTTCCCATCTTGCGTTATTTGGCGTCCTAGGTAGCAGAAATCCTTAACCTCTTTTAAGTTCTTGTTACCTATTTGTATTCTTGTTTTTGATTTATTTTCCCTTCCTTTGCATACTAGAACTTTAGTTTTATTTTTGTTAATTTTCATACCGTATCTCTCCGTTAGAACTGTTTCCATTTCATTAAGAGCAGCTTCTAACACTTTCTTGCTAGATGCTAATACCGCTATATCATCTGCAAATCTAAGCATATCAATTTTTTGTCCCTGCATAGTAATTGCAAATATCTTCCTGCATTTGACAGTATTCATTGCCTATTTAATGTACAAGTTAAGAATTAATGGGGATAGGGCACATCCCTGTCTCACACCTTTCCTAATGTTTCCTTCTCTATGTTCCTGCTCTAATTCTATTACTGCAGTTTGCTTTTTGTATAAGCTCTGTACTATTCGTTTATTCCTATAACTCATTTCAATCTTTTTGAGTATTTCGAACATTTTTTTCCATTTTACATTGTCGAATGCTTTTTCCAGATCTACAAACCCTATATACACGCTTTCCTTTTTTTGTATTGTTTTCTCCATTATCACTCTCAAAGCTAAAATAGCCTTCGTGTTCCCATGTTTCGTCTAAACCCAAATTGATCTCTTAATATTTTTTCAGCTCGTTTTTCCATTCGTCTTTGTACAATTCTAGTCAATATTTTTGACACGTGTGCTGTCAAACTTATTGTCCGAAAATTTTCACACCTATCCGCGCCTTTCTTTTTTGGTACAGTTACTATGATGTTACTTTTGAAATCTTTGGATATCTCGCCTGTTTCCTACATATAGCTTACAAGTTGTAAGAGACGTTTTGTTACTTCTTGTCCAGCGGCTTTTAAAGTTTCTGCTTGCACCTTATCTATACCCGGCGCCTTACCATTTGTCAGGCCCTTTAATGCTAAATCAAACTCGTCTCTAAGTATAGGATATCTCAAGTCATCATTTTCAATGTCTGATTCCTGTTCTAATGCTGTTAGTTCCTCTCCTGCATATATATTCTTGCCATCTACCCAATTTCTCTACATTTTCTATAATGACTTTTCCTCCAGCGTCTTTTAAATTTTTGCTATACGGTTTTATATTCCTAAAATTAATTCTAATTAGTTTGTATGCTTCATTTATATTTTTTACTTCCGTCTTAGTTTGTACCTTTTTGCACTTTTCATCAATCCATTGTTCTTTAGCTTTCCTGCATTTGCAAATCATTTCCGATTTTATGGCTTTGTATCTTTGTTTTCCTATTTTGTCTGATTTATTTTTGTATTTTCGTCTTCTTCTATTAAATTTAGGATATCCTTTGTTATCCATTCTTTCTTTTTTTTGTGTATACCCCAGAATATCTCTGGCCGCCATGTCTAGACGGAATTTAATGTTACTTCAGCTTCTACTTCCTTAGTATCAGATATTTTCCCGATATGTTTCAGCAATTTATTAGACTTTTTTCGAATCTTTCGTGAATCTTTCTTTCGAATTTTCTTGAATATCTTTATCTTTCAGTTTCTCAAAGTCAAAGTGCCTTTTTCCGTTTCTTTTTTTCAAATTTTTAAATTTAAGTGCGGCCTTCATAATTACGATGTTGTGATCAGTGTCTATATCTGCTTCTGGGTAGCTTCTACAGTCTTTTACTTGATTTCTAAACCGTTGTCCAACACGAATGTAATCTATTTGATATCTTCCTATATCTCCTGGCATCTTGCACGTATATCGTCTTCTAGAGTGATGTTGAAATAATGTGTTTGTGATGATTAAATTACTCTTGTCGTAAAATTCTACCAACCTATTTCCCTTGTTGTTTCTCGTGCCTAAACCAAATAAACCTACTAGCGCTCCTTCCGTTCCCTCACCTACTACTGCATTAAAATCTCCCGTAATTATTAAATTTTCATGTCCTTTTACGTATCTTAGTATGTCTTCGATATCTTTGTAGATCGCTTCTACCTCTTCCTCACTGTAGCTAGAGGTGGGCATGTATACTTGTATTATTACTGTGTTTACCAGTTTAGATTCTAATCTAACCATGAGTACTCTTTTGTTAGTAACTTTTTACACAGTATCCTATCTTTTTCCGCATAACTATCCCCACGCCCAAATTTCCTTCCTCTGCTCCTGTATGAATTACCCTGAAGTCTCTACTCCAAAAATCCCCCGCCTCTGGCCACCGAACTTTGCTGATCTCTACTATGTCTAGTGCTAACTTATTCATTTCCATTTTTAGGTTCTCTAGCTTACCTACTTGCTTCATACTTCTAACATTCCACGCTCCGACTCGTAAAATGTTCCCGACTCTTATTCTGTAACCCCCTCCCGGAAATCCGAACAGGGGACTATTTTAACTCCGGAATCCTTTACCCCAGAGAATGCCATCATGTTTATTTCAATTTAAGTACGCTGTGTACTTGGGAGTTAATGTGATGGTTTCCCGTTGCCTTCCACATCGCGGTAGTGTCTTAGACTGCCATACCGACCCCTATAGTCTCTGCCAATATGAGTACCGAAAGAGCCGATGCTCTCTTTCGGGGACCTGATTTAGTCTGGTTCCTCACTAACGACCCTACTACTTTGGTTAGACCTGCAGTTTGCCTCTATAGCTCATTAGAACACGCAAGCCATTTCACCTGTTCTAATTATCTAGAACTTCGGCAAGGTGCAGGTCCATTCGAAATAGAAATAAACAGTATGGCTAAAAACTGACAATAGTCACTGATACGCATTCAATTGAACTTCTTAGCAAGTGTAGTTTATAATGTAGAAATGACTCAAATCTTATTTAAAATTGTTCACGTAAATATCAGATCACTAATTTCAAAATTATGTGCAGTTATTAACCTCATAAATAATAACATCGACTGTCCAATAGTAACTGAAACTTGGCTGTCTGATAGAATAGGAGACGATGCAAATAGCATTAACGGTTACTCCATTGTTAGACGCAACAGAAAAGGTCAATAAATGTGCAAAGTTTTTTCTGGCGCGAAATCACTCATTTTTACATGTATTTTTTCCATCTAAGGTTCATTTTACAAGTTTTTGTACCCTTCACGGTCATTCGTTCTAGAATCACGTAACGTCATCATGATTAACCTTTCACTTTTCAAGTTCATTAGGGTGAAATTGCCCCACAGGTCTAAACTTCTCTATGCTGGTAGGGTCATTTCACCCTATTCTGTTAGGGCAATTTTAACTGAAAAAGCGAAAGGTCAGTCATGATGACTTCACGTAATCGCGGAATGAATGACATTGAAGGGATGTATTTTCTCCATAAGAAAATCTAAGGTTCATTTTACAAATTTTTGTATCCGTCACGGTCATTCTTTCTAGGATCACGTGACGTTAGCACGACTAACTTTTCATTTGTCAAGTTTAATAGGGTGAAATTGCTTCATAGGTCTAAACTGCCCTATTCTGATAGTGCAATTTCACCCTATTTTGTTAGGGCAATTTTACTCTATTGAACTTGAAAAGCGAAAGGTTAGTCATGATGACGCTACGTAATCCCTGAACGAATGATCTTGGAGGGTACAAAAGACTTACAAAATGAATCTTAATTTTCTTATGGAAAAGTACATGCAAAAATGAGCATTTTTCACCAAAAATTACATTGCACATCTACTGTAACGCACCGTTTGTTGAGCATTTGTTATAAAACAATAGTTTAGCAAAAATGGGGCTTGTCATTTTACGATAGACTCTTTCAGCGTTTGAGCTAGGGATTGCTTAATTACTGACCCGCAAGAATATGCTAGTAGGCAATGCAGTTTCGATTTTTTTAGGGAGCCTGGAAACTGACACCAAGCGAGACGTCGAGAGAGAAGTTGTTGTTATGGAATTGCTAAGTCGCTTCTAGCGCTCTGGGGTGTGAAATCAATCTGTTATAGTTCCACCCATTTATCCAATTTCAATTTCACATAGAGTACCAATCCGTATTGGGAACTTATAATTTGGATGAAAGAATCACAAATTACGTATGTCCTACGTCGTAATTATCCAAATTATTTGGGAATGGAGATGGATTTACGGAGACATTGGTTGAAAACCTGTTAAATTCCTAACTCCCTCACCTTGTTTAGTGGTCTGATTCACCCCGCGAGATAAGCGTTATGCTATTGGTAGTTAGCGAGTGACCAGACTAGTTCTGTACATTGGAATTGAGATATATTTGTCCACAGAACTCTATGTAGTGGTCTTGCACCTACGCCAATGAGACCGAGATTAGTAATGTACGCTCCGCATAATACTCACTAGCTCTTGTCTGTGATTAACGTGCGCGGGATAAAAATCCTTTCGTGTATACTGTACCCATAATATAACTGATCTCGGGAATAAGAGATCATGGTAAAGGTAGTATCAAGCCTATTCAGGTAGACCTACGACTGTTGTCACAATTGTTTGGTAAGATTTGTGTGAACCCAATTCATTACGCGTGGTTTAAGATGTCATTCTTTACACTCCGCTTTGTCATGTTCGAAAACCTTACCAGTATGAAACTCAGGTGCATACAACCTCACTCTGTTTAACAATATAGTTGTATATAGGAATTTATTTTGGTAACTGGCCGCCTGTATCATGAACACTTGTGTGTCCTGCTTCAAAGTTCCTGACTTTGGCCGCACTTTGCTGTAACTCATGAAAGTTTTACCGTACACATTACTTAGTCGTCGATGAATTTCAGCTGCATTGCACCCCTCGATATAAAGAAATCAAATGACAGCACTCACTTCACACTTGGCGGCAGTATGTTTACTTGCTTACTGCGCAGAAAATTCAACGTGACGCGATCGACAGGCATACTAGAGACACTATGTAACACATCTGCAAACGGTGTCATTGGATTTTCGCTGTGGTTTTAATTTTGCGACCACTAGGACCTTGTTAAGAAATACCCTCGCAATTGGGCAACACAGTTTCCATGTTTTTGTACTAATATCATCAATTCTATTCGATTTGGTTTAAGACTATAAATTGTTTCAATTACCGTCCAAGTTTCTGTGACCTGTTAAGCAAATTCTTTAAAGTGTTGAAAAAGTTTGTTGTCGTTATAGCAATTACATTATTTGGTATTATTTACAATCACCTTTGGTATACTATCAATAAAAAAGTTGGTTAATTAAATTAGGATATTGTAAATGTGAAGATTTACTAGCGCAGGGTCTACAGTAACAGAGATCAGCTAAGTCTTCAGGACTTCTCCGAATACATAGACGCATTTCGGAAGTATAGTTTCCCATCTTCCAATAAAAGAATATAAGTGTATAAGAATTGGGCGTATGCTCGGGTATAGGGCCAGGGTTTGGAGTATGGGCCCGGATTTTGGGGTCATTTTGGCTATTTGGGAAGTATTTTGTGCTAATTTATATGGTGGTACTCATTAATAGTATATTATTCAACGAGCGAGTTATGATAGCCATTACTTATTTGGAAGGATTGCGCAGCGAGCCCGCTACGACGAATGGCGTAATCCGAATGAGTAATGACTATAATTCGCAACACAGTCATGCAAATTCTTTATATTTGTTTAATGTTGGTTGTAACTACATAACACCTTCACCTCCACACACACAACTTTCACCTCCACAGCCACACTCCACCACCGCCTCCACATCTTAATCCATGATCCTTAACCTAATTACATCTAAATGTAGTGTATAATCGAGCACCAGGACAACCGATAAAATTCCACAATTTGATTTTCTATCTGCTTGCTATTGATTGGACTGCGTGCTTGGTATGAAACTGGCCGAAATCATGATAAATTGCATTTAACGTGTTTTACTGATTCCTCTATTTCTTTAAAAATAAGCTCTACTGCTTCATTATAATGGAGAGTTGTTGGCATATAGACACCTACATTTTAATTGACGTGGGCTTTGTGTTAATCCTAATTAAAATAATATCATCACTATATTGTTTATAAAAATCTTCCTGTTGCACAACCTTTGAGTTCATACAAATTCTCCTCCTTTACTCGATGTTGTAGAAAATATTCTATAGTTCCCTGACCAAAAGACCTTTCCTCTTTTTACTGACCTTCACTTATATATAACCGCAATATTTGTTTCTAACCTAATTCTGCACTTTAAATCTTCTAATCTACCAACTTTATTTAGACTCCCAATATTCCATCTTTCAACTCATAGTGTTGTAAGATTTTTTCACACTTATCTGATACACTCCTAAGTAGTTATCATCGAAAAATCAGAAAAGGGAACGAATTTACCTCGAGAATATTAAACTAAAGAAGACGCCATCATAATTTCTAATAATTTATAAAGTAATATGTTTCTGGAACAGTGGTTTCCTATTTCCTTTGACATTCTCATGCTTTTTTGACCAAATTGGAGGTTTACTCACTTCATAGACTATGCTTGTTTGGTACAAGAGAAGACCCAAGTTGTTTATCTGCTCCTTCGCTTTTTTGAATGAATGTTGGTTCTTGATGTACAGAATCTTCAGTCACTAGTTTTTTGGCAGGCTGAACAAAGGAGTCGTCAAATATCAGCGCCTTATGGATATGTGTAGGTTTAAATGTGGCATGGGTAGGATTTTCAAAGTTGGGACAAAAATCCCTTTCGGAATTGGTAGAGATGGGAATTACAGAAAAATTTTCTCCCTGCCATAAAGAAGCTTATTTAGGCAGACCTAATAATTTTTTTTATTATTATTTGGACTTATTATACATATCGTTCAGTATTAACTAGAAGTTTTTGTTACTGCTGCAGAAATACTTTAGACTGGTTATGTAAAATAGAGCAAAAATAAAATGATCGATAGTGTTCTACTTCATACGCTTGAAAGTGATAAATTACATCATGAAATTATCAAAATATTATCAACAGAATGTATGAGTGTTGCAAAAAGGGGTCACTTTAGATAACCTCTCTCAAATTAGCTTCAGAGAGAAATGGCAAAATAACCAAATTATTGATACCGATCCTATTTCCAGTAAGCAACCTAAATCTAATTTGATTTTTCTTTAATATGGGTGAATTGGGGTAATTTTACAGAGTGTAAAATAGTGTAAAATAGTTTTCAATAGTTAGACCCATTTCTTGTACCGTATAATTGATCCCAGTAGTATCAAATACCTTCCAATAATTTTCTTTATCTTAAGATATGGCTACGCACTTAGAGAAAATCATTGATAGAACGTGTCTTAGCATGGTATACGAACGGTGGACCACGAAGTTTTAAGCGAACCAAGCCTTAGATTTGCTACTTTGATTTTGGGCTTACTTTAGTTTAACAGCTCAAAAAACAGTGAGAACCCACAGTGGATTCAAACAAACTTGCTTCAAGAAAAAGAATTCTAATACGAGTTTTTTTCTACATTTCCAAGAAAAAGATTGTAGAGATTAGAAGACCTGCAACTGCTAGAACCTTACTTTCAAAGAAGTAGGTAAATCACCTGAGATGGCAGTTAAATATAACTTAGAGAGACCTAATGACTCAAATTCAAAGACTGACCAAGTTTGGTCTGGAATATTCTTTAAAAAAATCGAAGGTTCGATGAGATCTGCTGAAGCTAAACTTGCATAAGGTGACTAGCTTTAATAAAAAACGAAGTAACAAACTTTCTCATATCTGATTAGAGCAATTGATTGAGACAGTTTTGAGGCAAAGAATATTTCGATGAAACCAAGTTTACTCCAGTGGAGAAATTTACTGATTTGTTATTAGAACTGGAATATATTGCAATATTTACACCGAAAGGAACGGGAAAGCTTTTGGTAATGTTCTTCGTGTGTTTGTATTTTTACGGGATGATAAACAAGTTTTATCCGATAGTCTTTCAGGAACTCGAAGAGTTACAAACAGACCTAGAAGTAACAAGATGATGGATTTGATGCAGGAAATGTCCAGCTGAGAGGAAACGCTGGTGCAAGAGAAGACGTATTGGCTTCAGCGTATACCTCAAGCCGCGAACTGCTACTATAGAAAAATTACTCTAGAAGAAGATCCAAAAACTTCGAAAGTCCCGAAAGATCATTGGAAACTAATTTTGTAAATAACAATTCGTTATAGGGCTTTTATTAGAACAAATACTTTTAGTTACTAAGGGCAATGTATGCCAGAAGATGACGAACACTGCGTTAATGTCATTAAAGGTACACCTTTTTAATATTTATACATCGATAAAAATACAATATAACAATATTTTTCTACACCAGATACGTTCTTATACTGTTAAAAATTTATTTATTAATAAAACTTAGTAGAACGTGAACGCTTGCAGTTTTGCTAGAGTTTTTGAGCTTTATAAGTAGTTTGTTAACAAATAGAAAAGGGGGGCCGAAGGAGAGAGATAGAGCGAGAGAGACGGAGAGAAAACCTTGAGAATTGACTTCGAAGAGAGAGAAGACAGGAGAGAGCGAGCGCGAGAGAGAGAGAGAGAGAAGTTGTTAGTCACCGGAAAACACAAAAGGTGCCTTGGGGCAAGGGGGATTACTCATCGAGAAACAAGAAAAGGCCATGAAAATCGACTGTGAGCACGTAGGAACAGGTGTATCTTCGTGTAATCTAAAAAATTGGAATTGTAGATTGAAGAACCTTATAAGGAAACTAAGTTTATGAAACCTCATATAGAAATGGCGAGAAGAAATGTTGCGTAAGAAGGATCCATAAAAATTTGAGACCTTTGACTATTATATAATTGGACTGAATAAAATGGATTGAAATCGGAGGGTTTATTATATAACATCTCAAAGTGAACGATAACCTTCTAGAATTTAATTTGATTAAAAAATAACTAGACAAAGTCTATTAATTCCTAACATAAGACAAAATTCACAAAACGTCTGGTTAGCAGGCTGTGGAAGGAAGTTGTATAGAACATTCTGAATTCACACAAGTAATAAAGAAAGCCGAATAACAAAGCTTCGTTAATGGACTATTAATTTGCCGACTAGACACAAGAAGTGAGGGGTTGCTTTATCGGTATCGAGGAAAAAGAAAGAGAACTACTACAGAATATCTTCATGGTAAAAAAAGAGGTCGGCGGTGAATCAAAATAAAAAGGGGAGTCATTTTATTTAAAGTATTACTAGTTTTCAATAAATTAGATAAATTTATATTTTTTATTCTTTATAGAATATTTGAAACCGAAGCTACTATAAATAAAACGTTATCATTTGCAGGTTTGTTTGTTTTTCTTGACAGAATATAATGCGTTCTCGGAAACAAACATGATTCCAAATATAATGAAACAGTTTTCGCTGTAAAACTAATACGATAAAATATACAGTGAGATTTTATTGTGAGTGAATTGGATTTTTGCCATTGTTTAAGTGGAAGCGCTTGTGAAGGTGAAGATACAACGGCTACGGTTTACGCCTTTTCTGGAGCAACGGACTTTAGCTGTAGAAAAGGTTGTAGAAGAAGACTGGTAATACACCGAAAATTTATCGTGAACTACTTGTGTAAAAACACTTTGTATAGTCCTTTGAGTGATCACAATTAATGCACTAATACAGTTAATTGCACAATATGTTCCAGAAGACTATTCTAATACCGCCAAGATGCAAAAGGTACAAAAATTTCATACACTAAGGTATGGTTAGAAAAATTCAATTATGAACAAATTAGAAATAATTTTAGTAGATTGAGACTTTGAAGCAAAACACCGAAATAGCAACTTTTTGTGTAGAACGCAAACATTCCGCTGTTATGCTAGCGCTTAGAAAAATTTGTACATAACAATTCACAAGTATAGGGAGGGAGAAAGTAGAGAAAAACAGCGGAAGAGAGATGGATATATAGATTGAAGGAGAGAGAAAGACAGAGACAAGTTGTTACCACCGAAAAATCCCAAAAACGCTAAATAGAATTTTCTGAGGGCAAGTGAGAAACAATTGCACTTTTCTTATTACTTGCGAAACTGTATCGCGATCAAAGAGAACTTAACGATTTCTGAAGAACGGCGATTGTACTTGTTAAGAACGAAGGAGCGACTTGAATAGCTTGAAATACCGAAATAGAATAACTTTATAAAATCGAATGTTTTAACCCTTCTTCAATAAATTATAAATATGAGACACTTAATTACAGTCTACTGAATACAGAATAGTTGTCACTCATAACCCTTAATAAACTATTTTTATTTACAAATTTTGAATGGGTATTTTCTATGAAAATCAACATATATAGAATCTCATTAAACCTATTTAAATATTTAAACATCCTGTTTGCATAAAATAGGGTAGCAAATTTTTTTAGGTGTAGTGATTAAAGTTTGAGTTCTTCATTTGAACAAGATACGTTAGTAGATGAGATAAAATCGTTCATTTACATGTATTTTCTCGTAAGAAAATCTAAGCTCCAAAAAGACCATACAAAAGATGTTCGTCTCACTTGACCTTGTGTTGAAACTCTTTTGTAAAGCTCTTACTACTTATGGATAATAAATAATATTGAACTAGATGATATTTCTTTATTTTTCAAGATTAAAATTCAATGCAGGCAAATTTCGTGCAGCAAGCCCAAAAAAACTAAAAAAAAGTCTCTCCAATCTCTAACTTACCGACTACTCCCTTAAACTCTCACTCTTAAGCGTTACTCCCGTGACTAACACGGCGCGAAATTCAAATTACATCATGACCCCCTAACTTAAATTAAATTGAAAATGTTATTTCGTGTCACCGATCAATTTTCTATAAGGCTTCAAATTGACAATGTGATGTTTCCCTAACTCGCTGCCTTTCTTATCAATTAACTTATATGAGTTCGGTCCTGCAATAGCGGATACGATCACAGGTTCTTCATATAACAAAAACAAATTCGTAATATCATTAACAATAGCTGAGGATTGGTAATGTTCATAAGATCCTCATCTCCTACCTCAAATTTAACAAATTTCTGTCCCCTTTGAAACTTTTCTTGACGTTTACTTGCCTTACCATGCATTACCTTATCAGCTAATGACCAATATTTTTTCAGAATTAGATCTGGATCCCTATCCTCGTAACTCGGAAAGATAAAGATTCTCAAGAGGATTGGATAAAATCTCACCCTTCGGACGTTTCTGCAAGAATAAAGGAGTGTATCGTGTACTACTGTCTACTACATTATTTAAGCAGGTTTCTAGCTTTATAATCTCATAAACTCACCTGATATGCCGCCCATGATAAAGCAACCATAATAACTTGCCTATTTCTTTATTTGACCCTTCTGTCATATTTCCTTGTGGAAAACATGTGGAAATCCTTTTAACCTTCACACCTAAATCACCTAATCTCTGGCCCCACAACTGTGTGTGTGTAAATCGAGTGCCATTGTCGCTAAGTATAGGTACTTTTAAGTAACTATACCTTTGGTATGTAATCATTAATAATTCTATTTAAAACTGTCACAGCGGTAGCTCCTTTCAAAGCATATAATCGTACAAAACGCGAAATGCAATTATTACAACTTATAACTGCGTACGTCCACCTCTAGACCTGGGCAACGAGTCCATCAAGTCCACACAAACGAGATCCCCTGGTTGTCCCACAATAACCGTGTTCAGCTCCCCATGACTGATCTTTGAACTTTTCGTTTTTGGGCATATCTCACACGCTGAAACTACTTGCTGCACCGAGCTTTGCATTCTAGGCCAATAAAATAATTGCTTCATGTATTTAAAAGTTTTTTCACCACTATAGTTTGCTATGGATGCATGCTATAGCTGGACCAGCTCCATAATTTGATTCTTGGGCACACATATTTTATACCCCAATGATTGTTCATCCCCAGCTCTGAATAAAATTTCATCATGAATAACAAACCACTTCTTAACACTTTGCCTACTTTTATTAAATTCCCCCTCCGGCTTTCCTTCTAACGCCCTTAACATTTCAATCTTAATCCCTCTGATCTTCCCAAATTGTTTTTAGGTTTTCTTATACTCTTTTAAATTCATTAGTAACATTTAGAAGATTTGTTGAAACCTCAGACTTTTACCAATATTTATATTTTCTTGAACTCTTCTAGGGATACGAGACAATGTATCTGCAATTATATTACTGCTTCCCTTACAATGTTTAACAGTAATATCAAATTCTTGTATTAAAAGAATCCATCCTGAGAATCTAGCCGATTTAAGCTTACATGTTAAAAGAAAATTCAAAGCCTTACGTTCGGTAATCAAAACTATTCGCTCCCTAATATCAATGTTCGCCACTGTTGTAGAGCATTAACGATGGCGAGAACCTCCTTTTCGACAGTACACCTCACCTCTGCGCCTTTAAGTGTATGACTGGTATAAGCAATAACACCCTTATCAACGTCATCATTTAATTGGTAAAAAACAGGCACCCATAGCAAAATCTGACCCATAAATACTCCCTGTATGTTTGTTGTGGTTTTTTTAGTATTCTTCTTAATCTTCTTTGGGGATTAAACCACTCATAGTTTTTAAAATTATCTTTATTAACGTTTCGATCCATAACCTAGGATCGTTTTCAAAATAATAAAAACTTCAAGTTTGACATTTATGACATAAATTGAAGGTGACTTTGATTTATTGATGTTTGAAATATTTGGTTTGAGTACACTAAGCAAAAATTTTTAAAGTTTAAATGAATAATTGCCTTCAATTATTCATTTAAACTTTAAAAATTTTTGCTTAGTGTACTCAAACCAAATATTTCAAACATCAATAAATCAAAGTCACCTTCAATTTATGTCATAAATGTCAAACTTGAAGTTTTATTATTTTGAAAACGATCTAGGTTATGGATCGAAACGTTAATAAAGATAATTTTAAAAACTATGAGTGGTTTAATCCCCAAAGAAGATTAAGAAGAATACTGACCCATAAGTCTCTATTTAAAAATTGTCGTCCATATTGGGACGAACGACTGTAATAATTTCCAAATATCTGCACTGAATTACCTTATACATTTCATCTTCTTTACTCGTCCACACCCACTTTTCTTGCTCTTCTAATAAACTTAACAGAGGTACTAACATTTTGTCTGATTTTTACAGAATCGTCGTTCGAAATTTAATAAACCCAAAAAGGCGCAGTTCCCTAACATTACTAGGACGAGGATAATTTTGTATTACCTCTACCCGCCTGGGGGAAATAATAACCCCCTCCGCTGTAATCATATAGCCCAAAAATGGAACTTGTCTTACAGCAAATAAACATTTTTGCAATCTGACAGTAATACCAACCTCGCCCATTTTTTAACAACATCTAAATGTACTAGATGCATTTCTACCAAATCCAAAAAGACTAAAATATTGTCAACATTCGATTACCGATTCCAGAACCTCACTTAAACATCTTATTAATCTTGCCATAGTCATAGCAAGACCAAAAGAAATCAATCTAAATTGGTACGTCTTTCTATCAAATGAAAACCCTACATATTTACGGTGTTCTTTTTTAATTTTCACCTGTCAAAAACTTGCTGTAAGATCAATAGTCTTAGTACCTGTCATTTTTTAAAACTTGACAACAACTTCTGAGGATTAGGTGAGATAACATAATCCTTATTAATATGCGCGTTAAAGTATCTACAATCTAAACAGATTCTCACCCTTTTATCCTTTTTTTCGGCAAATACAAACGGTGAAATATATTCAGTGGCTGCTAGCTCTATAACATCCCACTCTATCGTTGTCCGCAATTTGCTTCCGCATCTTCTCTTTATGTACCAATGGTACAGGGTAGGTCTTTTTTATTAAAAAGCCTTTCTTCCCACATATGTGCCTCATGTTTATAATTTTTTTATACGCCCGGGACTCTCTGAAAATACCAAATAATGCTTCTACCAGATTTGTTGCAACTCCATTTTATCTCTTTTTCCCATCATTTCTACCTTTTCTACTACCTTTATTATATCGCTTTCCGAATAGTAATGCTTTTGTGCCCTGCGATTAATTTTTTTCCTTTTATTTCATATATATATATATATATTTTAAACTTAATGTGGAGACCGCTCTCGCTACTTCTGCCATGCTTCAACTTTATCCTATTAGTAGTAGTGTTAAATTGAAGTTATTAAAATCGATGCTCACCTTGTGCTTCGTCAACCAGTCACAAGAAAATTTTTATTAATAATAGGTACCACTAGACAAACCAAACCACTTCTATTTCTACCCCATCCATTTTAACTGGCAGTATAACCTGCTGTTTAACCTTTTGAGCTTTTGCTCCCACCGCAACTGCAATATCTACAATAGTAACGGGTAATACCGAAAATTCCCCATATTTTTCAAAATTTCATAAAAGTTATCTCATATTGCCGACACTTCACTGCCACTATCTATTAATATTTTAATGTCTAAACCTGCTACTTTAGCCTATAGGATAGGCACTAATGTCTCATCTACTTCCTCACACTCCTCGTTATCACTTATCAATTCTTCTCTTTTATCATAAAGTTTTGTGATCAAGCGTATATTATTCCTACGTGCCTCATTTTGACCAACCTGCTTCAACTCCTCTCTAACTTCTATCCCCTTGCTAGCTCTATTATTTTGTAAACTGCATATTAAACACATTTCTAGCACTACCTCTATCTTTATGCTTATTACTAAAAGCATTATTTTCTTCTCTATCATAAATTTCATCTAATCTACCTCCTCTATTTTTGCAAAGCCTTGGGTGACAATACCTCTTTGGACCTCTGCTGAGAGATGTTTTGGAAGCATCTTAATAATTTTTTATTCAGGAGTTTTTCCGTAAGGTGATTAATTTCTGTGGTAAGCTTTAAAAAATATTCAGCCCTATTACCCCACTCGTACCTTACATAACTTAATTTAAGATACAAATTTCTTTGTTTATCAATATTCGAATACCTATACTTGAATGTTGATGAAAATTCTGCAAACGACTGGAATGTGCCTTCTTTAATTGAAGCCCATTCTGCAGCACTTCCTTTTAAACAATTAACAGCTCGGTTAACCTTATGATGATTTTGTACCTCAGCATCCACAAAGCACTTTTCTAATTTATTTAAAAACATGCTAGTATGAACCTGTCCATTTGGGAGTAAATCTTAACTGCCCCAGTCCAGGTCCTTAAAATGTGTTAAAAAAGCTTTGCTGATATTTTCAACCACTTTACTTTCACCTTTTCTTTTATCGTAGATTTGTTTTTTCACTAATACGCCGACTGTATTTTGTAGGAACGTCATGTCTTGAGTTAACCGTATTAACACCTCTTGCAATTCTTGAGTATTAAAATTATTACTTTCCTGGCATTGAAACTTCACCGCCGCTGCTTCATCATTTTTATTGTTTTCTGTAAAGCTCTTACTAGTTATGGATAATAAATAATATTGAACAAGATGATATTTCTTTATTTCTTCAGATTAAAATTCAATGCAGGCGAATTTCGTGTAGCAAGCCCAAAAAGAACTAAAAAAAATCTCACCAATCCCTAACTTACCGACTACTACCCAAAACTCTCACTCTTAAGCGTTACATCCATGACTAACACATCAACCCCTACATTCAAGAATCACATGAAAATACTCATGTTGGCGTCGGACATCATGTCGAGAGACATGTCAGTGTTATGTGATTGTTGAATGGAGGGGTCAAGTGGGGATGAACAACTTTTGTATACACTAAAAGTTATCGTTTTGTAGACCCTCAAATAGAGTTCCAACGTGCTATTCGCTTGTTACGCCGCTCCTTGTATAACTGGAAATGCTACGACACTTAAGTTATCCATTATTGCAAATTATTACTCCAAATCACAGACATCAGAAAAGTACAAAAATGGAATTTATGTAAATGACAATTTCAATACTTATTTATTTTTGAAATTTATATATATATATATATATATATATACAGGGTGTCCCAAATTGAGTAGGATAGCATGGGTATCTTTCTTATTATTAATGATAGAGATCTGCTTAAATGAGCAAAGTTGTGTCATTTGGATAGCTTATTTAAATTCCGCATAGATACATTCGAAATTCCAAATGGTTTAGAAATTATTTAAAAAAAACTGAAAACTGCCAATTTCTTTGAAGTCGAATATTTTTGTTATAATAAAAGATACGAAAAAATGTTTCTTATAAAAGTTACTTAGTTCAATTGTGTGCACTTAAAAGTGATATTAAAATTAAATTCAAGATGGCGGTTATCGAGATATTAGCATCAACTTTCATATTTTAAATGGACGCCATATTGGATTTTTAGATGGTTAGATAGCATATTTTTTTCTCTTTTCAACGATGTATCACAACATATGTTTAAATGAAAAAATTTACTGAAAATAATAATTTTAATTTTTTATCAAGTAGGCATAAACACAAATCAGTTTTAAAACAAATTAAACGAAAAAAACATTAGAATAACATTAAACACCAACTAATAAATCATAGCAATTGTTCAAAATGTTGACCGTTATGATTTAAACACAATCGGCAACGTTTTAGAACACTTTTTGTTACGTGTCGTACTGTAATCCCATTAAGACCGTTTATTGACTGCATAACCGCTTCCCGTAGTTCATCTACATTATTGTACTGGAAATTACTTCCATATACATTATCTTTTAAAGTGCCCCATAAATAAAAATCCAGGGGTGTTAAGTCTGCTGATCTAGGCGGCCATTTTACAGGTGTGTGGGTCGTGATTACCCTGCCACCAAAACGGTTACTTAAGTAGGTAATAACATCTCTAGCGTTGTGTGGAGGTGCGCCATCTTGTTGATACCAAATTTGATTATTTTGTGCCAAAGGTAGGTCGTCTAATAAATCTTCTAAAGATGTTTGAAGCATTTCCAAATACGTTGAGAGGTTAAGGTTCCATCGAATATTATAGGACCAAATAAACCGTTTCCCAATATACCACAAAAAACATTACATCCAAATCGAATTTGATTGCGGTGTGGAACTGTTATGCGTGGGTTTTCCTGTGCCCAATAGTGTTCATTATGAGATTAAATATTCCACAGTTAGAAAAACGCGATTGAGAAAATCATCATTCTCCCTAACTTGATTGATAAACCATCTGCAAAATGTTGATCTGCGGAGATAGTCGTTTGGTTGTAAGTTTTGAGCAATGTGAAATCTGTAAGGGTGATATTTATGCTTTTTTAAAATTCTTGATGCTTGAGAGTTGGATACATTTACTTGGGTTTCTTGTTGAAATGTTTGGATTAGCTTCCACATAGGCCAGTGTGTCAACACCTCATCTGCAATGTTTCCATACTGCTGCATATTTGTGTCCAATCTTTGAAAGATTTTAATGTTTGGCTGTCTTTTTTCGGGAAAGTTTGTTAAGTATGTTTCGGCAGTAAGGCGACTGTTCTTATTACATTTTAAGTATGTACAAAACATATGATATTGTTCGCTTGTTGAAAAATTTGCCATTTGAATATTTTATAGAATAAGTATGTCACAACTTATAACTGGGAAAGAGAATACACAAATGCCAATTATTAGTACAACAGATACACTAATTCAACATGACAGTTTGTTATAATTTCATTTGTTTAAGAGAAATCTGATGATGCCTACTTGATAAAAAATTTAAATTATCATTTTCAGTAAATTTTTTCATTTAAACATATGTTGTGATACATCGTTGAAAAGAGAAAAAAATATGCTATCTAACCATCTAAAAATCCAATATGGCGTCCATTTAAAATATGAAAGTTGATGCTAATATCTCGATAACCGCCATCTTGAATTTAATTTTAATATCACTTTTAAGTGCACGCAATTGAACTAAGTAACTTTTATAAGAAACATTTTTTCGTATCTTTTATTATAAGAAAAATATTCGACTTCGAAGAAATTGGCAGTTTTCAGTTTTTTTAAAATAATTTCTAAACCATTTGGAATTTAGAATGTATCTATGCGGAATTTAAATAAGCTATCCAAATGACACAACTTTGCCCATTTAAGCAGATCTCTATCATTAATAATAAGAAAGATACCCATGCTATCCTACTCAATTTGGGACACCCTGTATATATATATATATATTTGAAAGTTTTAAATTTGCCCGCTGTCTAATTATTTCTGCTAGATTTCATCAAATAAAACCACTAGAATCATATATCAGATTTATAATAATACGAAATATTCTTTTACAAACAATCTTTCAAACGCTAATTACTACATCCACAACAGCTTTCTCTTTCAAACAATATCATATAAAATATAACATCTATGAAAAAAAACTTCCTTTGAATCTTCATTCATAAACTTTTATTATACACAAAATTTATCGAAATAAATCGAATAGTTTAATATCCTCCTCCCTTAAAATCGTATTTTATTATCGACTTTTACTACTCTCATTCTTTACACTCATTCAAACATTTTCACACAAAAAAAATCGTAACTAAAAGTACTCTAAAATATAAGTCCTTTTAGGAATTTAAATAAGATATTTTTATTTTACCGTGACAAATCTGCTTGTTGTTGACTTTTTCCATAACGTAAGTATCTATTCATATCAAAATCGTTCAAATCGTTTTAAACATAACATTAATGCCATTATAGATACTATTCCAATCATATATGCTTTTATTCCAATTAAGAAACTTTACCTTGCAATAGTTTAATTATTTCTCATTAACTATTCTCCATTTTGAAACCATTGTAAGTACTTCAAATTATCTACTCACCTTTAAGTGTCCGAAAATAGTTTTCCGTCGCTATTTAAATAACACAGTTTTAAATCCATATTGAATAAATTTTACTATTAAATACAGTACGTGTTCAATAGCACTTTAAAATACGTGACGTATTCTGTGTTCTCATCAATCATATGCAAACATCAAAGTTTCATTCAATACTGAACTAAGTTCTCAGCATCCGTTGAGTTATATCATAGCGAGCCTCTGTGACGTGAGCATCTAGATTTTCTTGGCTCTTTCCTGAACCTTCTAATTGGTTCGTTTTTGAAGGTGTGTGATGCAACATTCGAAGATTCATGGTTTTGTTGCCTCGAGTTATACTATAATTGATGTCGTTTACTTATCTCATTAATAATCAAGATTTAATTGCTTTAACCAGCCTTAGTTTATCGCTTTTACGAATTTCATCATCGCCCTCGGCTATTAAATCATTCCTCATATTTTATTTTAGCATTTGATTGTTCTAAATCACGGTTTTTATGCATTTATAATTCCTATACCGGACGTATTCACAAATACGTTTTTTTCTATACAAATAAATGTCTATATAATTGGGAGTTTTTTTGGAATTTTCTCGAGTTAACGACGTTGGATGTTTATAAGATGATGCAATATGGCCTCTCGACCGCTAAACACAATATATATATATATATATATATATATATATATATATATATAAATTGATATTGAATTGTATCATGTCCTGCATATTTATTTTTATAAAAACTGATTACGGTTACTGAGGACCGAAGTATAAAAATTAAAAATTAAAAACTTGAATTGTATGCGACGTTTCGTGAAATTTATTCACATTATCACAGCATAACACTTAAATAATTGAAAATAATTTTATATGATTGACAAAAATGCCAAACGTAATTGAAAGTTAGGTTCATGTATAGTTTTGTACACGATTTAAATTTGTAAATTTCCCAATTGTATCATCGGTCTCGGTGGTGTAATTGGTAAACACATGGTTCCGGCAAAACCAGGATACAGGTTCAAATCCTGTCGAAAACCTTATATTTTCCATCTTTCACTTACTATCTCGATTTGAAATGATCATTTGGGCTTTGCATAAAAAGTCTGAGTGATTATTTCATCTTATTCACTGTAATACTATAGTATTGATCAACTTACCTTGTGTAATTAACTATTTAAAATATTTATATATTTAATACTCGGCTTATAGCCGTAATTTTGAGCGTCGCTTCCTGTCTATAACTGACATAAGTCAAAAACTTGACAATGTCAGATATGATTGACAAAAATGCCAAACGTAATTGAAAGTTAGGTTCATGTATAGTTTTGTACACGATTTAAATTTGTAAATTTCCCAATTGTGTCATCGGTCTCGGTGGTGTAATTGGTAAACACATGGTTCCGGCAAAACCAGGATACAGGTTCAAATCCTGTCGAAAACCTTATATTTTCCATCTTTCACTTACTATCTCGATTTGAAATGATCATTTGGGCTTTGCATAAAAAGTCTGAGTGATTATTTCATCTTATTCACTGTAATACTATAGTATTGATCAACTTACCTTGTGTAATTAACTATTTAAAATATTTATATATTTAATACTCGGCTTATAGCCGTAATTTTGAGCGTCGCTTCCTGTCTATAACTGACATAAGTCAAAAACTTGACAATGTCAGATATGATTGACAAAAATGCCAAACGTAATTGAAAGTTAGGTTCATGTATAGTTTTGTACACGATTTAAATTTGTAAATTTCCCAATTGTGTCATCGGTCTCGGTGGTATAATTGGTAAACACATGGTTCCGGCAAAACCAGGATACAGGTTCAAATCCTGTCCAAGACCTTATATTTTCTATCTTTCAGTTACTAGCTCGATTTGAAATGATCATTTGGGCTTTGCATAAAAAGTCTGAGTGATTATTTCATCTTATTCAATATATATATATATATATATATATATATATATATATATATATATTGTTGTGACAACGCCGCACGTTGAAGCGCCACTAAAAGGGTGCTGTGACAACGCCGCACGTTGAGACGTCACTAGAAGAGTGCTATGATACACATACCACAAATTGTATAATTTGAAATTATACAGTTACCTTCCTTTCTAACTTTGTCTGGCTAGCTCAACGGAAATATTGGAGTTTTCAAATATGAAATCAAACAGCAATATTAAAACATTTATACAGTACGAAATATTTTCCCTCATACAAAAGCATATAGAATATTTACAACATTATTTGTTCAAACACCAAATAATTTCTAAGAAGTACTTATTTACTCAATTATAAAAATGTTCCCTACTTTATTTTAAATTTACAGAACTAAATTTCTTCTCTTATGGATATTTTACATGGTTATGATTATCACGCTTGTAAGGTTTTTTTGGCTTAAAAATTCTCGACAGATAATTTCTTAAAAGGTCAGAGTGTTTTGAACTCTGAATACAAACTTTCCTGGTAAAGATCCTTACAAAAAAAGATTAGTACTTACTCTAATTTAAACTGAATGACAAAATTCAAGTATCAGTTACAATGTTTAAAAAAATTATACTTGCAAAATCCACGAAGTGCCCCAATTAAATATCTTCGGCTTTTTGGCTTTATTTTAAATTGATGTTCAAATCCCAGTTTACAAAATCTGGCATATTATTTAAACCTTTATTTAGAAACCAATGTGCATCCTCGGAATTATTCAATAAAATTTTTAACAGCTTTTTACATCGAAGCATTTCTCATCCTCATTGTATATAATTAAATTTAATAATTTCCATTTCTTTATGCAGGTTACGTTTAAAACATCACTCGTTTATTCTTTGTAACATTACAATTATTAAATTAAGGTATGTGTGTTGTATATTTCAAATATCATCAGCAACAGCTCGCGTCTTAAATGAACATTTTGCGATCGAATTCATAAATGAATTTGTTTAATAAGTTTCTCATTTATACATAAAAATTATCTATTTTTAGAATGTAGTAGTATTTACGCGATTCCATTCCAAATAATACACGCCTATCTTACGTAATTTCTGAGAAATTCTCATTAGCTTTCAAAATTGCCGTTTTGTTACCTGGTTAGCACGTTCCACTTATTGGTGACGTGTGCTGCTCGTTATTATGGCGTCGCATACTAATACAGTATACATATTAAGGTAAACATTTTCGCTTATAGATCTTTGTGGAATGTTTAATCTGTGGAAATTCTCGCTTGATGTTCCAATAATAGTCATTCCGTTTACCTTGATAACGTGCCTCCATGACCTTCAAATCTTGGTGGAATCAATCTTTGTTGCAACAATTACTTGGGTTATCCAACAAACAGCAGCTCCCTTAACACAACGAAATCAAAAATTGTTGTAGGGTAAACTCACCCCATTTACCTCGGTCGTCACGACATTAAATCCCCTCTTCGGTGCGTGAAATCTACCCTACCATTGCAAGTGTAGTTCAACTTATGTCGCACGCCGTGTATTTATTCCCTGTGGGTAATTCACAGTGACATCTTATAGCTCTGTTACTTTAAACTTAACTTCCTTGTACATGCTTATTTGTTATATAACATTTCTCTGCATGCTATTTGCCGTCAAAGCTTAATTCATACAATGCAACAATTTATTTATGCTGAAGTAAGGTTTCTGTCACGCAACGGTCTATTACAATGTAGTTAACTAAGAGAAATGTATACGTAGTGTCTGTCATATTCCTATGTCTGCTTTGCGGTTTAAAATAAGTCATCGCCCTGGGTTATTACGCTTACAATATATTTAAAAGAAATAATGTTATACTTTAGCTGAATGAACTTTATAGAAACAAATCTGAAATATCGTGCTTAATAAAGTTTAATTATTTGTGAAATCTATTATACAGGGTTTGCTCATATTTATTCTGTCCCTTCAAAATTAAAGTTTTCCTTTTCCATCTAATTTATAGCTAGCGCAACGCAACGCGTTACAAAATAACAGCTCAAACAAACTAAGTGCAAGTTGATCAAAACGATTTCTGTTTTTGAAATTTGATAAATCTGACATTTTATATGTAAAGGCCTAATACACGTCACACACGGTTCAGTAGACAAGTGTTTACAAATGGTCCGATGACTTCGCTCTGGATGGCTAGTTGTAGCCTAGGACTCAAAATATCAGGAACAGACATTGCGCCAGGAAATTGAAGAAGGGTCTTGTTTTATTCAAGTACTTTAATTTATGTGAATTCTTTGGCCAGCAAGTAGTGTGTATGTTGTAATTTTGAAACGAAGCAGTTTTGTTTGAAAAAATTGTATATACATTTAACCAATCGAAGTCTTAGAATTGTATATAAATTTAACCTATTTAAAGTAAAAATATATAACTGGTAAAATACAGTCGGTGTTATTAACTGGTTATGATGATCCTGCACATGCAGTTGTTAGCTACTCCGACTTTAGAAAGAGCTGACCATTATACGTGCAATATTTCCATTTTTAAGTCTCGTACTTTATTACTGTGTTAATTATTTTTACATAAATTCCTAAAATTCTTTACTGTCACATTTTATGTGCATGTAAAAGAAAATTTATTTTTAAAATTCTTAATTTATAATTCCGTCCGGTAGTTTTTGATGTTTTAGGACCCATAAGGTTCTTGTTAATATGTATTTATGTATGAAATGTATGTAATATTTAATTATTTTATGTTGGAATAAAACTTTTGATTTATTTTATATTTTTAAACTTCTTTTAGCATGGAGCTTAGATGAGTGGTTTGTCGCTTTCAAGCGACAAAAGAAAGATCTACGGCAAGCAGCTGATGATTTTAAAATCCGGATGCGGTATCTTTATGAATGACTTCCACCCCTGTTTAACACTTGTGCTGCCTTTCTCTTTTTTACGCTCCCTGTAGCTTACTAAATGTTAATAGCTATGCAAACATCTTTTATGTGTTTCTTTAAAAAATACCGCAGAAAATTGAAAACATTTTACCTCTATGATTGGTTAATGTTGAATAATTAGCTTTATAAAATCTAACCAATTTATTTTCAGAACCTTATGCGTATTAGGATATAATCAGAGCCGCTCCAAACTCGGTTCTAAGGTGATTATTGGACACAGGCGACACCCTATAATGAGCGATACTTTTTTGATGAAACAAATGTAGGAAAACGGTTTAAATATTTGCATTTTAATAGTTGTAGTTATCTTTGACTGACAAAAATAAAAAATCAAATAAACCCTTCAAATATTACGTCATGTTACGTTTTTATTGAAACCCTTAAATCCTAGTAGATGTTACTGGAGATAATTAGTTAAAGCACACTCTTCAGTTTCAGAGATGAATTATTTTATTCACACAGGTGTTGGCTTTCATAAGGGAATGAAGCTACGTAGCGCGTCAGTACTCTGGAAAATTATTGCCTTTGTATGGTCTATTCAGGCACGTAGCTAGAAGAGGGGCTTGAAGGTATGAATCCCCCTCCCCCCGAAAACCTAGGATCCATGACGCTGGCCCCCGCAACATACACCCTTAACCCTAGAATACTAACGTGGTTTTACGACTTTATAAAAACGATTATTATTATCAAAAGTTTTGCTTTTGTGAAAATAAAAAATTGTATCACTTGTTCATAACTTGATAAATATGCTCTGCATGCTCTATATTGCAGTAACAAAACATTATATACTTTAATACAATAATTAATAATATTATGTCGTAAAATTTACGATTGTGATTTATGATAGCAAATTACCTACCACTAATTAAAATTTCGTAACTATTTCCTGTACGATGGTTTTCGCCTAACTAAGTAGGAAGAGGTACAATAGGAGGATTGTTGTAATATTTAGCATACGATAGTATTTTTGGTTTAAAAACTTAACTCTGAAAAATATTGTGCACGGTTGCTCGCTGCTCGGCAGTCAAATCCAGCACGAACTGCATCTTACATTGCATTACATTGACATATTCTTTATTGAGCTGCAATTACAAATCTCTACTGTTAATCTAAATGGTATTTTGAAATTGGAGTTTGGAAAAATTTTACGTTTTTAGTTTGACTAATGCGAAAGTATTAATAAAAATGTCTTAATAAACTCGAAAGCTTTTCAGTAAATCCACAGCACTTGGTGGAAGAATCATTGAAACTTCTCGCACGCGTGCAAATACGTCCCCGCCTAAATGTGGTTACGTAGTTACCACGCCTGAGTCGAGCTCAACACTTTTGTAAAAAAAGTGAAAGCTTGTATTCCTACAACAATCACGCGTTTATATCGAAAACTGAAGCACACATTCTATTTAGGACAAATGTATTGTAAAACACGAAAGCTTTCCAGCAAATCCACAGCACTTGGCTAAAGATTTGCTAAAAAAAAACCACAGCACGTGTATAAATGCGTTCCCGCTTAAATGCGGTCACGCAGATATCACGCCTCTGTCGAGCCCTACAATACAAATTTATTCAGACACCTCTGTATAGAATCGCAAACTGTATGTATTGCTACAACAATTACGAGTCTACACAGAAATGCTGCAAATAGCGATTCTTTTGCACTAAAAAGTGCAGTGAATACGATGGAATTTTCTGCAGCTGTTGATTCCTAACGGTCGTGTGAGATGTGATGAGCGGCGGCTATGATTAGACGATGTTCTTGACCATTGATGGCACCAGAAGTTTGTAGACGTTTAAACGAATGGTGGAATTAAACATGCGACGGGATTTGTGAATCTATTGACTTTGAAAGCTCTGTCGATTTGTAAACGTCTGCTCTCTGATCGTGGCGGGAATGAATGAACTGCATCTGCATGCATGCCTGTCATTTGTACCCTTTCTCTACCACCCACCTGCGTCGCATTCACATGTACACGGCCACGGCAATAAACAGTAATTGTATTCCGTTCAGTCAGTTCGGTCATGCTAGATTACATGGAATTCTTTGTCTATACTATACCTGATCAAACCCTTACTACTGTTTTATAAACATTTCTGAATAATTAAATCAGGTTTTTGACGTAGGTTGCGTTGTGTCGTTCCGTCTTCGTCAACATCGTATCTAGTTAGTGTAGGTCAATCGTCATTAAACTGATTGAACTACACGTAAAATTTAATCTTTGTTTAAATTAGTACAACAATGAAACGCCAATCAAGTATCGTTTCATTTTTTAAAAAAACCGAGACAAGATAATGTTAAGGGTAATCATGACGGTAAGTACCTTAGTACCTATAAATTAAAATTCCTACTTAGTAACTAATTTCATTTAAATATTTTACAGAGTTACCAAGGGCAAGCAGTGTTGTCACGCCTAGCAACAGTGATAATGATACATTGAATATTTCTAGGAGTACCTCTATAGCACTTCAGGTATGGCAAGCAGATCTGTTTGATATTGGGGACGCCAAGAGAGATGTTTTGGATGATAACTTTAAACAAAACATCTTTACTTTTCTATATTGCTTCCTAGAAAATCTTATACCTTTCCTATGACTGAAGGAACAAAACAAAAAAGAAGATTTCAAGAGAAGTGGATAACAGATCACGAAACCGGATTTCATTTTCTTGCGTACTCTAAATAAAAGATTGCGTATATTGTAAACCTTGCTATTTGTTTTATCAAGGTGTAGGAAAAGGGGATCATGAAATTCCAGGGAAACTAGTTACAAGTGGATTCCGGGATTGGAAAAAGGCTAAAGAAACATTCGTTAGTCATTCTAAAAAAACTACCGCAAAAAATTGTCGTTCTGGCAGACGATTTTTTAAAAGTTTATTTTGGAAAATGTCAGGACATTATATCAGAAATAAACTCTCAACGGGCCAGAGAAAAAACAGAAAATAGAGCAGTCCTCAAACTCATTATTGAAACAATTTTATTTTGTGCACAACAAGAATTACCTCTCGGGGTGATTACGACATGGACCTCTTTCACTAGATAAACCCGAGAGAACGGATGGAAAATTTCGAGCACTTCTGCGATTTAGGGCAAATTCTGGTGATGAAGATTTAAGAAAACGTATTATTAACAGTCGTAGAAACGCTACGTATTTCAGCCCTGAAATACAGAATGAGATTATTCAAATATGTTCGAATTTAATTATTGAAGAAATTGTTTTTAAAATAAATAAAGCTAGTTGTGTCAGTCTGCTTGCAGACGAAACAATAGATATTTCAAGCAGAGAACAGCTATCCATCTGTATTCGTTACGTAGATCAAGTAACATGTGAAGGTAATTCGCAAATCCAAGTAATTCGTGAAGATTTTTTGGGATTTATTCCCATTTACGATCAATCTGCAGAAAACTTGAGTCGAGTCATTTTACAGAGATGTGAAGAGCTAGAACTTGACATGACTAAATGCGTTGGACACGGTTATGATGGTGCAGTCAATATGGCGGGACACTTCTCTAGTGTTCAATTTAGAATTAGACATATATATCCAAATGCAAGATATGTTCATTGTGCTAGCCACCCATTAAATCTTGCGCTGTCAAATACCATGACAGTTCCCTCGGTTAAAAACTGTCTTGGTGCTGCCTATGAATTAGCTAATTTTCTTAGAAATCATCTTAATGCGAACAAAACTCTTCGAGATGCTATTTCAGTATATGCTCCAGACCGCAGAAAAAAAACCTCCGTGTATGTGAAACCAGATTCATGAAAGACATGACAATATCATTACATTTGTTGAGCTGTTCGAACCCATTTGCGTCAGCTTGGAAAAAATTTCTAAATAATCGTGGAGAATATCTTCTACAGTCTCAACTTTATTGGCGGCTGTTGAGAAAAGTGACTTCTTAATTAGCCTACTTGTATGTGACAAGATATTCAGCTTGACCTTCCATTGTCTGTGTTTCTTCAAAAACAATCTTTAGATTTAGTAGCAGCTCTTGACCGCGCAAAAATTGTTATAGCTAGTCTTGTGAAGCAGCGCGAAGATCCAGATATTGTTTTCAAGCAGATGTTTATTTCTGCATCACATCTTGCACAAGAGATTTTTCAAACCGAGCTTAAGGTTCACAGACTGGCATCGAGGCAGAGTGCACGTGCGAACCCTCAGGTTATTAATGTTGAAGAATATTACAAAGTGATTGTGTTTATTCCTTGCATTGACCACCTTATTCAAAATTTATCAGAGCGATTCATTTCAAACGAAGACATACTACAGACTTTTCAAGTGCTTCTTCCAGCTTATGTTTCACTTGACAACGCAATTAAATTGGAGAGTTTAGCTCCTTATTTTGACGACAAAGTATCACTTTCTGTAGTAAAGGCAGATATTTACTATAGTGTGAAAGAGCTGCCACTATCGACACAAACTTTGATGTTTTACGTGTATTGGAAAATTGTAATGCAACATATTTTCGTACAATAAACTACCTCATCAGCATTTTGGCTACATTGCCAGCGAGTGTAGAGAAATCCTTTTCTACCATGAAAAGAGTAAAATCGTTTTCTCGCAGTTTGATGAATGATGACCGTCTTAGTGCACCTTGCTATGTAATCCGTTCACTGGGATATAAATGTTGATCCTGATAAAGTGATCAACATTATGGCGACAAAAAATCAAGAAAACTGCTTTTGTAAAAGAATTTGCCGAAATATAGTTTCACAAAAACTGTTTTATTTCATTGAATTCCAACAAGTCCCCTGCGAAACAAAAGTCTGGCTACGTGCGAGGGTCTATTGATGGTAGGCGTGTAGATTGCACTAGAAATATTTGAAATAGCAGAATGCTAGTTTATGTAGTGAATGGCTTACAATATTTATTAATGTATGTAGCTAGGGATGCTCCCAAACACCATGTACGTTTAATTATAAAGATAGAACATGACAGAGGTGTTGTTGGCAGGAGAGTCTCGGCACTGAATGCGTTCTTTGGTGCTGCTGTTGGTACATGGCAAGGTAGCAAATAGGGGCGTGGAGCTAGTGCTGTTGTTACATGACAGGCTAGTCGACGTACATGATAGGGGTTCCTGATTGCTCTTGCCGTTACATGTCAAGGTAGTTGGGATACCGGTTAGTCGCATGTGGGTTATTTTTGCCTTTCACAGGTGGGTATGATAAATAGTCAGGTGTGTGATAGGGGTGCTGCGGCTGACGATAGCCTGATAGTGAGCCTGAGATTACCGAATTTTAGGTTTGGTACCTAGTAGTTTTGGTGCGCGGTTACCTGGCGAAAAGTATTAACTGCACTTGGAGCATTAGGATATCAATCGAAATCTACGGTTCGTGCGATTTCGTGGCTTTGGTTTCCTGTTATCTTGTACCTTGTCTTGGTGTTCCAAGGTGGGCGTCAAGTGTGTGATGTCAAGCCAGCTATCTAAAACCAGACAGATAGGGATGAGAATTTGATTGTTGTTGACACGACAGCAGAGATGAAATTGATCGTTGACTTCATTGTTTGTGTATGGCAGTTGTTTGTTTGATACCATATACATTATTATAGAATGTAGATTTATTTATTCCTAGTATTAGAATGCCTGCGAGGCATTATTATAGAATGTAGATTTATCTATTCCTAGTATTAGAATGCTTGCGAGGTCAGCACTCGCCGTGTTTTTATTCTTTCTGAAATTGAAGGTGTTTGCCGCTGCTAGCGGACAATGAGTAAAATCGTCTCCATTAAGCCGGGTTTTGTTAATTAACAGGTACCGTTAATTTAAGAATGTGTATGATGCCGATAATTAAAATTTTGTAAGAAATATCGGGTTAATATCAATTACAATAAACTAAGCACCCAATGGCTATCTTTTTAACGCCTTACACAAATTTTTAAAACAGAGTTTTTATGAAATATTTGTAACCAACAACTCAAAGCTATAGATTCTTTGTAGAAGTTACTGATTTACAATGAAAGGAAGAACCTTTTTGTAAAAAGATTATGTTAACGTACGAGGGGTCTTATAATTTTATATATCGACTTACCTCAACCGTATTCTATTGTTTTATAAGTGTCGTTTTTACTCTTCAACGAAGTGGACTGTATGGCTATTTCTTGGACGTGTTACGTACGCACTGTCACTGTTTTTTAGGGTTTATCCAAAAAATCACATTCGAAGACACTAATGACTTAACTCACTTTACCGAACCAGCAACCGATTCTCTTCGATGTCTATGAGCAAGTGTCGTTCACTACCCCTTTAGTCAAACTGAATTACCACAGGCACAAAGGAGGTTTTATGACAGGATATAACGGGACAAGGGATGACAACTTTGCTATTTTATTTACGACTTAAAATAAAACACAAAAACGTGCGACAAAGAGACCAAACATACCACCCACCAAAATAAGTACGAACGAACTTATTTTATATTTAAAAATAGTTATAGTTATTAACTAAGAAACCTAAACCGACAAACTTGTATAAGTGAATATATATATATATATATATATATATATATATATGTATATATATTAACGCTGCCCGCCGAAGTAATAAACGTTCAATTTCCTGCTGTCCGCCACCGCTCTGTGTCTCCCTCTAATATTCTTATTTTAATTATGCCACGGATAGCTCAGTTTAACTCACACAGAGTGGACAACGTTACGATAATCAAATAAATTAAACCCTTTTCCCTAAAACTTTTCCTGTTTAAAATGATAAAACGAAGTCGATCAATATTTGTATAATGAGAAAAAAATAATATCTACGCTTCACAGTTTTACTATATGAAAAGTAAACCCTTGAATCAATTTATAATATTTAGATTATTTATCCCCAAAATTGTATCTCTCTTTCTTTAATTTAAAGTCACTAAAAATGATATTATGACTGAAAAATCTAGAACGTTTAAGATCTTTCCCCTTTCTACGTATGAAATATTTTTGTTGACTCCTTACAAAATATAGAAAATAAAAAATGAAATAATGCCTTATTTTAGGTAGCCCTGACCTGCAGTTTTTCCGGTGCGTCCTTTTTTGTTTTCCCCTTTGATCTGCTGCTACGTGTTGTGGATCAACACCTCTTGATTACCTTTAATAAAGTAGCTTCTTTTAAAACAATGCTCTGGCTTGTGCTCCTCCCGTGAATTTGAACCAATAATTTTCATTAATTTGTTTCCAGAATTTACTGCGTGCTTTGTATAGATTTGCTTGTCGTAACTTAGAGTTTTAGTAACTTAGAAGTAACTTAGAATTTTCCTCGTCTTGACTTAGAGGTAACTTAGATTTTCTTAGAGTCCTACATTATAAATATTTAACCTAGAATAATTAATAAAATTTCTACTCACGTTTTCAGCAAACGGCGACCTTTTTCATCTATTTTCACTATAATTTATTTTAAGATATTGTATAACACCACTTTTCACAAATTTTAATTATTTAATTTAAATATTAATTCGACGCGTAAATTTTTGAGTTTGACGCAGCTTCTACGTAGTTCTAATTGAGACCGACTCTTATCAAACTCTGAGCGTTATATAGTCTGTCCTTATCTAAAATTCATTGATTTATCTGAACTGTCGTTCAAGGATTGCAGCCAACCACAGGTTGTTTTGGGTATTTCTATGGATTTTACAAGTTTATTTTTGATGGAACGATTCAGTGATCATGTATCCTCCTAATATTTCTCTTATTTGTCGATCTTTGACCGCTTGTTTTGGTATTATTACTGGAAATTTTAATTTACCTTGGCCTTTAATTTAGCTTATGGCTCTTGTTTGTGTAGATTACGCTTTTTGGGAATCGAACGAATTTCATGAATAAAATCACGTAGCATAACAAACGTACTTCAACATATTTTCGTTTATATCTTGTGTTTAAAACTCATTTCTTTTGAAATATGCGTTTCTTTATTAGAGCGTTTTACTATCTTCTTTCATTATCGCATGCTTAATTTTAATAGATATTGCATGATGATTTACTAGCTTTTATTTATTTATGAACGCTTCTTGATTTAGAACTATTTTAATTGCGCGTATAATTATTTCTCTGCTGAATATGTTTATATTATTGAAGGACATGCTTACTAGCATTGATTAAAGTTAATTGCGGTCTTAATGCAGGGTGTTAAATGTTTGTTCTTCGCATAATATACGAATTACGTGTTTTTCATGCTAATTAAATGCAGTTTTCTAATTCCTAGTACTATTTTCTTGTATTGCGCAACCACCACAACTCAGTATATCCCTAAATAAACTTCTTATCCTAGCATTATATATATATATATATATATATATATATATATATATATATAAAATACCATTACATATTAAGTAACTGGCAGTAAACATAGTTTCACTAGAGGACGTTTAACTAACCCTTGGGCTGTCTTGACTGTAGCTACCCGAACGATATCATCCCTACCAAGATGAACATCCACTACTCTTCCTAAACGCCACTGTAGAGGGGGTTTATTTTTTCCTTTAAGAGGACAAGCGAATCAAAGGGCAGGGTAGCGGAATTCCTTAACCACTTATCTTTCTGTTGCAGCGTGTGCAGGTATTCAGCACTCCATTTTTCCAAAACCCTTGTCGCATTTGCTGCAACAGTTGCCAGCGATCTAAACAAGAGGGGTTTATGGACAACAAATCCGGATCTGGTAACACCAAGACTGGTTCAACATTTAGAAAATGGCCCTGGTTCAAATACGAAAAATCATGCGGTTTGCAACTCAGTGCGCAAACTGAACGTGAGTTGAGAATCGCTTCAATTTGAATCAATACCGACGAGAATTCTTCAAACGACAAAATTTGTTCACCGATAATTCTTTTCAAATGGGATTTTACCGATTTAATCCCGGCCTCCCACAACCCACCAAACTGAAAAGCAGCAGGAGGGTTAAACATAAATTCGATTCTCTCAACGCCTGCCGGATGGTGCATCAATTGAGAGATTTCACGATAGGCCCCAACGAAATTGGTGCCATTATAACAATGGATTTGAATACATGTGCCTCTTCGAACAATAAACCGACGTAAAGCACCCAAGAAAGCGTCTGTCGACAAGTTAGACACTAATTCTAAATGGATAGCTTTAGTGTTGAAACAAATAAATAAGCAAATGTACATTTTCAATGATTTTGCGCCACGACACAGATTCATCGTGACAGAGGAAGGTCCACCAAAGTCGACTCCCGTATGCAAAAACGTCTTACCTAGAGCTAACCTAGAAGCTGGTAATTTCTTTATAGGGGGGCATAAAGCCACAGGGTTTACACAAAAACAACGAATGCAGGATTTCAAACATTGCCGAATAGCCCTCTTTGCGGACAAGATCCAATAATTTTGAGTTAATAAAAATTGAGTTGTTCGATTTCCAGGATGTAAATGTCTTTCATGACAATCTAATATAATTGCAGTGTCGGGGGTTTTAGGACATCTGCATAATAGGATCTGGTGAGGATGCTTTGGCGTTAAGAAGACTGGAAAAAGTCCGAGCAGGATTTTACTGGGTAGGCTGCAAGGACAGTGTAAAAGAGTGATGTCGCAAGTGTCAGCTAAGCGCAAAATTTGGAACCCGTGTTACGGTAAAACACGGATCCCGAAGGGAGTACCAACAAGAAAAGAAAGGTCAAGTAAGGAAGACCCGCACGAGCTACCGTGATGTAACGAGAAAAGTCAAAGGCATGTTAGTTCAGCCGAAGATTGGGGTGGGCATAAGAATAGTTAGGAACCCAACTCTATCTGCTGAAATAAAAAGCATATAGGTTAGTCAACAGTTAAGGACAGCTCACTTGTCTGTCTAATAATACAAAAAATAAAATAAGAACACAGTAGCATAACAGTAACAGTAACGTAATTTATTTAACCAACTTAAACGGTAAACATGGCGGTACCAAGCCGCTATAATTAATAAAAATCCTTAAATACTAAAAATAAATGATACGAGCTCGCAAATAAAGGGAAAGAAAAGACAATCTAAAAACTACAATGCATTTAAATTTTCCTGCACCAAAATATGTTTAACAAAATAAGAGTAATGCAGGAATATCTATAATCTCTAAATGTTATAATTTTTAAAGCAATCTTGTTAGTTTGAATTTGAGAAAAAAAGGACAGAGACAAAATATAGGAAACCTCTTTTAGTAACTAGTTCTTAGTATAACGATTAATCACTGATAAAGTTAATTTGTACAAGAGTACCAAATAATAAACTGGTTAGTTTGCAGTAAAACCGTTAATTAATATTGTTGCGAGCTTCTATTAGGCAACCCGTCAAACACACACAAGCGCCGTAGGCACTGTATATTCTCCACGGATCGAGAATTCTTCTAGCAATTACTGGAGAATGAGTCATCCTTTTTAATTCAGAGTATATATAAGACCGCTAATAAATGTAAGGAGTTAGCAGTTGTTGCCCAGACGTCGACGAGGCAGCAACTCGCGTATCTACCACCGCCTCCGGGCGAGCAAAGGTGAGCAGCGGAACGGTGACGTACTGAGGGAGTTCTCCGGCAATGCGGGCTGCCGAGGAATGGGTACACAACTGAAGTCGTCGGGGATGCACATCCGTCAGTCCTGTTTAAACGAGCTACCTGACGATGGAGCGGCCTGTGGCGAGTAGCCATCCTTTCGGTAGAA
Source organism: Platerodrilus igneus (assembly GCA_036346225.1). Lineage (NCBI taxonomy): Eukaryota > Metazoa > Arthropoda > Insecta > Coleoptera > Lycidae > Platerodrilus > Platerodrilus igneus. Next base: position 11,085,229 of record JARFIW010001171.1, on the reverse strand, counting down.
AACCACAGGCCAGTGAACCCAAGATCCGGAATACCGTGTAGTTGGAGGACAATCAAGGGGAAGATCCGGGAAACTGCTCGCTGCATCAAATCAAGAGGATTCCAGGAACAGGTCTCTTGGAATCCAGACCTACATATATATTTAACATCAACTACCACCACAACAACTCACCAGAAAACATCTACAAACCGAAAAACTTTCGAGTTAAAAGGCACTATAGCGACGCTGAGAGCGTCGCGTCCAGCTAATGCACGGTAAGGAGTTAGTCTATATCAGAATGTCGAATATAATTATATCGTGTAAGGTTAAATAGTTGAGCTTTTGGAAGTCCAAGAGTATACATAAATGTTATATTATGTGCCTAATGTACATGCAGCTTGTAGAATACATAAATAGACAAAAGTGTAATAAATTATAGTTGTGTTAGTGTTGTTAATGGACCTATGGTTAAGAAGTTAGTTTAAGAAGATATTAGTGCTTGTAAATTCATTAGTGTGATAGTGCTTCTTTGTTAATTGGACTGAAAACATCTATAAATAAGGCATATTCTGTTAATTAGACTTGTGAACAGTGAGTAATAAAGACTCTTGTTATTACTTGTTTTAAATTAGTGAAACGCGATAGTAGTAACCCGCTACAATATGTTCTAAAATTTGAACTATGTCTTGTAGAGGGTAGTCCCGTACTACCACACACTGAATAAGCAAAAGAATCTGCAGGGGACAGCATATATAGTAAGCATATGCGACGTAAGTTGAGATAGAAGTACAGTATTTTGGTATGAATTTTGTTTGCATTTGCAGTTATGTACATAACGGCCTTGCTACCCGTTGATAACGAGGTAAGTATAATTACGTTTTTGCCAATATCTACAAAAAAGATTTACCTTGATAAACTTATGAAATGGCAAGTAGATGATGAAATAAAAACTACGTGTTGCAAATACTTAATAAGAGCAGTTAATTGTGATTGACTACGTAATAGTATCATATCTTTTTAATTGGCTAGCTTTTATTTGAGAGTGCCAGCCAATGCTTGAAGTTTTACTGTAAAACTAATTATTTAGTTAGTAATTTAATTTTTTTGTTGCAGATAGATGAAGCAGTTGTTCAAGTAATGGACGAAGGCACATTAAAAGAGTACATACCTAAGATGGGAGACAGAATAGCTCTAAGAGATTTTAATAGGACAAAATTAATGCCAAAAAGATCCGGCTTATTTAAAAGCTTCGAGAGAAAATGGATTCAAAAAATAAACACCGTTCTGATGCTATCACAGATACATTGTTTAAAAAAAATTTACTAGGAAATCGACCCGCATAACTGAAGCAAAATTGATGACATTCAGCTCTAAACATAAGTACACCGTGCAAGTTAAATTGGCAAAAGGAGGTGGTACCAGAAAATTAAATATGTTAAGAGAAAGTAAAGCCGAAGATATTATAAAAGAGGCAAAAGCTGTATTCTTCTACAATGGCGTTTCACCAAGTATGGGTAGCATAGATAGATACATACTAAAATTACTAGACTTTTGTATAAACGAAGCTGATTTCAATTTTCTCTTCTGTGGGGACGATCTCACTGCTGATTTTACTTTAACAGGCTTTTCTGATAATTCAATTTCTTTTTCTCAAACCTTAGTAAATGGTTTCAGAACATAGAAAATATAGAGCCTTCTGGTAATGAATTAAGGAGAAGTTCCAGATTAGCAGAGAATAGTTCAAGTTTATCCGGATACCTGTCGACATTTATTGAAGAGGTAATAAGTGTACAATCTCAATATCTTTTTCTCTGTGTTATAAATTCAGTATAGAATACACTTAGTATTTTTTCAATATTGTTTGTGTTTGTTTAACATTTTTTCACCATTATAAAAAATTTAATTCCACAATTTCTAAGAATTGCATCCATTTTATATAACTGGGTGTCTCAAATTGGTTGCCAGTATATGGACAAATCTGTTAGCTGTTAAAAAATATTATGATTTGTATATTTTACGATACTTATTGTTGTCAATTTTAGAAATTGTTGGATGAATATAGAGCCCCCTGCGTTTTAATACTGCATAGAGGAAATGTTTTTGATGAGTTGCTTAAAGCTTTTAAACACAATAAAAATTTAACAAACGTTGAAATTCAAATGATCCTTCCGAATGGTATGAAGAAGGCAGCGTATGACGTAGGCGATGTAATGAAAGATGCCTTATCAGAATTTTGGAACTTTGATATCAATGAGTGGGAGGCAATTGCAAGGATATTAGGGATTGGATGGAAACTTCAAAATTATTTCCCTGTCTATCTTTGTCCGATTTTTATCATGAACTGCTTGGGACAAACATTATAAGACGACGGTATTATCCATGATTTTTTGAAGTTTGTTTCAGAATCAAAAGTGGAGTTGTTACAGAATGCTCTTAAAGGCATTGATAGTGTAGATCAAGAAATATCCTTGATTTTTTCAGATGTAGGATCTAAGAGACTAGTAATTAAATGTAATTTTAAGGAGATTTTGATTGGAGTTGCAAAAAAAGGAATTAATCCAGAAATCAGAGTTTATAGTTAAATGTTTTTTACGTCTGGGGAGCTGCAGAAGATAAACGATATTATGCATATTTATAGCGTTTCCAATCAACGCGTACAAATATTATAAACAAGTTACTACTCTCTAAAGATATTAAAACTAAAGAAGAAGATGTGGGTTTTAAACAATGAACAAAGTACATAAAGGATGCAGATAATAGAATACGTTCCGCATTTTTGCGTTTTGCCACTGGATCAGATATAGTTACTCAAAATAAATATACTGGTTACTTTTAACAACACTAAAAGCTTCTCTAGAATGCCAGTGGCGCATACTTGTTCCTGTACTTTAGAGCTTTCAAGAAGCTTTGAAAGTTTTATAGCATTTCGTAGTGAAATGAGCAGTGCTTTAAACTCAAATATTTGGGTAATGGACATTGTATAAGAGACCATTATAATAATTTTTTTTAAATACATTTTGTCATTATTTGTATGTTTTATGTGTATAATTTTGGTTTATACAAAAATGTAACAGTTTAATTATAAATATCTATCTAAAATTCCAAATAAATAATATCTATGTATATGGATTGCAACTTCAGTTATGTTTTTTACTATTTATTAGTATTACTATGTATAGATATGGAATATTTCTTACTTTAATGTATAAAGGTTAAATTTATACACCAAAAATTGTTTGGTATAAGTATGAGATTATACTTTATACAATTTAAGAAACATTTATTTAATTATATTTCATAATATAGTTACTGGTTGAAGTGGTTGATGATTGTAGCTCTTGGAAGGACCAGATAGTTTGATGAATTGCTTGAAATGAATTACTTGTACTATTCAAAATGCATATTAAATATGGCATAAAAGGAGCATTGTTCAATTGCTACTTCTTCATAATTTGTAAATAACAACTGTCAAAAAGGAGAACAAAATGTAAGGCTGTTACCAGCTCACTAACTAATGATAATACAAGGAGTATTTCTAACAGTTACGCTTTTTTGTTAATATTTCATTTGAAAGTTCTGTAGTCCTTTTATTTTTACAATACAAATTGTTGAAACTGTAAAGAATCTTTTATCAGCCAAACACTGGAAAATTTTAGACACACTAAAATGATGTTCCCGGTAAACAAAATGTTTATATGAACGTTTAGAAAAATTACTTTAAAAATTCCAAATTAATTTTTGTGTTCACGGCGCGTTTCAAACTTGGAAATAAATTCATGTAGTTGGTCACTTGTTATGGACCCAAAAAAGAATTAGTAATTTGAATTAATTTTTCTATAGTGACTATGATAACTGCCACGAATATCGGCACTGACTTTTAAAAAATCCCATGGAGGCAAAAAGGACGCTAATCCAGTGTCGAACCTAAGGCACCTGAGTATTTCTCAGAATATAGCACCACAAGCAGAAGCTTGTGAAGTTTTCAAAGTCGAGTTACATATCCCCCAAATTAATATGTACAAATTTCAACGCAATTATTATGTCTTAAGAAATAGAATGTTACATTGTACAATTGTAGGTTAAGATATAAAAGGTTAGTGAAAGTTTATATCGGACATGAGAACGGAAGCAACTATTTTGTATTCCAGGCGCAACCTGATACTACAGGTGCAGGACACAATAAACTATAAGAAAGCAGTTTTTATAATTAAGATTACTGAGAATAAGACATTGTAGGTTATCAGGAAGTAGCAGACGTGAGATCTGCATTTCCCACAAGATGATGTGAGAGCAGGGATTACATAAATACCCTGAGGAGGCCATGATGGTCAGTCAGTTTCGAACTTCATAACTCTAACATTGTCGGTAGTTCAAGCTATTCGTTGGCAATTATAAAACATAACTTTGATTATTAAAACGTTAATACACATAATGTACAAGTTGTTAAACCATTTTTGTAATTACTGTTTAAAAAATAAAATTGATAGAAGTGTCTTTGAAAATAAAGATCTTTTTAAAAAGAAGCTCCCAAAGCCCCAAAACCTATCTAGCGCTCTCATGAAAAGTTAGGAAAGGGGACACGCGCTCCGCTGTCCACATGAACTCGGTGCCAATGACTACGAAATCAACTAATTGGATTTTAAATGTGTGTAGTATATCAGTACATTTTAATTAAAAAATAAATATTAATAAAATTTCAAAAATGCACAAAATGCACAAGTTTGACATACAACATAATACCAGCAAACAAACTTTTCGGAAATCTCACATATGCAACCCAAACATATGTAGCAGAGTTAAGTAAATACCTATAAATTATATACCTACGTTAATATCAATTATTATTTAATAAATGTTTAAAAAATATAATAATAGAGCTTAACTGGTTTTCTATAAAAATGCAAATTTATAATAAATGTATATTTTTTGAATAAATTTGTAAAATCTTATACAAGAAAAAACTACATCTGATGTGGGATTTTAACAAAGACAGCAAATATGGGGTAGACGAGGATAATAGAATTGGAAGATAGACCTGACGGGGGAAATGTTTTTTGATTGATTGAAAGCGATTGGGGTGAAAAACTTTTCTGAGAGAATTGCAACGGTTGAGCATTTTAATCAGCATTTTGGACTAAAGCTACGATAGGGTGAGAAAATTCTTAGTTTCGAAAGATCGTTGTGTTTTGAAGCGAGGCAATTTCAAGAATCAGTTACGGTGGAGGTGAATTTCTGTGAAAATAGGTGACAGGAGACGTGATAGGAGACGTAGTGAGTCTCTCTTATTTCTTCTGTTTGCTTCAGACCTACATGGTGTAACATCAAAGCTAAAATTTGTAGATCGGGTGATAGTGCAGTCCGTTAGTTAATTTACAAGAGTTTAAAAGCACGAGTTGGTGCTATTTCATGAATAAGGCTGTAAGTTTAAATACTCATAAAGAACAAGATATGTTACAAAGCTAAACGAGCCAAGTTATTTTTCGGAATGAGGTTGCTGGTTGTATGGTATATCCAAAAGCCGACAAACATATTTGGACGATTATATGGGTAGCTGTACTGAAGGCGTCTACTTAGAATTGGATGAACGGGTAGAAATGAGTTTGCTGTCCAAGTAGCAGAGGGAAGTTTGATGTAATTCAACGATGAGAATTTGGTAGACGACGTCTACAAAGAGGTGATGGTTCAAGAGCATACATCAAGTAAAGAAATTTGTTTTTTTTGTCATTGTTTGAACATTTGTGCTGGTATTTTATGTTAGAGTGATTTGACATATTTGATGAATATTTTATGAACATAAAATTTATTTTGAGGGTTATATGAAAAAGACAATTTGATTTTATTATTTGAAGGTATAAATACATGACGTATAATTTGGATGTGAAGAGTAAACGGGTCTTTAGAGTAGTTTAAAAAATGCAATTTTTGTATGCATTCAGAGTAAGAAGGTATATACTGAGCTCACCGTAGACCAGGGTAAATTTCAATTTAGGGTTTCAAGATAGGCCCATCTACTTGAACTGAATATAAAGAAGTTTTCAAATAAATAAAATTTAGGAAATGTAGAAGGATTTAATTGTTGATATTGTGAAAATTTATGGAGATGTTTTATATCCATTTTGTAAGTATTGAGCTGGTGTGATGTAATTTTTGACTTGTATAAATAAAAAGGTTGTATGTTTTGTTGAATTATTTGGTTGATAATTTTGTTATTGGTAGTCTAAGTAGTAGAGAGTATGTATAAAATGGATAAGTATCTCTGAAGAAGCTGGAAGCAGAGCTAGCCGTGGTATGCTGATTTGGGGGAACTTTTCAAGAAATTTTGGAATTTAAAATTTTTTTTAAAAATAAAATTTCGTTGGTGTTAAATTTATTTTTCAATAGGACTTCACAGCAAATTTATGACAGCCCAACATTAGGGCACGATATTTTTCAGGTTACACAGCAATTTTATGGCTCCCAACGATAGGGCTCGAATTTAATCCCATAGGACAGAGCATTTTTATGGCACCAATTCGTGGGGCATGATTACTAAATACAGAAGGACAGAGCATTTTGATGACGCTCAAAGTGAGGGCTCGATTTTAGGGCTTCTTTCCAGGCAAGACCACGTTTCATAAGCCACGGAATCTATCTATAATCCAGTATTGTTACAAAGGATATTGTATTTGCTTTCACTAGCCCAATACAAACGGAAATAAACAGTAACATTCGGAAAGATTGACCCCAAAAATAATAATTTTGACAAGGTTTTCCAAACTAAACAACTAATGACAACCAGTTGCTTCGTTCCAAGTAATCACGAGTTTTCGGCATACATTGATTAATATGATTTACTTAGTTGCCACTTATTACGGATTTAGAAGATGTATAAACAGTGTTGACGTGTTAGTGTACTATAATTGAGCGTATTTTGCAAGGGACAGGAGTTTAAGTTGACAACGTACATTTTCTTCAAGAAATTGAACTATTTCCATTATATTAGAATAGCTCTTTCTTCTGTAAAGATTGAGTTCCCGCAGTTTGCATCGAAGGTGACGTTCGCTAATGACAATCTTATGATTAATTTTTAAACAAGAAACAATTTCTGCTTGCTGTAACCCCAATGAAAAATATAATAATATAAGTTCTTCTATTTTTATACCAGGGTATACGCGCAATCACTAGAAAGTTGCGCTGTGAAATAACACTCATGTTTATATGCAATTCGAAATTAGCGTAAGTTCGAGTTGTAACTCGACATTAACATTAATTTCCAGTTACAACTCGAATTTAGTTTAATTTCGTGTTACAACTCGAAATTACCATTGATGTGAAAGTAAGAGTAATTAAAAGAATCTTTTATTAGGCTTTAAACGACATAATTCTACAAAAAGACAGTGACAATAAAAATACTGTAGAGACTAGTTTGCTAAATCTCTAAACTGTGATGTAGCATCCTAGATACAATCATTCCATTCTTCTCTTCTTCTTTGTAAGAACATAGTCGGATAAGTTCGACGGCAAGCGTCTTTCACGTAGTGGCCTACTAGTTTCTCCCGCCGTCCTGGCACTATCGTCTTGCCTTTGGTCTCTAATTTTTTCAGAAACCGAAGTCGAGTCCGTAGTTGAAACTGGCTTTCCTGGCTCACGATAACCGCTTTGCTCCTCTCTTTCAACTGTTTTTGGAGCAGGGGCTAAGTCCCTGATAGATACAGTACTTTTAGTCCCACTGGGTAGGCGTACAAACGCATATTCCGGGTTTGCTTCTACTAGTTCAACTTCTTCAACTACGGGTTCATACTTTGAGTTTCGAGCGTGATTCCTTAAAAGCACTGGACCGGACCGTAATAACCATGCTGGTATCGAGCTCCCATTAGTAGATTTGCGTCGATATATAAATAATTAATCGTGAGACGTTCTTGGCAGTGCATAATAGTGAACGTATCGAGTGAAGCGCATCAGGTAAAACTAGTTCCCATTGAATCGTTTTTAGGTTCTGGCTTCTGAGTGCTAGTAAGATTGTTTTCCATACTATACCATTGTATTTTTCACATTGCCCGTTTCCGCGGGGGTTGTAAGCAGAAGTTCGACTCGTAGATATGCCATGAGAATTCAAAAAGCACTTCACTTCTTGCGATATGAAAGAAGCTCTTCGATCTGAGTGAATGTAAGAAGGTAAATACCTGCTGAACACACGATATTACCGTTTGCGACGTCATGTTTGAACATGCTAAGGCGAAAGGAAATTTGGAGTATTCGTCTATGACTGTAAGTATGTATTAGTTCTTATCTGTCTAAGGCAGGAGCCTTTAAAATCTATATTAAACCTTTCAAAGGGGGCCGTTGCTTTGATGAGTCCCTTGATTTTTACAGAACCTCAGCTTTAGTTCAGCATATATTCCGCATGCTTGGGTTACTCGCCGAAGTACGGTAAGTTTTTGCTTTTAATCCAGTGATATAGCCTAGTTATAGCAGGATGACACAATGAATTATGTAGGTTATATAAGCTTTTATCCCCGCAGTCTCAAAGCATCTTCTACAAAGGGTATCCGCAGCTGCATTTTCTTTACCGGGTTGTTATAATATACCAAATTTATAGTTAGATAGCTGTAGCCTCCTTCTCAAAATTTTTTCGTTTTTGATTTTCCCAGAAAGTGATGTGTTAAACATAAAGGCGACGGATCTTTGGTCTGTTATTAGCTGGAATGGTCTACCTAGGAGAAAATGTCTCCATTTACGGACAGATTCTACGATAGCATGTGCTTCCTTTTCAATGGAAGAGTGTCTCTGTTCAGAATAAGATAGTGTTCTGGAAAAGAAAGCAACCGGTTTTTCCAATTGACCTAAAGTAGCCCCGATGGTGAAATCGGACGCATCTGTTTCTAAAACGAACATTGCATTTTCATCAATGGAAGTAACGCCCGCTTTGGCAACTTCTTGCTTTAATACGCCAATACCGCATCATCCTGCACGGGAAATACTTTACATCGAGCAAGCGATTGAATTTTTTCTGAGAATTTAGGCACCCATTTAGAATAATGAGCAAACATTCCCATACAGCGACGCAAGGAATTGATGTTTGCAGGCACTTTTACATCCAAGAGGAGTTTTATTCGATCGGCGTCTGGTATAATAGTTCCTTTTGAAATAGTGTAGCCTAGTAAGTTTATACGATCGAGGGAGAATTTATATTTCCCTTCATTAAGACTCAGGTTGTATTTGTATACACAAGTCATGAATTTTTGTAGATTTTGCTCATGCTCTAGTTTGTTTCTATCACATACGGTGACATCATCCAAGTATGCAAAAGTGTCCTTCAAGTCTTCCGTGTGTATGATGTTGTCGATGTTTATTTAAAAGCAGGCAACTCCATTAGTAACCCTAAACGGAATCCTCTTAAATTTATACAGCTTTCCACAAGCTTCGAATGCACAATAGTTTTGGTCATCTTGTTTGATAGCGAATTGGTGATAAGCGCTTTTTTAAGTCGATGATACTAAATACTTGATTTTCATTCGTAGTTACTACAACTTGGGCACGCTATGGAGATACACTTGGTTCGAAAACTCCTTCTTGTAACAGTTTCAGAATTTCCTCTTCGATGAATTTAAAATCAGAATTAGAATGTCGCCTAGATTTTACAGCAATTGGCTTACAGTCACTGGTTAACTTTGGAAACAGGCAGACCGATTCTACTTTAGCTTTAGCTAAGATCCATATCTTCAGGGCTGGCTTTACTCCACCAAACGAAATTTTCGGATCAGAATGAAGCCCCAGTATGTCAAGCCCTATTAAGATATCAGCGCACAGCGCATTTAGAATCCATAGCTTTACGTTTTGATATCTATGTTCGTTAATTTCTAACTCCACACAACAATTCTATCTGTGAATGTAATTCACTGGAAACCATCACATTTCCAAGAGCGGGGAAAGTTTCCAGTTCTAGATCCCTGACGATGCTGCTACTGCTAATGAAGCTTTCAGAGCTCCCTGTATCTATTAGGACATATGTCTTAGCCCCACATATTTTAACTTGAAGTGTTGCTTTTGGCAGGCAGTTAGGGGCTAATGCAGATATTATCGCTTGTGCCATTGCTGATGTTTGGCTAGTACAGCTAGCGCTTTTGCAAATCTTTGAAAAGTGCCCCCTTTTTGTACAGTTACGACAAGTAGCGTTTTTAGCAGTACAGGCGTGACGTGGGTATGTACTATATCCACAAAAATAGCATTTCGACGTTATCGCCGCATTACTTGGTGAATGTCTTGATTGTGTTTGTATTTCGCCTTGTTCATCGTTTTCATTTAAGATAGAGTTCAGTGGTAAGCTTGAAGTATAACTTTTGGAATGATGTTGCGCTATTTCTAGTGTATTAGCTTTATCGAAATCTTCTTGCAGTGTAAGTGACGTACTTTTCAGAAGTCGCAGCTTAATTTGCGGCGAAGCTAGGCTACTAATAAACGAATCCCTTATAAAGGCGTTTCTGTTTTGATCCGCGGTATCAGGTTTAAATTCGCAATCTTTGCTCAGTCGTTTTAATACTTGTAAATATTCATCGATAGCTTCTCCAGCTTGATGGTGTCGAGTCGATAAAGTGTACCTTGCAAATATTTCATTCCTGAGCGTGATGTAAGTTTTACGCAAAATGTCGATACCTTCGTTGAACGTAGTACATTCGCTTATATATTCATAACTTCAGGCCCGACATCACTAATTAGTAGGTTTAGTTTCTCGGTACTATCCCTTACTTCAGCAGCTTCTATAAAATTTTCGAATTTATGCCAATGCTTTCATTGTTGACCGGCGGAGTTACATGTTGCTTCCGCATTAAACCACTCAGGTCTTAGAAGTCGTTTAAATTGATGTGAAAGTAAGATTAATTAAAAGAACTGTAACAGTTCGTTTTTCCTCTTCTAAAATAACGCATACAAATTATGTGTTGTGTTATAAAAATTTTAAAATTTACTTTTATAATTCAATATGAATCGTACATCTACAATTAATACAAAATTAAAACAAAGTATCATAATTTCCAAACACCCCAATTATTGTCCTTCTTTATTCTAATTCTCTAGTAAATAAAGTGCATAGTTATAAATGTGCCTGTTTGTATTTTAAAACCATGCTAAAACTCGAACAAGCTATTCAGAAATTTCCATAAAGTATCTTCAAGGTAATATCAAATAGCGTGATTTTGCGTATGATGGTTGTTGAGGTCGTTGTTGTCGTCAAGTCGAACCAGTCGGACCTTTATCATTCTAACGTCAACATGGAAAAATTGATATTCAAGGCTGACTTGCGAGTTGCAATTTAGTTTCAAGCAATCCATCGATCTGTAGGTTTAGAAACTCATCATGCGCAACACTTAAGAACTGAAGCAATAATGGTTGTACGAAACTGTTAATTTTACTGCGTATAAGATATATACGTTCCTCATGTTTCAACATGGAAGCTTTGTTTTAATTCAGAAACAACACTTAAGAACTGATTAATGGTTATAAGAAGAAGTTAATTTATTTGCCTATAAAACGTTTACGCATTGGAAACTTACAATATGGTTCTAGTTTACGAGGCGTTGCTATAACAATGTAGACAACTGCGTTTTTCATGTGTTTGTTTAATGTTGGAAGTCCACATGTGGGTCGAACTTGTTTACTAATTGGTTTGTAAGCAGCCATGCCCTAAGTTCAAGGTCGGTAAGTGATTTCCATTTGTTGAGACAATCATCTGTTAGACGTTTAACGTTATGTATAAACCGTAACCTTGGTAGTTTGAACGCATGGAAACTAATATTTTAATGATAATATTTAATAATAAATTTAAATTTTCAAACTTTGCTTTAGATTAAAATTATGCTTTATAAACTTGTTTATCTAACAAAATCTTTATGAATTTGCATTATGAATAATATAGTCGTGTACTTGCTTACACATGACAACTAGTTAACAAAGTTTAAGTTTACTAATTTAAAAGATCTTATTACAAAGCTGATTTTGTAAATCTGTGAGTCGTTTAGTCAGTACTGAAAAGATGACAAAAAGCTCATAATTAAATCAATGATGTTTATAGTGCCTATTTGCTTTAGAGGCCTTTTTTTTAATTACCAAGATTAGTAATATGAATACATAAAATTAAAGGAACATTCAGAAAACTTATAGTAAATATCTGTCAAATTAATTCGGAAATAATTTTCAGTTAATATGTGTTGATATTTAAGAGCCTTGATTTCTTCATAAACTTAGAAAAGGTTAATTACACTCATAGAAGCACTTAAGAAATAGTGTTTATTCTATCCATACTTATCTTTGAATTCTATGAATTATGTATAAACCAGAAGTGCATAAATTTAATAAGTAGAGTGTACATGCACTAACACACAAAAGAAAAATACCATAGATGCACAAAACCTGTTTGATTTATTGATTTATTGATTTTTTTATTTTTTTAAGGCGCAAACTGCTGTCTCCAATATTATTTTATTTACTTTACTTTATTTCAGGATAAACGTATTACCATCTAAAAATACAAAATCTTGTATTCCAATAACAGAATATATTCGTTGAGGTTCCTGTATTTTTCTTAGCGATATTTCTTGTTTTTACATCCTACCTAAGTACAGTGGCGCTCTACTCATCCGTATTTATTTAACGACCCCCCGCCTGATAGTCTCTCTAAACCGCAGAAGATAGAGTTCAGAGCTAGTGCGGAAGTCTTCAAATGTCAGTTGTGTTAATACGGATAAAACTACATCTTCTGCACGACTTTTGTGAGAAAAAATAAAGATTTTTTTAGAAAGTTGCACTAATGCCCAAGGCGTGGGGCAAGAAAAAGTTTCAGAACCTTTTATTAAGCTTTAAACAACATAATTCTACAAAATGACAGTGACAATAAAAATACTATAGAGACAATTTTTCTGAATTTCTAGAATGTGATGTAGCATTCTGGATACAATCATTACAACTTTCTTCTGTCCGTTCTACGCCTTCGTAATATACTCATCTAGACCTAGGAGTAATTTTCTTTTAGTGAAGTGCAAAACTCAGTACATTACATCACTGCACTCAGTGCTATCTTCTATTACTTACGTTTCACCACATTCGGGTTCGTAACCCATTTGTCATTAAGCCAGAGCTGTGTATGATAAGAAAACACGAATTTTCAATTTATACGTTAAGAAATGAATTGAACTGTGTCAACGCTACGGTTAACTTCGATAACCACAGATGGTGAGATTAATGGACATGTACACTTAACAATAAGAATAACGGAAACCTTCAAGTACTTCCCTAAGTTATTAGATTTAGCGGTGTTCAAAAACTAGTAGTAAAAAAACGTCCACTTTTTGACAGAAGTTTGTATGTGTCTAACAAATATACCATAGCAACGCACAAGACACTTTTAACTAAGTTTTCGCGGTACATCAATAACACGGAGTAGCTTGAAGGCTGAATCGCGACAAATCTAATGACACCAAAATGCAAGGCTTTTTGAAAGGAAAATAATTACCAAGAGTGTGACGGAAATGTAGAAAAGGCGAACATAAAGAAAAAATTAAATTAATACGAAGAAAAACAAAGAAACAATTAATGCGAACAGAACACAAAATTACAAACAAGGTAAAGGACATATCTTAGCGACAGGGCGCTTCAGATCGCCTTGAGCGGTCTTGATGGTGACAACGCGAACAACACCATCAGTTCCCGGATGTACTGCCACGACACGTCCAAGGGACCAACGAAGAAGTGGAACGTTCTCGGCTTTAATTAGCACTAAGGTATGCAAAAGAAGTGGAGGAGTAGTTTTGTCCCACTTGGACCGTTGCTGGAGCGTATGCAAATACTCCTTAGACTAACAAGACCAAAAATCTTGATGAATTCGTTGGAGCAATTGTCAACGAGAAAGGCGGTTGAGCGGAAGGTCGGAAAGGGCAGGTTCCGGAATAGCGGTTAAATGTGCCAAAGTCAGAAAGTGACCTTGTGTAAGGCAAGTCAAGTCATTGGGGTCACTGATCGTGGGTGTGAGAGGAGTTAAAGATGGACTCAATTTGAACAAAGACAGTGGCGAATTCCTCGTAGGTCGATACTTGTTCACCTATAGTACGAAGAAGCAAGGTTTTAACGGACTTAACACTCGCCTCCCACAATTCACCAAAACGAGGCGCAGCGGGCTATATAAAATGCCAAGAAATATGTTCTTTAGAGATAGCGGACTTTGCGAGGGAAATTAACTGTCGGTGGGCACCACCAAAATTCCTGCCGCAGTCACTGTAGAGATGATCACAACGGCCACGCTGGACAATAAATCGGCGAAAGCTGCGAGAGATGCGTCGGTTGATAGATCAGAAACTAATTCAAGATGCAGTGCCTTAGTAGCCATGCAAATAAAGAGACATAAATACGCTTTTAACACTTTGGTACCCTTTACTCAAGACATGGTAATAAAAAAGGGACTAGCAAAGTCGACGCCCGAACGCAAAAAAGGCTTAACTTAAGTGACTCGACATGCAGGAAGGTTGCCCATAGGAGGCTGCGATGCGGTAGGAACAGTCTTCCAACAAGTCACACACAACTCAGAACACTACGAATTGACTGCTTACTAGAAACAATCCAAAGTTGTTAACAGACGAAAAAATCAACCATTTGAACACCCGTGTGGAAGTATTTTAAATGGACAAAACTGATATACAAATCCGTAAAGCGACTTTTACTAGGCAAAAGGACGGAAAATTTCCTTTCAGAGGATAAGGATGCGTGAGACAGCCGGCCACCAACCCGTACGATTCCTCCTATAATGCATGGGGACAATTTGCGTAAATTCTTTTTTAGAACTGATCCAGACTAGAGGGCGTCCAGTTCAATTGAAAAATGAGTTTGTTGAGTATACTTAATCAAAAAGGATCAAAGCATTATATAGCTCAACAGAGGGCAAAGGTCCTGTGTATTTTGACAACGGATGTTATAGGTTATGGACAAAGCGGAGAATCCAAGTGACAATGCGAATAATGAATTGAAAAGAAGAATTAATTTCCAAAACTATTTCAATCCAAGAAAAGAACGCGACGGCGGTCAGAACAATAGAACGTTCTCGATGAGAACTTCAGGAGTATTAAAATGTGGTATATGTGGACTGTATTTTTCGAACAAACGGTACAAGGCAGGGAGTGCCGCCCACCATAAAGAACACTTGCACAAGTCGCTAGGTAGTAAACCACGTGACCCGACATCGACAGGATTTTTATTGGAGGGAATATGATGCCAAGAAGCGCAAGACGTGTTTTTTTGAATATAATAGACTTGATTGGCGACAAAGGTCTTCCAGCACTGTGATGGGGAACGAATCTAAAAAAGAACCACCATGGAATCAGACCAACAAAAATTTTTATCAAACTTAAGATGAGAATCAAAGGTTTTGAGGATAAAGGTTAATAGTTTTGATGCTAAGGTGGCGGCTAGAAGTTCGAGTCTAAGCAAAGAAAGGGTACAAAGAGGAGCAACTTTAGATTTTGCACAAACTAAGCGGACCTCAATAGAAGAACGTGACAAAAAGAAAATAAACCACAACGCAATAGCCGCGTTTAGAAGCGTCAGCAAAGCAATAAATTTCGCACGTAGAAAAATGTGGCGGAATTAGCAAGCGCGGCAAATCAAATTCGGAAAGAAATGTCAATTCATGAAGATATCTCTCCCACAAACGCAGTATATCGGGGGGGTTATCATCCCATTCTAATTTCAAGGACCATAAACGCTGAATTAAATGCTTTACTAAGAAAGTTAGGGGGGATAAAATTCCCATTGGGTCGAAAATACGAACTAAGGTGGAAAGTAATTTGCGTTTGATACATGCTATCGATTGTGGTTGAACTAGAAAACAAAAAGTATCCGAAGTGGGGTTCCATTGAGGACCTAGAACTTTCACAGGTTGAGTGTCAGGGTCATCAAAGGAGCGAGGTTGTGCGAATTGTTGCGAAACGGAAAGATCTTTGAGTAATTCAGGTTGATTACTAAACCACTTATGAAGTTCAAAACCACCCAGTTTTAGAAGAGCACTTAATTGATTTCGTAAAGCAAGGGTTGAATCAATAGAGTCCCCACCAGAAGCGATATCATTTATATGGGTGTGATTGCGAAGAGCAAAAGAGGCAAAAGGAAAGAAGTTTCCTTCGTCCTCGGCCAACTGCAGAAGCGTGCGTATCGCAAGAAATTTACCCCATAGGTAACTGTATACTACTGAAAGTCCTGAATAGGCTCCTCAGGAGAAAAACGACAAACAATTCTTTGATAGTCACAATGAGCGGGATTAACAAGGGTTTGTCTATACATTTGACGAATATCTGTAGTAATAACATAAGGAGCATTGGAAAATCAAATGTAGAGTAATAACATAAGAATGAAGGCGAAATTGTAACAAATTGCAATAATATCTGGTTGAAGTTTGGGCCCAACAAACAAATGATCATTTAAGGATCGAGATAGAGTTTTAGCGGAAACGTTGAAAACTATACATAGTTTAGTACTTATACTTTCTTGTTTCACAACACAATGATGGGGAATGTAATAAGAAATGCCAGATAGAGAACCAACTTAAACAG
Source organism: Platerodrilus igneus (assembly GCA_036346225.1). Taxonomy (NCBI): domain Eukaryota; kingdom Metazoa; phylum Arthropoda; class Insecta; order Coleoptera; family Lycidae; genus Platerodrilus; species Platerodrilus igneus. Next base: position 11,068,685 of record JARFIW010001171.1, on the reverse strand, counting down.
GTTGCATGCGTTTGGAATTTAAATAGTCGCGCATAAACGAAACGTATTGTTTATAAACTGCGGGCTGTTTAATTAGACGATTTTCTAAAGATACAAAACCTGTAAAGCAAGATCACGACTACTGCTAAACGAAGTCAATGTTTCCTCAGAGGCAGGAGGAGCGAAAGGCGTGTAGCGGTCCTGAATAGCGGAACTAGTACAAGCTAAAGTCTTAGAGGATGCGGGAGAAAAGCTGAAACGAGCCTTTGCACTAGTATCGGAAGCGGGTTTAGACAACATGTGGTAGAAGTGAAACAAAAAATAATGACGTTGATTACATTGGTGGCAATAAGTAGTGGCTACTAGACAGTTGATACAAAGTTGATGTTTTTTAACAACATTGTAGCGATCCTGAGAAGAAAGTTTAGCGAAATCGTTACAACGATAAAGAGTATGGTCTTGGTGACAAGCGGACATTTAATGACATTATGACTAGTATGTACTAACATGGAAACGGCAGAGAGAGACCTACCATTGTTGTTAGTATGAACAACTTTGTTTAAATCAGATTTATGATTGACCAACAAATTTGATAAAGATTTACAAGTTTTTTCCAAGTAAGCAATTAACTCTGCATAGGATGGGATAGAAGAGGGATCCTGATGCAACTCAAAATTGCGGGCAGCGTGCACATCCAGGCGATTTAGGATCATTTGCACCAGAATAAAGTAAAGTCCCATTCTTCTACAGGCAAATCAAACTTGTTAAGGGCCTGCAAGTTATCTGTAAAAGTGTCTACTAATTTTTGCAAAGCTGATCGGTGGTCAGAATTCAATTTTGGGGATTTTCCAATATTTTCCCAAAGAGCAAAAGTGATGCGGCAAATATTACGATATTTTTCGCGAATTTTATTATATGCAAGGGGGCAAGTTGAAGCGGTTTGTTCAAAATTTTTATGGTAAGTAATGCGGAATTTTTCAATGTGTACTAGAGGTAGAAAATTTTATCGACATCGGAGAGGTCGTCATTATAGTGAGCCAGACTAACAAATCGTATTGATATCACCGTCAAATGAAGGAAGAATCAGCGGCGGTAGGATGACATTGGATTTTGCAATGTGTGAAGGTGCGGATTTACCTTCCACGGGGGAGGCAAGATTGATTGGAAATAACTTGAAATAAAGGGCATTAACAAGAAAAAAAGTATTGTCAAAGCGCATTCTGATTGAATCCTCTATTTCAAACTGATTATCGGCGTCTTCAGCCGAAGCGATTTCGCCAATAATGAAATTATGTTGCTCAAAAAAAGTTTTTCTTAATCGTATCGATCGACGTGTATTGAGCCCGGAAGAGTTCTAAAACACTGGGTTCAACTACAGTCTTGTTAGCGATTTTAAAAATCTCCTGAAGGGAGTTAATTTGCGTGTTTCTTATAAAATACGCCTTTTAAAGTCTGTTTGCCATGATTAGAAATTACTAAAGCGAAAGCGAAGAAATACAAGCAGGAAAAATAAGCAAAAACAAAAGAAACTTTTATGTATGCACTAATATAAAGCAGGTAATTAGTTTTGATTACCGCGCTTTATGTGAAAATCCAAATTAAATACTACAAATAATTTAAAGACCAAATTCAAATATTAATCAACCCAGTATGTAGCTATAAGATAATAACTACCAAGATACATAAATGCCATACCTTGATAAGTGGTATCTAACAACGTAAGGTAATAAAAATTTTAGAGCTTGCAGGTAACATTTAGATCCGGCTCGAAGGACCATATATGTTATGCGGCGGTTAACTTCAATAACCACAGATGGTGAGATAGTGGACATGCACTCTAACAATAAGAATAGCGGAAACTTTCAAGTACTATAAGTACTTACCTAAGTTACAGTGTGCTCGGTGCTATGGTATCATACGCCGCGAGCGCGTGGGGACATCGCCTTAATACAATCAAACCTAGACAAAAAATTAACAGTACACAACGAAGTGTTTTACTGCGACTGACGGGGGCTTATGGGACTACCGCACATGATGCACTTCATGTACTGGTGGGAACTATACCCTTGGACCTAGTAGTGAAATAGCGAGCTGCAATGTACAATCTTACACACAATGACAACCAACAACTACAACGCATCTTAAACACAAACCAACTGCCCACGACAAAGACGGAAATAAAGAACTACATACTTGCAGAATGGCAGACAAGATGGGATCAAAGCACAACCGGTAGAAGGGTATACGCAATGATCCCAAATATTAAAGACCGCCTAAAAGCCAAATACCTGGTGCCCAGTCGGGGATTTATTCATTACCTAACTGGCCACGGACCCTATCCAACATACAGAGAACGCATGAACTTAGTTGACAACAACATATGCACGTGCGGAGAAATAGGAACACCGGAACATGTAGTATTCGAGTGTAATGACTTACAACCGTACCTCTACGCACATAGACAAACATTATTAAACAAGACCCTACACCAGATGATTTGGAACGAACACCTTTTTCCACACTTAAATGCACTTACACAAAAAACCACGGCACTCATTCACCAACGTTATCTTGACGGATAAAAGACACAAACAAAACTAACCGGACAGAGACATAAAAGTACCACCTCTCCTCGAACCGAGGCTCTGCCCCGGAGACCGGAGACCGATCTCCTGGAATGCCAAGAGCTCTGCTCTTGACGACCAGAAGCAACAAGATCAAACCATCAACCCGACATTGAAACGATCCAACCCCCTAATATGTAGAATTTGCATGCTTCTACATATTAGCAACCCTGTCTCTAACAAATAATAACCAACAGTAGTAGTATAAGTTAACTTTAAGTAGTAGTATAAGTTAATTTTAAGTAGTAGAATAGGGAATTTCTTTTCCTTTTAACTAACGCTAAATTTTAAGAACTTACACATACCTGAGGCAAACAATACAGCAAACAAATTATTTTCTCTGAAAGAACCTAAATTTTTATTTATGTAATAGTATAAGTTCAAACATGTACAAAATTATAATTCAATCCAACCTTTTAGTAACCTGAGCAAACATAAATACAAATTAACATTTCAAACACACTTCTCACACACACACACACACACACACACACACACAACAACACACACACACACACACACACACACACACACATAAACACTCAAAACACCTCTTATGCACTGTGCAAATACAAAACACCATTCACACACTTACATTGCCTTTTCAACATCTGGATTTCCGGCTGCCGATGGTCCAGACTGATAAGGCAACATCCGTCGAGCGTTCCTTTTGACTATTGGGATATCCGACTTCCGATGGTCCTGGTCCTAAAGGGAACGCAACACGGATACCAACATCACACACACACACAACAACTCTCTCTCTCTCTCTCACACACACACACACACACCCACACACACACAAACACAAACACAAACACAAACACACACACCTAAACACACGCTTCCATTGCCTTTGCAACATCTGGATTTCCGGCTGCCGATGGTCCAGACTGATAGGCGTCGCCGTGGATCATTGTAGTAAACGTAAGACTACGGATCCCAAGGTCCTGGGTTCAAATCCCGACACGGCCGACTGCTTGAAAATGACAGGTGAGCATTTTCACAAAATTACGCCCTCGTTCGGATGAGAGGTTAAATGGAGGTCCCGTGTGTGAGTGTTGTCACGCACGTTAAAGATCCCTACCTTGCCTGGAACGGCAAGGGTTCGGCAAAATTCTAAATTTCTAGGCAACAAAAAACTCGCCTCTTGGCCAATGTAGTATCTTCTGGTGGAGCATTGGAAATATAAATGCACGGTCCAGACTGATAAGGCAACATCTGTCGAGCGTTCCTCTTTGACGATTGGGATATCCGGCTTCCGATGGTCCTGGTCCTAAAGGGGGAACATAACACGGATACCAACATCACACACAACACACATACACACAACTCTCTCTCACACACACACACACCCACACAAACACACACACACACACCTAAACACACGCTTCCATTGCCTTTTCAACATCTGGATTTCCGGCTGCCGATGGTCCGTTCGGTCTAACCAACAGCGACCGCTACGAATGCGGTGAGGGCGCGGAAAGCGCAGAGCACGTGCTCTTTGACTGCCCGCTTGAGGCGGGAAATCGAGGGTTGGCTGATAGCAAACTAGCTATCCTAGGTCTCGCATGGCCAAAGAGCCTAAAGGAAGTCGGGGAAGTGATTAACCAGAAGGCGTTCTGGACAGCCTTAAAAGAATTCGCGGGGAGGGTCGCTAGATTAGACAATGACAACCGCGTGTAAAATTCGGTGGGGTTGGTGGGAAGATTGGAAAATTTTAGATTGACTTGGCGTGAGTAAGGATACGAGCATAGATATAACCAAAACCTGATATAAAAATAATAATAATAAAAATTAAAAAAAAACATGATAATTATACCCAAATGTCCAATATGCACGAGAAACCCCCACACCATTAATACAGTTACAGCCTATCTTCATAATTAAGTGCGGAAATTCGGAAAATCGCGAATAAATAATAACAAATAAACAATAACAAATAAATCAGAAACCCTCATTAAATTAAATCAATAAAATAAACAAAGATAATAAAATAGAGTGAAACCGCGCATCCCCCCCCCCCACAGGACTTGAAAGTGAAGTGATAGTGATAGTGATTGTGATCCCCCCCCCCCCCAGAACATTTAGTGCATACCCACCAGGACTTTAGCAGTGCACCCCATCTTCCCCTTAGAAGTAAGTTACAGTTAGATGTAGGCAGACGACCAGATCTTCGGATGCTGGAGAATTTTATTATCGAGGTAAGACTTAAATTGTGGCGGCTGTACTCGCACAATCATTGATTTACATTAATTAGTAGTTTTTGAAATAATTTAACAAGCACGTTTTGTGCGTAATGGCGCTAGCCGACATAATGCTTGTGCGAGTGCACCTGATAAATAAGGTGATGCTTTTGCTATTTTGTGCACTGCTATATGCTTAACGCTTATTAGACATTTATTTATATATTGATATAATTATATTTATTTATATTTTATATTTACACTTTATATTTATTAGCATGTATTGTAGTATTTTGTGGCATATTTGTTTTGTTTGACGTTCTGTCGCCATTTTGGTTGCAGTATATATTTGGGAAGGAAGAGTAGAATAGTGAAGAATGTAATCATAATATAAATCAGTTAGGGAATGATAGGGAAAGCTAGGGATGGATTTAAATTAGTTAGCTAGATTTGGATAGTTTTAAGACGACCCTTCAGGTCGCACTGGTAAGCAGAGCCGGCGTCTGCTATCCGGTATTACGGATCCCTCCCCCTCTCATTTTTGCTTGTGTCTTGTTGATCGGGTACACTCCAAAGTCAGCGCTAGGGATACCATTATTTACAACCCTGTTTTTGTTTTTAGTTTTTGTTTCAGTTTGTCAGATTTTTATGTTTGTTAAATTGTTAGAGTTTGTTAGGTTTGTTAGATTTTAGGTTTGTTAGGTTTTTATTTAGAATTTTATTTAGGGTGGATTAATTATGAAGTTAGAATTAATTAGAAGCACGATTATTTTTCGCGTTTAAACCCAATGTAGTACCTCCGGGTGGAGCATTGGGGACGTGGCCGCAAGTATAGCGGCCCTTATTCAAATTATAATGCCGATGGTCCGGACTGACAAGGCAATGTCCGTTGTGCGTTCTTCCTTGACGACTGGGATATCCGGCTACCGATGGTCCTGGTCCTAGAGGGGGAACGTAACACGGACCAACATCACACACAACACATATACACACAACCTCCCCCCCCCCACACACACACACATACACACATAACACATGACGGTTACTTTCTGTGGGGAAGCTAGGTCTGCTTAAATTTCAGATAGCAGACTACTGAAACGTTGGAACAAATAAATAAATAAAAAACTTACCTAAGTTATTAGATTTAGCGGTGTTCGAAATACTAGTAAGTAAAAAACGTCGACTTTTTGACAGAAGTTCGTATATGTCTAACAAAAATACCACAGCTACGCACAGCACACTTTTAACTAATTTTTCGCGGTACATTAATAATACAGGGTAGCTTGAAGGCTGAATCGCGACAAATCTAATGACATTTAATGTCCCTACATGTGATTTTTTCCACTGCTCTACCCGAAGGTACTACATTGGCCAGGAAGCAAGTTTTTTTTTACCTGGAAAATTTGGAATTTTGCCGACCTCTTGCTGTTCCAAGCAAGGTAGGGATGTTTAACGTGCGTGACAACACACACACGGAACCTCCATTTTACCTCTCATCCGAACGAGGGTGTATTTTTGTGAAAAATGCACATTTAATGTTTACAAGGGCGGATGCGAGTTTACCTGCAAGCTTCATCTTATGTTATAACTAACAGTAAATTAACTATAAATACAAACGGAATAAACTGAGTAGATCATATTTAGAATAATCGAAAGTTAGTTGTGAAATGTATTTATTTAAAAGGACACTGAAATATACAAATAGAGGGATATATTTTAAAAAATAAGAAAATCAACCTAACAAGCGCAATCTTTCTAAACGCTTTATTTTTAAATGCTAACGAAAATTCCTACTAATTACACAAATAGCTATTACATTCCTAGGTCATTATAAGAAGATTTATAGCAAAAAAAGTATAAATCTCTTAAACATCTACAAATTGTCGAGGCTGAAAACGATCCTCATATATCAACGTTAAATACGCGTTCAAGCTAATTTCGTTTACTAATATAAATTTACGCAGTTGACATTTATTTGTTTTTAGATTTTTAGGTTAAACCAGGAAAATAAAACACATCACTTTATAAACAACTTAATCCCTTCAATTTAAATGTACAACGCTTTTTCCACAAAACAATATCGACCTATAGAAAAAAATGATGTAAAAGCTTCCAAAATTTGTGTAATTTTGATTAATGGATCATAAAAAGGAACATAATCTCTCATAAAAATTAAGATCACGCTTAATAAAAATCATGTTTAACGTGGGCGATAAAGATCTGTTTATTTCGGGCACTATTAGTAAATGTTAAATGCTAGTAAGCAAGTACGTCGACACTTAAAATCGGCCGTCATTTAATAAAGTGAAGACAAGCAGGTCCTGAGGGATTAGCTGAGAATGTGTGAAATACGTATTCTTTAAAATAGCACTAACTTGACAGCGTGGGTTGTAAGATAGACGATCAACAGCTGAGAAACCCTCAGTGACGGACGTTCTCCATCCAACACCACTTTCTACTTAATTTTACGGCATTGCATTGCATTAAGGTTTTTTTGATCTTACGAAAAAATTTGGTATTTTATTTGAAGTGAGAAGGTACGAGTTACTTTATTCAAAGTTAAATATTTAATAGATTATATTTACTAAACTCATAAGGTGTGTTTGAAATTTAATGGTTAAAACATTAGGGAATGGTTTACTAAACATAAGGATTGGGAATGACACTTTTCAAAATAAGTAGTAAACATTTTATGTCTTGTTTGTTATGAAAAACGGCGGAGCTGTTATAATAATTTATTCTCTTCTACAATCTACAATATACCTATAATGTTGGTATCTTGAATTCTCGGGAGCTTTCTCACTGGAATAAATCAGGTGGAAGGCTCTTACTCAGGACCGGCGCTATATTTTACGGGGCTCATTTCACTTATAAAAAGTATCAGTATTTAAAAAATTAGCATCTAATAATTTCCACTTTCTGTTTTCAATTTTGTTTTCTCACCAATTGTGCTCGTTTTGTGCTCAATTGTGCTGGTGTTTGTTTGAATTGTGTTCATTTGCTTATAGCGAAAAAATTGAAAACAAATCCGGAGAGGTTGACCGCTAGCCCCCGCTTCTTTAGCTTTGTCAATTTTTTCTGATTCCATTGAATTGTGCTTGTTTTTATGCTCAATTGAGCTGCTGTTTATTTAAATTGTGCTCATTTGCTTATAGCGAAAAAATTGAAAACAAATCCGAAGGTCGGGATGACTGCTAGCCCCCCGCATTTTTTGAGTTTTCCAATTTTTCTTAAGTCATTGAATTGTGTTCGTTTGGTGTTCAATTGTGCCGCTGTTTGTTTGAATTGTGCTCATTTGCTTATAACGAAAAACTATAAAACAAATCCGCGGGACTGCGGTGGCCTTACATTTGATTTTTTAATGCTCCTCCCGAAGATACTACATTGACCAGGAAGCCAGTTGTTTTTACACACAGGACTTACGTTTTACCTCCATCCGAAGGAGGGCTCATTTTTGTAGAATATGCTCGCTTAAATTTTTTAGTGGTCCGTGTCGGGAATCATACCCGGAACCTATGTTATTAGTACTCATTAATGAATCTACCTAATCCACGAAACCTCCGGCCATGTTGGCCGCTAAGGTTCCGTTTTTGTTTGAGTTTTTTAATTTTTTCTTAGTCTTTGAATTGTGCTCGATTGCACCGGTGTTTGCGTTAATTGTGCTCGACTACTTATACCGAGAAATTCTAACCGCCACCTTCGCAATCTTTGAGTGATTCAATTGATTTTTAGTACAATAAATTTTGCCTTTTGTTTACGCTTACTATAAAATTCCCAAAACCAGTTGCATAATTAATATACAACGTATGTAATATAAGCAAACTTATAGAATACAAACCCAGAAAGTTAGTTTCCAACGATATAAACACAAATATCATTAGTAACAAAACTTTATAAAAATAATTTTAAAAATAACAGTGCGGTAACTACCCTCGTCCCGTTATATTTGCGGGAATTGCAAGAGCTTTCAACTTTTCATGGAATAAAGATAGCTACATGCGGTTTTCACTGAGACGTTTCACCATAACACAAAATTTATTTGAACACATCCAGTTAGCCAAAAAAAATGGCGGTTTGTTCGTTTTTTTTTTTATTGATTTATTAAATGTGAAATGCCCTGTATATTTTTTGTTAAAAAGCGACAATTGAACTCAAAACGAGCACAATTCAATGAACTTAAGAAAAATTGGAAAACTCGAAAAATGCTGGCGCTGGCGGCCAACCTGGTCCCTGGATTTGATTTCAATTTTACGCTATAACCAAATGAGCACAATTTAAATAAACACCGGCACAATTGAGCACAAAATAAGCAGAATTCAATGGACTGAAGAAAAATTGAGAAACTCGAAAAACCCGGATGGCTAGCAGTGAACTTGGCATTTATTTTTAATTTTTTCTCTATAAGCCAATGAGTACAATTTAAACAAACACCGGCATAATCGAGCACAAAGCAAGCACAATTCAATGGAATTAGAAAAAATTGACAAAGCGAAAAAAGCGGAAGACCAGCGGTCAACCTCCCCCCCCCCCCGATTTGTTTTCAATTTTTTTGCTATAAGCAAATGAGCACAATTTAAATAAACACCGGCACAATTGAGCACAAAACAAGCACAATTCAATGGACTGAAGAAAAATTGGAAAATTTAGAAAACGCGGGGGTCAGCGGTCATCCTGGTTCCCTGGATTTGTTATCGATTTTATCGCTATAAGCAAATGAACACAATTCAAATAAACACCGGCACAATTGAGCACAAAATGAGCACAATTCAATGGACTGATAAAAAATTTAAAAACTCAAAAACCCGGATGGCTAGCGGTGAACTTGGCATTTGTTTTTAATTTTTTCGCTATAAGCAAATGAGCACAATTCAAACAAACACCGGCACAATTGAGCATAAAGCAAGCACAATTCAATGGAATCAGAAAAAATTAACAAAGCGAAAAAAAGCGGGGGGTTAGCGGTCAACACCGTCACAATTGAGCAAAAAACAAGCACAATTTAATGGACTGAAGAAAAATTGAAAAACTCAAAAAACGCGAGAGTCAGTTGTTTTCAATTTTTTCGCTATAAGCAAATGAGCATAATTCAAACAAACACCGGCACAATTGAGCACAAATTCAATGGACTTATGAAAAATTGAAAACCCATAAAACCCGGATGGCTGGCGGTGAACTTGGCATTTGTTTTTAATTTTTTCGCTACATGCATATGGGCATAATTCAAACAAACACCACAATTGAGCACAAAACGAGCACTATTTAATGGACTTATGAAAAATTGAAAACTCAAAAACAAGGATGGCTAGCAGTGAACTTGGCATTTGTTTTTAATTTTTTGCCATAAGCAAATGAGCACAAATCAAATAAACACCGGCACAATTGAGCACAAAACGAGCACAATTCAGAGACTGAAGAAAATTTGAAAAACTCAAAAACTCGGATGGCTAGCGGTAAAGTTGGCATTTGGTTTTAATTTTTTTGCTATAAGCAAATGAGCACAATTCAAACAAACGCCGGCACAATTGAGCACAAAACGAGCACAATTCAATGGAGTTATGAAAAATTGAAAACTCATAAAATCCGGATGGCTAGCGGTGAACCTGGCATTTGTTTTTATTTTTTTCGCTATAAGCAAATGGGCATAATTCAAACAAACACCACAACTGAGCACAAAACGAGCACAATTTAATGGATTTAAAAACCAGGATGACTAGCGGTGAACTTGGCATTTGTTTTTAATTTTTTCGCTATAAGCATAAGAGCACAATTCAAATAAACACCGGTACATAGGCATACTGCGCTGTGTTCCACTCATATGCTTTCAAAAATTTTCTTCGGGTTTCTATGTTTGTTGTCTTTCATCATAGACGCTGTTTTTTCTTGTTAGATGCAGTTCGGTCCCCTTCTATTGTTTTACAATTATATACCCTATTTCTCCGACATTCAGTGGTTGTGAAGGGGCGGCTCCGTGGCGTAGTGGTATGTGTGTGACTACTACGCCCAATGTCCCGACTTCGAATCCCGACACGGTCCGCTTGAAAAATGTTAGGCGAGCATTTTTCACAAAAATACACCCTTGTTCGGATGAGAGGTACAATGGAGGTCCCGTGTGTGAGTGTTGTCACGCACGTTAAATATCTCTACCTTGCTTGGAACAGCAAAGGTTCGGCAAAATTCCTAATTTTCCAGGTAAAAAAAAACTCGTTTTCTGGCCAATGTAGTACCTTCGGGTGGAGCATTGGAAAATCACATGTAAGGTTGTGAAGGGGGGTAAGCAGCCTGTGACTGCCAAGTTCCCCCAGCACTTCAACATTTTCCGATTTAATATTTTTTCCAATATATCTTTTCGCACAATCAACATTAGTTGCAGATATTTCACAACCAACACCTGCAGTTGCTTATAATAATCATCAGATTTATCTGCGCTTATTTTTTCGTCATTAGGTTTTCTGTCTCAAAACTGTTTGGACACGTATCTGCACTTATTTATATTCCGAGCTAGCCTACACAGTTCAAGCAGGCTGTGGCTGCCAAGATCCCCCAACCTTAGACATTTGCCGAATTAATAGTTTTCCAGTAAGTCCTTACACACGATTAACATTATTCGAGAATACTGCCCAACCAATACCTCTAGTTGCTTATAGTAATCATCATGTTTAAGTGCAGCTACTTTTTTCGACATTAGTTTATCCATCTTGGGGCTGGTTGGATGGGTACCTCCATTGATTTCTATTCTTAGCTAGTCTACACATTTCCCTGAAATTTCTGCAGCTTACATCTTTCACTATCTGTGTGCAGTAGTCTAGCCTAGATCTACCTCTACCTCTCTTTTTTCCTATCTCTGTTTCTAATATATTCCGCACTATTCCTTCATGCCGTAGTATATGGTCTATCATCTTATCTCTCCTATTTTTTACCGTTTTCCACATATTTCTTTCTTTCTCTACCATTTTTAGTACATCTTCGTTCTTAACTTACCTGTCCATGATATCTTCATCATACGTCTGTAGCACCACATTTCAAACGCTTCTACCTTTTTCTTGTCCGCTTCTCCTACTGTCCGGGCTTCACAGCCGTATAGTGCTGTGCTCCACACATATGTTTTAAGCAATCTTTTCCTTGTTTCTATGTTTGTTGTCTTTGAACACAGTAATTGCTTTTTCTTGTTAAATGTAGCACGACCTTGTTACACTTGGTTTAAAGTTTTATCTGGTCGGTAATACAGTTAACCAAATATTACACTTAGATGGTCGTACATTGAAATGGCGATAGATGGCTCTTAAAAGCCTGTAATACAGTTACCAAAGTTCATAAGATACACCATGACGTCATCGACAATTTATATTGCGCGTAATTACAAAATATTACATAAAATTAAAACAATAAAAATTAGAGAATCTACTCACGTGAAGGATCCGCTAACCGGCAGGAAATCACGCTACGGTAGCCTCGGCACCGCTGCTGTGGGTAGAGCTGGACATCGGGCGTGGGCTGCTCCAATGGCCTCGAGGTGCTGCAAATTAACCTACCTATGTAGAGAAAAGACAGGAAACGGGTTAATTAGGAACGACAAAGATAATTAAGGCAAGGGAATCTACATAGATACGATAACACACGAAACCCCGCACGACTGTTTCACTTGAAGGTAGAAAGAAGACAGCCCTGATTCCAGCGCGTCACGGAAACACGACCCCACTCTTTTCTACTATTGCCTTACCCCTATGGGGATAAAAACACTTGCGCAACTCACTATTGTGACGTGCCGGAAGCGCCGCCCAGTCTATTTAAAATGTTCGCGCATCTTGCGTATTCAAAAATTAAGGCGGGAAAACTTCCGTACATTAAAACTAAACTAAAACAATGTTAAAGTGCAAATTCGGTTTGCACGTAACAACCTTGTGCTAATCTTTGTTTTATATCTTTTGCGCTTTTCCCATCCTGCGTTATTTTACTTCGTAGGTAGTAGAAATTCTTAACCTCTTGTAAGTTCTTGTTACTTATTTGTATTCTTGTTTTTGATTTATTTTACCCTCCTTTGCATACTAGTACTTTAGTTTTTTTTTGTTAATTTTCATACCGTATCGCTTTGTTAGAACCGTTTCCATTTCATTAAGAGCAATTTCTAACTCTTCCTTGCTAGATGCTAATACCGCTATATCATCTGAAAATCTAAGCATATCAATTTTTTGTCCCTGCATAGTAATTCCAATGTGTTCCTGAATTTGACAGTATTCATAGCCTCTTTAATGTACAAGTTAAAAATTATTGGGGATAGGGTACAACCCTGTCTCACCCTTTTCCTAATGTTTACTTCTCTAAGTTCCTGCTCTAATTCTATTACAGCTGTTTGCTTTTTGTATAAGCTATGTTCTATTCGTCTATCCCTATAACTCTTTCAAATCTTTTTGAGTATTTCGAACATTTATTTCCATTTTACATTGTCGAATGCTTTTTCCAGATCTACAAACCCTATATACTCGCTTTCCTCGTTTACTATTGTTTTCTCCATTAACACTCTCAGAGTTAAATTAGCCTCTCGTGTTCCCCTGTTTCGCCTAAACCCAAATCGATCTTCTCTTAGTATCTCTTAGTATCTTCAGCTCGTTTTTCCAATCGTCTTTGTACAATTCCAGTTAATATTTTAGACACGCGTGCTGTCAAACTTATTGTTCGAAAATTTTCACATCTATCCGCGCCTTTCCTTTTTGGTATAGTTACTATGATGTTACGTTTGAAATCTTGCCTGTCTCGTACGTACAGCTTACAAGTTTGAAGAGACGTTCTGTTACTGCTTGTCCAACGGCTTTTAGACTTTCTGCTTGCACCTTATCTGTACCCGGCGCCTTACCACTTTTCAGAGCCTTTAATGCTAATTCAAACTCATCTCTAAGTATAGGATATCCCAAGTCATCATTTTCAATGTCTGATTCCTTTTCTAATGCTGTTAGTTCCTCTCCTGCATATAAATTTCTTATATATTCTTGTTATCTACCCACTTTCTCTACATTTTCTATAATGACGTTTCCTCCCGCGTCCTTAAAATTTTTGCTATACGGTTTTATATCACTAAAATTGATTCTAATTAGTTTGTATGCTTCATCTGTTTTTCCTACTTCTATCTTAGTATCTCTTTGCAGTTTTCATAAACTCATTGTTCTTTGGCTTTCCTGCATTTGCGAATAAATTCCCATTTTATGGCTTTGTATCTGTTTTTTTGTTTCGTCTGATTTATTTTTGTATTTTTGTTTTTCTTCTATTAAATTTAGGATATCCTTTGTTATCCATGGTTTATTATTTTCCTTTTGTGTATACCCCAGAATATCTCTGGCCGCCATGTCTAAACTGGATTTACTGTTATTCCATTCTGTTTCTACTTCTTTAGCATCAGTTATTTTCCCGATATCTTTCAGCAATTCATTTGACTTTTTTGTGAATTTTTCTTGAATATCTTTAACTTTTGGTTTTTCAAACTCAAAATGCTTTTTCCGTTTCTTTTTTCAAATTTTTAAATTTAAATGCTGCCTTCATAATTACGATGTTGTGGTCAGTGTCTATATGTGCTTCTGGGTGGTTTCTAGTCTTTTACTTGATTCCTAAACCGTTGTCTAACAAGAATGTAATATAATTGATATCTTTCTATTTCACATGGTATCTTCCACGTTTATCGTCTTCTAGCATGATGTTGAAATAATGTGTTGGTGATGATTAAATTGTTCTTGTCGCAAAATTCTACCCTATTTCCCCTGTCGTTTTTCGTGCCTAAACCAAATAAACCTACTATCGCTCCTTCCCTACCCTCATCTACCGCTGCATTAAAATCCTCTGTAATTATTAAATTTTCATGTCCTTTTACGTATCTTAAATATGTCTTCGATATGTAAAGTGAGAGCATGTATACCTGTATTATTACTGTGTTTACCGGTTTAGATTCTAATCTAACCATGAATACTTTTTCGTTCTTTTGTAAGTAATTTTCTACACAGTATCCTATCTTTTTTTGCATAACTATCCCCACACCCAAATTTCTTTCCTCTGCTCCTGTATGAATTTCCCTGAAGTCTCCACTACAAAAATCTCCCGCCTCTGGCCACCGAACTTCGCTGATCCCTACTATGTCTTGTGCTAACCTATTCATTTCCATTTTTAAGTTCTCTAGTTTACATACTTGCTTCATACTTCTAACATTCTACGCTCCGACTTGCAAAATGTTCCCGGCTCTTATTCTGGACATTCCGATCGCATCCTCCGAAGTAGTCCCCTCGTAGAGATATCCGAATGGGGTACTATTTTAACTCCGGAATCTTTTACCCCAGAAAATGCCATCACGTTTATTTCAATTTAAGTACGCTGTGTACATGGGAGGTAATGTGGTGGTTTCCCGTTGCCTTCCACATTGCGGTAGTGTGTCTAGACTGCCATACCGACCCCTATAGTCTCTGCCAATCTAAGTTCCGAAAGAGCCGCTGCCCACTTTCAGGAACCTGTCTTAGTCTGGTTCCTCACTAACGACCCTACTACTTTGGTTGGATCTGTAGTTTGGCTCTTTAGCTCATTAGAGCACGCAAACCATTTCACCTGTTCTAGTAATCTAGAACTTCGGAAAGGTGCAGGTCCGTTCGAAATGGTGATTATGAATATGAAGAGAAATATGTAAGTAGATAAGCTACCTTCGTTCCGGTTCTTTCCCATGCATTTGTTATGGACCAATTCTAAGGTCCATGCTGGTCATTTTTGGTAGATACAAAGGTCATTCACGCCGAAGTCGCAGCAAATATTCCCACGTCTAGTAACAAAAATCTGTACAATAGTTTTCTTACCCTAAGCATTTTTTAGCTCCAGGCACGGATCTCGCACTCGACAACCCGATCAGGGGGCTACACCCTCCACCCCAAAACCGTCACCGCACTTGCAAAAATTAGCACATTTGGTAACAGTATTAAATAACTATCATCTTAAATTTGCACAATAGTTTTCTTCGACTAATCATTTTTAGCTTACGGGACATGGATCGCACTCTCGGCACCATGATTTGAACCGTCACCACCACCTCCACAACCACAACCACCACCACCATAACACACACCACCACCACACACACCACCACAACCACAACCACCACCGCCACAAACACCACCACCGCCACCACAACCACCACCATCACCACCACAACCATTCGTTCTGGATAAAAAGCCTGTTTTTCCCATGTATTTCTTAAGGACCAATTCTAAGGTCCATTCTGGTTATTTTTGGTAGATACAAAGGTCATTCACCCCACCATTAACCTGTCACGTGCAGACCTCCATCTATGATACCATATAACCCTTTGCCGTCAAAGTCTAAATTATAGCTTATACCATCTTGTTAGAAACTATAATGCTTACATACATACTTTTCAAAACAAAGAAACGTACTACAAAATCATAAAAGTGTTTTATTACGCATATCTATATGATACATATACATTGCTCTTATGTCTAATACAATATTTATTTAATTTTACATATATTTATAACTATATCATTTACTTATATCTAAATTACCATATATTTAAATTAAGATATAACTAATGATTGCAATATTTACTTATATCTAAATTAATTAATTAACTATAATGTAAATTTTAATTTATATACTAAATTATTATACGACAGACTACCATATAAAGCTTATACATAATTAAAATATAATTAGAGCTGCCCACACAGTTTAACATTATTATGTTAATCCATACATATTTGCACCTATATTGCAAACAACTATACATACATATTCGTTAACATATAATTTAAATTTATAAATCTATTATATTATAAAGTGTCGTCTAATCAACTTCCAAACTATCTATAGAATAATGACCTATGGGTAGTGTTCTGTATGATCCCTGGATTAAATGACGTTTATCGTCGTAGCTATTTTGTTTTTAATGATGGTATGAACATGATGTTTAGATGAATGGATTAAATTTTGAGATACACATTTTTCTCTATACTCGTCCACACAATGTACAAAGTCCTGAAATGTAATTTTGTTTTTAATAACAGATTTCTTTATACCTTTAATCTTTTTAGTTACACCAAAATTGATAATCTGAATGTGCTTCAAAGTTATGTACACGTTCTAATGTATTGTAATTAAACACACGTATCTGCATATCATCTGATCCAGTAATAATCCAATTTTTACAAGGCACAAATTTCGCAGCTCGTACTGGTAAGTCGCATACCTCAAACGTCTTAACTAGTTGTTGATTTTCGGAATTCCAAACGTTGATATTGCCATTGTATAGGGAACATAGCATCCAAGGCTCTGTAGGGTGTAAATCAACAGACTTGACTCTATCAGAGCGAGCAGTAAGTTTACGTTTTATATCTAGCCGAAGTGGCTGTAATAAAGAAATAAAACAATTTTTGAAAATACTCCATTATTCACAATAGAATTCAAATTCGGCACTTACCATTTTTAATCCCTATATTTAAAACTTAATAACCTAAAATATTTATGTACAATACATCTGACGTTTACACCACGGACGTGGCCGAGCAAAGTACCAACTGTTCAACAAAATTTTTTAATTAAAAAAGTATATAGGTTCGATTGCCACATATTTGTTGTATTAGCTAACACTACATAAAAGCGATATAATGCATTTAAGGTTTTTTAGTGTACAATTAATTAATAAAGGGAAAGGATTTTAAAATTATTAAATTTAAATTTGATTTGGCGGTTCATGACTGTTCAGAAATGGAGGTGTCTAAATAACTGAAAACAATTTTATAGTGTTTCTGTTAATTAAAAAATTTGCTGCTATAATAAATTCGACACCCAAAATTTCAATAATGCCGTGGCTGCAATGATAGGTTAGGTTACTGTTAGAAATAGATATTATTATTAAAAAACACAAATCACTTAACACGCATACCAGAACAGTTGTTGCTAACACTATTACAGACTATTCTGATATGCGTGTTAAGTGATTTGTTTTTTAATAATAATATCTAATTTGTGTTGTTTAATAATAATATCTATTTTTAACAGTAATCTAACCTGTCATTACAGCCACGGCATTACTGTCGTGAGCCGCTCGTAAAATTTCGTATGTATAATCTGGTTGAAACATCAGAAACGCAATTAAACAACAAACAGATAACTCTCAACAATTAGAATGAATTCTGTAAATAAATGTAGATTAAATTAATGATCTAAAACTATCTTTGCATGTTTGAATATTTTATCTCTTATAATTTTAATCTGGTATGTAATAGTCAGTTTTCCCAAGTGTTTCTGTTTACGATAACGTAAATTGATACCGTATAAAGTAGTATAAGTGTTAGTGAAAAAATGTTTACCTGAATTCGTTTACCTTATCCTTATGTTTGACAACTAAAAATTCATCGTTGTAGAAAGTGAGGTTATATAGCAAAGAAGATCAAAAGTATGGCGATTGACATTTTTCATTTGCACTCCCAATTAGAAAGTTTAAAGTTAATTCTGTGATTGGTTGATGTTATGTTATAACAGTGTTAAGATTTAAATTTACGTTAGCGTCACAGGTTATATACATGATTATAAGCATAACGGTAGTTTTCTAAAGAAAAGAGGATGCAACCGAAAACTCTATAATCTCTTTACACATATTATCATTAAAATTGTTTTGAACGTTTATCTTCCTCTAAAATTTAATTTTAGTGTAACCAACCTGAAGGCTGACCCAAACGCCCTCTATAAACGGCACACCGGGCTTCACGATTTAATATAATATCTAGTGGCAGTGGTTCGACGACTCCTATGTTGTGTTGTTATAAAGTAACCCAAATTCACACTGGAAAGATGGCGTTAAGGCGGGAAGGTTTGAAATAAAACTACAGCGTTTACCTAACTTTACTTTGAATCAGAACAATAACCAATAAATAGGTCATTCGCATGAATGCAAAAAAAAAATGACATTCAAAGCAAACAGTGCCGTTTTCAACCTGCGCGATTGGGTAAAGAGCACGGCAGAGAAAATCCCAAACTGCCCTCACACTTCCAACTGCATTTGGCATATCTTGACAAGGACAGGTAACGTATAAGTAACCAGATCACCAACACTGAATTTGACGGGATGTCAACTGTTACCCAGACATACCACACATAATAACTGAAAAAACGTTAGTGTAGACAGGCTAGTCTTTTCTGGTAGGTACTGAGGTCGACTAGGCCAATACTACCGAAAATTTTCACATCTATCCGCGCCTTTCTTTTTTGATATAGTTACTATGATGCTACGTTTGACATCTTTGGGTATCTCGCCTGTCTCATACATATAGCTTACAAGTTGGAAGAGACGTACTGTTACTGCTTGTCCAGCGGCTTTTAGAGTTTCTGCTTGCACCTTATCTGTACTCGGCGCCTTACCAATTTTCCGACTCTTTAATGCTAATTCAAACTCATCTCTAAGTATAGGATATCCCAAGTCATCCCTTTCCATGTCTGATTCCTGTTCTAATGCAGTTAGTTCCTCTCCTGCATATAAATTCCCTATATATTCTTGCCATCTACCCATTTTTTCTACGTTTTCTATAATGACGTTTCCTTGTGCATCCCTTATATTTTTGCTGTACGGTTTTATATCCCTAAAATTCATTCTAATTAATTTGTATGCTTCGTCTGTCTTTCCTATTTCCATCTTCGCTTGTACCTCTTTGCACTTTTCATCAATCCATTGTTCTTTAGCTTTCCTGCATTTTCGAATAATTTCCCATTTTATGTCTTTGTATCTCTGTTTTCCTGTTTCGTCTGATTTATTTTTGTATTTTCGTCTTTCTTCTATTAAATTCAGGATATCCTTTGTTATCCATGGTTTCTTATTTTCTTTTTGTGTATACCCCAGAATATCTCTGGCCGCCATGTCTAGGCTGGATTTAATGTTATTCCATTCTGTTTCTACTTTTTTAGTATCAGATATTTTCCCGATATCTTTGAGCAATTCATTTGACTTTTTTCGAATTTTTCTTAAAATATTTTTATCTTTTAGTTTCTCTAAGTCCAAGTGCCTTTTTCCGTTTTTTTTTTCACATTCTTAAATTTAAGTGCGGCATTCATAATTACGATGTTGTGGTCAGTATCTATATCTGCTTCTGAGTAGCTTCTACAGTCTTTTACTTGATTCCTAAACCGTTGTCTAACAAGAATGTAATCTATTTGATATCGTCCTATATCTCCTGGCATCTTCCACGTATATCGTCTTCTAGCATGATGTTGAAATAATGTGTTTGTGATGATTAAATTGTTCTTATCGCAAAATTCTACCAGCCTAATTCCCCTGTCGTTTCTCGTGCCTAAATCAAATAAACCTACTACCGCTCCTTCCCTACTCTCACCTACCACGGCATTAAAATCCCCTGTAATTATTATATTTTCATGTCCTTTTACGTATCTTAATATGTCTTCGATATCTTTGTAGATCGCTTCTACCTCTTCGTCACTGTAGCTAGAGGTGGGCATGCATACTTGTATTATTATTGTGTTTACCGGTTTAGATTCTAATTTAACCATGAGTACTCTTTCGTTCTTTTGTAACTAATTTTCTACACAGTATCCTATCTTTTCCGCATAACTATCCCCACATCCAAATTTCCTTCCTCTGCTCCTGTATGAATTACGCTGAAGTCTCCACTCTAAAAATCCCCCGCCTCTGGCCACCGAACTTCGCTGATCCCTACTATGTCTAGTGATAACCTATTCATTTCGATTTTTAGGTTCTCTTGCTTCTCTTGCTTCATACTTCTAACATTCCACGGTCCGACTCTAGAATGTTCCCGACTCTTATTTTAACTTTCTGATCGCATCCTCCGAAGTAGTCCTCTCCCGAAGATACGAATGGGGACTATTTTAACTCCGGAATGTTTTACCCCAGAGAATGCCATCATGTTTGTTACAATTTAAGTACGCTGTGTACTTGGGAGATAATGTGGTGGTTTCCGTTGCCTTCCACATCGCGGTAGTGTGTCTTAGACTGCCATACCGACCCCTATGGTCTCTGCCAATCTAAGTACCGAAAGAGCCGCTGCCCTCTTTCGGGGACCTGTCTTAGTCTGGTTCCTCACTAACGACCCTACTACTTTGGTTGGACCTGTAGTTTGGCTCTTTAGCTCATTAGAACACGCAAGCCATTTCACCTGTTCTAGTAATTTAGAACTTAGGCAAGGTGCAGGTCCATTCGAAATGGCAATTTCACTATAAGTGCATTATAAGTTTCAACCAAAAAATAATTGTAATTGTAAATAGATTATAGCTATGATCCGTTATTATCATTTGATATTAGATCTACTAAGTATAATTAATATTAAAGTGTAAGTTGACTCTTCTACTAACTAAAGTCTTTGCAATTAAATTCAGTAAAAACTGTAAATATACGTTAATCACAATTATCTCAACGGGAGTATCATTTTAATACTATTGAAACAAAATAACCAATGAGTAGGCAGAAAAATTTCATGAAACCTTTGTCTTATATCAATTAAATTTTTTTTCAATAAGTTTACAAATATCAGTCTGGTTATTCAAACGCAGCTCAACTAGCTGCGTTTATTTTTATTTTATTTTTATTAACTAAACATCATACGGACATCGTGATCTGGGATTTTACATGAGACCAAATTGAAGAAAAGAAACTTAATAAGATGCAGCGCCTTTGAACCCTGCCTTTAAATCCTGTCTAGAACCCCAACTTAAAATCCCGGTATAAAATACTGAAATTGAACAGTATTACATTTAAAATGGCAGCGAGATACATATCCCCCAATTAATATGTATACAAATATAAATATAATTATTATGCCTTAGGAAATAAATGTTACATTGTATAACTGAAGGACACATTATAAAAGGTTAATAAAAGTTAATATCAGACGTGAGAACAGAAGCAACTACTTTGTATTCCAGACGCAACATGATACTGCAGGTGCAGGACACAATGAACTATAAGAAAGCAATTCTTATAATTAGGGGTACTAAGAATAAGACATTGTATGTTATCAAGAAATGGCAGACATGAGATCTGCATTTCCCACAAGATGATGTGAGAGCAGGGATTACATAAATACCCTGAAGAGGCCATGATGGTAAGTCAGTCTCAAACTTTATAACTTTAACATTGTTGGTTGTTCAAGCTACTCACCGTAATTTTAATTATTAATTATTGATTTATTAACTTCACGTATTTTTAAATAAAATTAAATAAAAACCCTTAACCACAAAAAATATTTAAATTACTAAATACGTATTTCGACCACTATGTGGTCATCATCAGTAGAAATCCTGTAATTAAAAAAAAAAAAAGCTGTTGTTCTGGAACACTTCAGAGGATATTCTCCTCACCACTTAGGCTGAAGTGAACCTTCCCAACCTATAATTTACTATATTGTTGCTTTAAACACTATCGAGGATATTCTCCTCACCCGCAGGCTGGTGTTCTCAACAACAAACAAGTGAATTGTGACATTATAACTTAAACCTACTTAATTTATACTAATTCTAAATCTACTGAAGCGGAACCAATTTAATCTTGCTTTCTC
Source organism: Platerodrilus igneus (assembly GCA_036346225.1). Taxonomy (NCBI): domain Eukaryota; kingdom Metazoa; phylum Arthropoda; class Insecta; order Coleoptera; family Lycidae; genus Platerodrilus; species Platerodrilus igneus. Next base: position 11,046,341 of record JARFIW010001171.1, on the reverse strand, counting down.
ATTGGTTGTTGACCAATAGGGAAAGCAAAGCAGATGACTCTATTGGCCCTTTATCGGTGTTTAAGAGGGGTCCTTTATGTTTAACAATTTTAATTGATTCATAGGCATTTAAGGAGGAAAACGTCGGTACCGCTTTTAACAATTTAGCATTTTCTAGTTTAACGGGGTGGCTGGTTTCAAATATATGTTTGGCGACCTGAGACCTTTCATATTTACCATATTTGAAGTGAGCAATGTGTTCTTTAAATCTTGTTGTTATATTCCTCTTGGTCTGACCAATATATTTTTGAAAACACCCTGGCCCTGCACAACTAATTTCATAAATCCCCGACTTTTGCAATTTTTCTTCCTTGTCTTTTGGATTACCTAGCAAATCTTTAATTTTATTAGTATTAGTGAAAGCAATTTTGAAATTACACTGTTTGAATATTTTATCAAGACCCTTTGTGGTTTTGTGAAACGGAAGTTTAACATATTTAACATTATCGTTAGAGGTGGTTGATTGCAAAGTCGTTGATTTACGGATGTTGATCCTATTTTTACACTTTCTAAAAATATTATGTATAATATCAGAAGAGAAACCATTGTAATTCGCTATTTGTTTAATAAGAGCAAATTCCTTATTAAATCTGTTTTTATTTAAAGGAAATTCAATAATCTATTAATTAAAAGTTAAATGAAGCCAACTTATGTTGTATGCTATGATTAGAGGAAGACAAAATAAAGCGATTTACATTGGTTTCTTTTCTATAAATGTCAAATTCTAATTTATTACCATTTCTAATTACTAATGTATCTAAAAGGGTAATTGTCCATTATTCTCTAGTTCATACGTAAATTTTATGCTTTGAAATTTTGAATTCATTTCTTTAAGAAAATCATCAACATTTGATTTAGAAGTGTCAAAAACTGCAAAATATCATCCACGTACCTTAACCATATTCTTGGGAAGTATTTGGAGTTTTCTTTTAACTCGGTTTCAAAACGAGACAAAAATAAATTTGCTATGAAAGGTGATAAGTTATTTCCCATTGCTGTGCCTTCATGTTGTTCGTACAACTTGTTGTTGAATTGAAAACAGTTCTGGGACATGCAATGCGAAACGAGCTTGATATAGTCCTCAACTTTATCATCATCAATATCACTATCTATAAGAACATCCTTTAAATATGTTAAAGCACGTGGTATTGGAACACTAGGGAATAATGAACTGACATCAAACGAAATTACGATTTCGTTCTCTTCTAATGTGATATTTTTAATTTTATTAATGAACTCTAAAGAGTTTTGTACAGACAAACTATTAAACTTTAAATTCTTAAATTCATTTGACAGCCATCGTGATAAATAGTAAGTCGGTGAGTTGATACCTGAAACTATTGGTCTCATCGATTTATTATTTTTGTGAATCTTTGGTAAACAGTAAAGTTTTGGCATTTCAGGATTTGAAATTGTTAATTTTAATTTTAGTGTGGGCGAAATTAGGTTTGGACATTCTTTCAAAACAGACTCTGTTGATTTAATCATTTTATTTAAAGGAACTTCATTTTTACGTTTTTTGACTATTGGTCTGTAAGGACCCTCAGACAGCAAAGTCTCTACTCTATCAACATAGTCTTGTTTATCCAGAATAACCAACCTATTCCCTTATCAGCCTTTAAATAATAACAATTCTTTTGTCGTAAATCTTTAATAATCAGATGATCTTTCCTTGTTTGTTCTGAGGCATTCCTTGCGCAAGTGCGTAAGTTGTTCGAAAGTTAAATTTTGCACACGTTTCTAATAAAGTTTTTGAATTGTCATCTAATTTTGAAATGGATTTTCAATGCCAGCAATAATGTCTTCCAAAGGAGTTTTCAAATGATCTACTCCAAATTTTAGGCCTCGATCAAGGAAAGTCAACTCTTCATTATTAAAGATTTTCGACGATTCGTTAACAACTATTGACTCTAATTGAGGTGAAGTAATTTCCAGTTTTTTAGGAGGTACATTGACATTGTGTTTCTTTAAAAGAAACTTCAACTTAGTGTTTTGACTATTAATTTTGTCTAACAATTTATGATTGTTGACTTCAAAAACAAATCTCTGAAAATTATTCCATTCCTGAAAACCGGACTCGGATAAATTGCACGTTAGTGCTAGGTGCGATTTATACGTTTCCAGTTCCAATCTACTAAGCTTACTGTACAGATATTTGATTTCCAAATTAAGCCATTTATCTTTTGCAAAATTGACTATGTTGATAGAGTAGAGACTTTGCTGTCTGAGGGTCCTTACAGACCAATAGTCAAAAAATTAACAATTTCAAATCCTGAAATGCCAAAACTTTACTGTTTACCAAAGATTCACAAAAATAATAAATCGATGAGACCAATAGTTTCAGGTATCAACTCACCGACTTACTATTTATCACGATGGCTGTCAAATGAATTTAAGAATTTAAAGTTTAATAGTTTGTCTGTACAAAACTCTTTAGAGTTCATTAATAAAATTAAAAATATCACATTAGAAGAGAACGAAATCGTAATTTCATTTGATGTCAGTTCATTATTCCCTAGTGTTCCAATACCACGTGCTTTAACATATTTAAAGGATGTTCTTATAGATAGTGATATTGATGATGATAAAGTTGAGGACTATATCAAGCTTGTTTCGCATTGCATGTCCCAGAACTGTTTTCAATTCAACAACAAGTTGTACGAACAACATGAAGGCACAGCAATGGGAAATAGCTTATCACCTTTCATAGCAAATTTATTTATGTCTCGTTTTGAAACCGAGTTAAAAGAAAACTCCAAATACTTCCCAAGAATATGGTTAAGGTACGTGGATGATATTTTGCAGTTTTGACACTTCTAAATCAAATGTTGATGATTTTCTTAAAGAAATGAATTCAAAATTTCAAAGCATAAAATTTACGTATGAACTAGAGAATAATGGACAATTACCCTTTTAGATACATTAGTAATTAGAAATGGTAATAAATTAGAATTTGACATTTATAGAAAAGAAACCAATGTAAATCGCTTTATTTTGTCTTCCTCTAATCATAGCATACAACATAAGTTGGCTTCATTTAACTTTTAATTAATAGATTATTGAATTTCCTTTAAATAAAAACAGATTTAATAAGGAATTTGCTCTTATTAAACAAATAGCGAATTACAATGGTTTCTCTTCTGATATTATACATAATATTTTTAGAAAGTGTAAAATAGGATCAACATCCGTAAATCAACGACTTTGCAATCAACCACCTCTAACGATAATGTTAAATATGTTAAACTTCCGTTTCACAAAACCACAAAGGGTCTTGATAAAATATTCAAACAGTGTAATTTCAAAATTGCTTTCACTAATACTAATAAAATTAAAGATTTGCTAGGTAATCCAAAAGACAAGGAAGAAAAATTGCAAAAGTCGGGATTTATGAAATTAGTTGTGCAGGGCCAGGGTGTTTTCAAAATATATTGGTCAGACCAAGAGGAATATAACAACAAGATTTAAAGAACACATTGCTCACTTCAAATATGGTAAATATGAAAGGTCTCAGGTCGCCAAACATATATTTGAAACCAGCCACCCGTTAAACTAGAAAATGCTAAATTGTTAAAAGCGGTACCGACGTTTTCCTCCTTAAATGCCTATGAATCAATTAAAATTGTTAAACATAAAGGACCCTCTTAAACACCGATAAAGGGCCAATAGAGTCATCTGCTTTGCTTTCCTATTGGTCAACAACCAATGAGAAAGCAAGATTAAATTGGTTCCGCTTCAGTAGATTTAGAATTAGTATAAATTAAGTAGGTTTAAGTTATAATGTCACAACCACTTGTTTGTTGTTGAGAACACCAGCCTGCGGGTGAGGAGAATATCCTCGATAGTGTTTAAAGCAACAATATAGTAAATTATAGGTTGGGAAGGTTCACTTCAGCCTAAGTGGTGAGGAGAATATCCTCTGAAGTGTTCCAGAACAACAGCTTTTTATAATATTTCTAGTGTGAAACCATAGGTAAATAGTTGTAATTTAATTTTTGTGGTTAAGGGTTTTATTTGAATTTTATTTAAAAATAAGTTAATAAATCAATAATTAATAATTAAAATCGGTATAGCTTGAACAACCAACAATTTAGTATATAAAGATTTGGATAATTCATATTTTGGTATTTATGTAAGTTCCCTTTCAATCATTTTGGAAATGCAGATCTCAGTCTCCATTAATAATTACAATGTTTATTTTGAGACCTATTAATAAAGGTTTCGATTTATTATCCTGACCTCAAATTTCTTGGAAATAAATCGTGTTGCATTCTTGTTATACATCTGATATTCTTTATTAACTTTTTAATTCCTTTTTATAGATAAATTTATTCAACGCATATAATGTTGTTGTCATAGTTGTACATATTATTGGGGTATTACTTTTATTAACTGTTATAATGTTCCTTACAGTTTCAATGTAACATTTATTTCCTAAGGCATAATAATTATATTTATATTTGTATACAAGGGATATTACCATTAAAGAAGTCAGGATATTAGTTAGTCTAAAGGCATTAGCTGCATCTTATTAAGTTTCTTTTCTTCAATTTGGTCTCATGTAAAATCCCAGATCACGATGTCCGTATGATGTTTAGTTAATAAAATAAAATAAAATAAACGCAGCTAGTTGAGCTGCGTTTGAATAACCAGACTGATATTTGTAAACTTATTGAAAAAATTTAATTGATATAAGACAAAGGTTTCATGAAATTTTCTGCCTACTCATTGGTTATTTTGTTTCAATAGTATTAAAATGATACTCCCGTTGAGATAATTGTGATTAACGTATATTTACAGTTTTTACTGAATTTAATTGCAAAGACTTTAGTTAGTAGAAGAGTCAACTTACACTTTAATATTAATTATACTTAGTAGATCTAATATCAAATGATAATAACGGATCATAGCTATAATCTATTTACAATTACAATTATTTTTTGGTTGAAACTTATAATGCACTTATAGTGAAATTGCCATTTCGAATGGACCTGCACCTTGCCGAAGTTCTAAATTACTAGAACAGGTGAAATGGCTTGCGTGTTCTAATGAGCTAAAGAGCCAAACTACAGGTCCAACCAAAGTAGTAGGGTCGTTAGTGAGGAACCAGACTAAGACAGGTCCCCGAAAGAGGGCAGCGGCTCTTTCGGTACTTAGATTGGCAGAGACCATAGGGGTCGGTATGGCAGTCTAAGACACACTACCGCGATGTGGAAGGCAACGGGAAACCACCACATTATCTCCCAAGTACACAGCGTACTTAAATTGTAACAAACATGATGGCATTCTCTGGGGTAAAACATTCCGGAGTTAAAATAGTCCCCCATTCGTATCTTCGGGAGAGGACTACTTCGGAGGATGCGATCAGAAAGTTAAAAATAAGAGTCGGGAACATTCTGCGAGTCGGACCGTGGAATGTTAGAAGTATGAAGCAAGAGAAGCAAGAGAACCTAAAAATCGAAATGAATAGGTTATCACTAGACATAGTAGGGATCAGCGAAGTTCGGTGGCCAGAGGCGGGGGATTATTAGAGTGGAGACTTCAGGGTAATTCATACAGGAGCAGAGGAAGGAAATTTGGATGTGGGGATAGTTATGCGGAAAAAGATAGGATACTGTGTAGAAAATTAGTTACAAAAGAACGAAAGAGTACTCATGGTTAAATTAGAATCTAAACCGGTAAACACAATAATAATACAAGTATGCATGCCCACCTCTAGCTACAGTGACAAAGAGGTAGAAGCGATCTACAAAGATATCGAAGACATATTAAGATACGTAAAAGGACATGAAAATATAATAATTACAGGGGATTTTAATGCCGTGGTAGGTGAGAGTAGGGAAGGAGCGGTAGTAGGTTTATTTGATTTAGGCACGAGAAACGACAGGGGAATTAGGCTGGTAGAATTTTGCGATAAGAACAATTTAATCATCACAAACACATTATTTCAACATCATGCTAGAAGACGATATACGTGGAAGATGCCAGGAGATATAGGACGATATCAAATAGATTACATTCTTGTTAGACAACGGTTTAGGAATCAAGTAAAAGACTGTAGAAGCTACTCAGAAGCAGATATAGATACTGACCACAACATCGTAATTATGAAGGCCGCACTTAAATTTAAGAATGTGAAAAAAAAACGGAAAAAGGCACTTGGACTTAGAGAAACTAAAAGATAAAAATATGCTAAGAAAGATTCGAAAAAAAGTCAAATGAATTGCTCAAAGATATCGGGAAAATATCTGATACTAAAAAAGTAGAAACAGAATGGAATAACATTAAATCCAGCCTAGACATGGCGGCCAGAGATATTCTGGGGTATACACAAAAAGAAAATAAGAAACCATGGATAACAAAGGATATCCTGAATTTAATAGAAGAAAGACGAAAATACAAAAATAAATCAGACGAAACAGGAAAACAGAGATACAAAGACATAAAATGGGAAATTATTCGAAAATGCAGGAAAGCTAAAGAACAATGGATTGATGAAAAGTGCAAAGAGGTACAAGCGAAGATGGAAATAGGAAAGACAGACGAAGCATACAAATTAATTAGAATGAATTTTAGGATATAAAACCGTACAGCAAAAATATAAGGATGCACAAGGAAACGTCATTATAGAAAACGTAGAAAAATGGGTAGATGGCAAGAATATATAGGAATTTATATGCAGGAGAGGAACTAACTGCATTAGAACAGGAATCAGACATGGAAAGGGATGACTTGGGATATCCTATACTTAGAGATGAGTTTGAATTAGCATTAAAGAGTCGGAAAAATGGTAAGGCGCCGGGTACAGATAAGATGCAAGCAGAAACTCTAAAAGCCGCTGGACAAGCAGTAACAGTACGTCTCTTCCAACTTGTAAGCTATATGTATGAGACATGCGAGATACCCAAAGATGTCAAACGTAGCATCATAGTAACTATATCAAAAAAGAAAGGCGCGGATAGATGTGAAAATTTTCGAACAATAAGTTTGACAGCACACGTGCCAAAAATATTAACTAGAATTGTGCAAAGACGAATGGAAAAACGGGCGGAAGAAATACTAGGAGAAGACCAATTTGGGTTTATGCGAAACAGAGGAACACGGGGGGCTATTTTAGCTCTGAGAGTGATAATGGAGAAAACAATAGAAAAAAAGGAAAGCGTGTATATATAGGGTTTGTAGATCTGGAAAAAGCATTCGACAATGTAAATTGGAAAAAAATGTTTGAAATACTCAAAAAGATTGGAATGAGTTATAGGGATAGACGAATAGTACATAGCTTATACAAAGAGCAAACAGGAGTAATAGAATTAGAGCAGGAACGTAGAGAAGTAAACATTAGGAAAGGGGTGAGACAGGGATGTGTCCTATCCCCATTGATTTTTAACTTGTACATAGAAGTGGCAATGAATACTGTCAAATGCAGGAAGACATTTGGAATTACTATGCAGGGACAAAAAATTGATATGCTTAGATTTGCAGATGATATAGCGGTATCAGAGTCTAGCAAGGAAGAGTTAGAAGCTGCTCTTAATAAAATGGAAACGGTTCTAACAGAGAGATACGGTATGAAAATTAACAAAACTAAAACTAAAGTTCTAGTATGCAAAGGTGGGGAAAATAAATCAAAAACAAGAATACAAGTATGTAACACGAACTTACAAGAGGTTAAGAATTTCTGCTACCCAGGAAGCCAAATAACGCAAGATGGGAAAAGCACAAAAGATATAAAACAAAGATTAGCACAAGGTCGTACTACATTTAACAAGAAAAAGCAACTACGTTGTGCTCAAAATCCACAAACATAGAAACAAGGAAAAGATTGCTTAAAACATATGTGTGGAGCACAGCACTGTACGGCTGTAAAGCCTGGACAGTAGGAGAAGCGGACAAAAAAAGGTAGAAGCCTTTGAAATGTGGTGCTACAGACGTATGATGAAGATATCATGGACAGACAAAGTTAAGAACGAAGAGGTACTAAAAATGGTGGGGGAAGAAAGAAATATGTGGAAAACGGTAAAAAATATGAGAGATAGGATGATAGGCCACATACTACGGCATGAGGGAATAGTGCGAAATATATTACAAGCAGAGATAGGAAAAAAGAGAAGAAGAGGCAGACCTAGGTTAGACTACGGCACACAGATAGTAAAAAATGTAGGATGTAGGGGTTTCAGGGCGATGTGTAGGCTAGCCCAGAATAGAAATCAATGGAGGTACGTATCCAACCAATCCCAAGATGGATAAACTAATGACGAAAAAATAACTGTGCTTAAACATGATGATTATTATAAGTAACTACAAGAATTGGTTGAGCAATATTCTCGAATAATGTTAAGTGTGTGTAAGGATTTACTGGAAAACCATTATTTCGGCAAATGTCTAAGTGTTGGGGGATCTTGGTAACCACACGTTGCTTAACCCCCTTCACTGAATTTCGATGAAATAGGGCATAAAATTAGAAAACAATAGAAGGGGAACAAGCTGTATACACATGCTGTATGATAATTTCAGGGAACTATGTAGGCTAGTTCAGAATATAAATAAGTGCAGGTACGTGTCCAACCAGTTTTGAGACAGAAAACCTAATGACGAAAAAATAAGCGCAGATAAATCTGAAGATTAGTAAACAACTAAGTGTTGGTTGCGAAATACCTGCAACTATGTTGACTGTGCAAAAAGATATATTGGAAAATATATTAAATCGGTAAATGGTTAAGTGTTGGGGAAACTTGGCAGCCACAGTCTGCTTACCTCCCTTTACAACTGTTCATTTACATTTCCAATGCTCTACCCGTAGGTACTACATTGGCCAGGAGGCGAGTTTTTTATTGCCTGGAAATTTAGAATTTTGCCGAACCACTGCCGTTCCAGGCAAGGTAGGGATCTTTAACGTGCGTGAAAACACTCACACACGGGACCTCCATTTAACCTCTCATCCAAACGAGGGCGTAATTTTTGTAAAAAATGCTTACATACCATTTTTCAAGCAGTCGACCGTGTCGGGATTTGAACCCGGGACCTTGGGATCCGTAGTCTTACGCTTACTACATTGATCCACGGCGACGCCTCCCCTTTACAACCACTGAAGGTCGGAGAAATAGGGTATATAACTGTAAAACAATAGAAGGTGACCGAATTGCATCTAACAAGAAAGAACAGCGCCCATGAGGAAAGACAACAAACATAGAACAAGAAGAAAATTTTTGAAATCATATGTGTGAAGCACAGCACAGTATGCCTATGAAATACGGGCAGTCCGAAACGCAGACAGAAAAACGGTAGCAGCCTCTTGAAATGCTGTGCTTCAAATGTATGAGGACGATAGCATGGACAGAAAAAGATAATAACAAATAGGCTATAGAAATAGTAGGGGAACAAGGATATCTGGGGAAAAAAAGAAATAGAAGGGCGGAATACGTTCTAAGGCATTTTTAGGGAATAGTATGGGATATATTACAAGCAGAGATGGGAAAAAAGAGGTAGATGTTGTTACGTGCCATTGCACTTAAACAGTGTTTTTAGGTTAAGTTTTTATGTATGGAAGTTTCGCGGCATAAATTTAAATACGCGGTGCGCGGGAATTTTAAATGGACTAGGCGGTACTTCCGTACGTCAGAGTAGTGCATTTGCGCAGTGTGCTTATCCCTAGAGGGGTAGAGCAATACTAGACAAGGGGTGGGAGAGTTTTCCGGTTCTTTCGCGAGAACGTGGCTTTTTACCGGGTATAGTCGAGTTAAGTGCTCGTTTTTGTCTCTGGTAACGTATCGTTAGGGTTACCTATGTAGTTCCCTGCCTAATTATCTTTTGTTTGTCTACCTCATACCTTCTCCTGTCCAATCCCTACATAGGTAAGACATCTGCCGCCACCTAGGCATACCGATCTTCACGTCTGTGGATGAAGGCCTCATGTCTACCTTAGCTGGCCGGAGCTAATCCGTACGCTTTTGAGAGCGTCGACGTGTCATCTCTAATTCCTCCGGGAGGAGCCCCGACTGGACTTGGCTAGAGGCCTACCCGAGCGCAACTTCGGGCGAAGGCAGGATTTCTGATGTAAGTAATCCTTTACTTAATTTGTGTGCTTTATTCTTTGTGTTTGAATTATGGAACTTTTCGTTGTATTACGCAATATCTGGCACGTCATTAGTAGTAGACCGCGCCCAAATCTGTATAAGAATTAGCGCTGCCAACTGCTGATAGTGTATATTAAACCTCGCTTCCGGTGTTGCATTTATAGAGCTTTTTTATATGTAACCACGGCGCGAATTTAAGAATTTGGCTGTCCAAAGTGTGTTTTTTAGGTGGTATGATTCCTGTATACCTATGGAATGTATAAATTAATGTTTAAACCAGCTTTTTCATCTAAATCATTTCAATAAATTTCATTATCTATGTTCACTAAGATATCTGTGAATTTTTAATTTCATGTTGGTATCTTGCGAAAATTCCCCAGAAATTTTCCTAAATTGACAGATAGCGCTTGTAATTGAAAACCGTCACTTTGTTATTGTGATATATACCTTTTATCTAAAAAAAATGCTAATCTATTTACCTTATTGTAATTTTAATGAAGTTCATAACTGCAGTTATCTGAAATATGTGTCAGTTATCTGAAAATGTGTGTTAGTGTCTATATATAACTTCAAATTTTTACAAGGATGTATACTAACCTCACTTTTTCCAAGTAAGTACAATAAATAAATATTTTAAGTAATTGCACGTCTTAAATACCGTTTATTATAACAATTATTTACCTTATCTCAGTTAAAATATAACCCTTGCTGTAAATAATAAAAAAAAAAGTTTAACCTAACGATTTGATCTCTAGAATATCTTTTGAGAATGCTACATTAATAGCCTCGTTTTATCTGTTAAAATAATACCTCACCTATGTGTTTCTCTATTTTGGAGGGTTTTTTTTGTAACTTATCAAGGAGATATCCCTTGTTAAATACTAACCTTGTTCGCATATAGTTTTAAATGTGTTTCTTTAGTGTTTTGATTAATTAACGTTTTAACATTTGCATATTATTCTTTACCGGTGACGTTCCTAACAAGTTTTCACCATTAAATACCGTATCGTACTAACTTAAAGTAGCTGTAACGTTTTTTTTTATTTTCTGATCTGCGTCAGAATCGCATATTTTATATATATCGTGTCTCGAATATTCTATTCAGGATGAATGTTTCACATTTAAAATCTCTCGAATTAATCTACGAGCTTGAGTGTAGGAATATTATTGCAGCTAGTAATCAAAACGATAGATCTCAGCTCGGGGCAATTTTAGCCCAGGAAACGAAAGGCATTGCTATCTTAAAGAAACCCGTTGGCGATTGGCCTCATAACGTATCTGAAATAAAACTTTCTTTGGACGATATATCTGGTATAATAAATAGAACAGATCCTGGTGTTAGTGATATCGAGTTAGGGAGATTGGCTTAGAGAATAACGTACGTCAAACAACGTATCGAATTATTATCCTTATATGACGACGACCAAGCAAGCCAAGCTAAACAAAGTTTGTTGTCCGAAGTATTATTACTTGAAGGGATTGTTCTTGACAAGCTTAATCCAAATGCAGACGCATACATATCGTTACCCTTTTCAAATCTCGCACTCGCTTCACCCAAATCTGTAGGAAAATCTATACCGGTATACAAATGGGGTGATACCTTTCAAGGGTTTGATTCGCAGGTCTCTTTATCGTCTTTCAAAATCTCTCGCGGGTGTACAGACCAGGACCTATTTGTCTCAGCAGGTGACTTGTTTTCGGACTCTGCGTTAATATGGTACAGAAACATACGAGACCAAATTTTTACCTGGGAGGAGTTAGTTGCGTGTTTGAAACGAGACTTCCTACCTCACGGCTATATTAACGACCTTTGGAACGAAATACGTAACCGAACTCAAGGTCCTGACGAAAATGTTGTTTCTTTTATTATCTCATTAGAAGCTTTATATAGCAGACTCGACAAAAAACCTTCAGAATCTGAAATGATCGATCAGTTACTTAGAAATTTAAACCCCTATTTCCTGAACGTTTGGCATTACAGCAAATCTCTTCGTTAGCCCACTTTAAAGACCTATGTCGTTCTCTTCAGGAAGTGAAGTCAAGAATTAACAAATATCGGCCCCCCCCAGAGAAACAATCTGGCCTTTTAGAACCTGATTTAGCTTGCCAAGCTCGAGCTTCCCATAAAGTATCTACCCTTAACGTTCCTTCTACCGTTACTAATAACGCACTTACCTGTTGGAACTGTAAGCGAAGTGGACATAACTATAATGTCTGCACATACCCTAGAAATATTTTTTGTTATGGTTGTGGTCGCTCAAATATCTACAAATCTAACTGCACCAACTGTAATCCTAATGTATCGGGAAACTCCCGTCGAGATATTTCAAATCAGGGTGTGAATATCTCAAGGATCCAAAATCGCCCTTATCACCAATCATTCAACGGACCCAGACGCCAATAAACTCATATCATAAAACTACTTCTAACGTTGTACCGTCATTAAATTTATCTAACAATAATACCGCTACTGTTAATGTACAAAATGCCTTAACTTCATTAGAGGAATTATGCTATACTACGCCAGCCGAGTGGTCTAAGTGGTTACAAACCGTCAATTCCTTTTATCATAAAAAAACTGCTGCCGTTTCACAACTTGTTAAAAAACCCTTCGATAATCGTCCACACTTATCTATCTCAATTGGTTCCTTAAATGTAGTTGCGTTATTGGATACAGGTTCTTCATGCTCCCTTATAAATAACGAAGGTTTACATCAATTATCTAAACAAAATATCAAAATTCAAATTATTCCCGAAAAAACTTCCATAAATTTAGCTGACGATAATCAAATACATGTAACCGGTTCCCTTAAGTTAAAAATTCGAGTAGAATCTCTTGAACGTGACGTTTTATTTTTGATTGTGCCTGCATTAGCTTATCCTTTTCTACTAGGTGTTGATTTCTGTAAACTTTTTAATCTGTCACTTTATTTCCAGGATTTTTCATGGCAAACCTCTCTTAAAACGAACTCTTGTGCATCTACAGGAATATCTAACAAAATTTCTCTCACTGATTCCCAAAATGTAACTCTTAACGCTACAATTGACAAATTTCGCAAACTTAATACCTCCGAACTTGGTTGCGTTACAACGGCAACACACGTTATCTCTACAGGTGATGACCTTCCCTTTAAGCAACGTCAATATCCCTTATCGCCTGCATTACAAAAGCATTTACATGCTGAAATAGACAAAATGTTAGAATCTGGTGTTATCTCTCCCTCAAATTCACCCTGGACGTCTCCCGTATTACTAGTTCGGAAGAAGAATGACGAATGGCGTGTCTGTTTTGATGGCAGAAAGTTGAATTCTGTGACTGTTTCTGACGCTTACCCTCTACCTAGAACTGACTCGATTTTAAGCCGGCTTCGTAACGCAAAATTTATCTCATCTATCGACCTTAGACAAGCTTTTTATCAGATACCTCTCGACCTATCTTCTCGTCAAAAAACTGCTTTTTGTGTTCCAGGCCGAGGTCTTTTCGAATATAATTTTTTGCCATTTGGTCTCTGTAACGCTCCACAAACTTTACAACGTACTATGGATCAAACGTTAGGTCCTATCTTACACCAGGAACGTGCCTTTGTATTTTTAGATGATATCTTAGTTATCTCAAGTTCCTTTGATGAACATATCGCCACATTAAATGAAGTTGCAGAACGCTTAAACGCAGCAGGTTTTAAGATAAACTGGGAAAAGTGTCAATTTTGTTGTTCGTCCCTCACATTTCTTGGTTTTATTATCGATGGGACTGGCCTACGAGCAGATCCTGCTAAAGTCGACGCTATTACTAAATTTAAAACACCTAAGACTGTTACCGAAATCAAACGTTTAATTGGAATAATTAGCTATTATCGCATCTTTCTACCCAATCTTTCAACTATATCTGCACCCATTACCGCTTTAATTAAAAATAAAAAGAAATCCCAAACTATCGAGTGGAATTTAGAATCCCAACAGGCTTTCGAACAAATTAAAACATTAATCACTTCAGCACCTATCTTAATCTCACCCAATTTCGATGAAAAGTTTTTTATACAAACCGATGCCTCACTTACTGGTTTAGGCGCAATGTTATTCCAGGTAAACAATAGTTTAGAACATCCAATCGCTTATGCGAATCGTGCCTTAACTTCTGCCGAACAAAAATACTCTGCTACCGAACGAGAATTATTGGGCGTTATCTTTGGCATCGAGAAATTTAGAGGATATGTCGAAGGTACACACTTTACCGTAATCACTGATTGTGCAGCCCTCACGTGGCTTAATAACTTGAAACAACCCGCAGGTCGTTTGGCAAGATGGAACTTGCGTATATCTCAATTCACTTTTGATGTTAGGCATAGGCCTGGCAAATTAAATATCGTACCTGATGCCTTATCTCGTGATGTCGTTTCTCTTAACCTTCCAAATTTAATTCTGGATACCTGGTACCTCAATATGATTAAAAAAGTTTCCGATAACCCCGACAAATTTCCTACCTTCCGTGTAACTAATAATAGACTATATAAATTTGTATCTTCGTCCCCGCATAAAATATCGAATATCCCTGAATGGAAACTTGTCGTGCCCACTGCAAATCGCAGTGAGGTGCTTAAATTATGTCACGATGATCCCATAGCTGCACACCTTGGTGTTACAAAAACTCTCGCGAAAATATCTGAATTATATTACTGGCCCACACTTAAGCAATCTGTTTGTCGCTACATTAAGAGTTGTAAAATTTGTGGCTCCCATAAGAGTTCACAAGACGCTCGCCCTGGTTTAATGGGTAACTTTAAGCGTGTATCTTATCCCTTTCAATTAATATCGCTTGACTTATTAGGACCTCTCCCCCGATCGAAAAGAGGTAATCAATATCTTTTAGTCGTTACCGATTGGTTTTCTAAATTTGTTATGGTGCAACCTTTACGTAAAAACTACTTCCGCAGCTATAATTAAATTCCTAGAACAAAATGTCTTTCTTATCTTTGGTGTCCCCCAGATTATTCTTTGTGACAATGGTGCACAATTTATCTCTAAAGATTTTCAGAATTTCGTTAAAAGTTACAAGGTACAAAAAATTTGGTTTAACGCAAAATATCACCCCCAAGTAAACCCTACCGAAAGAGTAAATCGAGTTTTAATTACCGCTATCTCTTCCTATATTAATTCAGACCATACTACATGGGATGAACATCTTTGAAATTGCTCAAGCTTTGCGTACATCAAAACACGAAGCAACCCAATTCACTCCGTCATTTCTTGTTTTTGGAAGATATACCCCAATCGATGGGAGTAACTATGGTTTAGTGCCTGACGATACTAACGTAATTGAATTTGACGATAAAGTACGTTGGGACAAAGACCAACAGTCATTACCTTCTATCTTTAACGACGTTAGAAAAAATTTGTTAAAAGCTTACGAAAAGAGCAAGGACCATTATAACTTACGTAAACGAAATATTTTCTTCGCCTTGGGCGAACAAGTTTGGAAAAAGAATTATGTCTTATCGGATGCATCTAAGAAATTCTCTTCAAAATTAGCCCCTAAATTCATTCTTTGTAAGGTCACTCGTGTTATTAGTCCCCTTATCTACGAACTTCAGGATGCTGAAGGAAAACGCCAAGGCAGCTGGCATATTAAAGACCTTAAGCCATTCTCTGCTGACCCAAATGCTACTTAGTTTTTTCATGTTCCATGCTCCTCACTATTTACCTAATATTTTTTTGTTCTCACCATCAATTAGTTAACTTTAATTACTTATTCCTTCTCTTATACACCTACGTTTTATACGTTTAACTCATTTACCTTAAACTCTTTCCTTTTGGTTGACTTTTCCTTGACCATACCGTTACTTATATATCACTTCATTCTCTACACCCCCCCAATATAACTCTGTCGTTTCATTTAATTAACCCTTCAACTTTTCCTACTACATACTGTTCAGTCTTTAGTATTTCTCTTATATGGTTTAATTGTGTGGTAATTGTCGTAACTTTGGTTGAAATAACTCATTGAATTTTTATGATTGGTTTTAGCTGATGTTGAGTGGATGATTTTTTTCTTTGGGCCAACATAGGAGTCATGACCTATGCCTTTGTAAGAAATAGTTCATATTCGCAGTTGCAAAAACTAGGACTACCTATTCCGTGTGTTTTTCTTCTGAATTATTGCAGTCGCCTACATTATACTACATCATTATTTCTTTCTTTTTCTATTAAATCTACATAACTTATAAACATTTTTTTTCATTGTTTTTTATTCAACTTTGTGGTGAGGTGCTATTGCTTCTTAATGTTATCTTATTAAATTCTCGGTTGTTTTAACATATGGGGACAGTGTATCTGTATTTAACTGCTTATAATTGGGCTTTTGTGTGTGTTTAGGGTGCTACCGATTTGAAATACTACCTTAAAACAGTTTGTTTTGTGTGTTTGTATCTGTAATGATACCTTTAAGTTGTCGTGTCTACCTTTGTCTGATTTTCTTATCGTAGTCAATGTACTCGTTAGGAAAATGATCGCACTAGTTCTCTTAGGAGCCTAGTGAATTTTAAAAATGTGTATACCTTATCTTGTCGGATTAATATCGCAGGTGGTCCTTCAGACTGCGCTGTGTTTAATAGGGAAAACTCTCTACCTTCTCTCGGACGCTTGTCCAAAAACTATACTTTTTTCTTAACCCGCTATCTCCGCTATGCCTTATTCTTCTTTCGGTGGACCTGCTCTTGTCCCGGAACACCCGTCTGCCACATAAGAATGATGTTCCCTCATTCCGAGCTACTGACCACACTGGTTGGTTGAGTAGCGCTTTGCTATCCACCTTTCCCTCTGTCGCTTTTGCTCAATGCGAGCCCTTCCTCTACTTTCTTCTACCTGGAAGTGTCTCTTATGCACTCCAAAAAACCAACCTCCTTCTTTTTACCTTTCCTATTTCTACTGCCTTTTCATTTCTGTTAGTCACCGTGTGGTTGCGCGGGAGGTTTTCACAGACACCTGGACCATGTCTCTGCGAATCTTTCGTGGGGTCATGCGGTGCCGCTGTCAGTGCATGGGCTGTGGCAGTGAAAGTATGTATGAGTGTGTGAATGTGTGAGTGAATGAGTGTATATGTCGTTATATACCGTGTGGATATCGGGTGATAGTATCACCGATATCGATTATCGCCGGGTGCAGGAATGCACCCAAATGTCTTTGCCGGTCTCTCGTGCCGTTTATTGCAAACGGATCTGCTTCACAGGTTTCTCTTTTTAGAGGGCACGAGTCAATCCCATTTAAACGGCTCTACTGGAGCCACTTTATTGTTGTTATTCATTGTCTTGGGTAATAACCAGGCCAATATCTTTGTCTTCTTTATTATCTTTGACAATACCCTTAGTTTTAATATCGTTATCTTACTGATTACCTTTAATAATAACTTTAGTTTAGTCTCGTTATCTTACTGACTACCGTTAGTAATAATTTTGGGTTAATTTCTTGTTATCTTACCGACTACCGTTAGGAATGACTTCGAGTTATTTCGCGTTATCTTACCGGTTATCTTTAGTAATAACCTTTGTTTGAATTCATGTTACTTTACCTACTATCTCTTATAATCACTTTAGCTTAATATCGTGTTATCTTATCGAGTATCTCAAATAATAACTAAAGCTTAATACCGTTATCTTATTCATTACCTTTGAGGATAACAACTTAAGCTTAATATCATTATTTTATCTATTATCTTTAACATCAATTTGAGATCTTGTTTTATCTTTTTATCGTCCTAACGTGTGGTATATATGACCAGACGTGGGAATTATTTTTTTTTTCTGAAATTTAAGTGAAAAAGCTAACCCGATTTAGAAATGTAATTTGTTAGGTTAGCATATAAGGATTTAGTAGGTGGTACTTTTGGTAAATTTGTTGATTCACATGTCATGGACAAGTTTTAAATGTGCATCGTTGGAAAACCAAAGTACCAGTAACAAAATTTGCTAGAGTGCAGAGTGACTCACTCTATGAACATTTTAAATTTGGGCACTTCTTGCCAAAAGAAGAATAGTTTTGTTGCAACACTCATGTGTGTTTGCACATAACAACTTTTATGTTAGCTTTAGTTAGATAGGTTTAGATAGTTTAGGCGACTTGTCGCACCCGTGTTAGTTTAAGTAGTGTTTCATGCTCCTCGACAAATTTGTGCTGTCGATAATTAGTGTAGTCAAAGACTATCGGGCTACCTATTCCGTTTCCTGGTACTTCGGTAGACGTGTTATCGGTCGAAAAAACCAGGTGGCGCCTTATATAAACATTCTGTAGGTTTTAAGTTAGGGTTTATGTAAGGTAGTTAGGATTTAGATTTTAAGCTGTTACTGTGCTAACAGACTTTTTCTTTTTTTAAGTTTTTTTTTGTGGCTTTGTCGCAATTGTTACGTGCCATTGCACTTAAACAGTGTTTTTAGGTTAAGTTTTTATGTATGGAAGTTTCGCGGCATAAATTCAAATACGCGGTGCGCGGGAATTTTAAATGGACTAGGCGGTACTTCCGTACGTCAGAGTAGTGCATTTGCGCAGTGTGCTTATCCCTAGAGGGGTAGAGCAATACTAGACAAGGGGTGGGAGAGTTTATTTATTTATTATTTATTTAATTATCTTTTGTTTGTCTACCTCATACCTTCTCCTGTCCAATCCCTACATAGGTAAGACATCTGCCGCCACCTAGGCATACCGATCTTCACGTCTGTGGATGAAGGCCTCATGTCTACCTTAGCTGGCCGGAGGTAATCCGTACGCTTTTGAGAGCGTCGACGTGTCATCTCTAATTCCTCCGGGAGGAGCCCCGACTGGACTTGGCTAGAGGCCTACCCGAGCGCAACTTCGGGCGAAGGCAGGATTTCTGATGTAAGTAATCCTTTACTTAATTTGTGTGCTTTATTCTTTGTGTTTGAATTATGGAACTTTCCGTTGTATTACGCAATATCTGGCACGTCATTAGTAGTAGACCGCGCCCAAATCTGTATAAGAATTAGCGCTGCCAACTGCTGATAGTGTATATTAAACCTCGCTTCCGGTGTTGCATTTATAGAGCTTTTTTTATATGTAACCACGGCGCGAATGTAAGAATGTAGACCTAGATCAGATAGTGATAGATGCAGACTGTGCAAATTTCAGGGAAATCTGTAGATTAGTTCAGAATAGGAAACAATGATGGTACGCGTTTGCTTTTGTAATTCATGTATAATTGATGGTAACCTAATTTTAAGGTTATCATATAATAATTAAAGTAGTATCGTTAACTATTGTAGTTTTATTTAAAACGTTCTCGCCTTAACGCCATCACAGTGTGTATATTTGATAGCCACAGACATAGACGACTAGATCATAAGGCCAGGTATTGTCAAGAGAGGGCGTTGTTCATCCGCAGAGAGGTTATAGTACAAATTTGTAGCAGCACAATACACCGTATAGGTCGAAAGCGCTTTGGTTCTTTTATTTTATTTAATTAATAAAAAAACCTTTTTGCACGTCTAACGCCATAAATTACTTAACTATTTAATTGTCATGCACGCTCACACACTCAAAATAAATGTGCATGCTAAGGATGTGTTCTATCACCAACCTTTACGTGTATATGAAACAATAAATGAAACAAGAGGAGTTGCAATGGTAGCTATTATAATTCAACATGAGAAAGTTCAAATTCTGAGATATTCAGATGATATATGAGTATTGTAGTAGAAAATAAATTAGAAAGAAACTAATTGGGCATTCAAACAAATAAAACTGAAACAAAAGTAATGAGACGTACCAGATATTATAGGAAAGCGTTTTACATTTAAATAAGAAAATTGAATCGTAAATAAGAATAGAAGCTATGAAAAATAGAATAACCTAAGTAGTTTTTTAAATCTAAGATAACCTTACATGTGATTTTCCAACGCTCCACCCGAAGGTACTACATTGGCCAGGAAGCGAGTTTTTTTTACTTGGAAAATTTCTGAATTTTGCCGAACCCTTGCTGTTCCAAGCAAGGTAGGGATCTTTAACGTGCGTGACAACACACACACACACACGGGACCTCCATTTTATCTCTCATCCGAACGAGGGTGTATTTTTGTGAAAAATGCTTGCCTAACATTTTCAAGCGGACCGTTTCGGGATGCGAACCCGGGACCTTGGGCGTAGTAGTCACACACATACCACTACGCCACGGGGTCACTTAATCTAAGATAACCACATGTTGGGAAATCACTGTAGAAAACATGTTTGTAGATAGCATTGTATAACTTTTGAAAGTATATTTTAGGCATAGAAATGTTTGAGATATATTGCTATAAAAGAATTCTTATTAAAATATCATGGGCAGATAAAGTTAATAATGACATGGATTTACAAATGTTTTACGAAAATAGAAATATCATTATTATACTTAAGCAAAAGGATGTGATAGGATGATAAATAATATTTTGAAACATAAAGAAATACTTAAAACGGCAATAAAGGACAGAAATGGAATTTGTAGTGATCCGTAGTGGATCTAAGTCAATTCTCATTGGTTGATAATTATTGCAAATATTATAGTGCACATTTCGATATTTGAAGGCATTTGTTAGAATAGCTCAGTAACCACTTGCAGGTTTCTGAACGCATTCCGTGACGTCAGAATTATATTATAAGGGGCGCATGTATAAGGACAATCGAGCTAATCGACAAGGTTAAAAGAACTTTGCTTTGAGATTTCAAGATGGCAGGTTGAAAGACTTTACTTGGCGGGTTTTATTAAAGGTAGTGTTTTATAAGTTTATAATGTAGTGACTATTTAAGGTAATCTGATTACATCTTGTAATTCCAGCTTTGTTTTGAATGTGATATTGGTACTTTTATAAAACCGTCATTTATGTAGACACTGAAGGAAATATTTTTATGATTACTTGTTGCTTTTTTGAAATTGATGTGTACAATGCTACTTTGCTGGTTGTTTTACTTATGAAGTTAGATATGTAATTTTCATGTAGATTTACGATTTTATTGAACAAGTTTTACGTATAAATGTTTGTTGTTTGGTTTAACAACCGAAAACTAATATTTATTTATTTAAATTGTTTATTTAGTATCTAAATCAGAATAAAAATAATATTTATTTATTTGAAATAATGTTTATTTAGTATTTAATACAAAGTTCGAACTTGCATTGCATCACACTTATTGCAGAATCAACAGTAAATGTACCCTTACTGTGATTTTACGAGCAATTAATGAAAAGTACCAACATCATTCCTTAGATATATTAAATCAAATTATTAGGCAAGTTTGAATATGAACAGTATTATATTTCTATATTATATTTGTCTGATATTTGTGATGCATTTGACTTTTTTATTATGTATAATTGTTTTATTTCAGCATATTAATTACATTTACATCTGCACCGCTCATATCTTGGTATAAACGTAATTATATGTTTGTTGTTTTGTTTATCCTATTATCTAGCCGATGTTCCTATATAATTAGCTAGGATTTAACGATTGTGATAATTTTGTGATGTAATTAAATTGAACGTCTGGTATGACTGACCATCTCGTGCCATCGCGTTTGCATTTATGGCTATGTTGGAGATAGTTTGTTCAATAATAAGCGCCTTTTAACCATGGGCAATCATACCTTAAGTTTATTTCAGCGATTCATGTCGTCTTGTTAATGTACTTGTAGTTATACCCTTTTGCAAATAATAGGAAGTCGGCTAGCCTTTGTCAAATATTTTGTATCCCAGGCTGGAAACTGTTAATGTATGTATGTGGGCATGTGTGATCGAGCCTTGTTGAACATTACTAACATTTTATGTCCATGCGGGGAGGAACGGTAATAGTCAAAGTGCAGGTCATCTTCCTGGTGTTTCCCCTCTTCAACTTTAGCTGGGTAGTATTGGCCTAGCCGACCTCAGTACCTACCAGAAAATACTAGCCTGTCTACACTAACGTTTTTTCAGTTATTATGTGTGGTATGTCTGGGTAACAGTTGACATCTCGTCAAATTCAGTGTTGGTGATCTGGTTACTTATACGTTACCTGTCCTTGTCAAGATATGCCAAATGCAGTTGGAAGTGTGAGGGCAGTTTGGGATTTTCTCTGCCGTGCTCTTTACCCAATCGCGCAGGTTGAAAACGGCACTGTTTGCTTTGAATGTCATTTTTTTGCATTCATGCGAATGACCTATTTATTGGTTATTGTTCTGATTCAAAGTAAAGTTAGGTAAACGCTGTAGTTTTATTTCAAACCTTCCCGCCTTAACGCCATCTTTCCAGTGTGAATTTGGGTTACTTTATAACAACACAACATAGGAGTCGTCGAACCACTGCCACTAGATATTAAATCGTGAAGCCCGGTGTGCCGTTTATAGAGGGCGTTTGGGCCAGCCTTCAGGTTGGTTACACTAAAAATTAAATTTTTAGAGGAAGATAAACGTTCAAAACAATTTTAATGATAATATGTGTAAAGAGATTATAGAGTTTTTCGGTTGCATCCTCTTTTCTTTAGAAAACTACCGTTATGCTTATAATCATGTATATAACCTGTGACGCTAACGTAAATTTAAATCTTAACACTGTTATAACATAACATCAACCAATCACAGAATTAACTTTAAACTTCTCTAATTGGGAGTGCAAATGAAAAAATGTCAATCGCCATACTTTTTGATCTTCTTTTGCTATATAACCTCACTTTCTACAACGATGAATTTTTAGTTGTCAAACATAAGGATAAGGTAAACGAATTCAGGTAAACATTTTTTCACTAACACTTATACTACTTTATACGGTATCAATTTACGTTATCGTAAACAGAAACACTTGGGAAAACTGACTATTACATACCAGATTAAAATTATAAGAGATAAAATATTCAAACATGCAAAGATAGTTTTAGATCATTAATTTAATCTACATTTATTTACAGAATTCATTCTAATTGTTGAGAGTTATCTGTTTGTTGTTTAATTGCGTTTCTGATGTTTCAACCAGATTATACATACGAAATTTTACGAGCGGCTCACGACAGTAATGCCGTGGCTGTAATGACAGGTTAGATTACTGTTAAAAATAGATATTATTATTAAACAACACAAATTAGATATTATTATTAAAAAACAAATCACTTAACACGCATATCAGAATAGTCTGTAATAGTGTTAGCAACAACTGTTCTGGTATGCGTGTTAAGTGATTTGTGTTTTTTAATAATAATATCTATTTCTAACAGTAACCTAACCTATCATTGCAGCCACGGCATTATTGAAATTTTGGGTGTCGAATTTATTATAGCAGCAAATTTTTTAATTAACAGAAACACTATAAAATTGTTTTCAGTTATTTAGACACCTCCATTTCTGAACAGTCATGAACCGCCAAATCAAATTTAAATTTAATAATTTTAAAATCCTTTCCCTTTATTAATTAATTGTACACTAAAAAACCTTAAATGCATTATATCGCTTTTATGTAGTGTTAGCTAATACAACAAATATGTGGCAATCGAACCTATATACTTTTTTAATTAAAAAATTTTGTTGAACAGTTGGTACTTTGCTCGGCCACGTCCGTGGTGTAAACGTCAGATGTATTGTACATAAATATTTTAGGTTATTAAGTTTTAAATATAGGGATTAAAAATGGTAAGTGCCGAATTTGAATTCTATTGTGAATAATGGAGTATTTTCAAAAATTGTTTTATTTCTTTATTACAGCCACTTCGGCTAGATATAAAACGTAAACTTACTGCTCGCTCTGATAGAGTCAAGTCTGTTGATTTACACCCTACAGAGCCTTGGATGCTATGTTCCCTATACAATGGCAATATCAACGTTTGGAATTCCGAAAATCAACAACTAGTTAAGACGTTTGAGGTATGCGACTTACCAGTACGAGCTGCGAAATTTGTGCCTCGTAAAAATTGGATTATTACTGGATCAGATGATATGCAGATACGTGTGTTTAATTACAATACATTAGAACGTGTACATAACTTTGAAGCACATTCAGATTATGTTCGCTGTATTTGTGTTCATCCAACACAACCATACATTCTTACTAGCAGTGGTAAGTAAATACACATTTATTGTTAATTTGGTCGTAATTAGTATTCTAGATGATATGTTAATTAAACTATGGAATTGGGAGAAATCTTGGACATGCCAACAGGTTTTTGAAGGCCACTCGCATTATGTGATGCAAATTGCTATAAACCCTAAAGATAATAACACATTTGCAAGTGCTTCGTTAGATCGCACTCTTAAAGTGTGGCAGCTAGGTGCTGCGACTGCTAACTTTACTTTAGTAGGCCATGAAAAAGGCGTGAACTGTGTAGATTATTATCATGGAGGCGATAAACCTTATTTGATATCTGGTGCTGATGATCGACTTGTTAAGATATGGGATTATCAAAACAAAACATGCGTACAAACATTAGAAGGTCATGCACAAAATATTAGTGCAGTCTGCTTCCATCCTGAATTACCAGTTGTATTAACTGGGAGCGAGGATGGAACAGTACGTGTTTGGCATGCAAATACAAACAGACTTGAGAGTAGCCTCAACTATGGATTTGAACGAGTGTGGGCTATTTGTTGTTTAAAAGGATCTAATAATGTTGCTCTTGGATATGATGAAGGTAGTATTTTAGTAAAAGTAGGCCGAGAGGAGCCTGCTGTTAGTATGGATGCTGGAGGTGGAAAAATTATATGGGCGAGACATTCTGAACTACAACAAGCAAATTTGAAAGCACTTGGTGAAGGTGCTGAGATACGAGATGGTGAAAGAATGCCTGTTGCTGTTAAAGATATGGGTGCATGTGAAATATATCCACAAACAATACAACATAATCCAAATGGACGTTTTGTGGTGGTTTGTGGAGATGGTAAGTTTAGTAAATCTATCAATAAGCTAAATTCTATTATGTATTGATCTTAAGCCGTATCAAACTTAAAATAGTTGCCAATTTTTACTCTGAAATTTTTAATGTTGTTTTATTTGAAGATTAAATAATACAAATTTGATTGAAGTAAATGTTCGGTTTTAGATTTGTATTGGTTTTAATGTTTTTGTGTATTTGTACCTGCTAGTGATGGGACTCGAGTCGCAAATTAATCGAGTGACTCGAGCGACAACCCTACTCGTGTGAATCGAATCAAGTGACTATGCAACTTGAGTCGATTTGAAACTCGAGTCGACTTGGAACTCGAATCGACTCGTGCAACTCGAGTCGACTTGGAACTTGAGTCCCCTTGTAACTCGAACCGATTTGCAGCTCGATTATAATCGACTATATATAGTTGTGATTTTTTCAATTCTTGAGTTGGGTGGGTTTTCCAAATTTTTAACACTCAAAGTTCGTGAATTTACCGTTTTGCTCTAATTGATCTTCCTTCTGTGGTTTAGTTCGAATGAAAGTGAATCATATCTTGGAAAGATACAATTTCCCTTTTTCTTTTATCGATATTTTATATACAGAAAGTTATCATTATTATTATTATTTTAGTTTGTGAGAAAGTGTATAAAACTTAAAGGGGTGTCCTTAACTCAAACGTGATGGAATCGATAGTACTTCATTCACTAGTTGTGTATGTGCCTATACAAAGAGAATGTGTATTTATTTATTACAGATTACAGCATTTTTCATAATAAAAAAGATATTCCATATTTAATTTTATATACAAATAAAACAATAAAAGACACGGCACTGCCAATCGCCATAGTAGTTGCTAACCACGTTGTGACTGGGTTTTACTGTCGATTGAATACTTCAATTAACGGTTTTAGTTTGAACTCAAATCAGAGGGAATTTATATTTGAGTCACTAGAGTAAGTAAATTGACTTGAGTAAAAAAAATTGACTCGAGTCCCATGACTAGGCTTTTTAACTCAAGTTCAATATCCAACCGGAACTTCTAATTTGGCTTTTTAAGATCTTTTTAATTCAATTTCTGTTTCCATGTATTAGACGTTTTCAATATACATAAAGTTTTTCCAGTTAAAAACCAGATTAAACAAATATATATTTGCTCATTTCATTTTAAAGTAAACGAGTAAACCTACATTACAGTTGTAATTCATTTTGTTCAATTTAATTATCATTAATGTAATAATTTAAACAGTGGTGCGTTAATTTTGTCTAGAAGATCATATATAACTACGATTCAAACATTTACTTAAGAACATTAAAAACAAATCTAGTCCTTAAATTCGACCTCCTCATATGAAATGCCTTGAAACTCGATACATTTCATGTGAAACTTTGAGTACTTCTTGCAACCTATATTTTTTAGTGATCATTTTCTGTATCAGCCATTATTATATTTCCACATGATGCGCAGTCAACTGCTTGTTTTTCTTCAATTTCTATTTGGTGTTCTTTTTATTTGTAGGTTTAGTGATGTTTTGTTTAATTGTTGTACGTATTACATCTTTACTTTCTTTTAACTTGACTTCCCCATCTTTTTTGTTTCCTAATTTTTTTTTGTTTCTCTTTTGTTGATGTAATAAACTCTACAAGCCGGTGCCAAAATTGCATTTGGCATTTTTTTCTTTAGTTTTATATTTGATGCCTCTTTAAGGAGTTCTGTATAATGTAAATGTTTTGCAAAAACTGAAGAAAAACCTTCTGCTTTTAATTTTATATAGTTGTTATCACCTTTCTATTTTCCATTTGTTGAATCTTCCATAGAGGAGAATACTTTCAATCGAAATCGAACCTTTGTGTATATGGTTGCAAGCCACGTCCTTCTATAGGTGCATTAAGTTCATCGTTGATGTTTATTTCTAAGTTTATTTTACCATCTATGATGTTCTGCAAACAAATATTTAGCTCATCGTCTTGATATTAACTTATATTCAAAGGATGTTCACTATTATGATTTATTCTGCTATCGCTAACTGAAGGATTGTTCGACTTTTGATATGTAGAATTCATTCCACAAGTATCAGAAATCGTAATTATTTGATCAACACTCTGTAAACGATTTTTGTCAATATTATTATTTAAGGTTATACTACATCACTCAATAAGTCCGTAGGATGATACATAGATGGCGTTGCTATGTAATAATCCATATGATTTGTAGGAAGTACTAACCTTAAAAAGATATCTGTCAAAATTTCATGACAATCCAACGATTAGTTTACAAGTTACAGAGGTTCAAGTGACGATACTTTTGAGTTTTTCAAAAAAATGAATTCCAAGCAATTTCGCGTGTTGATTTATCATTGCTTTTTGATGGGTAAAAATACCATCGCAGCCAAAGCATGGCTTGATAAGTGTTATCCGGGCTCTGCTCCATCGAGGCAAACGGTGGAGAAGTGGTTTGCTGATTTTAAAAGTGGCCTTACAGACACTGACGATGCTGAACGCTCTGGAAGGCCAATTGAGGTGGTTACACCGGAAAACATCAAAAAAGTCCACCGAATCGTTTTGGAAAACAGAAAAGTGAAATTGCGTGAGATAGCTGACACCTTGAAGATATCAGAAGGCAGTGTGCACACTATTTTGCATGAACATTTGTCCATGAGAAAGCTGTTCTCAAAGTGGGTGCCGCGTTTGCTCACAGTGGACCAAAAACAACAACGTGTCGATGATTCTGAGAGCTGTTTGGAGCTGGTCAACCGGAATAAAAAGGACTTTTTGCGTCGGTATGTGACAATGAGGCGGCTCCGTGGCGTAGTGGTATGTGTGTGACTACTACGCCCTAGGTCCCGGGTTCGAATCCCAACACGGTCCGCTTGAAAAATGTTAGGCGAGCATTTTTCGCAAAAATACACCCTCGTTCGGATGAGAGGTAAAATGGAGGTCCCGTGTGTGAGTGTTGTCACGCACGTTAAAGATCCCTACCTTGCTTGGAACAGCAAGGATTCGGCAAAAATTCAAAATTTTCCAGGTAAAAAAAACTCGCTTCCTGGCCAATGTAGTACCTTCGGGTGGAGCATTGGAAAATCACATGTAATGGTATGTGACAATGGATGAAACATGAATCCACCACCACACTCCAGAGTCTAATCGGCAGTCAGCTGAGTGGACTGCAGCCGGAGAACCACGTCCAAAGCGACCAAAATCGCAAAAGTCGGCTGGTAAGGTTTTGGCGTCTGTATTTTGGGATGCGCACGGAATTTTGTACATCGACTATCTTGAGAAAGGAAGAAGAATCAACAGCGAATACTTCATGGCATTATTAGTGCGTTTGAAGGAAGAAATTGCCAAAAAACGGCCACACATGAAGAAGAAAAAAATTCTCTTTCACCAAGACAATGCACCGCGTCACAAGTCGATCGCAACGATGGCCAAATTGCACCAATTGGGCTTCGAATTGCTTCCGCACCCACCGTATTCTCCAGATTTGGCCCCAGCGACTACTACCTGTTCGCAGACCTGAAAAAATGCTCGCGGAAAAAATTTGGCTCGGATGAAGAGGTGATCGCTGAAACTGAAGCTTATTTTGAGGCCAAAGACGAATTGTTTTACAAAAAAGGTATCGAAATGCTAGAACGGCGTTGGACTGATTGTATCACTCTTGAAGGAATGTATGTTGATGAATAAAATCGAATTTCGCCAAAAAAATGTGTTTTTCTTAGTTATCCTACGGACTTATTGAGTGATGTGTTAGAAGCATCATCATCTGTTAGTTCTAGTAGTGGTTCAACATTTACTATGTATATGTTATTTACCAGCAGCACACTCATACTTTCTAGAAGTATAATTTCACCAACCTGTAACAATATATCATTCTGATAATTCTCAAGAAATACATATAGTTAAAAACGACAGCCACATTGATCCCATATGTGCTTAATTTTGGCCGAATTTTATGAAGAACCTTCTTCGTTGATCTAAAATCATTGTGTCAGTTCAACTTTTTCAGTGTTATGATGTCTAACCTGAGGTTCTAATATGTTTTGAAAACATTTTGTGTAGTCTACTTGGCTCGGATTTAAAGGGTAAAGACCACACTTCCTGAACCCGTTTATTATATAACTGGACATGTCATTAGCTTTCAGTGACTCCTACAAAAACATTAATTGATATTTTCAGGCCTCTTTTGCCAATTTCGCAGTTTTATTTCCATTCTGTTTTCAGTGGCTTAAAAACGCTAATATCTGCCGGCTGTAGAATATGTGTCATATTAGAAGACAGTGCATAAAGCACTATAGCCTTTTTTTCGCAATATTCACTGAGTAGTAAAGACATATGTGAACGATGTCCATCTAGAAAGCGAATTATTGGTTTGTTTATCTGATTTTCAATATGCCATTGGTCAGTCATTAAAAATATATTGTCTTAATAAACATCGCCTTCATCGGACCTTCCAAGAACCCAGTTTTTAGGCATATATCTATTAAAGTTCGGGGTGGCCTAATATATAGGAAAATAACTAAGAGTGGAGTTATCTTTCCATCTGCCAAAAACACTAAGTAAGACAGTAATGTTTTTCTTTTTGTTCCCTAATTTACTGTTATATAGGTTACTCCAACTGCAAGATCCTAAAGCTTTACCAGATTTTTGGGCATATACGATTTTATATTGGTAAAATTCATTCTCTGTTTTGCTGTTTCATCTGAACTATTTTTGTATTTTCGTCTTCTACTAAATTCAGGATATCTTTTATTATCCATGGTTTCTTATTTTCTTTTTGTGTATACCCCAGAATATCTCTGGCCACCATGTCTAAGCTGGATTTAATGTTTTCCCATTCTGTTTCTAGTTCCTTAGTATCAGAAATTTTCCCGATATCCTTCAGCAATTCATTTGACTTTTTTCAAATCTTTCGTATTATCTTTATCTTTTAGTTTCTTAAAGTCAAAGTGCCTTTTTGTTCCTTTTTTTTCAAATTTTTTAAATTGAAGAGCAGCTTTTATAATTACGATATTATGGTCAGTGTCTATATCTGCTTCTGGGTAGCTTCTACAGTCTTTTACTTGATTTCTAAACCGTTGTCTAACAAGAATGTAATCTATTTGATATCTTCCTATATCCCCTGGCATCTTCCACGTGCATTGTCTTCAAGCATGATGTTGAAATAATGTGTTTGTGATGCTTAAATTGTTGTTGTCGCAAAATTCTACCAACCTATTTCCCTTGTTGTTTCTCGCGCCTAAACCAAATAATCCTACTACCGCTTACCCTTACCTACCACTGCATTAAAATCCCCCGTAATTATTAAATTTTCATGTCCTTTTATATATCTTAGTATGTCTTCGATATCTTTGTAGATCGCTTCTACGACTTCCTCACTGTGGCTAGAGGTGGGCATGTATATTTGTATTATTATTGTATTTACTGGTTTAGCTTTTAATCTAACCATGTATAGTGTATTCGCTCTGATCAATCGCAGTACTTATTAATTTCAATATATTATTACATTAATTATTAACGACAATGCCAATCATAACTCAATATAAAATTTTAATCAGATGTTACTAAATTGTATTAAAACTGTAAACTACCATTATGAATGGGTACAAAATAAACTACTACTTCTACTACTACTCAATATAGTGTGTGATAATGCAGTTGGTCGAGATAATGAGCTCTATTGCGATAAGTGCAGATTACCTATTCATACAACGTGCTCTAGAATATCATGCTGTGACCTTAATTTACTATTACATTGCAATGATAAGTGCCGCCTTATTTTTCATTGTGATGTATGGAAAGGGACTCAATAAAGGAGTTGCGTGAAACAATTTCCTTCTTAAAAAAAAAGAACTTGATCTATTAATAGCAGGTAGTAATCAAGATGGTATCAATCCAGAATTAACCAAATTACTATTACATGAGGTTAATGATCGTAGGCGGCTCCGTGGCGTAGTTGGTATGTGTGTGACTACTACGCCCAAGGTCCTGGGTTTGAACTCCGACACGGTCCGCTTGAAAAATGTTAAGCGAGCATTTTTCACAAAAATACACCCTCGTTTGGATGAGAGGTAAAATGGAGGGCCCGTGTGTGAGTGTTGTCACTTGCGTTAAAGATCTCTTGCTTGGAACAGCAAGGGTTCGGCAAAATTTCAAATTTTTCCAGGTTAAAAAAACTCGCTTCCTGGCCAATGTAGTGCCTTCGGGTGGAGCGTTGGAAAATCACATGTAAGGTTAATGATCGTGCTAGCAGATCGCGTAACATACTTATATTTAACATGGAAATCACTTGCCTACTGATACGAAAGATCGAATAGATGAAGATGTAACGACAGTAACAAAAATAATGCAAAAAGTGGTGCCCATCAAGTATGAAGCAATGAAAGTGGTACTTTTAGGTGCCCTAACTCCATGTAAAAATCGCCCAGTAAGTATATGAACGGAATGCCGAAAATTGTAAGAATTATAATAACCAAAAAAATTAGCTGTCCACCAACAGAATCGCCTGCTTATGTATGACATGCAAACCACCAATAGCTTTTCACTCTGTTACTACTATCAAAATGTCCGTGGTTTCAGGTTGAAATTACAGGACTTTTATAATTCTGTTTGTAGTGAGAACTATGACGTAATTGAATTAATGGAAACCAAATTGTATAATGGTATTACTAAACACTGAGATATTTCCACCTAACTATAACGTGCTTTGATCTGATAGAGACTATGCATCTATGGGAGTTAGTTGGTGTGGTGGTGTTCTTTTAGCCATAACTGACTATGTAAAATGTGTTCCACTGAATCTATCTTTATTGAAGAACGTGTCCGCAACTATTGACATTTGTGGTTATGTGTGTATCGAACTTGTCTTGTTTAAACATATTGAATATCTACATCCCTCCCAAATCAAAACTGCCAATTGTGCGATCTTTTTTTGATGCACTAGAGCGTTGGTATTTGGTACATAACAATTGTCTTATCTTAGGCAACTTCAATTGCCCACATTATGGCAGTATGTATACAAACTCGTATAGTAATTTACTTAATCAATTTATTGTCACCTGTGGATTTAAATAATTCAATAATATACCTAACTATAATGACAGGTTACTTGATTTAGTCCTCATTAGTAAGATTCAATGCATTGTTAGCAAAAGGGTGACACCATTAATCACTTAGGACTTTTACCACCAGGCATTATCTGTTGAGGTGAAATGTTCTACATCTCATTATAAAAATTTTTCCTATTCTCAAAATTCAAATAAGGTGTATAATTTTTAGCATGCCGATTATTTAAGCCTTTATAATAAGTTACTTAAAACGAATTGGGATTCCTTAAATGAATTTGTTAACATTGATGAGGCATGCAATATGTTTTACTCTATCGTATATTGCTGTTTGGATCCACACGTGCCGTGCCATATTTTAAAAGGAAATCTTGTAAGAAATTCTTACCATGGTTTAATTTGCGAGCGATATCATTAAAAATATTAGTATTAAAAACAAGTTCTATCTTCGTTACAAAAATTAAAACAAGTTAGATGATCTAAACCAATTTAAATCGCTACGTGCTGCAATTAAAAAGGCAATTTCTAGTGCAAATAATTCATATCTATAGAAAAGTTCAGTCTAATATTTCTAAGGACCTGCTGCAATTTTGGAAGTTTGTGAAATATAAAAAAAATCATACTAGGATTTCAGCAGTGGTAACGTTTAATGATGTGGTACATGATACTCCAAACGCACCCATAAATCCATTTAAAGATTACTTCAGTAGCATGTATGTTGAAAATAAAATATGTGATGAGGATCCCATATTTCGCAATAATGTTATCAATCGGGGTGCATGTGGCCGGAAACGCAATCTCTGAGGAGGAAATTTTAACTGCACTGCAGAAATTAAAAAATAAGTCCACCGCTGGAGATGACCAGATTCCTAGTTATGTAGTGCGAGACTGTGTGCTCAAGCATTTTGTCATCCATTTTGTATATTGTTTAACTTAGCGTTAACTACCAACACTTTTCCGAAAGCATGGAAAATTAATAAGATTATTGCAGTATGTGAATACATGAACAGAGTATTTTATTGTAGACGTGCTCATTATAATAATGATCTAGAAATTGTTATAGATGGTATATTATTTATTATAGCATACATCAACGTTATAAACGACACATCACTGGTGGCCATATTAGCACGTGTATTTATATATCTTACCCTAGCGGTAATACCGCTAATGAAAAAATTAAATTTAAATATGTAATAGAATATTTATTACAAATACTTCACACAGTACTTAAAAGTGGCGATCCTAATGACATGTCAAACTACCAACCTATTAGCCTGTTATCCAATTTCGCCAAAGTATTTGAAATGGTTATTTATCTTCGACTTTATCCGTTAATTAAACATAAAATCTCAGTGCATTAACGTGGATTTATGGAAAAAAGGTTAACTGTAACCAATTTAGTGAAATTCACTCAAGAAGTGTCGGAAAGTTTAGATTCTCGCGGTCAAGTCGATGTGGTATACACCGACTTTTCGAAAGCATTTGACCGAATTCAACATTCAATAATTATAGCCAAACTAGACGTGTTTGGGATCTCTAGTGCACTAGTATCTTTCTTTAATTCGTACTTAAGTGATCGCTCACAATACGTGTTCTATAATGGTTTTAGGTCGAATACATTTATTGTGCCTTCGGGAGTTCCACAAGGTTTTAATCTTGGTCATCTTCTATTTTTAATATTCAGCAATGATGTTGTCGATGTTATTAAATCAAGCATTCTTTTGTTCTCAGATGATGTTAAACTATATAACCATATTCAAACTATTGACGACTGTATGTATCTTCGAAAGCAGTTGGGGCATTTGCAAAAATTGGTGTAATCTAAATAGGCTACACTTACATATCAACAAATGCAAAGTTCTCTCGTTTTCAAGGAAAAAGGTAGCTATTCTATATGAATATAGGATTAAGAATCTAATGCCAAATCGAGTTGCTATGATTAAAGATCTTGGGATTTTGGTTAGATATCCATGTTGGTTTCCACATTGTTTGTTATATTTATGCTTGGTTCTGGATGTTTTTCTAATAATTTCTGAAAAGTGTCCTTGTTGACGGAAGCAATCGTTTCGTTTGATGATAGAATCTTGATGGCTCCCCTTATATCTCCATCGCATAACTTTGATTGTATTAATTTTATACAAATGGCCTCTGTGTCTTTAGAAGTTTTCAATTTCTTGTGTCTTTGAAGCGTGGCTAAAATACTGTTCGTTAGATCGTCAAAAGGTAATCGCTTCAACTTGGTCCACATATCCAAGTTATGCTTCACGATGGTAGCAATTGACAGGTTCTTTGTTGATTTGATTTTTTGATTTGGGGATTTCAAACTGATGTAAGCGAAAATAAACAGGTGAGACCACGTGAGGACAGGAGCCTCAGAATTGCAAAAAGTTCAATAATACGGCTGCTTTGAAGATGTTGTATTTTTCATTTACTAGATCCAAGTTGGAGTATAGTTTTATTATATGGAATCCTTACTACTGCTCACACAGCATAGGTTTGTAAAATTTTTAATTTGGATTGAAACTGGTTCTTATCCACCTTGGGGGGGGGGGGATCTCAAATACTATTGCTTGAGAATTGTGACATTGTCATTAGACGACGGACGTGTAATTTTCTGCCTTTCATTTTTGTATAAATTACTACATGGTCTAATTGACGCTCCTGAGTTGCTAGCAAAATTAAATTTCCATATTTCACAAACAAGAAGTCCTAATACAGGGTTATTACAAATGAAATAGACAGTTTGGATAGGTTATAGAAAGTTTATTTTTGAAAAGTTAAGATTATTACTTATATGATTATAAAGAAGAAATGATTAAGATTTTATTTAAAATTTTTACAAATGTTCAATGTGTGCACCTTTGGTAACACGACAGATATCAACACGGTAGTCGAATTCTTGCCACACGCTATTAAGCATGTAACGGTCAACTGTAGCAAGAGCATTTGTGATACGTTGTTTAAGTTCGTCTATATCAACAGGAAGCGGTGGTATGAAAACTTTGTCTTTTACATAACCCCATAAGAAATAGTCGCAGGGCGTTAAATCTGGACTACAAGGTGGCCACGGTTTAAGCACAAGGTTTTCTTCACTTGCACGGCCGATCCATCGTCTAGGAAGATGTTCATCCAGATATTTTCTGACCTGTAAGTGCCAGTGAGGCGGAGCTCCATCTTGTACAAAAACGAAGTTATCACTATCTTCCTGTAGTTGAGGCATTAACCATTCGTGTAACATGTCCAGATAAATTACTCCGGTTATTGACACTTCGTGAAAGAAGAACGGCCCGTAAACTTTTTCATGAGATAAAGCACAAAACACGTTAACTTTAGGGGAATCGCGTATATGTTGTAAAGTCGCTCTTGGGTTTTCTGTGCCCCATATCCTTACATTATGTCTATTAACTTTTCCACTAATGTGAAAGGTACATTTGTCACTGAAAATTAGGCGATTAAAGAATGTGTCATCATTTTCGAGACATTGTTGCATCTTCAGACAAAAATTGTTACGTACGACTTTATCACCGGCATTTAAACTTTGTACTAACTGCAATTTATACGGTTTCATTTTCAAACGTTTCCGCAGAATTTTCCACACAGTATGTTGAGGAATTTGCAATTCTAAACTTGCTGATGTAGTCGATTGTCTTGGACTTCGTAAATAAACATCACGAACACTATCGATTTGTTCTTTTGTAACAGGAGGTCTTCCAGTACTCTTTCTTTTACACAGACATCCACTATTTTTGAAACGTTTATACCAGTCATAGATTGATTGCCTTGTTGGTGGTGTTTTACCGTATTTTGGTCTGAAATGACGCTGCACAACAGTAACAGACTTTGTTTTGGCTAATTCAAGAACACAATAAGCTTTCTCCACTTTAGTAGCAGCCATTTTGCTAGACTGGTCGTTGTTTTAACAGCAGTACCAACCTAACAGTTGTACCAACATAAACTTTAAGAAATTCCCTATAAACCTATCTCGCTTACTATATTCAAATACACCAGTCTGATTTTTTAAAGGCTATCCAAACTGTCTATTTCATTTGTAATAACCCTGTATATCTGTTTTTTACAAAGTTGCAGCAAAGACCAACATCTGACTTAAATCTCCATTTTACTTAGTGAATCACAATTTCAATCAAATTAGTGGTAAATGTGATATTTACTGTATATCTATAAAAACATTTTTCAATGTAGTTCAAGATAACTTGGATTGTATTGTAGTTCCTCACATCATGTAATTATGCATCATGTTAGGCTTATTATTATTAATATTATACATAACATAGTTCAAATGTATGTAAATACACTGTAGTCATAATTTTGTTATCGGTTTATATTATCCTATAATTTGGGTTTCCTCTTGGGTAATAAATAAATACATAAATAAATAAATGAGTATTCTTTCGTTCTTTTGTAAGTAGTTTTCTACAGTGTTCTATCTTTTTTTGCATAACTATCCCGATACCAGAATTTCCTTTCTCTGCTCCTGTATGAATTATTCTAAAGTCTCCACTCTAAAATTCCCCCGCTTCTGGCCACCGAACTTCGTTGATCCATTCTACGTCTAGTGCTAACCTGTACATTTTTATTTTTAAGTTCTCTAGCTTACCTACTTGCTTCATACTTCTGACATTCCTCGCTCCGACTAGCAGAATGTTCCCAATTCTTTTTCTAAATATTTCATTCACATCCTCCGAAGTATGCCCCTCCCGGAGATCAGAATGTGGTACTATTTTACCTTCGGAATCTTTTACACCAGAGGATGCCATTATCTTAAATACAATTTAAGTACGATGTGTACTTGAGAGGTATTGTGGTGGTTTCCCTTCCACATTGTGGTAGTATGTCTTAGAATGCTATACCGACCCTTATGGTCTCTGCCACTCTAAGTACCGAAAGAGCCGCTTCTTTCGAGGGACCTGTCTTAGTCTGGTTTCTCACTAAAGACCCTACTACTTTGTTTGAACCTGTAGTTTGGCTTTCTAGGTCACTGGAACACGGAAGCCAGTCCACCTGTTCTGGTAATCTAGAACTTTAAGGTGCAGGCCCATTCGGAATGAGCAGCAAGGGGAATGAAACTATTAACTTACCTTCCTTTCTAACTTCTCTTTGCCTGGCTAGCTCAACGGAAGTAATTGAATTTATAAAATGAAACCACACAGCAATCTTCAAGAGCATATATATATATATATATATATATATATATATATATATATTCAAAAACAATTTTCTTTCGTACAAAAGAATTATTCCTAACAAGTACCTATTTACTTAAAAATCTTCCTTACCTAATCTGTTTAAATTGACAGAACTCAAATCTCTTCTCTTGTGAATAATTTACCTGTCTTTTACTCCCACATTTGTATGAGTGTTTGGCCAAAAATCCTTGACACTAGTCTATTTAAAGGTCAAAATGTTTCGAACTCTGACCACAAAACTTTCTGGAATTGTGTACATGTTCAAGCGCTTATATTTGTTACTTTTTATAATTTGCGCTTTGTTAACTTTAATCAACTTCGCTTTATGCCTGTGGTCAAGCATTAAATTTAACGTAAAAATTTAGATCATATAAAGAGTTTACCTGCTAATCCAGCAGACTGTTAACCCATAATAATATTTATATTTGTTATAATTAAACGATTTTTATCAAAATATTTATTATATATACATAAGAAAAAGGAACTTTGGTGCTTTGATTGCAAAGGAATTACATAGTTTATACAAGAGTATTTGGAATAGGTAGTTTTAGTTATTGACAATTGTTTTACTTGGATCGTATATTGTCAACTTACTAGAAGCTGAAATATTAATCTATTACGTTACTTATACACACTGTATACTTTTGTAATTCCAATAAACTCTTAGCAACTAGTTCTAAAGTGTATATTTTTTATTTAAAAACAATTTCTGTATATTAATAAAAAAAAATTTTAGGAGAATATATAATATACACCGCTATGGCACTTAGAAACAAAGCTTTTGGCAGTGCTCAAGAATTTGTATGGGCCCAAGATTCTAGTGAATATGCAATTCGTGAAACTAGTTCAACTATTCGAATATATAAAAATTTTAAAGAGAAGAAGAATTTTAAACCAGATTTTGGTGCTGAGGGTATTTTTGGTGGTTGGCTTTTAGGGATTAAATCTGTTTCTGGTCTTACATTTTATGACTGGGATTCTACTGGTTTAATAAGACGAATTGAAATTCAACCTCGTGCAATATATTGGTCTGACAATGGCTGTTTAGTATGTTTAGCTACAGAAGACAGTTACTACATACTAAGTTATGATGCAGATGAAGTTGTAAGAGCTAAAGATGCCAACGAAACAAATGAAGATGGTGTTGAAACTGCATTTAAATTTCTAGGTGAAGTAAACGAATCTGTACGCACTGGTCTATGGGTTGGTGATTGTTTTATTTATACAAACTCAGTAAACAGAATTAATTATTATGTTGGTGGTGAACTTGTAACGATTGCTCACTTAGATTGTCCATTATACTTATTAGGTTATGTACCTCGCGATGATCGACTATATTTAGTTGATAAGGAATTAGGAGTTGTAAGTTATCAACTTTTATTATCTGTATTAGAATACCAAACTGCTGTGATGCGACAAGATTTCACCACTGCCGATAGAGTTTTACCATCTATACCTAAAGAGCATAGAACACGAGTTGCACATTTCTTGGAAAAACAAGGCTTTAAAGTGCAAGCATTAGCTGTTAGTACTGATCCTGAACATCGATTTGAATTGACATTAAGTTTGAAGGACGTCAAAACAGCTGAGCAACTTGCTCATGAAGCTAATAATCCTCAAAAATGGAGTCAATTGGCAGAATTGGCTGTATCTGTAAATGATCTAGTACTTGCTAAGGAATGTATGAAGAAAGCACAAGACTATGGAGGTTTGTTATTAATGGCAAGCAGTTCTGGTGATGTTGATTTAATGCGCTATTTGGGCAAAGTTACTTTTGCACAAAATAAAAATAATATTTCATTTTTGGCACATTTTTTGCTGTCTGACTTACACAAATGTTTGGATATTCTAATAACAACCGATCGTTTACCTGAAGCAGCATTTTTTGCACGCTCTTATTTACCAAGTGAAATTTCACGAGTAGTTAAATTATGGCGTGAAAGGTTAACGTCTACTAACGAAAAAGCAGCACAAAGCTTAGCTGATCCAGAAAATTATGAAAATTTATTCCCTGGGCTTCAAGAAGCAATGCTAACCCAGAAATATTTAGAGAAAGAGTTTGGTCAATTTTTGCCTGCTAAAGATGTGGCATTGAGCGATTCTAATAGGAAAAGGCAACCGGTTGAAGAAATGAAAATTGCTCTTGCAACTGGAGGCGTTTCATTAGATAATACTCTACTTATGAATAACTTGAAGTAAGTATTTATTGTATAAAGATATGCTTTTTCTTTCAAATTAATGATGTTTATAGAAAGGTGTGTTAGCAAAAAACTTTAAAAAATTGCTCAACATATGTGATTATTTGCTATCCATAAAATTATTTAAAATATTTCTAATACTTCTTTAGAAATGTATGAATCAAAGATCAATTTCATTTATTAGTTCTGTACATAAATTGATTTCATAAAAAGCACTGTTTCAAATGCATAATCAATAGTTTTTCATCCATTTGTTGACAAGTTTATTACATGTAGAAAATTAACACGTGTTTTAATTCTTGCTCATATATTTCACT
Source organism: Platerodrilus igneus (assembly GCA_036346225.1). Lineage (NCBI taxonomy): Eukaryota > Metazoa > Arthropoda > Insecta > Coleoptera > Lycidae > Platerodrilus > Platerodrilus igneus. Next base: position 11,006,591 of record JARFIW010001171.1, on the reverse strand, counting down.
ATTGGATTATTTTTTCCTAAATTAGAGCCTTTTTGTGGCTTCAGTTACATCATAGAGCTGGATATTTAATTGAAAAAATTTCCCAAATTTATATATTGCTGATATATAGTCCACACTTTTTTCTTTAACTCGAGCTTTCGAGAATTTATTTTTTCTTCTTAAGAAGTAACTAAATACATATAATAGTAAACAAATTAATAAATTATGGAAATTAAACATTTAGGAATGTGAGGTTTGACTTAAATGAAAAATATGAATTCTATATTACATAACTTCCTTTAAAATTTAAAAATTTTGAAGATATCAATGTCAGTGGGTACTACAATATTCAGATGAGTCATATAATAGATTTTTTTTCGAGCATATAATAATTTTAATATAATGGTAATTCACAAATCTATATAGAAAGATTTCGTTATTTTACAGCGTTAAAATTTTTGAATTTTATGCTCTGCCGTTAAATAACGAAAACACATTGTAATTTTATGGAAAAGAGTGGTACCAGCAAAAGTATAGTTAACTGTAACATTACCGAAACCTGTAGAATGATTCACATAAGTCAAGTTACGTTGTTTCTATGAATACGTGTAAAGTGTGTCACAAAATGTCACAGCAACAAGAACAATTACAATGTACTCCTCGAGAACTAGTAGAGATCGACCACTATATGATAGAGGCATTGATTCCAACCAAATCAAAGAAACTATACGAGTTTGCATACCAAATATTTTTAAAATGATCCCATGAACATAATATCACAGAAGTATCAGAAAACGTTATGTTAGTGTATTTCACAACATTGGCAAAAACTGAAAAGTTCCAGTTTATGGGCTCAATATTTCATGATTAAAACAGAATTAAGCATAAAAAGTAATGTGAAAATTAAAGAATTTGCTAAACTATAGGCATTTTTAAAGAGAAAAAGCGAGGGATATACACCGAAGAAGTCTTAACATTTTACTAAAGATCAATTTGATAAGTTTTTAGGAGAAGTTCCAGATGAAAAATTCCTGGCCATGAAAGTTAAGCACGTCAATATAAAGCACAGAAGTAATTTATGTAATACTATTTTAGGACATTATGTTGTTTGGAGTCACAGGGGCTTGTAATTGTGACGAATTAATTTATATCAGTAAATGTTCAAGTGCTGGGCAGCCACAGGCTGCTTACCCCCCTTTACAACCACTGAATGTCGGAGAAATAGGGTATATAATTGTAAAACAATAGAAGGGGATCGAACTACATCTAACAAGAAAGAACGGCGCCTATGATGAAAGACAACAAACATAGAACAAAAAGTTGTTGCAAGCGTATGTGTGGAGCACAGCACAGACAGTATGCCTACGAAATACGAGCAGTCTGAAAAGCAGACAGAAGAACAGTAGCAGCCTTTGAAATGCCGTGCTTCAGATGTATGAGGATGGACAGACAAAGGTAATAACAAATAGGTTATAGAAACAGTAAGTGAACAAGGATATCTTTGGGGAAAAAATATGAGAAATAGAAGGGCAGAATACGTTCTATGGCATTTTTGGGGAATAGTATGGGATATATGACAAACAGAGATAGGAAAAAGAGGATAGATGCAGACTGTGCAAATTTCGGGGAAATCTGTAGGTTAGTTCAGAATAGGAAACAATGATGGTACGCGTCTAACCAGTTTCAGGACCGAAGACCCAGCGAACGAAATGTCATAGAAGACCGCAACACACTCATAATGGTAAACATCCCTAATAATAAAACAAAAAGACCTCATTTGTTTACTATTTTTGGCAATTTCTACTTTGAATTTTACAGAAAATATGCCATTTTAAGACCTGATAATATGACGACTTTTCGATTTTCTTTAAAAATATCAAAACGGAAAATACCATTGCACTGCTATGGGTCAAATAATTCACGTGCGTGCATGCTAATTGTTGAATACAAACTTGCCGCATTTGTCTAAAGCAAATATACCAGTCAGTCAATCCGCATAATGGTGATGTTATAAATTCGGGTTTACCAATATGTATGTAAAAGTTCCCGAAAACGTACGTGATTTGCAGAATCATATAATTTTCCATTACCTGGTGTGTTTTTGTAATAAATTCGTTGTCAACACAGGGTGTCTACTACTGTCACGAAAAGTAACGAAAAAGACACGAATTTCGTTTTGCGGTAACTAAAGTAACGAAAAGTCACTAAATCCTATATCTCGGTCACGAATTTTTTCTTCATTGTTTGATTATCGTATGTATTTCCACAAATACGTCATAAAATTTTATAGCCATACTTCAGATGTTGCAGCAAATAAATGTTAAAGGACACAAAATTCCTTCATTGCACCGAAAGCAGCCTGTCTCTTTTCCTTATACATTTATTCGATTGGGTTATATAAACCCTGCGGTTTTTGTTTGACACCTTGAATCTAGAAATCGTGGCTTATCAATGCTTGAGCAGCAGTTTTGTGTGTATATCTCTGACATGCTTTTTTATTATTGTATGCGGCCATAATAAATACCTGCTGTTGTAATCAACCCCACAAACACTGTGACCGTGGCACCAATGACCTTCATTGTAATAGGGAATTGGAATGTGGGGTAGGTAGCAGCCGGACGACCGCATTTAAAAAATATTATCGCAAGTCAGTCGTAAATAAAACCTTATGAGATGTGTTTCGTTTTAATTATTTGTAATGCGACAAGATTTTACGTTTTTAAGTTTACACGGTGCGTATGTACTTAAAGTGAAAACTTTCTTGTAAAAATGCCTAGAAAGTGTTCGTTTTCTGAACTTTGGCTGACAAATCCGATTTTTAAAAGCTGGTTACATCAGTACCTGGAAATGTTCATGTTGCTTTTTGTGCCTACTGCAAAAAAAATTTGATATTTCAAAAGCTGGAATATATAATGTAAAACTTCATTCCAAGGGACTAAAGCATTCTAAAATAGCTAATCCAATACTCAATATGAAGCAACCAACTATTGAGAACAATTTAGTTAGAAATACTCCGGTCTCAGACTCTCAACAAAATGATATTTCAGCTTCGGTAACAGCTGATTTACCTGCAAAAGTGTATTCTGAAGAAGCTGATCGTGAAAATAAAAATATTGCGTCGTACATGATCCGTAACGAGATTACTAAAGCTGAAATATTATGGACTATGCACAAGATAGTATCTTATTCTTTGTCAAGAGTTCATCAGGATGCTACTGAACTTTTTCCAATAATGTTCCCAGATTCTTTCATAGCGAAAAACATGCAGTTACACAAAGACAAAATATGTTATTTAGCCACTTTTGGCTTGGGTCCGTTTTTCCAAAACGAACTTTTAAATAAAAATTAAAGATTGTATTTTTTTGTGTATAAGTTTTGACGAAAGCCTGAATAAAGTTGTGCAGAAATGCCAAATGGACATTCTTGTCAGATACTGGGATGATGAAGATAATATGGTTAAAACAAATTATTTGTCTTCGTGTTTTCTTGAAAAAACCACTGCATCGATCTTTTAAATGGTTTTTTAAATACCCTGGATTCTCTTAGTATACATACTCATTAAAAAAATTTGTAACATCAGCATGGATGGACCTAATGTGAATCTGAAGATTCTTCGGGAACTAAAAGAACACATTCGAATTTCTGGTAGTGATAATGACCCTGTAATGTTTGATCTTGGTACGTGTGGGCTGCACATTGTTCATGGAGCGTATAAAACAGCACACAATGGCACTGGTTGGTTTATCCATGAATTTCTATGTGCATTGTATTACCTTTTCAAAGACACTCCTACTAGAAGAGGAACTTTTATCTATCATACAGGTACAACAACATTTCCACACAAATTTTGTTCAATAAGATGGGTGGAAAATGGTGGTGTTTTACAGCGAGCAATAAAGCTATTAGAGCCTCTTAAAAAGTATATTACAGCAGTTTCAACTTGTCCACCAGATTGTGCTAGTTTTAAGAAAATCAGTAAAGCTTTGTCAGATAGTTTCTTGCTAGCAAAACTAGAATTTCTTTTGTCCATAGTATCTGATCTCGAAGCGTTTTTAACTAAATATCATACAAATGAGCTGATGTTGCCCTTTCTTCATCACGATCTAAGTTTGATGCTGCGTTGTTTTGGGGAAAGATTTATAAAAGGGAATTAATAAAAAGTGCAAAAACGTCTTTGGATTTAATTAATATTAAACTTGAAGTTGCCAAAAATTTGTTATCACCAATGCAGATTGATATTGGCTTTGGTGCTAAAATGGCAATCAAGAACTTGAAAAAAACTGTTTCAGAACTTCAAATTTTAGTGTTTAAAAAAGATTGTCATACCTTTGTTAAACTCCTTTTTAAGAAAATCAGTGAAAAGTCACCTCTTAAATATAAAATTGTTAGAGGTGCATCATGTCTTTCTCCATATGTAATGAAAAGTGAAACACTTAGGAAACAGAGGATTCAAGACGCATTAGAAGAATTTGTAGAAAAGAAACATATAAGTCCAGGTTGTGCCGATGGTATAAAAAGACAATTTGAAACTTTGTGTGTATCAGAACGTGATTCTTTAAAAGTGTGGCATAATGAAAGGCTGGATATATATTTTACCGAACTTTTTGTAAAATCCTCTATAAACGATAAACAATTTCTTACTTTTGTGAGGATAATTTTGACAATGTATCATAGCAATGCTATGGTAGAAGGAGGGTTCTGTATAAACAAAGAATGCTTACAAGGCGGCTTAGAAGAAAGATCATTGATTTCACAAAGATTAATTTATGAAGTAACATTTAAGAATTTAGATATAACTGCGAAAATGATTCATGCTGTAAGGAATGCATCTTCTTTAAGGCGTGAAGCTATTGCCGCAAAATGAAATCTAAGGAAAGGAAGTATGCAATAAAAAGCGGATTGTGAAGGAAGTTGCAGACTTACAAAAGAAACAGAAGGATATAGAGAAGTATAACTTTGAAGAACTAAAAGCATTGGACATTGAGTTGGAAAAATTAAAGAAAAAGTTAAAACCTTTATATACTTAAGTACGACAAATGTCCTAATTACTTGATTTTGTGATTATAATGTTATGATACTTAACAGCAATAGAATAATTACAAGTAAGTTTTTTTTAACACAGGTCACTAATATTTTATAAAATGGTCACTAAAAGTCACGAATTTTCGTTTTTGAATCTCAGTAGACACCCTGTCAACACTAGTTGGATCCTGGATTATGTAGACTAAAGTTTGTATTGCTTTAAGCAAGGTAGTTGAACTATGTATTCAAGGAAAAACTGTGTGATAAAAATTTTAATTTTCTATAATTTGCTTAAAGGATTATTGATATTCAGACATTTACGTGGGTGTTCATTTAACAAAAAAAAAAAGAAATATAACCAAAAACCAGCACCATAATTATATTCAAAAGATTTACATATATCCGATTTGTTGGATTCTTAAACTGAAATAAATTTGAGATGTTCATTCCTTGTTTTTAGATATACGCAGTTGACCACTCAGGGTAGAGTTTAATTTATTTGTGTGGATAGTACAATAATCATGTTTAAATATAGGTTAAAATAACTAGCATGGAATATTTTTATTATTTGTGCTTAGGTTAAAGCAGTAAACGAAAGAAATAATCCTTCGATAGATTGCTCACTGTCTATTCAAGGCTATATAAAATTAGGTGGGTTGGTGCTAAACTTTTTATTATTGAACTGAAAATTCAGAGACCCTTTCCAAGTGGGTGCATGTGTCAATTGTATATCCCTAAAGGAATTCCTTTTGTTATCATTAAATTCACCACCTTGCCACTAAGCTAATTGGCATAATTGTTGTGTTACTTTTTGTGATAAGGTAATTTAAAAGTCATTAGCACCAGTTTCACACGTAAACACTCTGTCAGATCCACTTGTGTTTTGGAAACCTCAATATTTTTCAGCTAGTGCTACTCTCTAGAGGCATCAAACTAGTTACAGTAAGACCTCCAATTGTATGTATCATCGAATTCAATCAAATTTAAGGAGCTTCTGGCATTTTTTTAAGCAGTAGTTTTTAATCTACATCAACGTTACGAAATTGTGAATTATTGCAAGTGCCTGAACGTGATTATTTATAATTACATTTTCTGTAAACATGGCACATTTTAATTGATAAAACATGCTCGTCAACGTATTTCCTATTTTAATTTATGAAATGTTTAGTATTGCAGAGAAGCCTCTTGAAGCACAGCCTGCACCATTGAAGCCGTCTGGACTGGCATCTCAACACCCTGCAGCAGTTCAGTCTGGCTCGAAATCACCAATATATGATGATGATCTTGATCTAGATTTAGATGGAATAAATATAGATGACAACATAGATACTTCAGTAAGTATACGAAACAGAATGCCTTTGTGTACAAGGACTGTTCAATAAAGATTGAAACTCATTTTGAAACCATACTGGGAACAATCAATCTGCTATGTATCAGTAGCGCTATGTACTCTTAGTTATGCCTACTTGTCGACAAGTATTATGAATTTCCAGACCCAACAGCAGCATACAATTTGTGAAACACAAAAGAATGTTACAGGTTTCTTTTTAAAAATCACGACTACTTTAGCAACACTAGAACTTTTTATGCCTTATGGTGACAATAATCTTTTACAACAATGTACACACGTCACATTAACAACAACCAAACCGTAATTGTAGATTACACTTGATATGTTTTCAGTAACTGAGGAAGGACCACATCCTAAAAACATACATAGGTCTTCAACGCAAGTGTAAGCTTCACTTTCATTGTTGACCCATCCTTACATAGTAACAACTTAAAGTATTCCTTTAGAAATGTTAGAATCAACGTTAGTAGCTCATTTATTGGGGGAGTTTCAAAAATTAAGGTATATATTTTTGAAAAACTTCCCATATTGCATTATTAAAATACCTAAAAAGATTTTACTAAAATAATTATTTCAAATTCATTGTGTTAATATTCCTTTATGTCATGGTTTTTAAGTTTATTATATGTAGAAAAATCATTATAGTCCAGGTAGTCCCTCTGGCAAGTATTTCACTAATAATTGGAATGTTTGAATTATAAAATCCCTCATGTAATTATATGTTAGGTATATACAATTCTTTAATAATACATAATTCAAACTGGGATATCCACTTAATGTTCTTGATCAAAACTGTATGTAGCAAACTGTTACCAGGTTTTAAAAATTCAATTACCATAAAGGGTCTTAAAAAATGACGCCGTTCAAGTTTCTGATACTATTTTAAGGTGCAATTAAAAAATGGCTGATATTAGGATATTTTTCAACAGTTGATATGAATATTGTACCAGTGCATGGTTTTAATGTTATATATAATGCATGGAAAAATATGTTTTAACAATAAATTGAGTTCAATCTTTCTTGTTGGTCTTGGTATATGTTACAAGCATTTTGAATAGTTTACTTTTAGTTTTGCTTTAGTGTGTTATTGATTTAGACTTGAGTTTTGTGGAACACGCTAAATAAGGTATCAATTTCGTATAAAACGTATAACATAATTAATTCACAGTGCATCGTTTGAGATTTTATTTGTTAGAGTTTTAACTTTGCATTAATCTATTTTTCATAAGTTATTACTTTATTTGCAACTGTGCATAGAACGCATTAAAACAAAAAATTTTTAATAACATTTTCCAAGTTCACCAACTGTTTCAAGATAATTTTTAAAAACAGTAATGCCCTAAACACACAAAAATGCCTAATTATAAGCAGTTAAATACAGACACACTGTCCCAATATGCTAAAACAACCGAGAATTTGGTAAGATATCAATAAAGAGCGATAGCACCTTTTTTAGTCATTTTCTTTTTTTAAGATTTTTTCTTTTATGGCTTTGTCACGATTGTTACATGCCGAAAATCCGCATTTAAACATTTCTATAAGTTCTTAATTTGGATTCAACCGGGGGAACTGAACGTTGACAGTGTTTGTCTTTGTGCCGTTATCTTGTCTTCTCTTTCAGGTAATGTAGGTTTCCTTCCATTTCTACCTAAATATCGTACCTGATGCCTTATCTTGTGATGTCGTTTCTCTTAATCTTTTTGATTTTATCCCTGATGCCTAGTATCTTAATATGATCAAGAAAGTTTCTGAAAATCCCGATAAATTTCCTACCTTTCGTGCAATGAATAATAGATTATATAAATTTGTATCTTCCTTATCCCGCAAAATATCTAACATCCCTGAATGGAAACTTGTTGTCCCTACCGCAAACCGCAGTGAGGTGATTAAATTGTGTCATGATGATCATGTAGCTGCTCATCTTGGTGTTACGAAAACCCTAGCTAAAATATCTGAATTATATTATTGGCCCACACTAATACAATCTGTCTGTCGTTATATTAGGAACTGTAAAATTTGTGGTTCTCAAAAGTGTAACGGTTCGAGCTCCATGTTGGGCGCCACTGTTACACTTTTTGAAGTCTCGGCGGGTAATGTATGAGAGCCACTACGACAGTTGGTAACACCAAAGATATTTGCAAAATGTTGCGCAATAAGCGGTTACGTCATACTTATAATCAAATTTTTATCACATACAAAAAATGTTTATTTTAATCATAAGAGAAGACAAAGGGTACTCACGTAAACTGTAGGACTCCTCACAGCATTACGGCTATTTCGGTGGCAGCTGGGCGTCGTTGAGCATTGTGGGCATGGGTCATCCTTTTGCCACCGGTTGAATCCAAATTAATTTGTCTTCTTCTTCCTTGTGTAGAGGGACGACAGGAATACAGGTAAGAGGTATGATAATCAGGTAGAAATGGAAGGAAACCTACATTACCTGAAAGAGAAGACGAGATAACGGCACAAAGACAAACACACTCGTCGACATTCAGTTCCCCCGGTTGAATCCAAATTAGGAACTTATAGAAATGTTTAAATGCCGATTTTCGGCATGTAACACATAATTAATTCACAGTGCATTGTTTGAGATTTTACTTTTTAGAGTTTTAACTTTGCATTAATCTATTTTTTAATAACATTTTCCACATCTCATAAAAACGAAGTTATTTGCTCTTACAACAGAAACAGTCTGATTCTGTAAAGTACAATATTGTTGGAATACTGAAATATGTTTGCTTATTAATGATTATGCAGTCTGCAATCTCTCTAACAAGGTTGTTCTCTTTAGGTGACTGTCATGCTTGTTCGAGTTGCTTACGAATTAGGTATCACAATTCATATTTTTTTTATCATGGGGTGGCAGTAATTCAAATTTTGACAACCTCACGGGCAAGAATTTTGTCTGGTATAACCTTTTATTTAGTAAGTTCCGAAAATTAGGGTACGCATTTATGATAGCAATAAATAAATAGACAATAAAACCGAGGGAGGGGGCATTAGATTTAAGAAAGACCAAGGTGCAAGTCTGTTAATAAGCACTGTAGGTACAAACATTTTTGTTAGGGGCCCATAAACGATTTTGTTGAGTCCACATTTTTTAGCTATGCCACTGGTCATGCCTGTTACAGATGCAGTGTTACTATTTATGTTGTATTGGTGACTGCTGATTTTTATTGGACGGATTGTGCTTTAGTGTTGTTATAAATGAAATGACACACATGTATGCAAACAATGAACTGGTAGATATGGTATTACTTTACAGTGAATGTTGACAAAATGCAATCAATTGTAAACTGGATACTCATGGAACCTTACATTCTGCAAGAAAGTTTTGATTGGAAAAAGCTATCAAGACTTCCTACAAAACCATCTTCCTGGGCTTTTAAAAGATGTGCCGTTAAATATTCGCTAAAGCATATGGATTTTGCAAGACGGAACAATTCAATTTAGCCGACCGGTGGGAGCATTTTTAGGTAATAACTTTTTAACTGGTGGGTAAGGCGTGATGGTCCAGTTTAATGGCTACAGAGGTCACCAGACCTCAATCTGAGTGATTTCTTTTTGTGGTATTTGTTACAGGTAAAATGAGTGTTAAGTCAATAAATTTTAATTTGGCTTGAAGGGGCAGGGACTCCATAACAATATAAGGGTGCTTGGGCTAACTGCAGTAGTTCAAGAGTGGGTTCCTATGGGAAATTATAAAAGGTGTTACATTCTATTTCGTATTTGTATCTAGGTATGCGTTTGATAACAATTCCAATGTTGCTAGTTTAAAATACAATTGAAAATCGCTGTTGGTTCTGTCGTTCTGTTGGTTTTTACAATAAAATGTTCTTACTAAGATGTTAAAAAAAAAGTTTCTTTATATAGTGTACTTCACATTTGTCATATATGGAATGCACGGTTTATATGAAAATTGTGAGTTGTTTCTTCACTGTTATACTATTTATTAAGTATAAACCCAACTAGGCAGTTAGCAAGAAAAATCCTGATCCTGTGATAAGGTGAATTCACAAGTTTGGTTATATATCATTAAAAATTCTAATATTAATACTTTGAGTCCTTTGGGTGTAACTGCCGTTACCTTTTTAGAAGTTACCAATACCTTTCTTAGCGTGCATGAAAGAATATTACATTATGGCGATCGACAGCTGTTTACTTGACTCATTGATGGTATGTAGATTACCTACATTCTAACAATGTCAAGAAGAATACTTTATGCAAGATTTGTCCAATAATTTAGTGATTTGTATCTAAATGTACGCTTGTAAATATGTACTTCTTTGTGCTCTTATGTTTTAATAGCTTCTCTTCAGAACAAACTCGGTCTGCGTCGACATAGTAAGTAATTAGGTTTGCGTCAATATAGAGTAGTAGTTAAGATTCTGACTATATTTATTATGTGTATTTTTATGCCACTGTGTAAATATGATTAATTAGTTGTGTGTTGTGTCAATACAGATTGTTATTAATTACAGTGATTAAATGCCACTTTGTTTTGTTATTCTGAATTACGTGGCAATATTTAATGAAGTAGTTATTTGATTTATCACATACCCTCCTGCTTGATCGTTACTAGATATAGTTAAAATTTTATGTTAGCTCGTGAGAAGTGAAGAATTCAGATGTTTGTCTGTAAACCAGTAATTTAATGTTGTTTTGCCATTTAAATTCATGAAAGTTATGTGTTAGAGTTATATTTTATATGTGTTTTATGTTTAATTATCATTTCATGTACAGATGTTCTAAGAAAAAGGTAAATTGGTTCGTACGTACTTTCGTTTCGTGCTTTATACGCAACACACACCCCTTAATTTCCCACAATCTCTGACTATTTAGCATCGCATTCATTTTCTTTTTCTTTCTGTCCTTTCCTTTGTTACATGTAATTCAGGCAAGCATCCTCTTATTGCTTTTGTTCTTTTCTTACTGGCCCCCACTTGTCTTATGGGAAACAAAAAAGATTTGAAATGAAAACAATAAAGGAATAAAATAACTGAAAGACGAAAATTTTATATTTTACCCTCAAAGATTTTAGTTTGTCAAAATGGAGGGGCACCAAAGCGTCAATTCTTTTGATGTTGTTTACACGAAAGATGTTTATTTCGTATAAATCTTCCTTGTTTTGGTAAGCTAAACTTTATAACCTCATATCCTACCTTTCTCGTAACGTATTCGTTCTTCGGTCGTAATTGAATAAAATTATAAAATAAAATGTTTCTTCCGAATAAGTTACAATTAGCTGACTTTACCTATTTCCTAAATGAATTCAAATAAAAATGCAATCTAAACTTAAAACTCTATTAACATAGAATAATATCAATACAAATGCAAATTTACTTTCCTAAAAAAACAATGTCTTAAGTTCAAATCTGATCAGATTTTGCTAATAGAAGCATATCCTAAAAAGACCTTAAATCTAAGCCATGGACAAACTATTTGCCAGTCCACATTTTTCCTGCTTTATATATTTAATTATAATATCTTTATAAATCCTAGTTATTGGAAATATCATTCTTAATAAACAAAAAAAAAAACAATTAAATACCAACTTTTCATAATTTATTCATTGTCCTTTCCAAAATACTTTAATATCAATACCTATATTTCTTAATATTTTAAACTAATAACATTATGCTCAAATTTAGTCAACACTCGTTACGTTGGTGAATCCTTAATCAATTAAAAAAATCACTTTTATGTTCAATTAATGTCCTACCTCATAAAATACCAGCCATGTTGTACACGCCTCTTGGAACGACAAGGGGCACAAATAGAAATTTCCTGGATTGCAGTAGGCAGTAAACCAGGGTTTGTAAGGTAGAGCGTGGACTGTATAGAGTAAAAGGCAGGAAACATAGAACTTGAATATAAAGTCACATAAATACTTAAAGCACTTACTGAAGCCCAACATCTGGAGCACTAACGCGGCACCTTTCAGTACTGTTTCTGGCCAGAGGTAAATAGGAACGGAGTAAGGAAATGATTATTTTAGGAAAGACATTAGAGGCAGTAATATTGAGAATTGAAGGAAACACGTTCGTGTTCGCGGATGGTTGTTTATCGACTCTTTTAAATTACGCTATTCCTTATCTAGTCTGGCTTGATAAAGAATACCACGTTGGGAGAGCGAAATGGCGCGAACACATGTTTATATAATAACTCAATCTACTCACTGTGTAATTCCAAGGTATCCAAGAACACCAAAGTTTGTTTGCAATCATTTCCAGAATTATCGAAAAATAGAAAACTTCACTGTCCATAAGTCATCCTCTGCTGCATATTAGGTTCACGTGGCAGGTTAATTTCATTTGACCATATAATGGCGTTAACTGACTAACATAATATTTAACCCAAATGATATTGGGAACAGCCGAAGTGGGGCGTGTTGCATTTAGGTTCACTCTTTGTACATATTCACTTGATTACACTACTCAATACATGCGAGATCATTAAAGCCAGATCACCTATTTAAGTTGTACCAATGGATATGGGCATTTATTTGCGATTTCTTTTCTAATATCTTGTACATATTTAGCATTGTCGCGAACATCTCATAAAGGAAATTTTATTCAAGCTCCTTAGAGATAACCACGAAATTTATTGAAACTCAAGACGACAGCTACAGCAAAGGCTATGTTGAATGAGCCCCTGCCTCTAAAGAAAAACATCCACACAGTATAACTGCCGGAGACAATCTGAATTCAAAATTGCTAAAAGATGGCTGACAATGAAAGTCACAACACTGTGCTGTCTCTGATTTTTGTGATTAATCCAAAAAAAGTTTTTAAAAAGTTTTATTTATGCGTTAAGTGCAATGTGAAAATTCACTCTTCATGTAGTGATAGAAAAGGTTTGATATCTATCACTAAATCTGGTAATTTTGCTTATACCTGTATGAGATGCATGTATAATTCAGGAATAAATACCAACAGCCTTGAGAAATTAACTTGTAATGAAGAATGTAGTTTGAATGAAACCAATATGGAACACATGTTTCCTGTTTTATCTGTTTAACTTAAGCTATGATATTATTGTATTTTTTAAGAGTTTGGAATTTAAGAATATATTAACTATTGCTGTAAAAGCAAAAACATCTGTCTTACAAAAACAATTACTTGATTTAACTACTGAAGTTAATAATTTAAAATTTCGAATGTGGACTTGATAAAACATTTAACTAATGACTTCGACTTATCTACTAATATTAAATTTCTTAATAAGAATCCCATGATTTTTCTAATGTTATCATCATCATTACGTCTTCAGTTCTGGAACTGGTTAGACGCGTACCATCATTGTTTCCTATTCTGAACTAACCTACACATTTTCCTGAAATTTATACAGTCTGCATCTATCACTATCTGATCTAGGTATACATCTACCTCCATTTTCCTATCTCTGCTTGTAATATATCCCATACTATTCCCCAAAAATGCCTTAGAACGTATTCCGCCCTTCTATTTATCCTATTTTGTTTCCACAGATATCTTTGTTCCCCTACTATTTGTATAACCTATTTGTTATTAACTTTGTCTGTCCATGCTATCATCATCATACATCTGAAGCACAGCATTCCAAAAGGCTGCTACCGTTTTTCTATCTGCTTTTCCTACTGCCCATATTTCATAGGCATACTGTGCTGTGCTCCACGCATATGCTTTCAACAATTTTCTTCTTGTTTCTATGTTTGTTGTCTTTCATCATAGGCACTGTTTTTTCTTGTTAGATGCAGTTCGGTCCCCTTCTATTGTTTTACAATTATATACTATATTTCTCCGACATTCAGTGGTTATTAAGGGGGTAAGCAGTCAAGTTCCCCCAGCACTTGCACATTTGCCGTTTTAGTATTTTTTCCAATATATCTTTTTGCTCAATCAACATTACTTTCAGATATTTCACAACCAACAACTAGTTGTTTATGATAATCATCAGTTTTATCTGTGCTTATTTTTTCGTCATTAGGTTTTCCATCTCAAAACTAGTTGGACACGTACCTGCACTTATTTATATTCTGAGCTAGCCTACACAGTTCCCTGAAATTCTCACACAGCCTGTATACAGGTTGGTTCCCCTTCTATTGTTTTCTAATTTTATGCCCTATTTCACCGAGATTCCGTGAAGGGGGTTAAACAGCCTCTGGCTGCCAAGATCCCCCAACACTTGGACATTTGCCGAATTAATAGCTTTCTAGGAAATTCTTTCACACAATTAACATTATTCGAGAATATTGCCCAACCAATACTTGTAGTTGCTTATAGTACTCGTCATTAATTTATTCATCTTGGGACTGGTTGGATGTGTACCTCCATTATTTCTATTCTGAGCTAGCCTACACATTTCCCTGAAATTCCTACAACCTACATCTTTCACTATCTGTGTGCAGTAGTCTAACCTAGGTCTACCTCTACTTCTCTTTTTTCCTATCTCTGCTTCTAATGTATTCCGCACTATTCTCTCATGGCATAGTATGTGGCCTATCATCCTATCTCTCCTATTTTTTACCGTTTTCCACATATTTCTTTCTTCCCCTACCATTTTTAGTACCTCGTTCTTAACTTTGTCTGTCCATGATATCTTCATCATACGTCAGTAACACCACATTTCAAAGGCTTCTATCTTTTTCTTGTCCGCTTCTCCTACTGTTCAGGCGTCACAGCTATACAGTGCTGTGTTCCACACATATGTTTTAAGCAATCTTTTCCTTGTTTCTATGTTTGTTGTCTTTGAACACAGTAATTGCCTTTTCTTGTTAAACGTAGCACGACTTTGTGCTAATCTTTGTTTTATATCTTTTGTGCTTTTCCCATCTTGCGTTATTTGGCTTCCTAGGTAGCAGAAATCTTTAATCTCTTGTAAGGTCTCGTTTCCTATTTGTATTCTTGTTTTGGTATATTTTCCCCTCCTTTGCATACTAGAACTTTAGTTTTATTTTTGTTAATTTTCATCCCGTATCAATTTCATTAAGAGCAGCTTCTAGCTCTTCTTTGCTAAATGCTAATACCACTATATCATCTGCAAATCTAAGCATATCAATCTTTTGTCCCTGCATAGTAGTTCCAAATATCTTCCTGCATTTGACAGTATTCATTGCCTCTTCTATATACAAGTTAAAAATTAATGGGGATAGGGCACATCTCGGTCTCACTCCTTTCCTAATGTTTATTTCTCTACGTTCCTGCTCTAATTCTATTACTGCTGTTTGCTCTTTGTATAAGCTATGTACTATCCGTCTATCCCTAAAACTCGTTCCAATCTTTTTGAGTATTTTGAACATTTTCTTCAATTTTACATTGTCGAATGCTTTTTCCAGATCTACAAACCCTATATACATGCTTTCCTTTTACTATTGTTTTCTCTATTATCACCTTCAGAGCTAAAATAGCCTCCTGTGTTCCCATGTTTTGCCTAAATCCAAATTGATCTCACGCACAATGCTCATTAATTCTCGTAAACGGAGAATGTTAATTTAGGATGTAAACATGTAAGGACACTCCTTCAACGGTGTTTTAAATGACACACTTGTATAATAAGTATTTGCACCTGCAATTCACACAACCCACGATACTCGCAACTACAGCTTGTATGTTTATAACCTTTCTCTGCTAATAATAGCATAAGAACAGAATAAGATTAGATCAAAATTATTGCAATATAGAGAATGTGACAAATAAACTTTCTACAGACTAATATCAGCCGACGTTAACTTGTAAAATTTTTATTTAACTTTTTTTACTGTTTTTGGTTCCTCCATGGGCTTTCTTTCATGAAGGGGCTTCAAATTTAAAAAAAATTTTATATGTGCAGCACTTATATTAATATTAATGACATAAAACTTTTTCTTCCCTATACTTTAATAGGTAAGTTAATTTATAAAATCGTCACGTTTTTTTAATTTATAGGAGATTGTGTGTTATAACTTTTGTCATAATTTTCACCCTATTGCGAGACATTGTCATCTTTCATTTCATAAAAATTAGACAACTTGAATATCACCTTTTTAAGCTCTACCATTTAGAAATGCGAAATTAGGTAGTCATTGTAGCTTTAACTATTCTGTCTATCATTATCTGTAATTAGTTGATTATTATTAATATATTGTTTTGTTTCAGGACATTAATATCGATGATGATTTTTTAACAGACTAATAGTATAGCCTCTAAATGTGTTTAGTATTATCTTTTCTACGTCATTCCTAAAGAATGCTGTTATTTTAATAGAAATATTTGAATGATTATTAATATTGTAATAAGTATAAAAATAGAGTATTGAAATGTGAAGTTGTTTTTCTGAAATTATGTCAGTAAAGATCATTTATATGACCTTTCGATTTGTTCCAAAATTCCTTTGTCATGTAGAAGTGATCGCTATAAAGAAAACAGCAAAATTTATTGAAAATAAACACGATAGGATTTTTTTAATAGAATAACTGTATACTTAAGATATACAAAACAAACTCTATTGTTGTGTTCGTGTATAACAAAAATTACAAAAAAAAAAAATTGTACCATGATGTGAAAACAGCCCCGCCTTTGTAGAAACAGATTACAATTCCATGGCAGTTATCACTAATATCCACTAGAATTTATTTAAAGTTAGTAAAGTTCGCATACCACCCACTTGAATCAATACCAATCTGTCGCTAAAACCATCTAAACTGACATGTAAAACATGTTTGCTAAAACAGTTCGTTCATTATATACAAATCCGCATTTGTTATATCTGTTAAAATATGTGTAAGAGTTAGTACAG
Organism: Platerodrilus igneus; assembly: GCA_036346225.1. NCBI lineage: Eukaryota > Metazoa > Arthropoda > Insecta > Coleoptera > Lycidae > Platerodrilus > Platerodrilus igneus. The sequence goes on along the minus strand of JARFIW010001171.1, from coordinate 10,989,484 downwards.
TTTGAACGGGACTGAATTTTGTTCATTATAACAGTGCGTTTGTTATATCTAGGATTCATTACAAGCAAGTTCTATTGTAGTGTTTAATTAATTTATATCAAATTCTAATCTATTCTAATCTAATACATCATCAGTCGAAAGTATATTTAAAATTACAGCAATTTCAAAGTTTTTATGTGCCAAATTTGTAGTTTTCTTTTTCTGTAACGTAATACACCTAAGATTGTATATTTATAAATGTTCCTTTTTTTAAGGTAATGTACATTTGTTATGGTGGACCATCAACAGCATGATTCAAGTAATCAGAAAAACTTTGAATTATGGTTATAAAATGTAGTTAACAAATATGCCGAATGCTGTAAGTGAAAATTACCATTTCATGCTTCCTGTGGAGGAAGGTGTGGTGTTACAGTAACTACCACAGTAGGTGAAAAGAAAGTTGTGTGAAAAGTGCATTAACCTGATAATGAAGATTGTAATATTGAAGTCAATTCAGATATAAATAGTGATGATAAAAACTGTATTTAGTGGTTTCGAATTTTTAAATTTCCTTTTGTTTTCAAATTTCGTACCTTTGTGTTTTACTACTTTTGAATTTTCGTATTTCTTATTTTGTATTTTGGTATTTTCAGCAACAACACAACACTCCCTACATATCTAACACCTTTTTCTGGGAGGATATGCAAGGTATAGCTTCAGACTACTACACTACTTCTACTCCCAGCACGCTTCACAATCTTTCTTCAAATCCCTCGGTTCCTACAAACTTCCTTCGCTTCTGCAATATTCATACATTGCTTTTGGCATTCTCTTTTATTCCTCAGACTTCTCACCTATGGTTCTTTCAGAACCTCCTCTACTACATCCAACCATTTTTTATGTGGTCTGCCCCTTACAGCTCTACCTGTCATCTTACTTGCATATATGCACTTGGTAAGTCTATCCTCATTCATTCTTTCCACATGTTCAAACCATGTATGCACCCTACATTCTACTCTGACTCATTCGTTTGACAATTTGTCTCTCAATGTTTTTCCACACACACTTCTTAAGAACCTCATTCCTACAGCATTTATATAACTAACATGCTTCTTCTTCTTTGTATTTTCGTATTCTATTATTCACATTTTATATTTTTTCGTATTTTGATCGTTTCATATTGTTGAATTTACCTCATTTGCCGTTTTCTTATTGTACAAATTTCTGTTTGTATTTTCTTTATTTCGATATTTCTGTATTTTTGGTATTTTGCAATTTTTGTATTTTTTTAACTTTCGTGTTTTAGTACTTTTGTATTTTTATATTTTTGTTGGTTTGAATAAAAATATTTACTTTGCCCTACTATAAAGTATAACTTTGTTAAACATTCAAGTACATGTAGGCTAAGTAAACTAGCAAATAACAATTCTCATTGGTTTGATTTATTTAACACTACTATTTTTAATATTTATTCTCAATCAAAACAAATACTAACTATGGAATAATTGTGTTCATTAGATTTAATAAATATTATGTAAAAAGAGCTTGCCCGTTAAGGAAATAAATAAATTAATAAATCCTTCGTGGATATCTTTATCTTTTAGTTTCTCAAAGTCAAAGTTTCTTTTTCCATTCCTTTTTCTCAAATTTTTAAATCTAAGAACGACCTTCATAATTACAATGTTGTGGTCAGTGTCTGTATCTGCTTCTGGGTAGCTTCTACAGTCTTTTACTTGATTCCTAAACCGTTGTGTAACAAGAATGTAATCTATTTGATATCTTCCACGTGTATCGTCTTCTAGCATGATGTTCAAATAATGTGTTTGTGATGGTTAAATTGTTTTTGTCGCAAAATTCTACCAACCTATTTCCCCTGTTGTTTCTCGTGCCTAAACCAAATAAACCTACTACCGCTCCTTCCCTGTCCTCCCCACTGCTGCGTTAAAATTCCCCGTAATTATTAAATTTTCATGTCCTTTTATGTATCTTAGTATGTCTTCGATATCTTTGTAGATCGCTTCTACCTCTTCCTTGCTGGTGCTAGAGGGCATGAATAATATTTGTATTATTACTATATCTGCCAGTTTAGATTCTAATCTAATCATGAGTACTCTTTCGTTCTTTTGTAGGTAGTTTTCTGCACAGTGTTCTTTTTTCTCATAACTATCCCCACGCCTGAATTTCCTTCCTCTGATCTTGTGTGAATTACCCCAAGGTCTCCGTTCGTAAAATCCCCCGCCTCTGGCCACCGAACTTTACAGATTCTTAGTATGTCTAGTGCTAACCTAGCTATTTGAATTTTCAAGTTCTCTAGCTTACCTACTTGCTTCATACTTCTGACATTCCACGCTCTGACTCGTTTTCTATACTTTCCGATCACATCCTCCGAAGTAGTCCCCTCCCAGAGATCCGAATGGGGGGTTATTTTAACTCTGGAATTTTTTACCCTATAGGATCCCATCATCTTAAGTAACAATTTAAGTACGCTGTATACTTGGGAGGTAATGTGGTAGTTTCTCATTGCCTTTCACATCGCAGTAGTGTGTCTTAGAATGCCACACCGACCCCTATGGTCTCTGCTACTTTAAGAACCAAAAGAGCTGCTACATGTAGACTCCACTACCTTGGTTAAAACTGTAGTTTGGCTCTTTAGATCATTGGAACTTTCAATCCGTTTTACCCGTTCTTGTAATCTAGAACTTCAAGATGCAGGTCCATTCAGAACGGACGAAAATACCAAAAATTAAAAATACAAAAACTTGAAAATACCGTAAACATGAAAATCTGAAAATAAAAGAAAGCCAATTCAAACATACGAAAACAGCACAATACGAAGGTACCAAATATGAAATTTGAAAGACAACATTTATTTATTTATTTACTTCCAACAGGTGGAACCCATTTACAGGATACAAAATAACTAATTTATGATCTAATTCTAACTGATACAGCTATACATTTATACATTTTGGCAGTATATAGAATTTTACTTAGAGTATCCTTGTTAATATCACAGTGACTGCTAACGTGATTGTTTTTATGAACTGTTGGCAGGTAAAACAAATTTGATTGCCTACTTTCTGCTCTGGGAACTGAAAATCTAAGAAAAGAAAGCAATTCACTGGTAGTTATATCCTTGTTCAGGATAGAAACCTTCAGTTTTCCAAAACAGGTATTTGAGAAATTTACGCTGAACCTTTTCAAGCAATGCTTTATGGCATTCATAATGAGGTGACCACACAGTACAACAATATTCTAGTTTAGGACGAACTACAGTTAGACATAATACTTTCAAAGTATTCGTACTAGTAAAGCTTTTGCAATTTCTGATTATAAATCTTAACGCTTTCATTGCAGCATTAGCAATTTTATGAATATGCACCGAGAATGAAAAATTCAAACATCATACCTAGATCTCGAACTGAACTGCATCTTAGAAGTGAATCCTTTTCAAGGCAGTATGGGTGTAATTTTCGTGAATATATAACAACATAGCATTTCTGGATATTGAGCTGTAATCTGTTTGTGTTACACCACTTGTTTAGACGAATTATGTCGAGTTGTAGTCTATTACAACCTTCTAGTGAGGTGATATTTAAAAACAACTTAACGTCATCAGCATAAAGTAGTTTATAACAAGTCAACAAGTTTACAATGACATTAATAAATATTGTAAACAGCAAAGGCCCTAAATTGGAGCCCTGCAAGATGCAAGAGTTCGCAACATAGTGTTTGGATATAAATCCGTTATATTTAACAAATTGCATGTAATGAGATAAATATGAAGAAAAAATTCAATTAGCAAGTCAACAAAACCAAAACATCGCAATTTATACAGAAGAACTTTATGAGAAATGTGATCAATTGCTTTGGAAGTGTCAGTGTAAATGACATCTACCTGACCATTATCATCTAAAGTATCAGATATAAATTGAGTTATTTGTATAAGATTAGATGTAGTGGGTCGTTTGGGAACGAATCCATGTTGATAAGTAGTTATACAATTTTTGATTGCCGGGAATATTCGAATGTAGAGAACAATTTCAAATACTTTTGCACAATTTGTTAATATGGAAATCGGTCAGTAGTTCTTAACCTCCTTTAGATCCCCATCTTTTAACACTGGACAAATTACTGATATTTTCCAGGCAGAACGATACGTTGAAGTTTTAAGAGAAAGAATGAAGGAAGCTGATCTTGGCCTGCAGTTGACTTAGTAAGCTTGCGTAGGCATTGTTCTATTTCAGGAATTTCAACATAAGGTACATGAACATAATTTCCACTGCAAGCATTGCAATCCTGAGCATTATCAATATTAGCATAAGGCACCTGTGTTTGAAAAACTCTACTGAAATAGTCTTTAAATGCTACAACAAGAGATTGCGGTGTATCAAATAGTTGACCATCATAACGAACAATAGCCGGAATACGAATGTTGCCTTGTTTGGATTGAACAAATGACCAGAAAGATTTTGAATTAGTTTTTAATGAGTTTGTATTTCATATATATATATTTTGCTACGAATTTCTTATTGAACATTATTACACCAGCCCTGCACTGGGTGCCAGTGAAACGAATAATGTTTTTTTGAAGCACCTGCCCTACGTTTATAGAAAGCCAGTCAAGCGAATCTTTCCTACATACAACTGGTCTCACGTTATGAGCAAGTGTAACGAAGTCTTCCGACATAACTAGGGGTCTATTCCTCGGGTAGAGCTATGAGAAATGGGGGGGTAAGTCGAATTCTGATTGTATACTGAATCTAATCTAAAACAAATAGGGCGCCACCATGTCCTGACTTAATTAGGGTAATTGCGTAGTATAATTCTAGGGCGGACGTGGAAACCCAAAGAAAAATATCGCTTTGATGACAGGGACCCGTCTTAACTGAATAAGACGCTGCTCCTGAAAGAAATGGTAATAATTAATTTAATAGAAGGGTGGAACACTATTTGTGTGCCACAAATATACCTAAAGAAACATCAAAATAAATAACTCCTATATAAGTTGTCATTAAAATTCTACTCATATGGATGTTAGTTTCTTGTAGTTAGTTTTGACCATCTTTGATCAAAATAAAAAACTTTAATTTTGAACTACTAATTTACTCAAAAGATTCTCTTTTAAAACAAAATTCAATACTACAAGGTTTCATAAATAATTAAATGAGGTCAAATATTTTAAATAAAGTTTCATCAAAATAATTTCTCAGCAAACATTTTAAAAGTTAGTGTTTACATGTTACAAAGAAAAGCCGACTCTGGCAGATCTGTCGAGAGGGTTACAAAATAAAGCATATTAAATCACTTTTTCTTAATCTTAATTAATTGTTTCAGTTTTAGTTCTCATAAAGAAAGATTGTAAAAATATTCTTATTAGTTCAACTTATGCAAGCATTATTCAAAGCATATGTTATTTGAACACAGGTGTCAGCATTAAACTGCAAGCAAACAAGTGACGTAACAAGACATCTGTCGTTGTTACTAACAGAACAAAATGAACCACGTGTATGGTTTCTCAAATCATTATAAATGCTGAATTATAATTTTAACACTGAAAAATTCAGTCCAACAAACAATCTAAAATTTATATTATTCGTGCTTTTATGCACTAAACAAAACTAGCGTGTTTCTAATTTAGAACACGGACAAAATTCCTAAAGCTATCTACGAACCAGAACTGTATTAATTGGATGTTAACAAGTGTTGCAAAATCAAACATAATCGCCAAACTTCCATCAGGTTTGTGGTAATATGCTCTTCTACCAATTATTCAATTACTAAAATACCAAAGCCGCTTCTTACGAAACGCAATACAAAGTCGTTCTCCATCAGTAGTTGGAATTGTGGTTACTATAGTTGGTTTTATGGTGGTGGAATACGCGCGCTATTTAAAGATGGATCTCTAATCGTCGAAATGTAACCGCAAGTTCGCGGCCTGCCTCCAATTGTACATCATTGTTTAACAAGCTTGCAGGACCGACTCCTCTATCACCTCGCACGAGCGACGGCGTAACCCCCAGCAGAGGCCTTCAAGCAAATCGCGCCTGCGAAACGTTTTATACATAGAAAACAATATGTAGATACGACCTTAGCGTATTACTAAACTCGTTGCTTGTACTTTACTAATAATTTGAATAAAAGCGCTTTATGACTTTGCCTTTTATGATTGGATTTAGTAACTGCGAAATAAACTTGTTACAATATATATATATATATATATATATATATATATATATATATATATTGCCATGGAACTTGGGTAAAAGCCTCACCAACAAAAATATATTCGAAAATTTTTTTTTAAATTTTCAAAACTCAAAAATTGCACATAATAGAAAAATTTTCAAAAATTAAATACTTCAAAAAATTATAATTTCTTACCCGTTCCTTCTTCTCTTCCTCGGTTGAAATGCTTTCTTCCACTGCTTCCGGCTAGCTCAGTTGGACCTCCTCTTGGATATCTAGATTCACTCTCATATCCTCTATCGTTCACACACACTCCCAATAAAACCACAAAATACAACAAACATACAATCTTTTATTTATCACTATTTACAAATAAAATTCAATATTATCCACATTTCAGTGATCAAGTTACACCTCAATAAATCCAATTTTGTAATGTCCTGTATTTTATTTTAAATTATCAAACACATAGAATGTACCCGGAGTAAATGGGCCCTGAATAATACCTTATTTCTCATTACTTTATAATTTATTTTAAATCTACGTAAACTCTGGAGTATGGTGAGCTCATGATAACCCAGTTAATTATGAATAATGTATGCCCTTATACTTTTCATACTCTTACAACAAACTAAAAAAAACAACCCATGTACTCTTCACAAAATTTAACTTCTTGAAGGAACGTTAATAAGCTTTATATACACCTTCAGATTTCTATTTAAATACCATAATAAGGTTAGTTATACGTATTATGTTCAATACGCAAAATAATGCACAATAGTTTCAAAATTCACTCTCATATGTCACCCAATATTCATAGTTTATAACAACACAATTTCAAAGCACTACCTGGAATTTCTAGAAGATCTCTGCTCCGTGGACGATGTCATGTATTTGCTTCTTCTTGCTCTGCAGGCCGCTTCTAGCTATTAGTAGAAGAACCCCATGTAAATTGAGCTGCTAGCGCTGCCTTTACGGTGTATCCAATTTCCAAATCCAAATTAATTATACGTCTTTCACAATTATTTACTTTAATCCACGTTACTTAACGTCACGACACGAGCTTGTTAAATAAATATAGGTGATACCTCAATTAAAACATATAAACTCGGCACACAAACCGCGTACAAATTATGAGGCTAACACCGTGCAATATAATTTAAAATAATTTTATTCTACTTACAAACTCGTGGTAGCTTTCATACGTAGTCTGAAGCGATCGAAATATTAAGGGCTATCATCATATTTTCGAAAAATATTTATACAATTTAGGCTACCACCTCCTGGCCGCATTTTATCCGAAATACTTCATCTACAACAACACGTTCTTAAAATTTTGAGCTCAACTGATTTCTAAGTCCGCGAATTTCAGCGCGTCGTTACGATATTTTCTGAAAATTAATCTACACTATCCTCGTGTTTGTCTGACGTTCAACTAACTATATCGACCAATCGTCTATCCACTGACGTTCCACAAATCCTGCCTATCTAAGACTGTCCCATGCTTATGCATTTTCTACGTCTCTTCCTAACCTTGCTTGAGTGGTAGAAAATCGATATTCGTGGCCGCGTTCTACAACTCCATGTGGACCCAAAAATACGTTTTAAATAACCCCTCATTAGTGTTTACTGCGAACACCTGCGACCGTTTATCCGATATTCTTTGAAACTGTTTGCTATCTATAAAAATAATTGGAACTTGACATTTAGAAAACACACAGGTGCTTAATTAACCGACGTTTTAACACAACATTTCTAGGAGCTTTTTTTCATGGTATTTCAACCCGACCGATTTATTTGTTTGTTATAACGAACGCTATGCCTTGGATTTATTGATTTTTCATGCTTTTATGCATGTTATATGTAAATAACTGTTTAATTAAACTCAATTAAATTAATAAATTAATGGCATTAGCTTCTACCATTTATCTTCTTTGCAAACCTATTAAATTTTAATCATTATTTGTAAAATTTTGTTAATACTTGTTACTTAAAAATGAACTAACTGGAATAAATTTCACCCGTAAATTCTGGTTGTTTCCTTTATGCAGGGTGTTTTAAAATTGCTTCGTTTATATTTTTCTTTTAACCCTTTAAAACCACTATAATATATATATATATATATATATATATATATATATATATATATAGTAAGCAGCTTGTATTAATTTCTTAGAAAAGCCCATAATTTCTTATATTCGGCTGAACTATTATCAAGTTGATGGACTTTAAGATTACGAAAAAGCTGATATTTTCTACGAATCATAGTAATAATTTCCTTTGTGTACCATACAGGATAGCAACGTTTATGATTGCGATAAATAGGAACATATTGATCCAGAATAGAATAAAGTGTTTCATAGAATGCATCACAAGCTCTATTTGCATTAAAGTATTCTTCCAGAAATGACCAGTTAATGTTCAAAAAAGTATCATATAATTTTGGATAATCAACCTTACGAAAGTTATAGGATATAGTAACGGCAGATGGAAAATTGGCTTGATGAAATATATCACTAAAAGATGAACAAAGAGGTGGATGATGATTATCTTTTATGCTAAGGGGAGCTTCGTTCTCAGCTACATTACAAGAAACATTAAAATATACTAAGTCAGAGTCTACCAATTAGGGTTTTGATTAAATTGACGTAAATCAATATATTGTTCAAAATTTCTAAGCATTCTAACCTTGGCATCATCTCTATGAATATTATTGCAATTTGACACCTTAAAATCACCCATGATTAAAATCTTAAATGTAGCATACTGATCCAAAAACTCCAGTAGGGTCCATAACAACAAAGGAGGAGTAATTAATTGGCGGAACATAAATTACAAATATAATAACACTAACTCTCATAATACATTTGCATTCCACAATATCAATCAGGGGTATTTTTGTTTGAATGATGAATAAATCCAGTACATGAGTAATCCAACTACTTCTGAGAGCAAGAAGTACTCTCCCACCACGAGAAAGACTAATTATGTCATACATACGATCTGACATCACCTGGTACAGGTCAGAGAATATTTCCGAAGAATTTTCCCCAGAAAACAAGAATTGGAAAATACCAAGATTACAGGATGTGATAATTAGAAAAATCAAAATATGAAAATAGAAAGTTACAAGCACGAAAATACAAAAATATGAATACACCAAAAACTTTAAATTGAAAGCTACAAAAATACAGAATACGAATTTCAAAAATATGAAAATTCCGAAATACGAAAATGTAAGAACTATATAATACCAAAGTATCCAAATACCAAAAAGGAAAGTGAAACAAAACCAATAATGATCTTTTATCAATTATAGATACGTTATATTGAGTATAAAAAAAGATTAAAATCTATAACAGATAAATTTGTAGCAGGACTATTGGTGGTAGCTTGCCTCTTCATATTAATTAATTTCCATTTGGCGTTATTATTATTTTAGCTTATCGTACATAGTTTTCATAAACGATCATTTTTCCTTTTTAAGAGTATTTTTATACTCGTATTTTATCTTATTTATGTAAGACCTCAAGTGCTCGCTAGGATGAAATGAATAAGCTTTGTGCAAAAATTTACAATTAGGTGCAAGCTGTTTAAATCGTTGTTAAACCACTTAATACGTTTGACATAGTTATTAGTAGATTAAATTAATTTCTTAGGAAAACTATGTGTTGTTGTGTTGATAAATAGTTCTACAAACATATCAAACCTTTTGAACCTAAAGGATTTCTTTACCTGTCAAAGCTAGAAGACTATGAGATGATTTTCTTTTTAGTGGGGCGATAGTGTTAGATTGCAAAACCATTTAAAAAGGATTTCTTTTATACTGCCAAAAGATATCAGGGGCTCATAACAGATATTAGTTATTCTTGTAGGGCAATGGTGGTCGATTGGCAAACCATTTGAAATATTTTTTTTCCTGCAAAAAAGTATCAAAAGTCTATAAAGGATGCTATTTTTTTAAAGGGTCCAGGTAATCGATTACAGAACCATCTAGGGGATTTATATTCTGGTAGAGTGATGGTGGTCGATCGGTAAACCATTTAAAGGATTTCTTTTCCTGCCAAGAGGTATCAAGAGTCTATAAGAGATTTCTATACAAATTAATAATGCAGTTGATCCATTAGTACTCGAGAACAGGTATCATCCAGCTTTAGATATATCCATTTGCTGTAGAAATGCTAAACAAAGAGATTATTCAATAAAAAAGGTTGCTAATCGATTTAACTTTAGAAAATCTAACTTATTACAAATGCACAAACTTTTCTCTGACATGAAATTAAATGATTTATTAAACTGTTATGACCCTAATGCAGCTTGTAACTTACTATTAGATAAATTAATGTATATTTTCAACAGCTTAGTTCCAATTTCAAAAATTAGTAAACGTATTTATCCAGCGTGGTTCACTAGTGAAATTATAAATGGTGATGAATCCTGAGGGAAAGGTATACAAAATGTTTTCCATCGATAGCTCTGTATACATTCGTTGTTGTTAGCACAAAAAACACATTTTTCTTGTAAATATATAATTAACTTGACATTACATTATTTGACATAACAATGGTACTTGTACATAAATAACCCGTAACCATAACAACTATTAGTGTAAGCATCTTGATCAAATACATTTTATAATTATCAAAGAACAGTAAACCAAAACCAACTAGACACTAATAGAACATTAATTCTCAACAGTAAATATACAGAGAGCATCAGTGTTAAATTTATTGACGTGCATCAACATTCTCCCCCTCTTGAGGCGTCGTCCTCAACAATTCACAACTCTCACCTTGAAGAGGAAGTGGAGAAAGTTTACGAATAGGACGAATGAATTCTCCTTTATTAATTTTAATTTTTACCACCCGTACTTTGTTATCACGGCCAGGCATTATTTCTAGTACCCTAGCTAGACCCCAATTTAGCGGTGGTATATTATCCTCTTTAAGCAATACTAGATCACCAATCTTTAAATTGTTTTCAGACACCTTCCATTTTGGACGGTGTTGTAGTTGATTTAGATAGTCCATAGACCACCTTTTCCAAAAATCTTGTCTCAATTTAGAAAAATGTTGCCACAAATTCAGACGGTTTTCTGGAACGTCTAAAACAATACGTTCGAAAGGCAGTCATCGGCTGACCGATAATAAAATGTCCCGAGTCAGACAACTCAAATCAGAAATTGAGTTTGACATAGGCTGTAGTGGCCTTGAATTAAGAATAGCCTCGATTTGGGCCAAAACAGTTGATAAACATTCAAAAGACAGAACTGATTTTCCCACAATCCTTTTAGATGGTACTTAATACTCCTGATACCTGCCTCCCAGATACCTCCCAGTGCGGACTGTTAGGAGGATAAACTTCCAACTAATTTCCGCCGTTGACAAGAAGTCTTGAATTTTACTGCCATGAACTTGAAGAAATCTGTATAACTCTTTTAAACTATTATCCGTTCCTTTAAAATAAGTAGCGTTGTCGCTAGTAATCGAAAGTGGATTACCTCACGTGAAACAAACCTTTTAATGTTAGTAAAAATCTTCGGTCGAAAGACTTGACACCAGCTCGATGTGGACAGCTTTAGTCGCCATACACAGAAACAAAGCTATATAAGCTTTGGACACAATTGCTTTACGTAACCTTGATTGCTTGACCATGACTGGTCCTGCAAAATCTATTCCAACGTGTAAAAATGGACGAACTAATTGAACCCGTTCAACTGGTAGCGAACCCATTAACTGTTTGGCTAAAAGTGCCTTAAACCTGTGACATGTAATGCATTTAAGTAATATATTTTTTATACGTCTTAACCCATGGACGGGCCAAAAGCGTTGCCGGAGACTATTAAGCACAGCAAGTGGTCCAGCATGACCCAACTGCTTATGTTGATGTTCAATTAATGTCAGTTACATGGCATTTTGACGGAAGAATAATTGGATGTTTAACAGCAAACGACAGTGGTGCGTTATCCAATCTTCCACCGACCCTTAGCAAGCCATTAGAATCCAGAAATGGATTTAATTCCAAAAGAGAACTCTTTTTTGGCAATGACGTGTTATCTCTTAAACAAGTAATTTCATCCAAAAAATATCCATGTTGTATAACCTTAAAAACTTGATTTGATGCTAGATTTAGTTCCTTAACCGTCAGGGAACCACAAACCTTTGTTGAAGTAATTTTTGAATTACAAATAAACCTAAGCATAAATGCAATGCATCTTTGCATTCTAGAAAATGAAGAAAACCTAAGAAAAATTGAAGGATCACCTTCGTAACTTAGTGTAACTTAAGCCTTTGTTTACTACACCGGTACAGATGTAGAATTGTAAATTGCCCTTTGTATCCAAGATCCTATACCTTATTTTTATGTAAAAATGTACCACGATACAAGTTCGTGAACCCAACCTTAATAAAACATTAGAGCAACTACCTACGTAAATACCTGGACGAATCTGACCTTATAATCCTCTGTTCAGTGTTAACCTGTAACTGAATTCGTGTGTAGAATCTTCACCCTTGTAAATATCCTTGCAACAATCCATAAACCATTGCCTTGTCGAAGAAAATCCTTAATGGCTTAAGACGTTACTAGTGAAGATTTCTTGTATAAAAGTGCTGCTTGTGAAGGACCGTTTGTATGTGCCTTTGTGCCAATTACTCCTTGTTTTCCTGACCTAAAATATCCGGTTCGAAGTCGACCATTTTATCATGAATCCTGAGGGAAAGGTATACAAAATGTTTTCCATCGATAGCTCTGTATACATTCGTTGTTGTTAGCACAAAAAACACATTTTTCTTGTAAATATATAATTAACTTGACATTACATTATTTGACATAACAATGGTACTTGTACATAAATAACCCGTAACCATAACAACTATTAGTGTAAGCATCTTGATCAAATACATTTTATAATTATCAAAAAACAGTAAACCAAAACCAACTAGACACTAATAGAACATTAATTCTCAACAGTAAATATACAGAGAGCGTCAGTGTTAAATTTATTGACGTGCATCAACAAATGGTATTAAACAAAAAACGATATTGCATAAATTATCAAAGAAACACCCTTTCTCATCCTATTATAAAAATCAATTTAAAGATCTTAGAGCCTCATTAAAAAAGATAATTAAAAGGGAATATAATAAGTATATAGCTAGAATCCAAAATCTTCTACAACATGACCCTAAGCAGTTTTGGAAATTTGCTAAACACAAATCAGAAATAACTTTTCCGAATGTCTTTAAATTCGATGATAAAGAAATTTCAGACCCCCTCTATTATTGCCAATGCTTTTTCGAGTCTATTTGCAAGGATGCAGCATAATTCAGTACCATATGTACCCACTTTGATTTATACTCCATGCTCCTTTAATATTATTGATATCTCTGTGATAACAGAAAATGATGTTCTAATCGCTTGTAAAAGGTTGCCTTTTTCATTTAGTTCAGGTTCTGATAAGATTCCAGCATTTGTATTAAAATATTTTTCCCAAATTTTATGCCCATGTTTAGTTCACATTTTTAACCTACGTCTAGAACAGGGTGTAATTCCTGATACCTGGAAATTGTCCCGTATTCAGCCTGTATACAAAGAGGGTGATTAGAGCATCAATGATAAATTATAGACCTGTTTCCATTATCTCCAATATATGTAAAGTGTTTGAGTATATTGTACATAGTGCTTTAGTTTCACAACTATCTAGGTACCTATCTTATCTCCAACATGACTTTCTTCACGGCAGATCGACATTAACAAATTTGTGTTGTATAACTCAATTTGTTGCTGAATGTATAAATTCAAATTCACAATGTGATGTGATATACTTTGGATTTTTTGAAGGCTTTTGATAGTATAAACTATGAAATATTATTAATAAAACTCGACACTTTTGGCTTTTCAAACAAACTACTAAACCTTTTTCAATCTTATTTAGTGAACAGATCACAATATGTAGAGTTCAAGGGACACCAATCATCACACGAAATAATAAGATGTGGTGTACCGCAGGGATCAGTGCTGGACCCTATGCTTTTTTTTATTATACATTAATGATCTTACTCACATCTGTACTAATGAAATATTGTTATTTGCTGATGATTTAAAACTATTTTCTAAAATAGACCATGTTTCAGACTGCAAATTGCTTCAGAACGATGTATTTCGTATTTTAACGTGGTGCTCCGCAAACTAGTTATTTTTAAATGAAGGCAAATGTGTCGTAATGTCTTATAGTAATAAGAAGTCCATGGTTACATTTAATTATTTATTAGGTAATAATATAATAAAGCGAGTTTCTAATGTCAGTGATTTGGGTATTATATTCGATGCAAAACTGTCTTTTGACAACTATATTGACACCATGGTTAAGAAATCGTTAAAAGTCCTACCACTTCATTTACAAGTATTAACTGTCTAAAGATTTTGTACTTTGCATTAGTTAGAAGTATTTTAGAATACGGCTCATTAATATGGTCCCCCTTCTATCACTTCCATTCTATATGAATTGAGAAGGTCCAAAAAAGGTTCCTCAAATATCTTTATTTTAAGAATCACCACATTTACCCACCAAGAGGTTATCCCTATAATGATCTACTTCTTGAGTTTAACCAGCTATCTTTAGAATCAAGACGAAGAAAATTTGATTTAGTATATTTGTATAAGCTACTTAATAACTTAATAGATGCACCAGCTAGCCTCTCCAACGTTTATTTTCGTGTTCCACAGCATTCGTGCAGATCAACTGACACTTTTTACATACACCCAGCCAGAACAAATGTTTACAAAAACTCCCCAATTTATAGAATATGTACATTATATAATAAGAAATCAACTAGTGATATTTTTAATTCATCATTGAGTACTTTTAAGAAGGACAATTAGGGATATATAGGTAGATATATTTAGCATTGTGGAATTATTTAGCACTATTATTTTAATATTTTAATTTTACTTTCTAACATATATCATTTTTAATATTAGACTAGCATAAGTGTGTTCTTAAATTTTAGAATTAAGTCGACTCCATAATTGGACTAATATACATATGTCTGTGGAGACTTTTTTAATAAATGAATAAATGAATAAGAGATGCTAGTTTTCTTTTACTAGGGCCAAGGTGAGTGATTGTAAATTCATCTAAAGGGTATTTTTCTTTCCGATAAGTATCAAATCATAAAAGTTGTCTTCTTTTTTGTAGAGCGATGGTTGTTGTTTGCAGAACCATTTAAAGAATTTCTTTTTCTGCTAGAGGGTATCAGGAGCATAAGGCATGTTAGTTTTCTTTTGGTACGCGATGGTGATCGATCACAAAATTATCTAAAGAATTTTTTCCTTACCAAAAAGTGTCAGAAAATTTACCAAAAGGGAATTCATTTGTAACTAACCCTCGGTATCAACTCGCGATCCTTGGTTCTGTAATGTTTAATCATGACCGCAGATAGTAACGCACTATTGTAGGAGAATTGACGCCACAAGCTTTTGTTCTGGTATTTAGTTTAACACAAACTATCTACAGTAATTTTCCGTTTCTGGTAATTTATCTTAGAATGTCAATTGTGAAAAAGCATGAATGTGTTTCAGTGGTCGCTGCTAAGTTTGAGCCGCTCCAATTTTATTGGAAAGATATACCCTGGTCAGTTTTCTTCTTTAAAGAGGGATGGTGAAACTTTACATTTTAATCCACAGAAGCTTACTTGTGAATAATTAATATTTACATTTACAATTTAGGTCATCTATCATCCGTAACAAAGGACAAGGCGGTTAATTATCTTTAGAGTATTTTGCTGGATTCCATTTCCTTCAAACAGTCTTGTCTCCCCGACTTCAAAACAACAACTTCATTTTGACATGCACTAAATTTTAAAAAAACAGATCGCCAAATGAACATTTAAACAATTTGTAGCAATTCACAGGATTTAAAAATTAGCATTATTTTTAAACATGCACATGTAAGTCATTGGACAAACATACTTTCACGAACAAGGATACATTTAAAATGCTGTGCACTTGTAATCAAAATTTTGGGGTAACGGAAATACTCTTTACAAAATTTAATAATAATATTTTTTACAAACATAATAAACCATATTGTACCTTGTAACGTTTTATTAATACATAATAGATTTCTGTTTTTAATAATAATCATAAATTGGAATTGTTTCTTAAGGAGTACAATTATCATGTAAACTCTCAGACAGAGGTACACACACCACATATGCCCATTCAAAATTCACCTTTCTATTTATTGTCACTGCATTGAAATGCAACCTGACTATAACGTGTATTGACTATGTAAAGTTATCACTTGTAACACTAGCCCGTTACGTAAAAAACCATAAAGTAGTAGAAATGAATTTATTAATTTCAGTTAGTTAAATGAGTGTTTAGCAAGATAATATCCTGAAAATTTTAAATACTTTGGTTTGCTATTTCAATATGATACTAAATTAGGATACAAATAATAAAGCACTCAATACATTAAATACCAACAGTAATAAATATCGAAACTTTATACCCCTCACATATTTTGTACCGTTTCCATATCGATGTTTTGACTTTGCACTGATTTCGATACCAAGTTAACATAATTAGAAACATGCGATTGAAAAGTAAGCATAAGGACGAAATCAGAGGTTTCTACTTTGTTTCTTAAGGAAATGGCTTCAGTTTTTTCTACTTCTTTTTTTGTAATAATAATTATATTAGATAGGCATTTCAAAACTTATAATAAATTAATTTGAATAGATTTTACACTGTCAAATCGCGAAGCCCACCTTGTTGGACATAGTTTTTTAAATGTCAACGATATTATTCGATTTTGATGTATTGCTGTATTTAATTTTTGCCACCTTGGTAAACTTTCACTAAAAAATATGTACAAGCATTGAATGACATCATAAAATTTTTGTATGGCTTCTATATCTTTAACAGAATCGTTTAGTATTGGATTTAAATTGTGACCAGCGCAATGTACATATTCGGCATTTGCTTGTCTTTGTCTTATTAACGATTGAAGCCCATTGTATTTTCCTAAAACAATTATATATTATAGTACAAAACTGTGATAAGAACAAGTGTGTTACACTGCTCACCGTTCATTTACATTTCCAATGCTCCACCCGAAGGTACTACATTGGCCAGGAGGCGAGTTTTTTGTTGCCTGGAAATTTAGAATTTTGCCGAACCCTTGCCGTTCCAGGCAAGGTAGGGATCTTTAACGTGCGTGACAACACTCACACACGGGACCTCCATTTAACCTCTCATCCGAACGAGGGCGTAATATTTGTGAAAAATGCTCACCTGCCATTTTTCAAGCAGTCGGCCGTGTCGGGATTTGAACCCGGGACCTTGGGATCCGTAGTCTTACGCTTACTACATTGATCCACGGCGACGCCCCTACACTGCTCACCACTCATATTTGCCGTACCACCATATCCCTGGCCACAGCATTTATTTAGAGACAAGTTGTGCACGTACAAAAATTTTAAAACTCTTGAGCTGACTGTCCTTTCATATGTATAAATCCCATAAACGATTCAGATACTTTTAATTCATTATTCTTTAAATTTACATATCGGAAACTTAGGCTCATCTGGTCTTTCTTACTTACATCTTGTGTTGTGTCTAATATAAGAGAATAAAACGAAGAATTTTCAATATCCTTCAAAATACAACTTTCAACTGAATTAGCAATGTTGGAAATTAATTCATTTTGTATGGTTTTACTAAGATAATGGTTTCTATTTTTCATGGTTGTGATATTTATTAAATGACTTTCAAGAACAGAATCGTATCTAGCTAATAACAACATTTAGAAATACGCCTTGATTTTTCATATCTTTCATTAATATTTTCTGTGTCCCTGAAAAGGTAAGCTTAAAATTGCCAATGTTCGCACAACATCTATTATTATTTTTAGTACCTCTTTGCATGTTTTCATATTTTGAATTAATACGAAGTCCACAGTATTTTTTCAGACCAATTAGAATATGCAATACATGCGTCAATGCGACTTTTACTATTTTCATGTAATTTAATTTTTTTATTTAAACTTTGCCAATCATTAATTTTTGCGGTTGTCCATGCCAAAAAGGAAGAAAAACCAGGATTATCGCGGTTCGCAAATAACCAACAAGACTGGCAGTATACTCCATTAAACATATCGGAATAACATAACCATTGCCTAAAATTTTAACAAGAATATCTAAATAGAGGAACGAATACCGAATTGAATGTTAAATAATAAATTAACAAAAGTTTACCTATCTAATTTCTGCCCTGTCTTTGTTGTTTTTTAGTAGTAATGCTCACTAAAAGATCTGTTATTCGCATCTTTTGGAAAAGGTCCTTTTGGTCTATTACAACCCAAATTAATAATTTTTAATTTTATAACATCGTTCATCTCCATCTTTGATGTGTCTATAAAATGACCTATATCGGTATTAATGAAAATCGCCAATTCGTGTTCATTACAATTATCAGAATCAGAAATAACGTTTTCTGGTTTATCTAAAAAATCGCAGTCAATGAAATTAGAAACATTGCTTCATTTATTTCAAAGTTTACAACCTTGATCTGCATCTTCACTTCCAATAAAGCAGAAACTGGAATGCTCAAAATAAAAGATTGGCTTGACCAGAACAAACTATCATTGAACATAGAAAAAACAAAGTACCTCGCTTTCTCCTTATCTGAAGCAAATAGACCAACTTTCTCTAGTATAAAACTAATAGGTACAGACATGGAAATCCAAGAAGTACAAACTCTGAAGTATCTTGGTGTAGTTTTGGACAATCATCTTAAATGGACATTTCACATAACATATCTTGTAACAAAAATTAGACTGTAACAACCCGATTTTCAATCGCTTTGTTGAGCATAAATTTTATAATTATTTTTTATATAATGTTACGCTACTGCGTACCAATTCTTATAGTATTAATAGTTGACACAATTTAATTATCACTTGTATATTTCACGAATCGTGGTGGAATTATATGTACGTTTTACAAAGCCTGCATACACCGTGGTGGAATAACCTCATACAAGCGAATTCTTCTATATTTTAAAAAGCTTTCGTTATACATCTACGGTACCTGAGATCGCATAATATTTACAATACAATGTAGTGAGAGGGTTTAGTTTCTGGTATTTAAACATATGGTGCGGCCTATGGCCAGGACGGACAATTCATTGGGGTTTTGCAGGAATGTGGCTGCAGGAATGTGGTTGCAGATGTAAAGAAACAGCAATGATTCTTGGCTTTTTTTTTTGATGTGTGTCTTTGAGTGAAGACGTGTTTGAGTGTGCTTTGAACACGTAAGTACTTATTTTGATTGAAAGGACATTTATTTTTAATAATGCAAGTAACACTTTGATATAAATTTCCTTCTGATTCTACATCGATTTATTGAATTGTAACGAGTTAACCTGAGTATTAATTCTGAGTACCGGTGTACATACATTATCGGGCCTGTCAAATAATTGTTACTTCTTTATGAACAATGTTGCCGCGAAGTTATTTTGTTGTTTTGTGTTATGAATATTTACAAATGGTTGGTTACAAAGACTTTTCATTGTTGTTTTCTTTGTAAAGTAAGAAATGGTTTAACACAAGATGTACAGCATTAATATATTTTTATAAATAACGTTTCGCTTTTATACTATACTTACAAATACTTTTGTAATATATTGCATCTGTGCACAATATTAATTTTATTAGTATAATTTTTAAAATAGATTCTTGTACTTTTGTATTAAACGCTGATGCAGACATTTGATAAGGTGTGGTATTGCGTCTATTTGGAATTTTAGTTCTGTTTTATCAATGAGCATAGTGGCTTGTAAAACAAGTAATCTGTAAACAATTAAAAATAGGATATGCAATCTTATTAGTGCTTTTGTTAAATTAATTAAAGGTAAAGTTAATCATAGTTAGGCTAAGGTTAGGTATACGTGACGACGTGCACGTCCCTAGATATCAATTAGGTTAGATAGAATTACGTTTATTTTATGTCGGAATAGTGGGCCCTGTAGGCCCTATTTCATTTCGAGTTCAAGACTGTTTATTTATTTGTGTATATATATGCTTTTCCGGACAGTCGATGGTATAATAAAATGTTATTTCTTTTTTCTAAACTATGAAGTTTATTTCATGATTACTTTTATTAGGTATCAGTGCCTTTCCGCTGATTGGCGCCCATGTTTATTATAAATTGTTAATATATGTATCGATGATTTTTATCCATATCGCATATTTGGTAAGTACAAGCAAGGGTTTAGTTAAGAGTTTGAACCACGACCTACGCCGCTGAGTTTAGTCTGCCTGGCCTTAATTAACCGTCTTGACTGGTCTTTACAGGCCCTCGACGGACGGTTGATTAGGTAATTATTACAAGACGCCTAATTTATAAATTCTATGAACTAAAGAAAATGCTAAATAATAAACTATTAATAATAATCTATAAAGCATTAGTTGAATCACTACTACAATTTGGGATAGTAATATGGGGTGGTGCCTATAAAAATGCATTGCTCCCACTAAATGTTATCCAAAATTATATACTTAAGATAATATACAGTAAACCCAAATTAACCTCCACGTATTTGCTATACTCCAAAGGGATATTAAATATCAGAATGTTGTACTTCTATAATACGTGTAAATATATTTTTAAAAATCAACAACTCAGAAATTTAATAAATCATAAGTATTTTACTAGGAAAGTTAGCAATTCCTCAATTACGGTTAAATTTTTCTATAGACAATCAAACCGTGGATTCATCCTCAGTTTGGGTGCACGTATTTATAACTGTTTACCCTTAAAAATTAGAAACACATCAAATAGTAAATTCTTTTCAAAAGAATGTAAACAATTTGTGTACTTTAATTATACAAAGTTATTGGAAATCATATAGGCATAGATTATCGGTAAATTGAATTAAGGATAACTAAAAGTACATCTTGTGGTACTTCTAAATATTCCTCTAAACAGGTTTGGGCCTGTCTTGGCTGCGGGCTGCAGGAGTGGTATACCATAATAGATAATTAGTTTAGTAGAATTATGTTTAATCTACATACTGGCAGGGTACAGCTTGCCTATCATATTTTCCTATTCATTAAGTCGTTAGTTATGTCCATCTTATTTGTCATATTACACATAAAAGCCATATTAAGTTGTTGATCATTTTATGTTTGCAGTAATTGACCTGTATTAGCCTATGTTAAATTAAAACTCAAATACTTAGTTTCTACTGATGAAGTCAGACTGAATTGTATTAGATTATACTAGTATATGCTTATAAGTTATTAAACATTATATACCTTTAAGTAGGTCCTTACAGTCACATAATTTTAACAAAACAAAGCTTAAAGTTTTTAGCAAGTACAGTACTAAATATTTGCACATACAGACCCCTAGGTCTAGGTGCAATGTGTTTAAACTCGATACAACCAATATTTAATAGTCCTATATATTGCATAATGTACATACTTATGATTTGATTGAATAAATTTGATTTGAAATTAAAGAACTACTGGTACTAGGCAAATCGTCGATAGATTCTTCACTTATATCTACTTCAGCAGATGATTCAGCCAAATTAAAAAGTTTGCGGCTTTTTAAAAAATGCATCAATTTTTGATAACTTCTTTCTTTCGACCTCTTTTGCTTGTAACCGTTTCCACTTTTGTGCTTCACTATATTTTCTACTAGTTGCGCTCATTTTCACAGTTCAACGTATTACACTGTATGCTGTTGCAATTTCAAACAGAACTAAAGAATAAATTCATTTGGAAAATATCATACCTCAGACTAACGTTTGTTTTATAAGTTCAAAGATCGCATGGTCAATTGAAAATTCTGCGAACTTAAGTTATAAAGGTTGAGAAAAAGGATGTGTCTGTATTTACTATTCATGCATTATCCAAATGATACCGCCGTAGCCCTATCTGTACTCGCTTTTATGCTTATACCTGTTGTCGGTTACAGTATTGTATTGCCAATTTGTAAGAACTGATGGAACATTTAACAAACCAGATATGTGTATGCTTAAAATACAGCCATAAAATTAATGTGTTGCCGGACGAATGACGCATGTGATTGGTATTACACGTAAGAGTGCAAGAACAAAATTTGAAGAAAGAAGAATGAAATATAATGATTAAGTTCGACAAAAGTTAGGAAGTTAAAAATGAAACATGGTTAAGTGACTGCAGAGGTGTATAGAAAGTATACCGTGGGCCCTTTGGTGTGTAGATGATCGGTGACAAATTGTTTTTGAATTTTACTGGATAAGTAAGCCAGAAAGCCCAAGCACATGTGTATCGTTAAATTTATATTCACGTCGGTCGGGCATCGAATAATGAAATTCGATGAAAGGGTGATTAACTGATTTCACCTCCTTAATTCTAAAGAGGAAGCGGAAATTAACTGTAAGTAGTTTGAGCATTTTTTTGTTTATGATTTATAAATATGTATATGTGGAATTGTAAGCACAAGTTGTAAATCGTTAGTAGTTATTTTATATGAAAATAAGATTCCATTAAACAATTATTCTGTTGGATTATGACAGCGACAGAATTTGAGCATAATATATCAGATAGGAAGTTTGAAACTTCTTAACGAAAAGTATGCATATTAATTTTAAACACAAGCTCTATTTGTTGGATGTAATGCCAGTTAAACAGTGGAGATTTAGTATTTTTAATGAACTAATATTTCTTTACATAATACCTGGCCAGTTGGATGTTTATTTTTTTTTTTGAGATCAATGTACGTGTACTTATATTTCCAGAATTTAATCTTAATAGAGTTTAAGTTTAGGTCAAATTTTATTTGGAGTTATTTATAATATGGCTAAAAATAGATAGATGTAAAAAAATATCCAGCCACCTCAGTGATGATATATTTGTGAGAAAGCCCTCATTTTAAAAATTTCTTTAAGTTAACAAAAAGTTAAGGACTGTTTTTAAGGTAAAGCATGATGTGATACACTTTAGAAAACCTTTTCACACGTTTATTTTTATGATGTTTATCATATTTTTTTTCTAAAGAATCAACTGGTGTAGTAAGCCGGTTTCTGAAAATTGTTATGGGGTTGCCACACCTTCTAGACAAATCGAAATTGGTAACGCAATGTTACTTTTACCCGTAACACACTTTAGATTATAATTTTCACGGTAAGAAAATAAATTGCCTATACAAAATGCAAAGTCGTTAATTTTGAAACTTTTTATTATATATAACCATTCACAAAATTTTAAAATATATCTGTAAATATACCACTCACTTGTTTTTCAATAATCTTAGTACATTTTAAAAAAATACTAATAGCAATCTGTCACCATCAATCGCTCCACCTTACACAAACGTTTTATAGTACATAATATCATTTAAAAAAACATTTCAACAGAAACTATCATAATATAATAACAATATGATTTCAATTCAGAACTATTTTCTGTTTACACTTACCTAATACCTTAAACATTTCTATTTACAAAATCACTCAAAACTAATGGAAGTCAAAAAATTATATACTATGAATATTCACAGGTTAAGTACATAGTAGAAGAATACTTGTTTAATTAACTAATATACTTATTTCTTCAAAAATAAATTTCACGTGTATGTATATTTATTATAATTGTATAGGTAACTCTTTTATACTTAATTTAAAGGCAAGTAACAAAAGAACTAATTTCAACATGAAATTTTGTTCACACTTGGGATAGCAAACTTTAAACAGCACTAACATGTACTGGTTGTGGAACATCATCAGAGTTAATGGAATCTCCAAAAGCGCCCGATACAAGACTAACCTCTTGTTCTCGGTCACTGCCTGTTACATGCATTTCAAGACTATCATTTCCTAAACTATTTCTTTGCGGTGTTGGACTGCTTTTACTAGTTTTTGGTTTTTTACTAAGACCAGGTAATTTCGGCAAGTGTTTTAATGCACTACTGCCTGATCGCGTTCTTCCTTTTTCTGTATCTTCTTGTTCTTCTGTAATCGAGCCTAATGCACCTTCAGTAGAAGCTTCATCCACTTGAATTGGTATATCATCTGTATAACATACACAATGATCCACTAGTATTCACGCTAGTCTATATAATATGGGAAGATTAAAGGATTAAGGGTTATGGATAAGATGTACATAGATTGAAATGTACCTGGTAATTTTTTCGTCCTAAATGATGCATTTGTTATCATAGACTTTGAAATAATATGAGGTTGCTGTATAGATAGTTTTGCTGTAGGTGAACGATGTAAGAGGTTACGAACTGCATGTGCTACTAGTAATACGTCTAAAACAAAATACAAACTATTAAACATGGTAGTTAAAATAAAGGGAAACGATTCAAACATAGTAAAAATATATTGTTCAAAAATATGCAAAAAGCATAAAAACTGACATTTAAAGAGTTTGCAATCAATATTCAAACGAAGAAAGAACTCTTCGATTCTATTTAGTACTTTCTATACAATGGTGTCAGTCCTAAAATATTGTCAGACCTTTACGGTCCGAATCATGATTACAAATACGTGAGTATCAAAACTTATAGTTAAAGAACACAAAATCGTCCCAAAAACATATATTATTTAATAAAGGATTTGTTTGCTATTTGCTACATGTTTCAGGCTGACAAATCTGCGCCCAGCATCAGGCAATAAAATTAATTAAAAGCTAACACATCAACAATTGTAAGACAAAAAACAAGAACTGTAAAAACGACACGGTCCCTAAAATGGGAAAGTCAGGTTGAAATACACATTCCTTCAATACTCATTGAGGAGAAAAATTGTTTTAAACACTAAGTAGAGCATTACCAAACATTTAAAATATTTCAAATGTTGAACCTTTCATGGGGTGTAACTGCATTAAACACGAAAAATAATAAAATAACGAAGAGATAAAATTAATATCTGCCGCTATGGTCAAGTAAGGGCTAGACCAGATGTGGACAAGTAACTAATTCAAATAAACAATAATAGATTATAAAGTTATGTTAACATGAATTCATAAATTTTGATAGTTTCATTGTCATACTGTTAGAATCAAAGTCTGTAAACTCATTCAAACAATTATAATCGAACGGTCTTTTTATTTCCAATATTTCTAGAAAATTCAACTTATAACTATTATTTAAAATATGTAAAATTTCGTATTTATTGTCTGAAAAAATATGATTTACTGTTAACGATATGTAAAGTCCGTTATTAGTCACATTATTAGAAATTTCGGTTGTGAAGGGTATGTAGAGCTTTTTAGATTAGCACAGAATGGAAAAGAAGTTAGAGCTGCGTCAAACCGACCTTAAGTAAGGTCGAAAACAAAATGATGATGATGATATGTAAAGAAAAAAAAGATTTATTTTGAGAGAGAGATATGTCAACACGATATTTGTTAATTAAGGATTTGTGTCAAGTAAACCTTTGATCAAAACTATGGCCAATCTGGCCAATATAATAAGAATTACAAGTATCACAAAATAGTTTATAAACGTCAGAATTCTGCAAAATGTTTAATTTATTGTTAATAGCTATGTGTTTTATAATATTTAGTTCTTTATGAAAATCTGTTTTGTTGAGAGGAGTGAGAAGTAAACGCATAAAGAGGGATCTGAAACTAGCAAGTTTATGGGAAAGAGAATGGAATGATTCAAGCGGAACCACATCATCTGTCGACATAAGTTTTCTAAAAATATTACAATTAATTTTAAAAGGCATAATTGTAAGATAAAGATCAAGGAATGTTATAACGTTAGCCTTGGTGTTGTGTACATAGTATAATGTATACAAGTTACCACTGCTTTATAGATATTATAGTTGCTAAGCAACGATTTGTTATGAAAGAGAATCAGAACAGAATAGAAAATTCTTAACAGGACTAGAGTTTCATTCCAATATTAATCTCTTTTGATCTTTGACGGTGAGTGCAAATCACATAATGGCAACTGTAGATAATTTGAAAAGAAAAAGGAAGGTGCTCCAGACCAATACAACAAAAGTGATAAATGATCTGTAAGGCGAAAATTTGACCAGAACACAAATACAACGGAAATTGAAGAGCTTAGAAAGGCCAAAAGAAAAATTAGAATTCTTAGATAACGATATCTTTGACAACATCATAAATAGTGCAGAGCAAGGTTCTTGTGAAGAAGAACAAGAAAAGTTTAAGGATATTGGAAAACATTACTAAAGCTAAAATTGGAGCTGAAGAAAGAAAGAGAAAATGATCTAACACAACTGAAATTAACAAAGGTTCTTCTGATCTAACCGTATCCAATACCAAAACACTCAAATTACCCAAGCTCAGCTTAGAGAAGTTCGACTTATCACCTAGTAATTGGTTTTCGTTCTGGGCACAATTCAAGAAGGTTCACGAGGAAACAATTTACAGGGAAGTAAAATTTCAATATTTGCATATGTCTCTTGTAGGTGCTCCAAAAACTTAAATGACTCTTACCCCAATACTGCTGATAGTTATGACAACGCAATAAAACATATTCAGAAACCAACCCTCTATAGTAGAATTGTATGATCGTGCTAGATCTACGATTCGTAGTTTAGAAATATTAGGTATAACTAGTGAAATGGCGGCTACTTTAACACTGATTAATGGAGACTGCATTCCTTTAGAGAGCTTAAAATTATGGGAACGGCGAGAAGTTCCACTTAATGAAAACCGACTAAATGGTCTAATTCTACTTCTAGATAAGGAAGCAAAAACACATGAACGACTGAAGGAAGTGGACGTTCAAGGTCTGCATTATCTACCATGGTGGCTCTGGTATCGACTAAAAACAGTCAGGAACACAGGAGTAAAGACTATAAGGTAGAGGTAGTTATAGCTAAGCGTAAAGAAATTGTTAAATCTGCTAAATTGTGTTTTGCTTTGTTACGTTCAATTACCGCCGGTGAATTAAAAACTACATAGATTGCGTTGCTACTCTTCCATACGTCAATAACATCCTATATATTTTACCTGTTTATAATAAATACGCTTGCGAATAATTTTCAACTTTCAATCTATCCACTCTAAACGACGAGTTTACACTATAAATTCCATAGTTGGTACCTTGTTTTGAGTATCCGTTAACTGGCTACACATTACTATAGCATAAAATTAATCCCTATACTGCTACGACCAAAAGACTCGTTGAAATAGTGTATTCTATTATTTGATAAAGCTTGAGTCGAGTTTCCTAATCTCTTTTTTGGTATGTTAATAACGCGAGGATCGAAGCTCGAATTCTTGTTATTTAAACAATTTCCATTTGATTCTGCAGTTCGTCCTTATATGTATTTTCTAAATTACTTACTTCAAGAGCGATGCACGTGTTTTTATAAGAAGTGTAGATCTTGACTGCATCGGTGAGTTATCCTCCATTATTAATTTTTATTTTATTTTATTATTATCCGATGGCTGGTAAGATAAATATCCCGACACATGCATGTGACGTTTTCTTTTTTTAACATACCAAGGGATAAACCCAATTCGCATCGTGCTGATGAACAAAACACGTTTTTTTTAAAAACCCACTTCGAAATTAGATACGCTAATGTTTCTTATGATAAAATCCTAACTAGAAAGGTTTCTACATTTAATGCTTTTTTTTACTTAACCCATCTGCTTATACGAAAGTATCAGCATTATTCTTTTTGCTGGTTAGATTTATTGCATGTTAGCTACAAAGTGCACACTTTGTGGAACAATTATTGAATTTGTCCATAGAGTAAAATTACTTTTTTATAAATAGTAATTTTAATTTTTATTTGCAGTTTAGATAGAAATTTTTATTTTTTTTACTGTAAATAGAAAATCGTTGGCGATGTATTTTTTGTGTTGCTAGGAATCCCTCCCTCTCCGCATTGGTAGTTAGTCCAGCATTTCTATCTGACCCGTATGCTGCATAACATAGCAGCTTGTTTGAGTCTAGGCCACTCAATTAGAAAGTGTAGAGTAAGAATTTCTTGTAACTTATGTAGCAGTTATATTTTTTAAAATCAACTTTATTTACGTTTCGATCCATGACCTAGGATCGTTGTCAAAATAATAAAAACTTCAAGTTTGACATTTATGACATAAATTGAAGGTGACTTTGATTTATTGATGTTCGAAATATTTGGTTTGAGTACACTAAGCAAAAATTTTTAAAGTTTAAAATATAAGTGGTTTAATTCCCAAAGAAAATTAAGAAGAATACTAAACAAACCACAACAAACATACAGGGAGTATTTATGTAGCAGACGGCATCTTAGTCTGACACTTCAATAAATAAATCAGTGATTTTATTTGCGGGGCAACATTCAAACGAAAAGATTACCCTACAAACACTCTTAGTCAAAATGAACAATCAAATAGTTCGCATCATGTTGGATTCGGGTAGTCATCGTAGTTACGTGACGGATAGACTTTGTAGGGCTTATAAAAACATGGATCCGAGATATTTAGTCACATGCTGTTTCTGTGGGCACGTTTCAGAAGTCTTAATACATAATGTTTTTGATGTTACACTTCAAAGCATAGATGGACGTAGTGAATTTCAATTAGAGTGCTTCATCAACATAAGATTTGTGAAAATGTACCGAATTATTCATTCTTCTTAATCTTGTTTGGGTATTAAACCACCTGAATCTAGGTGAAATAAAACATAAAATTAGAAAACAATAGAAGGGAAGCTAGCTCAGAATATAAATAAGTGCAGATACATGTCCAACCAGTTTTGAGATGAAGATCCAATAAAGATGATGATGAAGCATATTAACAACCCCTGTAAAACAGCATTGGTATCTGACAAGTGTAAACCCGCAATAAGGTTACCTCACAACCATATACAATCTCCGTTAAACAGTATTGGTATCTGACAAGTGTAAACCCGCCATAGGGTCGCCTCAGATCCATATACAACCTTCATAGAACAACATTGGTATCTGACAAGTGTAAACCCACCATAAGGTTACCTCAGAACAATGTTAAAATCTACCAAAGAGGTAGCCTAAATCATAATGATTTCCCCTTCAAAATAAATATAAAAAACGACTACTTAAGCCTTTTAATAATGCAATTGCACACTTCTTTAATAACCATCCTCTAAATTGTATAAATAGAAACATGTTAAAAATGTTTTCCAATTCCCAAGTTATTGAATTTTACAATAAAAATTAATCAGCTGATTTCACGTTAAGCGTATTGGCTACCTAAAAAAGTCGGTCCCAGGCCGTAACACAAATTGAAGGCAATTATTCATTTAAACTTTAAAAATTTTGCTTAGTGTACTCAAACCAAATATTTCAAACATCAATAAATCAAAGTCACCTTCAATTTGTGTCATAAATGTCAAACTTGAAGTTTTTATTATTTTGAAAACGATCCTAGGTTATGGATCGAAACGTTAATAAAGATAATTTTAAAAACTATGAGTGGTTTAATACCCAAACAAGATTAAGAAGAATACTAAACAAACCACAACAAACATACAGGAATTATTCATTCCTATCTCGATACTTAACTGCTATGGGTATTGATATCTTTTAAGACAATGTAAATAGACCAATTGATGTATTATTAGGGGCGGATGTATTAGCTAAATTTGTCATTGGCGTTAGATCGGTTGATTCTTTGTTAGCATTTGAAACCAGATTAGGATGGTGTTTGGTTGGTACTATTCAGAATGATATACAATAATCAAATATGTTAAACGTCGTATCAACAATGTTAAATTGTATACTGCCGAATCTTTGGGAACTGGAACCTCTTGGAATTGAGAATCCTTCGACGAGTAGAAATGAAACAATTAAATGTATTGAATGATGGTGAAGAATGCATGTGTTGCAATGTGCTCTGTAAATAAATTAAAAATTTGATGGAATAACTTAAAATAATAAATTGAAATAGTGTTCAGTAATATAAAAAACGGTGTAGAATTTAAGTGGACAACTTTTTAAAACTGATTAAGAAGAGTTGTGATGTAAAATTGCCTAAAAGTGCTGAAAAATTAAGGAATACTTTTAATCAAATGAACTTTGCTTCATGTGCTAATTATCTTGCAGTCTGGTTTTGTGTTATCTATATGACAACAAACATAAACAATAAACACAGGTCTGGATTATAAATTTTGTGTTAAATTGTTACAATGTTGTTCTTGTTACAGGAGGCTTATAGCAAATTTTTCAGATTATTTCCAGACCTCTGAGCAACTTAACAAAAAAGAAATGTTTGGAAATGGGGTGATGAAGAACAGGATGCTTTTGAAACTTTAAGGAAATTGTTGGTATGCACTCCAATTTTGGGTCAAGCTAATCCTTCACAACCTTTCATTATTCGTACAGATGCAAGCAATTATGCACTGGGTGCAGTATTATTACAGGGTGAGCGAGAAAGCGAGCATCCAAGTGAGTATGTGAGTCGTTTATTGTCTCCCGCCAAAATGAATTATTCTACTACCAAACACGAAGCGTTAGCTGTAGTTTTTGCTTTAGAGAAGTTTCGTGGATATATATAGAAGGGTCTAAAATTATTCTTTCGACTGATCATCAACCGTTGAAGTGGTTGTTTTCGCCGAAATCACCATGAGGCCGTTTAGCCAGATGGGTTGTATAAATCCAGAGCTTTCACCTACAAATAGAATATTTATCAGGAAAAAAGAATGTGGTAGCAGACACGTTATCCCGTCCACGGTGTAGTGATTGACGTGGTTGTTTTCGCTGAAAACACCATCGGGCTGTTTAGCCAGATGGGATTTACAAGTCCTGAACTTTAACCTACAGTGAATTTACATTTCCAATGCTCCACCCGAAGGTACTACATTGGCCAGAAGGCGAGTTTTGTGTTGCTTGGAAATTTTTAGAATTTTGCCGAACCCTTGCCGTTCCAGACAAGGTAGGGATCTTTAATGTGCGTGACAACACTCGCACACGGGACCTCCATTTAACCTCTCATCCGAACGAGGGCGTAATTTTTGTGAAAAATGCTTACCTGCCATTTTTCAAGCAGTCGGCCGTGTCGGGATTCGAACCCGGGACCTTGGGATCCGTAGTCTTACGCTTACTACATTGATCCACGGCGACACCTACTTTAACCTACAAATAGAATATTTACCAAGAAAGAAGAATGTGGTAGCACACACGTTATCCCGTCCACAGTGTAGTGATGCTCAAAATATTAAATATGAGCTTTGCACTATATGTTGATTTTCCGAAAAAATCTGCTTGTGAAATTCTTAACGAACAATTGAAAGATCCAGATATTTAAAAAATTATTGATAGTTTTGAAAATTTAGCTGATAATATTGCAAATTGGACAGAGAAAGGCTATTTAATGTCCGATGGAATTTTATTTATTTTGTTATCCACGTGAAGATGATGCTGATGAAGTTCAGCAGGTAGTACCGGTTCATCTAAGAGAAAATGTGTTACAAATGTACCATGATGATCCTACTGCAGGGCACTATGGTGCTGAAAGAACATTTTTAAAAATCTCTAAACGTTATTATTTTCCTGGAATGAGAAAATTCATTACTGATTATGTTAAAAGTTGTTTGAAATGTCAAAGATATAAAGTTTAAATCAGAAACCTGCAGGGTTAGTTACAACACCCGCTTATGCGCAGCGATTTGAAACAATTGCTAGAATTATTTGGTCCAATACCTGAAGCGATAGGTGGTGAAAAGTGAATATTTTTGGTAGAAGATGCTGCTACTAAATGGGTTGAACTATTCCCACTTAAAGTGGTGTCTGCAGAAAATTCTGCAAAAAATTTTAATAGAAGAAATTGGTATGCATTATGGCATACCTAGGAAAGTTATTAGTGATAATGGAACACAATTTATTAGTGCCGTCATGCAAAAAGTATGTTTTTGTTTGGGTATTAAGCAATGTTTAATTCCTTTATACCATCCTGAAGCAAATATGTCCGAAAAGAAAAACCAGGATTTGAAACCTAGATTAGCAATTTTGGTTGCCGATAAACATAAAACGTGGTGTGAAAAACTTCCTGTTATTCGTTTCGCATTGAATACTACATTTTGTGAATCAACTGGTTATACACCAGCTTATTTAGTGTTTCTTGTGATTTACGAACATTAGATGATGTAACGAATAATTTTCGACATGCAGTTGTCAGAAAATTTTGTACCACAAATAACGCCGTACTTATAAAGATTGGCAATTAATCTAACTAAGGCTCGGGATAATAACGAAAAGGAAAAATTAAAAAGCAAGAAGTATGCCAATTTGCACAGAAAAGAATCTCCTAGTTACAATGTTGGCGAGAAGGTACTAGTGAATTTGCATACACTTAGTACCGTTAGTACACTTAGTATCATATATCTGCGCTTATACCATTTAAAGGAAATTCGTAAGTTAGTCCAAAACTTCCTATTAAAAGAAGAGGTCGGCCAAAACAAAAAATTGGTTGTTGCCAACACTAGTGTGAGTGTATAACCCCACATTCAGTGTCGTGTGCCTCGTCTCGTTGTCACACCCTCTTGGCACGATCAGTTGTCCATAGTGCGCTGTTGTGTTTACATCGTGGAGCTCCCAAACCTGTATCGAAACCGATATTGTTAGATATTTTTCCAATCCAATGTTTATATTTATTGTTTAGTATTGCGCTTATGCGCCACTTCCATGTTTTGTATTTAAAAACCGTTTAACCTCACTTTACCTTTTTGTATGTTTACGTCAACACGTCAAGCCGTGTTGAAGCTTGTTATCTTTAAATATACTTTACATCTCAAATAGTTGCTCTCTTATGGTAATTTTCTACAATTTCTGGTTCTTCGTACACGAATTTGATAACCATCTTTACGAAATACATCCATTGCTGCAAACTAATAAAACACTTCAATCAACGATTATTCTGCACAAGGTTACAATCGACCAGTTAAATAGTCAAATCACAAGCAACATTCAACGCAGAAGTCGATTACGGCACAACTGGCTCATCGCACATCATGTAAACAGGTCGTATATCGCTTTCATTTTTTATCCCTTATAATAACAATAATACGTTACCTTCGTAGATCCTTGACCTGTACGTTAAAATTATCTTTGCTTCCTTAAACTTAAGATTACTTGCAAACAGAAAACATACATTGTATTTTAATTAATTTACTAACAATTACAAGAACGCTTTATATAATATACTTCAAATATTTATTTGCATGCATGCTTGCTTACACGTAAATCGTATTGATTATCTTATTTACAATGTCACAAGAACTTTCAGTTTTAACACAAAAACGCACTACCATTAAAAGCAAACTTATTACATTTAAAAACTTCATAAAATTATTACCTGACGCTGCTTGTCCTATTTCACCCGATGCTAAAAATTCGATGCAAATTGATGCTATACAACTTGAAATTCGCGTTACGCTAGCGGAAGAATTACTTTCGAAATATGATGCTGTTCACCCGGAAAGTATAGAGGTTGATACAGAAGCAAACTTGCAATTGCACTGTAATGACTATACAGAGTTTGAAAATAACTACTCTGAAAGCCTTGCCAAAGCTAAATCTTTACTTAAAATTCTTAATCTTGCTTTGACTTGTGAGGTACAATCAAACGCTAGTAACGATTCTAATAACTCTGAGCGCCTTATGCCAATATTATCTCCGCAACTATCTTCGAATATAAACCATGTTCAAGATAATGTGCAAACAATTAACCCTTTTACTCGTGAATTAACACAAAACCAAAACAACGTACCGCAGCAAAACTGCAAAACTCGCTCAAGCTTGGTTAAACTAGCAATGTTGCAGATGAAAACTTTCTACGGTGATCCACAAACTTTCTTAAGCTTCTTTGAAAGCTTTAAATCGCTGGTTCACAACAACGACGCCATTGATGACGTCACACGTTTTCTATACCTTAAATCTGTCTTAGGCAACGAACCTTCTAAAATAATAGAATCGCTAGATGTAATTCCAGCAAACGACCTTGTCGCATTAAACTTACTTGAAAGGCGATATAAAAATACGAGATTTCTTATCCACTCTCACATAAAGGGAATATTCGAATTTCCTAAAATAATGAAAGAATCTGCCTCATCTATTAGGAAACTTGCTGATTCGATTCAAGCTCACTTGAGAGCACTTCAATCACTAGGCGAACCAATTGATTCTTGTGTCAGCTTTATTCAATATCTCATAACGAACAAACTTGATTACAACACTAAACGCGAATGGGAGATTGAATTTTCTAAACTTGATGTTGCACCTTCCACATACACGTTAATTGACTTCTTAGAGAAACGCGCTAGATTACTTGAAAAGATAGATAAACCTCATAAACAGGCAGAATCAACCATACAGCTGCATCACGCACGTAGCCATAAACAAGGCAAACCACAATATAACTTGAACAAACAGTCATTCGTTCATGTCGTGTCTAAACAACACTCTACTTTGGAACATAACTGTTCTCTATGCAAATCTAACTACAGATTAATGCACTGTCCTACGTTCTTGGAATTATCACCACAATTGTATGTACAAATTGTTTACGCAGTGGTCATCTTATACTTAACTGCAAATCAGGTAACTGTAGAACTTGCAATAAAAGACATTCAACGCTTCTACATGATCCCGATTCAAAACTACCTGACTCTAATTTGCCAACGCATGGCACGCAACTTGCAAATCCTACTTCGCAACCCATAACTTCATCTCTCTCAGCTCGTACTTCTACCGCAGGTAATTTTATACAAATCCTTCCAACTGCTATCGTGTATGTTGAGGATACCTTTGGAAAACCACATAAATGTGTTGCGCTCTTAGACTCTGGATCTATGAGATCATACATGACAGTTTCGCTATGTAATAAATTAAAGCTGCCGACAATGCAGGCAAATATTCCCATATCAGGAATTAATCGATCTAAATGCCACGTATCTGAAACAGTACTCGCAAAAATCAGATCGCTTAACACTGACTTCTCGTCTGACACAAACTTTCTGAAAATACCTGAAAATACAAATCTTGCAAATCCTGATTACCAAAACAAAACAAAACGAAAGTCGACTTATTGCTTGGCGTAGATATCTTCTGGCGAATACTATCACCTGATCAACCACTAGCTACACAGTATCCTTATCTTTGGAATACCAGGTTGGGTTATGTTGTTACAGAAGAATTCCCATTGAAAGTTCAGCAACCCGCCACTTCATGCTTTCTTACGACTCTTTATTTATTATGTCAGCTCACAAAATTCTGGGAACTTGAAAATGTCTCGTCAATGAAGCCTCTCTCACTTGAAGAGCAGCAGTGTGAGTCACACTTTACTCAGACTCATACTCGCAATCCAGACAGTAGTTTTACTGTTTCCATTCCTTTAAGCTCTTGTCCAAGCGTATTAGGCCAATCTAGGCAAAATGCACTTAAACAATTTCTTTCACTAGAGAAATGACTCGAATCAAACTCTAAACTCAAATCGATGTATTCAGACTTTATGAGCGAGTATGAGAGACTAGGTCATATGACTCAGGTAAAATATCCCGATGATGCTCCTTTTCAATATTATATTCCTCACCATGCCGTTCATAAAGAATCTAGCTTAACAACTAAACTTAGAGTTGTTTTCAACTCCAGCAGTTCCACTTCTACAGGTATCTCCTTCAACGATATACAGCTTAATGGCCCTGTCCTTCAAGATAACTTGTTTTGTATTCTACTACGATTTCTACGCTTCAAATATATACTCACCAGTGATTGCGTTAAAATGTACCAATCAGTCTTTATTGAAAAATCACAACGTTCGCTCCAGAGAATATTTTGGAGACCCGAATCATCTAAACCATTAGAAGTTTATGAATTATGTACAGTCACCTATGGTGAAAAATCATCAAGTTTTCTTGCAATAAGGTGTCTCTTTGAACTTGCAAATCAGTGTGAAATTGATCACCCCAAAATATCAAAAATAATTCGCAACGATATGTATTGTGATGACTTACTCACTAGCTGTGCGAACTTTGAAGTTGCTAAATATGTATCTACCAATCTAACAAACATACTGCGCTCTGGCGGTTTTGTACTCCGTAAATGGAACTCGAACCATCCCGATATCCTATTTGACTTTCTTTCGCCTGATATTCGCAATAATATCTTGAAATTTGGTCCTAACGAAAACTCAAAAAGCTTAGGTTTACTCTATAATAGTTATTCAGATCAACTATTCTTTGAAATTACTGTCTTCGAGAAAATCTATAAAATGACTACAAAACGAACAATTCTATCTTATATATCTATGATTTTCGACCCTCTAGGATTGCTGTGCCCAGTTACGGTGACTGCTAGAATCTTAATGCAGCAGTTATGGCTTAACAATGCACCCTGGGACCAGACCCTACCGCTTGCACTACAATCACAATGGCAGCTCTTCTGTCAAAATCTGTACTTATTAAACAGCCTTCGCATACCAAGGCAAGCCATTTGTACTTCCTTTGAATCCGTTGAAATACATGCGTTTTCTGATGGCAGCAAGGTTGCTTATGGAACATGTGCATATCTCAGATCATTTAATGACTCTGGCCAAATCACTGTTAATCTTTTATGTTAAAGACAAGAGTCGCCCCTCTCAAGTCGATAACGATCCCAAAATTAGAACTTTGTGGAGCATTGCTAATGGCTCAATTACTTATTGGATTAACTCCACTATTGCTATGAAGTGGATCAATACTGAACCACACTCCCTGGAGACATTTGTGGCCAACAGAGTTTCACAAATTCAGTCGCTTACTTGCACATCTTCATTGAAGTATGTCCCAAGCGAACTAAATCCTGCTCACTTAGTTACTCATGGGATATCTGCCACTAAACTGTTTGAACTCACTCTTTGGTGGAACGGACCTGACTTCTTATCAAGGTCTGATGGAGAACTTCACACCTTTACTGTTTTCTAGTCTGACAAAATTATAAATAGAACCAAATCTTATTGTCTCAGATGTATCTATTACTTCACATGTATCATGCATAGCATTTGAGCGATACTCAAGCTTGCACAAACTTCTAAGATTCATAAGTAACTGTCGCTCTTCTGTGCAAGATAGAATATTCATAAACCTAACTGTACTGGAGCTTCAGAACTCTCTCATTCAATTAGGTAGATTGTTTCAAACGAAATCTTATCCTACTGAAATCGAACTTTTA
This sequence comes from Platerodrilus igneus, assembly GCA_036346225.1. Taxonomy (NCBI): domain Eukaryota; kingdom Metazoa; phylum Arthropoda; class Insecta; order Coleoptera; family Lycidae; genus Platerodrilus; species Platerodrilus igneus. The sequence continues at coordinate 10,952,158 of JARFIW010001171.1, read as the reverse complement.
TCTAACAACAAGACCCTACCTAAAAGAAGTCTGTTAAAGCTAAACCCCTTTTTTGATACTACTTTGAAAGTATTGAGAGTAGGAGGTAGACTTGAAAATTCAACTTTCGCTCACGATAAAAAACATCCAATTTTAATCTCATCGAAACATGCCTTCGCTAAATTATTATTTCAAGCAGAGCATATACAATTATGCCATGCTGGTCCTTCGCTTCTTCTCAACTCCATTAGAGAGCAATGTTGGCCTGTAAACGGTCGCAATCTTGCCAAACAAACTACTTTTCAGTGTATACCTTGCTTTCGCACTCGACCCAGGAATACTCACAATCTTATGGGGGACCTCCCAACGGATAAGCTAAGTATTCAATTCCCATTTGCAGTTGTAGGGACTGACTATTGTGGCCCATTCACTATTAAGGATAAAGCTAATCGAGGTTGGAAACCTGTAAAATGTTACATATGCCTATTTGTGTGCTTCAGCACAAAGGCCATGCACCTAGAGCCTGTAACAGACTTGTCTAGTGAGTCCTTCATGCTGTCTAAGACGCTTTGCTTCTAGGCACGGAATGCCCAGTAAAATCTATTCAGACAACGGTCACAACTATTGTGGAGCGAAATCCATGCTAGATGACCTCGGTAAATTCTTAGTGAACAACCATCAAGACTTAATGCAGTTGTCCGTGCATGAAAATTTTAATTGGATATTTTTACCACCTTATTCACCATGCTTGGGTGGATTATGGGAGACGTGTCAAATCTATGAAAACACATTTAAAAAGAGTACTTGGTAATGCAACATTAACACTAGAACACTTTTTAACAGTACTAACTCAAATTGAGGGAGTCCTTAATTCTAGGCCCTTGCATCCTCTTTCCTCCCACCCAAACGATTAGCTTGCTTTAACATCTAGTCGCTTTTTAATCGGCCGCTCAATCACTACTGTGCCAGATGTCGACGTTATTCATATTCAGTTAAATCGATTGTCTTGCTTCTAAAGAATACAGCAAATTCTTCAACATTTTTGGATCCGCTGGTCACAAGAGTATGTTTCGGAACTCCAAGTTCGCACCAGATGGCAAACAAGGGGATCCAACATAGAAGAGAACACCCTAGTGCACATAAAAGACATTAATCTACCTCCTACCAAGTGGAGACGGAAGAGTAGTGCAAGCTATCCGAGGCAATGATGGTATCGTACGTGTGGTAAGACTTCGCACCAGCACCGGTGAAACCACAAGGGCTATCTCCAAGGTCTGCCCACTTCCAGTGAACTCAGATTCAAAGATACTAACATGCGCTTAGTTGTGCAATTATATTACTTAGTTTGTATTCATTTTTTTTTCCACTTGGATGGATCTGAATCCTTCCAACGGGGGGGCTATGTTAAATATTTTTCCAATCCGATGTTTATATTTATTGTTTAGTATTGCGCTTATGCGCCACTTCCATGTTTTGTATTTAAAAACCATTTAACCTCACTTTACCTTTTTGTATGTTTACGTCAACACGTCAAGCCGTGTTGAAGCTTGTTATCTTTAAATATACTTTACATCTCAAATAGTTTCTACAGATATAATGTATTGTTAACCAACAGTGATTATCTTAAGCATGTTACATTAAATTGTGTGCTTATTTTGGTTGTGTTATTAAATGTTTTCTCATTCATATAGCATAAATCTCAATGTTTTAATTCTAACCTCATTAAAAGAACCTTAACGATGGAATACACCACCCACCTCCGTCACAAATCTTATTGTATTTAATACTAAATTTATAACACCTACCAGTGTATGATTCGTACAAAGCGCGCTGGGTCACATCATGTAAAGCACGTGATGCTCCAGATGTACCTCTTTCTAACATGTGATAAACTGCATGTAACAGTTCCAACAACAATGGACTGGAAACTACCAACCGCTGTACCTTTGTGAAATCATTGAAACTATCACTATCCATAGAACCCCTTGAATAATTACTAGAGCTCATATTGAAGCCTTGCCCGACTAACCTAAAATTAAAATAATTTTGAATTGCACTCACTAGTTATTACAAACCTTGAAATAACTTTGACCGAATATTCAAGTCCTTGTGTTACAACTTTAGAAATTTGTTGATTATACAGAAATATTAGAGCAGCTACCACACGTTGTCTATTTTGCGCATTCAGGTTTTCAACTTGTGGTAAAGGTCCCCAACTTACTAATTTGCTATTACATTCCTCCCAACGCCGTAGAGAATTTTCAGCAATAAAAGCAGGTTCTAGCATCGTTGAATCGTGATATATCGAAGATTGTGCTATACTTGGCACTCGGAATGATACTACATGAGGCTGACCTTTATTATCAACCACCTGTTATCAATGTTCATGATTTTTAATAACTGTATATAATTCATGTGCTTACCTCAAGATTGTAAATACTAACAAGTAACGTTCTAATGCTAGGAAAATCTTTTGGATCTGCAAGATGTAAGCAAACTAATACTGGAATATATTGTAATACAAACTGCCTCAAATGAGGTTCACCAGTTCTATAAAAACTAAAAAACTGTTGGCACACTTTTGCTATAAACTATAAAAAAAGGTGTTTAGAGAAAACAATCAAAACTGAAACAACTTACATTATCAGTTTTTGTTTTGTGGGGCTCCTCAAAAAAGCTGTAAAGAGCCATAATTACTTCATAATTATGCTCTTGCTCTGAAGCATATGTATGTATTTCACTTTCTGTAAGTGCCTCATATTCTTCAATCCAATCAGTTATTAAAATATCAGCCATAATTACTTCCTAAGAATGAAATATTTTAAGGTTATCTTGTCATTTTAATGAAAAAAATTATATTGCGAAGCCAGCGTTTGTAATGGTATGGACCGTAATTAATAACAAATTAATCTATATTTTGATCATTTTTTGTGGTTAATGTCTAAAATCTAAGGTAAATGGTGCAAAATATGTTAGAATCATTTTAATAACATCTACTAAAACTACAATGTTGATAAAATAGATTTCCATAAAATGAGGGAATGGGGAACGATTTGAATTTAAAATAATTGTTATTTAAATATACCATTATAATACTTCTATATTATATACGAATTGTGTTAAATCACTAGTTGTTTACAATACAATCAATAACTTAAAAGGTTTCCTTCGTTTATTATTTAGACGATTGTCTACAAGTTGCTGAAATTATAATTAAGACGATATTATTATCTCAAGGTAAAATACAAGTTCCGGGCAATTTTTTATAATGATGTACTTCGGATTATGACCTAACACATGATTTCCTAGTGTAGGACGTTTAACTAACATTTTTAATACCAGTGAGATGTTATTCTAATTAAGATAATACGCGACGGATATTTTTTGTTTAACCTATCTAATTTAAGGATTTAGAAAGTTCGTTAAAATTGAACCCCAAAGATTCATTGAATATTTCAACAAATACCAAACAAATTTGAATAAGCTTAAGATATAAATTAACAAAGAAATTTTATAATTTATTGCGGGCTGGTGAGGGGGAGTAGTGTTACGATGTGATACTATATAATCCAGCTATGTTGCGTAAATGCGCAATTGAATAATAATTCCCAAAGAAAGACAATTACCATAAAAGTAAATAGTTTAATAATTTAATAAAACCAACAAAATGAGAATTAAACTTTAGAAAATAGAGTTAAATTCCATTTGGGTAATTTCACAACGAAACGGAATATTGGATTTAATTAAATACAATTAAAAGGAATTTGCTTCTCAGTTAATTGTATAGTTTTTACTTATTACAAGTAGCATTTTTTGCGACTTATCGTTTTAATATTGTTAAGTACACTTTTGATGATTGTTAATTATGCTTGGGCGTGATGGCGTAGCTATGGTAATGTGATGGTAAAGTCTTTAGTAGCGAGAGGTGGTACTTAACTCAGGTCCTAGGGATCTAGAATCGAATGGAATAACAACATGACGAAATCAACAACAATATTTAATGAACAATAAATATACTTAAAGCTAAATGACATGTAACAAAAAGCAAAGCAGTAAAAGAGTTAAGGAATTACTTACGTGACCATCTGTACTAAAATGTTTCAGTAAGCATAAAAGATTAAGTTACCATTCTGATGGTTGGCTCTGAGCCGACTTGCTCCAGAGCAGTGGATGAACTAGGATCATACACAGACTGATTGACTGACTGACTAACTGGTGCTTTGTCTTTTATAACTGCTGATAACAAGGGATGGGTTTTCTGCCGAAGGTTGTGGCAGGCGATAAAAGTGTATGTTTAATGGTGGTAAGCCAAAACTTCCCTGAGTTCTAGGACATCTGCAGGAAACCTAATTGTGGTTGTTACAAATTAAAGACATGACTAAAAGATTAAATATACAAATAGATAAGTGTGGTGAGGTAATTTCAAGAACATGACATTTGATAAACATGATGCAAGTTTTCTTAGAACAAAGGATGTGCGGCTTACTGATTTTGTTACAATGTAATATTTTAAAAGTAATCTAAAATAATGGCTCGCCATATACAACAATATCCATGACCGTTAGATTTTTGCGAGCTGCGATAATAGAGAAAAAAGTATTGTGACATCATAAATGAATTCTATAGCCTTATTTAACTAAGCTGAGAAAAATTACCATGGATTTGTTACATGCCGAAAATCGGCTATGTATCATATTTAGATTAAGTATAAATATGTGAGTGAATTCCCGCCACTATTTTAAAATAGACATGTTCGTTTCCGTCATTTCCGACAGTTGCGTTTGCGCAAAAGATTGCGGAGGCGTGCAGTGATGAACAAGTTCGCGGTTTGCGACACGACAAGACATGATTATTATTAGCCACGGGACGTCAAACGGTAACGTTTACCTGCGTCGTAGTGCTGTCTTTTCTTTTTTAGGATGTAGGTTCCTCTATCGTATCTCTACCTTGTATCGTTCCCTCTACCTGTATCCTTGCCGCTTCCCTACAAACGAAATGGGAAGACGAACAAATTTGGATCAACCATGGCGTGACGCTACCCATCGTAAAACAACAAGGAGAGGCCCTGAGATTAACTGCAAGGCGCGTTTTAAGTAAGTACTTCGCTTTATTTACATTTTAAAGTGGAAATTGTATCATTGTAAACGTGTTTGGTATGTGATACAATTTGACATGTAATTATGTCATTATTGTGCAATATTGTGAAACGTGGATCGTATCAGTGTTGCCAACTGTTACTGCTACAGCTGGCAACACTGATACAATCCACGTTTCACAATATTGCATACTAATGACATAATTACGTTTCAAATTGTATCACATACTAAACACGTTTACGATTATACAATTTGCACTTTAAAATGTAAATAAAGCGAAGTACTCACTTAAAACGCGTCTTGCAGTTAATCTCAAGGCCTCTCCTTGTTTTAGGGTGGGTTGCGTCACGCCATGGTTGATCCAAATTTGTTCGTCTTCCTCTTTCGTTTGTAGGGGAGCGGCAAGGATACAGGTAGAGGCAACGATACAAGGTAGAGATACGATAGAGGAACCTACATCCTAAAAAAGAAAAGACAGCATCACGACGTAAGTAAACGTTACCGTTCGACGTCTCGTGGCAAATAATAATCATGTCCTGTCGTGTCGCAAACCGCGCACTTGCCCATCCCTCCGCGCCTGCGCATTTTTTTGCGCAAACGCAACTGTCCAAAATGACGGAAATGAACAAGGCTATTTTAAAATAGTGGCGGGAATTCACTCACATATTTATACTTAATCTAAATATGATACATAGCCGATTTTTGGCATGTAACAGATTATAAATCAATCTGTACTCATTACATAAAAATAAGTTATTTACAAAATTTCAAAATACACTGTTGCAAAGAAAACTCAAATAATTATATGAATTTGCGTCAAAAATAAATACCCGTGCTGACTACAACTTCATTGGCCCATAATACTAATGAATTTTTGATATGAGAAAGACTTCTAACAATTTTTCTACTTTATGTCCACATTTTTTTTCATTTGACCGCGGAACCTATTAAAGGATTAACATTTGTGGTTCCTGCTGGTTTTGAAACGCTGTTATTGTATTCCTAACTCTCAGTGAGTTATTTAGAACCTGTTTAAAAGATTGTCCAACAGCAATTAAACTGTATTTTCAAGACTAGTTTGGATGAAACTTCTGTTAAAATTAATTTTGCAAGCAGTACGCGGACATGAATTCGGCTTCATGGGAATGATCGAAAAAATTAAATCCCACACTCAATGGCTATTTTATTGTTTTTCACAATGTTATTGATCTCGCCTACACAAAAGGAATATCTCTTTAGTATATAAAACCCTAAAGGTAATCAGCACCAGAAAAAATTTATCAGCTGAATTTTAATCAAACATATGAATAATCGAAGATGAGCTTGTAAAACGTTACAAGAGCATTGCCTTTGTGTAGCCCCAGATATACCACATAAACATATTGCAAAGTTTTAGTATTTTGAATCAGATCTTCAAAAATAGAGAATGGAGCTTGCGGTAATAGAACCAAACTTAATCTGTTGAAATTGTACTATCTATGTAAGTTGTATGTAATTTTCGGTTTTTGGTAAACCTGACCTAATTTCTTACCTTTTTCCATATAAGTAGTATTAAATTAAAGTACCCTATCTTTCAAATTATTTCTATTTTTAAAAGTTAAATTCTCTAAATTGTTAGAATCTACAACCTCTCCTAAAGAAGAATCATCAATAACCATCTCTCTTTCAAAGTTGACAGTGCGAATAGCACAGCCCACCATTCGTAAATATTTATTCGATTTTTAATTTTCGGCTACATGAAAAACAAGTGTGGTCTTAAGCATTCAACTTATTCTTTCGATTAGATAAGCTTGCAGATAATTATATGTAAAAGTAAAGAATTTTTAAATTGTATTTCAATATCATATTTTTAAAATATAGGTAGGAATTTGTTCCTCATTATCTACTATAACATCTGAGTTCCTCAAACAATAAAGAGCTGTTATATTTGAACTGTGAAAAATAAGGGAGATTTAGAAAAAGTTTCAACGACAAATAAATCAAAAATATAACCCTTGATAAATTTTAGTTAACGACCCAACAAAAATCAATGGAAATTATCTGATATGGTGTCGGCACGATAGGATGACGAGACATTTTACTAGAGAATTTTACACTGTTTACATATAGTTTACATTTGTTAGGAGTTGAGACAAGTGCAATTCCTTTGTAAGTTTTCTTAATTCCAAAGTAACTACGAATGGAATTTGACGCGTGTTAAAATGATACATAACAATTTTTGAAAAAATATCAAACACTTTTAAGAAAATACTTTAATTTAAGCCATTTATTCACTCTGTTTTCTAGAAAGATGGTCATCTTTTACACATGATTTATATTCAAAAAATTATGCAAAATGCTACGCCATTGATGAATTATACTAAAACTAATAAATTTATTATTCTCTCTAGGACTGATACTACTAAACTTACTTTATATTTTAAAAGTTAGAAATTTATTTAATTTTGGGTGATGTAGATTATTTGATATCTCTTCAGTCTGATGTGTTAAAATATTTAGTCACGACCAGCAAGATTAATTTGATTTTAACTTCATTTTAGTAGAACCAAAAATAATTAGACGATTCTCCTTACTTAAATTTTGGGTTTTTCAACTTGGTATAATAAATCTTATATAAAGCGTAGTATTTTTATGCAGACAAAATATTAACTTTTTCATCGGATTTGCTGGCGTCATACTATTCTTTTCTATACTTTAACAAATTTAATAAAGTCGAACTCTTCAAGTTTGCTAAAACACGTTGCATAAAGTTTTTGTTATTTAAAGCCCGAGCAGGACTTTTTTAATACTGAATGTAGAAATACGCAAATTCTTTTACTGCTTTGTACAGCAAGCATAAAACAATAGGTGTGGAATGTGCCAGAAGAGTGGAGCTAATGCAGGTGCATGCAGCTATTGGTCAATATCGTAACAATTAGCTCGTTTCCTATTACGCGCCTTATTACACGTCCTAGCATAGCAAATACTAGTAAGGTGTTATATTAACGCTTAACAAATTCATCTTAATATTTAATTTTGATATATATTTTTATCCTAACTGTATATTTAAATTAAGCATATTTTTTAAATATTTTACGTAACTTTCTGTTGGAAATTGTGTCATTAGATTTTTGCGACCGCTTTCCCGTTGTAAGCCAACGAGAATTGAGTCTTTACCGCGAGAGAAGAATTCAATAGTTAGTTAACTGTAACGAATGCTGAAAAAAAACCTCTACTTAATGGTGTCTCGCTTCTTTACCTTCTAATTTCTTCCCAATCTATTTTACAAAAGACGTACAATGAAATCCGTCGATAGACACGGATCACACTTTTTGAGGATCCTAATAAGTGCTATAGTGTTGCATGAAAGTACTAGACGCTCCTCGTTATGCAATTTAACAGAATATGATGTTGATTATTCATTTTACTTTTTCCTGAAACATGCTGCACAATGTGGCGTTCACACAACCGTCAAATTACATTTTTAACAATGATCTTTAAAATGTAACAAATTTTATGTAATCAAATATATTATGCGCATTTAGCAACGGAACGTCTTAAATATTGAAACTGCATCTTGTAATTACATTACTTCCAATGTACGAAATGCATAATACTATTTCTACAGACAATGAGATTTGATGATGGACTGACAATAAATCGACTGCAATTATACTTTTTTATTTCAAATTACCAAAAACATACAAATTGTCATCTGGTATCACTAATCGATATACCAATATTCTAAGAAACATTTAATACCTCAAAAGGAGCTATACATCACACAAAAGATTCGGAATTCTTTAATTAAATAATGACACTTATTTCTGTATGCCTTCAAAACTATCATCAATTCAGCAGCAAATTCTACATCCAATAATAATGTGTGGCTAGGAGGATTACTCCCATAACAAATTTTCTGCAAAATGTTGTAGAAAATACACCAGAATCAATCACAGAAAGATACAAGATCATCAAATGATTACACTTTCTAGATGAAAACTTAAAATAAAGACTAAAATTCGCAGAATATTTCTATAAACAAAATAAAAAACCCGATTTATGTTAAAAGAAGAAAAAACAACACGCTAAACTAATTAAATATTCTAATAACAAAAAGCAACAACAAATTATAATACAACATATACCGCAATTCAGTAATCATACATTTGACTTACCAATGTTCCACCCGGAAGCACTACATTGACCAGAAAGCGAATTTCTTTATCTGGAATTTTTGACAGTTGGCGAACCCTTGCTATTCCAAGGAAGGTACGTGCGTGACAACACTCACGCACGGGACTTATATTCTACTTCTCATTCAAACGAGGGCGTATTTTTGTGAAAAATGCTTGCCTAACATTTTTCAAGCGGTCCCACAACTTAATAAACATCAACCATAACATGCAACACTAAACCAACCACATCAATACAAACAAGACGCATTCCGACTCAAATCAGTTTGAATGAGGAGCAGAAATTTCTACACAGAATCACAAACAAATAAAAATAGCACTTTCAGATGGGCACGTGTTCGAAGACACAAATAAAATACTTCAAAAGGTAAAGCTTAAAAATGAAAATACGGAAACAAATCAACACTAATAAACAAAGCTGGGCAACGCTACATACATAAGCTAAAAACATACAAAATTGCCTTCAAACTGAAACCGTCAACGCAAAATTGCACACAAATTTAATAACACGAAAAATAGAGTAAGAAGTAATATTCACAAGTACAAACCATGAGCACACAGCGACACATACATCTTAAAATGCTGCAACAAGCGCATGCAATAAACAATACATAGAATAGAGACCGTAAATTTATGACGTGATACAAAAACAGTAGCATTCATTCAAAGTAAGAGAAGTCGTACTTCATATAAATAGTGTATCTGATAAAATTAAAATACAATCTTGGATTAATAGAAGAAACCTCACATGGAATGTCACCAAAGTAAAAAACTTAATATAAAAAAATAGAGATCAACAAAGGATAACTTTACTATAATATAATTAACATTCGATAGAAAATTCAAAATGTTTAACACACAATTAACCAAAACCTTTACCACACGTATCGGCTATTGAACAATCACTCATACCGTCAGCAGAAAAATTGATTGTTAAATTACAATGTAACCACATTTACATAAATCCATCACCAACCGACTGGGATGAAGATGATATTGTCGAAGGCTTTCACGGTCTGAGTCAATATATTTATGGTTGGACAAGCTACTCTAATATCTTTTTGAAACTAAAAATAAAAGAGATCTTTATTTGGAGGAGGAATATAGTACTCTACGTTCGAATATTTTCGTAAGTACTTAAGTTTTGTCAAATTTTGATTCAAATTCATAATCCCTAGACATTTTTATGTATTATCCTTCAATTCAAATCGATATTTGCAAGCATTTTGATATAAATCGAGAATGATATTATTCTGGAGTTGCAAGCTAACAAATTTTCTGCAAATATTAGTGATACTATTTCATTATAACTGCATGCTCTTGTAAGAGATAAATTGAACTACCAAACTCGATTTACGCGAAAGCGTTTAGATATTAATTTGAACTAGCGATCGTTTTTTACGTAAAAAGGTCTAATTTAACAAAACCTAAAGACAAGAAACCTAGAGCGAAAAATACCTCATTCGAAATACGGAGATTTTTATTTTTGGTTTCAAAAAGTAAATTAGAGACTATTATGGAGTAGGAAAGAATTAGATGAGTATCCAAAATTCCATTAGTTTATCTTTAATCATTTCAAAAAGAATTTTAAAAAGTAATTTTTTATGAACCTCTTTAGGCGGTTACATCTCCAACAATTATTTTTGGAAACTTTTTCTTAGTTTGACAAGTACCAGGTGCAAATTCAGGTTATAAAACTTTCAGAAATACCCTGTATAGCTTTTAGGCTTTTCTTCAAAAACTTTTTTGTTTACTTTTGAAAGGTCAGCTACCGTTGCTGTTATTTTAGTAGCTACAAGATATTTTTCTTTTAATTTTGTTTAAATCGCTCCCTCTAGCAAGTATATATGTTATTACATTTCTTAAGCGATTGTTTTGATCAGGATTCGAAACGAAGATAGACCGGCGATCGAGTTTATGCTTTTGTTTCTTTTGGTTGCCATTTTGCCTGCTTTGGCGGGCGTCACGCATAACATTAATGAAAATGTATGCGTTATTATTAGCTAAATAACGTGAACTTTTCAAAAAAATTGTTGTGTTCGTTTTAAAGTATACATAACACTTTAAAAAGAATCTCATTTTATATTATAACCATGTCTACCAAACGTAAACGCGCCCCATCTAAAAAAAATGGAGCTGGAAAGAAAGCTAAGAAAACAAGCGTTGATTCCGATTTAAGTGACAACAGCGAAAACGAGCATAAGCAACCTGATGAAGTTCTTATTGTTGGACATGGTGATATGGATGATGCTGCACCACTTCCTCAAGAACTACTTAAAAGCTTTATAAAACCTGCTGGTCAGTTGTTTATTTTTGGATTAGTGAATTGGGAACAAACGGGTCGACGTGAAACGAAATTTAATCCGAAAGCACCTCCAAACTTATATTCACCACACCGTTTTACTAATCATCGTGTAAGTATCATTTACATATTTCAGTATTTTAAATTTTACTAATCAGAGACAAGGACATGTGGATTTCATTTGTTGGTTTTTATATAATAAGTCTTTTGTTATATTTTTATACACATAGATTCGATTAGCTGTAAGTGGATGTGTATCACCCCACAACGTTGTGGTAACCGAAGAAGGAAAGGCCATGACATTTGGTCGTAATCAGTATGGTCAGTTGGGTTTGGATGATATTGAAACTAGATGCATACCTACCTTTGTACCATCATTACAAGATAAGAACATTATAGGAGCTGCATGTGGACGAAATCATACTCTGTTTTTGACAGATTGTGGTACTGTGTATGCATGTGGCGATAACAGATCTGGTCAATGCGGTGTTGGAAACTTACAACCTTCAATACTTACACCAATGCGAATTAATTATCGAGGAGCACCTATTATCAAGGTAAATATATAATGGTAGAGCAAGGTCATGGCCTTGTGAATATTGCCAAACAATATATGTTTATGAATGTGTACAAGATGCTTTTGAAACTTTGTTTTTTTGGAATTTTTTTAAATTGGAAAATTTTATAATTTGATGAATCACAAAACTTAATAAAGGTTTTCAAACAAAGGTTTTGTGCAATTCAAAAAATATAATTTCAATGTTTAAAATGCATATTTACATGTGATTTTTTTAAATTTTCTGAATAAACCCGAACTTTAATTTGGCATATATATCTACCTCATACTTAAGACTAGCTACAATCTCCTTAGGTAAAAATTATAGCTGGTAAAAGAAATAGGTAGGTTCAAATTTTAAAGACCCTGTTTCGTTCAATATTTTTAAAGTAAAGCCTTTTAGTGTCCATGAGAAATTTTTAAACGCTGAATTTTTTAGTTTGAGCTTCATCTCTTCTGTTGGCTTTGTTGCATTGTTGCTGGTATATGTTTTTCTAATAAACTTAGATAATTGCATTTGAATATTTGGAGCTATATTTTTTTAATATAGGGGTTACGGCTACCTAACGATTAACTTTGATACACTGTTATTGTTACAGAAATTCATGTGAATATTTTAAAAACATTCTATTTAGCCATTTAAAAATCATAAATTTTTTTAACTATAGGTGTTGCAGCCATTCCTAAGATGGACTATTAGAGAATTTCATATGAATTTTTAATTTGTTCAGTTTAAGCTATATATTTTTTAATACAGGGGCTGTGACCACCCTCAAAATTGCCTGTATCACAATTGTTGCTGGTGGACATTATTGTATTAACTATTAAAGGATTGTATGTGAATATGATAAAAATTTTATAACCAGATACTTCGGAACTATAATTGTTTTTTAATATAGAGATTGGAGCAACGCCAAGATTGGTTTTGATATGACATATTGTTACTTATTGTTGTTATTGATAAATAGCTCATGTGGCTATTTTAAAATTTTCTATCTAACCATTTATGAATTATCACTTATTTTTTATAGGTTTGCAGCCACTCCTAGGAATTGCTTTTTTTGTTATCATCTATTACAGGATTGCATGTAGCGTTGGCAGCAAAACTGGTCTTCGGCAAAATCGGTAAATCACTTTGTAAAACTATGGTTTTGATCAAAACCGAAAACTGGTTTTGGTAAAAACCGATTTCAGTAAAACCAGTTTTGGTAGAATTGGTTTCAGGTAAAATGATTTCAGTAATAGCGTTTGTTTTTGTAAAATTGATTTCAGTTCGATTTTGGTATTTAGAGCTGTGGTTAAAATGTTATGCTAGAAGTAACGGTATCATGCCACTACACTAGTTATCAAGCAGTCAACTTTAATGATATATGTTTTAATGATTTTGTACAAAAGCTTGTACTTTTCAAATTATGTTTACTGTTTTCGAATATTAAAATAATTTAATTTCTCAACAGGTTGTAGGTAATATACAATAGTGAAATATTGATATTAACAAAATACTTATTTAATTTATTTATTTCCAATAGGTTACATGAATTCTTTTATAGGAAATCAGGCTAACAATGTGTACATTTTAGATACAGAATAACGATACTTTAAACTAAGTATTGGTTGGTTGCATTTATAACTACATCTACAATTAATTTTAGTGTATCATTAAAAATATCACAAATATTATTATAATATAAACTAAATATATATATATATATATATATATATACATATATATTGATATGGTAAGCCCCTCATTGGAACATCACTAAAAGAGTGATGTGGTAATAGCCCGCACATTTACAACATTTACAACATTGTTTCTTTTAAACATAAAATAATTTCTAAGAAGTATTTATTATAAAAAAATGTTCCTTACCTTATTTTAAATTTACAGAACTAAATTTCCTTTTTTTATGGATATTTTACCTGACTTTGTTTATTCCCACGCTTGTAAGGTTTGTTTGGTCAAAAAAGATAATCTATTAAAAGGTCAGAGTATTTTGAACTCCGATCACAAACTTTCCTGATTAAATTCCTTTACACAAAAAAAATTATATGTTAACACTTATTATTTTACCTTAAATTAAATACAAATACTCCAATATCAGTTAAAAATAAATCTAAAAGTAATACTTGCAGAATCCACAAAAACGCTCCTTGTAATTAAATATCTTCTTATTTTAAATTGATGTCCAAATCAGCTTACAAGATTTTCCATATTTAAAATCCTCGTTTCAAACAGCAGTTACCAAAGTACATTTTTGTTTAAATCTTCTTTTCGATTATTTAATAAAATTTTTAAAATAGCGATATCTCGAAGAATTTTCCCTCTTTATTGTAATTAATAGTTTCCATTTTTTTTTTAGGTAATTGCATCTAAAACATCACTTCTATATTCATTGTAATAATGTAATTATTAAATTACAGTATGCTTATTGCATACTTTAAATATTAATCTTCGCAAAGCAACAGCTCGCGACTTAAATCAAAATAACATTTTGCGGCCTTTTTTTTATATCTAAATTATCTACATCCAGAAGGTAATAGAATAGTATGGAACATTATGATGAAAGGTTTTCCAGAAAAACTCATTAGCGTCTAAAATCGCGCCATTTATTACCTCGTAGTCTCACTCCACTTATTCGTGACGCTCGCTGTTTGTCTTTGTTTAACACATATATGATTATTGTGGCGTATCACTTCTCCCCAACAGTGAATGTGAAGATCATAAATATTTCTTATCCATTTCTATTACATTTTCTGGGTTTTTAGTGTTCCGGTCACTGTCTTTTCCTCCCGGGTCTCATATTTTTGCTATACGATTCTATATCCCTAAAATTCATTCCAATTAGTTTGTATGGTTTGCCTGCCTTTCCTATTTCCATCGTAGTTTGTACCTCTCTGCACTTACATCAATCCATTGTTCTTTATCTTTTTTGCATTTGCAAATAACTTTCCATTTTATGACTTTGTATCTTTGTTTTCCAGCTCGTCTGGTCTGTTTTGTATTTTTGCCTATCTTCTATTACATTTATAATGTCTTTTGTTACCTATGGTTTCTTATGTTCTTTTTATTTATACCACAGAATATCGTTGGCGCCATGTCTAAGTTAAATTTAATGTTATTCCATTCTGTTTTTACTTCTTCAGTATCTGAAATGTTCTCGATGTCATTCAGCAATTCGTTTGACTTTTTCTCAAATCTTTTGTGGATATGATTATCTTTTAGTTTCTTATGGTCAGTGCCTTTATGCTTTCCTTTTGTTCAAATTTTTAAATTTAAGTGCAGCTTTCATAATTACTATGTTGTGGTTAGTGTCTATATCTGCTTCTGGGTAGCTTCCATAGTCTTTTACTTGATTCGTAAATCGTTATCGTACAAGAATGTAATCGATTTGATAACCCCCTACGTCTCCTGGTATTTTCCACATGTATCTTCTTCTAGCACGATGTTGAAATAATGTGTTTGTGTTGGTTAAATTGTTTTTGTCGTAAAATTCAACCAGCCTATTTCTTCTGTTGTTTCTCATGCCTAAACCAACCTCACAACTGCCTTAAAATCTATAATTATTGAATTTTCATGTCGTTTTACGAATCTTAATATTTCCTTAATATCTTTGTAGATCACCTCTTCCCCACTGTAGCTAGAGGTGGGCATGTATACTTGCATTATTGCTGTATTTACCAGTTTAGATTCTAATCTAGCCATGAGTACTTTTTTGTTCTCTTGTAAGTAGTGTTCTACACAGTGTGCTATCTTTTTTTGCAAAGCTATTGCCACACCCAAATTTCTTTCCTCTGATTATGTATTAATTACCCTAAAGCCTTTGGTCCAAAATCCACCCACCTTTAGCCACTGTATTCACTAATCTCTATTATGTCCAATGTTAACCTATCCATTTCTATTTTCAGGTTCTCTATCTTACCTACTTGCTTCGTACTTCTAACATTCCATCTTCGACTTGCAAAATGTTCTCAGCTTTTCTTTTAAATTTGCTGATCACATTGTCCAAAGTAGTTCCCTCCCAGAGATTCGAACAGGTGACAATTTTAACTCTGGAATCTTTTAACCCAGAGGATACCATGATTTTAAAAAGTTTGAAATACATTAATCATGTTGAAGCATAAAAAATACAAATTTTTTATCAAAATCAGATGTGGTTGTCAAGATCTGAATGACTTGATGTGGATTGGCCCATAAGTGTTATTTGCATTTCCATAAGAATAGATTCTTTTTGAAGATTTTTGAGAAACCATGTTTGTTCAAATTGTTATTGGTAAAATGACCAGTAAGTTATTATAGTTGTCCTGAAGGGGCCAGGATCCCATAACAATATAAGGGTGTGTCCGCTAACTGCAGTGGCGTGGGAGTTGATTTTTGCAGAAAAAATAATAAAAGAAAATAGAAAGATTTGAAATAAAAATAATAAACAAAAATAATAAAATGGATGAAATACAAAAAAAAACTTTGTTACACCAATCGCTTACCCTGAGATACCTTTTCTCTGCCATAGTTAAGGGGTGCTGAACCTTCTGTCACAGTAATTCTTTTTGATAGTATTCCCACACGGAAGACCGTTTTTCCTTAGACCTACCTTGCTTCGGTTTCTTAAATTTTATCACCATATATTTGTCTCAAAAATGCTTTAAAAAACACGTATTAGTTCTATCTTAATTAAAGAAATTCTCGAAGATAAAATGCCTCTTCTAAATAAGATTTGATCTCTAGGGTAGCTGGATATCCTTTACACTTAAGTGACTTTACCTAGTTCTTAAATAAATTCATATAAAATTCAACTTACATTTAAGCTCTATTGACATCAAATAGTGGCGATAGAAATACAAATATACAAAAAGCACTAAATTTCTTAATCTCACTCTGGCCTGGTATTAGTAAAAGCAATCTTAAAAAACATTAAATTATATCGTATCACTAAACGAAAACCTAAAAAGAACCGTAAGTCAAATCCTGTAATAATACGATCACCTCAAACTTTTCTCCGTTTTCCATATTACATTATACATCAATTCAAATTCTAATTTTTTGGAAATGCCTTTAATAAACAACATAGAAAACGGTTAAATACCAACATTCCTCTTATTCTTTCTTTGCTCATTCAAAATAACAGTTCCATACTTTAGCTAATACTAAATTTCATTTTAAAATCGATATACACAAATCCGTTGCTAATTAGTCCAACCAAATAATTATTTTCAGTTTGATTAATTTCTTATTACGTAAATACAAGCAATAGACATTTTCAGTCCACAATTGCATACCTAATAATTGAAATCATAAAAGCTCGTAATTACCAACACCAATGTTTTCTGCGACCATTTCTCAGATTATCCAACAACAATTACTAGAACCAACATTCCATCAAATCTCGATCATTCAGTAATACAACGTATAATTTTACTCGCTTAATAATGAGGTTATGGTCTTGCAGCCTTTTATTACAATGTAATTATGTGCAGTATCTGGTCACATTCCAATGTCTGACTTACGGCTTTATAATGTCATTGTCCTGAATTTTTCTATGATATACTGTATTTAAAAGAAACAACCTTATATTTTATTATCTGAATTATTTTTATAGAAACAAAATTCGAATTGTTATAGGTAAGATTAGTTATTAATAAAATCTCCCATAGAAGCTCCCATATATGTTTTTGTCATTTTAAAATTAAAATTTCTTTTCTCCTCTAATTTATAGCTAGTTTAATGCAACACATTACAAAGTTCACCCTTAATTATATTAATTTGTGTATTTTTACCAGAGAGAGTTGGTTGTGTCAACAAATTGCATTGTGCAAATGTATTTTTAGAACCAACTATTTTTAAAAATTGGCAGGTGGTCAAATATTAATTTCGGACAAGTTAACTGTAAATGTCTCATCTACAATGATTTTACAGTCCACATCAATAATCTTGGGGTTAGAATCATTTACATCCAGGCATTGTTTGTGTTCCTTTTACTGCCATTATTTTACAGTTGATTTTTTCAGAAGTTTTTTGATACATTTAATTCTATTATTGGCTGATTCCAACATAGCTTGAAGGACTTCTTCATTAACAATTGTTGCACTGAAAAGTGTTTCGCATTCACCTCAAGAGTTTGCTAATCTGATTATCTTTTAATTTATTATCTCCAACTGTATTATTTAACTGGTTCTCTAAATAGGCAAGTGTTTCCTATACTTGAAAACACTTTTCACTATCACAAGCTTTACAAATAACTTTATTGTTCTTTAACAATTTAAAATCATTTTTCTTTGTTAATCGACAGCTTACACGAAAACGATTATTACATTTTATACAAATATAAATATTTAACTTCTTCTTGAAACATTTAAAATTACAGGAGTCTACTTCACTGTGTGTTAACTGGTCAGCCATCTTGAAACTTGAATATAGGGGTTACGGCTACTTCGACCAATCGTTGCTGTTGGTGCTTTTATTAGAGATTTTGTAGAGGATTCCAGGTGAATATTTTGAAAAATTTTCATATGGCCAGTTTAAGCTATAAATTTTTTTTTAACTAATAACTTAAGAAGTGGCATTATTTACTCCATTGTTCGAATGAGAAGTAGTTCTTCTTTCCCTAGGTTAATAATAACAGTCAAAGTACCTATATCAATGATGAAAAAATATCCACTATTCTAGGCTAATGAGGTTTAATACTACCAATCAAAATATTTTAGTTTGCCAGATGACCTGTGTAAAACTTCCAGACCAATTTGTCAGTTACCAGAAATTTTTAATATTTAGCTATAATTAACTTACTGATAAGTCGAAAACAATTTTTCTGATATTTTTGTAGCTTTCATTTTTTACACCATTCTTTGAACTGAGTGTATGCACATATATGCAATTTTTTAGACTTATCTGGCAACAAATCACTACTAGCACTGTTTACAAGTTGTGCAAGCTCAGGTGGGGTTCGATTTATTTCTACTTCTGAGCCACTATCACCCATTTCTACTTTATATATACTACTTAAACCAATTAAAACTACTTCAAATAACCTAACATTTAACAACATCAATCAATTTGACATACATTGACATCACTTAGTCTTTTAAAAACTTAAAAATAATTTTGACTTGCTAACCTAACGATCTAAACTAACAAAATTTGTATGTTTTAGTGTTAGTAGAAAAAAGACTTCTATATATACTTTGGTTGAGAAGTGAAATTATACCTTATTCCTTATACCTTTCGGCGCTTTGCGCTTCAGGATACAAAAATGCTGGGTTTATAATTGATCACTTCTCAACCTAGGTATACAATATACTATCAGTATAGTAGTTGTGGTCAGCCTTAGGATTGACTTTATTGCACTTGCTTCTGGTGGGCGCTATTGTTATGAATTACTAGAAGATTGTATGTGAATCTTTAGAAAAAATTTTATTCGACCAGTTGAAGCTATTTTTTTAGTATATGAGATTGGCCACCCCTGCACCCATTGATAGTGGATTTTATCCATTATAGGCTATTGGACCATTGCATATGAATATTTTGAAAATTTTCTAACCAACTATTCTTGAGAATGACTCTTTTCAGTATAGGAGTTGTAGCCATTCTAAGATTGGCTATAGCACACTGTTATTGCCAGATGTTATTTGATATGTGTGGCTATCAAATGGCAAGACTGGTGCTATAGTAGGAACCACGAAAGAAGTCCTCTACGTCATAGGTGTCTAACTCAATTCAAAACATATGTTTAAGATTATTTAAAAGCTTAACTAATATCATGATAAAGATAGTAATACGATTTGAACGTGTTTTAAATAAAGACATACGTGAACATGTTCATCTGGGAAAACGACAGAGAAGAGTATGTATCCGTATGTTTTGAACTTTATACTTAACAGGCTAGCCTTTGGTAAAATTATGCCTTTTCTTTAAAATAGGATATCTTTCTTAGTTTTTTTGTAAATGGAATATACTTTTTAAAGTTTTAAAAGAATTAATGAAAATTAAGTGTTTGGTGTGATGTCATTAGTCATTTTATTAAAATGTCAACAAGACAAAATATAATATATATATATATATATATATATATATATATATATATTGCTATGATGAGAGGGTAGTTTAAAGATTAACTCATAAGGGTCGTAGGATAGATATAAATAATTTTAACTTTAAAAAACCGAATAATTCCTGTTATAGGAGTAAATCGTCTATTTTAGAAAAAGTCATTTGCGAGCACACTGTATATATAGTATATTTGATTTAATGCATAAGAAAGAAGCTCATTTTGCAATAATCTGATACCATTTAGCCAAAATAATAATATGTACGTCGTGTAATATGTTTTAAGTATAATTTACGAGTGACAATAAGGTTTTAAACGCAACTAATTGTATCAATATAAATACATTATCGGGAAAGATAGATAAACTGGCATTCTGGATATTTAATAATTTCGTCGAAAATATCAACACATGTATAAGTAAACGCATTCTAATACATCATTAAATACGTGACTAGAAATAGTGCATTTGTTTAGAAAACCAACATATTTTAATAACAAATAAACACCAGACGGTTAATTGTACGATAAGTTTTGGACTTTTAAACGACAAATATAAAATACGTGACAGAATGAAAGAATATTTGGAAATTCTAAGAAGATGCCATGATATATTGAATGTCTACGTGTGGGATGGATGGTAGGAACAGCAATTAAAGCCAGGGAATTTGAGAATTAACAAGGTACTACAGAGATAGGCGGAGATTATCAATAAACATACGATGCACACCAATTAAAGCATTGATAGGAGGGCTTATAAATACAATGGGGAATGAGTAAACATTTAGTTCATCTATAACAAGGCACGAATCATGTCAGTATGCAATAAACATTTATGTGACAGTATTAATTAGTGAAAAATTTATAATTTAGTATAAGTAAAAATTTGAAAGTGCCAAATTTGTGCAACGAATAATAGCTGATCTATACGTAGACATAAGTTAAACTATTAAATAAAATTTATTCTAATATTTTACAATTCAGGGCTCTCAATCAATATCTTGATACAGATCTAAATCAATATCTTGATACAGATCTAAGTCAATTTCTTGATACTGATCTAGGTCAATATCGTCCCACATCTAAATTAAATATCTGAATATATTTCTAAAATTACCTCTAAAAGGAAAATATAAAAATACATCTGAAAATACGACCAATTAAACAAAAGTAAGGACACTCATGGAATCCGAGGGAAACTACAAGCAATAAGTAAAACGAGTGTAGCAAGGGATGCTGAACACAGATACTCTGAGGCAATTCCAGTGACAAGGGAAGAAAACGCAGGTTAGCGATCTTAAATATTTTATTAGTTAAAGACTGTTTCAAATTTAATATTTGCTACATATTGTATGTCTGTAAGAGTCAACAAAAAGATCATTTGAGAATTTGAAAAATAGAGAAAGCATCTTAGAACGTTCGAAGGTACTTAAAAGTAATTAAAAAGATATTTTTGCTGACTTTCAGGAAGTTATAAATTTGGTAAATGTTAATGTTCTATTCAGGGGCTAAATTTTGAATTTATATAAAATTGTACATATTATTATCAATCATTATATTGTGTAATCTTTGGATTGCTTCATTTAAATTTATTTAAGCAGTAGAAAGAGAAAGGGTTAAACAATCTTTATCATCGTACAATAGGAATTTCATAGCAATTAAAAGTCACAACCAAACGTAAAGGCATAGCACTGCAATAAAACTGGTATGCCCAATCGCGGGACATTTTATATCAAATAAAAATTGCACGTCAATCGTGGGTCTTGTAAAGAGGATATATCAATATATATATATATATATATATATATATATATATATATATTGCTGTGTTAAACTCGCCCCACGGATTGGGCGCACATTAAATGCTGTGATATACTTGTTGGCCCCACGATTGGGTCGATATAAAATGCTGTGTTATAACCCTTATATCACTCAAGCACTTGTGAAAATGTTAATTTATAATTTTCTTTATCTCGACTAGCTGATTTAATTAAATAAAGCAATTCCACAATACACAGTATAATGATTAAATATTTACAACCTTTTTTTAAAAATCTTCTCTCTTTTTGAATTATTTACATCTATTAGATTTTTAGAAAATGAAGCCAGCAAAACGAGCTTTTATTACATTTAGAGACCTGTTGAAACGTTTCAAGATGTCTATAACTTTCATAAATTTATACAAGAAACCCCAATTTGTCGGCTCTTACACTTTAAATTATTATTGAGATTAAAACAGTTTTTATAAATAAATCACATCAAAAATATCTAACCTGAAGTGGTTTTGTAGGTGCTCTGCATTCCAAGAATTGAAATCGACATCCGACCAAAATTTAGTATCCAAATCGTTATTCCAATGAAAGGTTTTTCGTTTCCGTAATAGAATATTCACCATTTTCAGAGATTACTAAATTGTTTGAACAGACCGCATTTTCCAGAGTTTCGTATCCAAAATTGTATTTAAGATCGTAATGGATCGTTATTAATCAGATCGTAATTATTCAGAATGTAATTTAGAACATAGTTCTTCAGAACGTATTTAATCAGATCGTAATTATTCAGATCGTAATTATTCAGAGCCTTGTTTTATTTATTATTAGAAATGATATAATTTCACTAAATCTTATCTATTTACGTCTTGATATTTATATGATCGGCCCCCTTTAGTTTCTGATTCGTTGACTCCACGTGCTGGGCGAGACCAAGTGTATTATCACTTGTTATTTTGGGAATTTTACCAGTTGTCTAGTTCAATAACATGACGCGATGCTCACTTTGTCACGTAAATTCTTATTATACCTTGCATTTACTTCAGAAATCCCAGGAATCTTCATTCAATCGATCACGTAGTATTATTGTTGTTGGTCTTATTCTAATCTAAATTGAATAAATTTTGCGTTTGTTTATTTCCTAATAAATTGGATTTTTGAGTAAATGTGATACTTTTAAATCACGTACGCTTTTCAAATAATGCATAATTTCTAAGTGCGTTTAAGACGATATATCCACACACTTTTGTGCTCTTTCCTGTAGCCTTCTCTTGACTCTATGTAGTTTTCTCTCTAAGTCTTCCTTTCTTGTTGTAATTTCCCATGGCCTATCCGGGTACACCTTCTTCATTAAAGTTATGGGAGACTCTTCGGTGACTGTATGTGGTGTATGCTTTATAAATCGTTCAACCTTTTCAAATTCTTATCTTTGCTCATAGCTACTCTTGGATATCTGTTTACTCGCTTGTACTGCTATATACAGTGTGCTCTCAACTAATAATATTTATAATGACCTATTTACTCTACTAATATCTGTACTTATGTGCGTTTGTTACTTGGACGTTTCTTCTGTTTGTTCTACGACCCCTATGACTTAACCTACCCCTAAATTAACCCTTCAATTACAGCATTATATATATATATATATATATATATAGCTATGATAATAGGGATATTTAGGGGTATATGGGGTCATAAGGGTAGTACACTTCATGTAAACAACACCAAAGTCAAGGAAACTAAACATTTGAATCATAAAAAGTATCCAATTTGTTAATTATGCAAAAAAGCAAATATCAAACACTGTACAAAATCTACAACTAACTTTAGTCAATGAAAAGAAGCTCATTCTTTAATAATTTAACCACATTTTGTAGAATAAATAACTCTAGATGCAATCCCATTCATTCTAGAAACTGTAATATATTCAGAAACTTTGAATAAATAAAAATTAGGAGTATCTAAAGTCAAACAAACGAAACGAATTTTTTTAAACTCGACGCATTCATGTAAAAAAAATAATTATGCATGCTCAAAACAAACAGGTCTTGCAAAACAAGCATATTTCAGAACGTAAGAAGTCAATAACAACGCATCTAATTTCCGTCATCTGTTAAAGATCCAATATAAAATTTGCATACGTTTTTTTTTTTCTAACTTTTGAAGGACAAGTGAGAGCGAAGTTTAAGGCTGCCTTCCTTAAACTTAAGCAAGTATACCAACTAAAAAACATACTGCCAGTGCCAGCAAAAATAACATTTACAAACACTTTGGTACTCTCACTTTTTAATTATTGTGACTGTATACTCACCTTTTCTAACAGAAAACCACAAATTAATGATTCAAAGAGTACAGAATGCATGTACAAGATATTGCTTAGATCTTTGAGGCAGAGCACGAACAAGTGAATCTATTAAGAACATTGGTTGGTTACGTATGAATGAAAAAATAGAACTTCATTTAGCCTGCTTTTTATTCAAAATATACAAATCTCAAACACCAAAATACCTTTATCATAGACTTAAATGTAGGAAGGATATACATAATAAAAATATGCGAAATCAGTTGAAAATAAATATACCTCAACATAATACTGTCATGTACAAATCTGCTTTTTCTTATATTGCACCTAAAACATTAAACCGATATCCTAAAATTGAAATTACAACCATAAGTTCCTTTAAGAAGATGGTAAAGATGAAGATCAATCCTGAAATATTTAATACTTAAAAATAATAATGCTGCAATACCACCTACTCTGATCATGTGCAAAACTTAGTTGTAGTAAGGGGGACTTGTAAACCATCCATATTGGATGAATTCCCTCTTTTTATACTGTTTTACAGCATATAACTTGCCATAAATTAATACGCTATGTTTATTTATTCAAGTGTAAATGTTCTGTATTGGACTATTGTAAACAAAGTATAATAAATGAATTATTATTATTATTACGTGATCTTTTAAAAGTAAACTCGGCAAATTCGAATAAAATCCAGCATATGAGGAAAACAAAATATATAACCAAACGTTTTGGCGTACGTGCAAGATTAAACGTAATGGCTAATAATTTGCTATAAAAAATACTAAAATGATATTGAACGGTACAAAATACCATAGCCAACGAACTCCATAATGTAAAGCTTTGATGCCTACATGATTTGGGAGCATTGCAACAAAATTTAGGATAGCTAACTCCATATAAAATCTGAAGACTTACATGATAAGCCAAGTGTAATGCCTCTACCATGCTTAAACAACAAAGATAAGCACGGTCAGCCAACGACAGCACATGGAAGGGCTTGCCTTTATATATTACACCAAGCGGATAATGGTCAGTCTGTACATAACTGAAGCACGAATTGCACTAGTTTGAACAAAAATACTGCACAAAGTTTAAGTGTGAAATTAAAACCATGATTTATAAGCGAAAGTTAATTAAAAATTTAAAGTACAAGTGCACGATCAAATATACAAGTTTGCCGTCGACATGAGACGCAAGTCCAAATTCTAATTAAGGTAAACATGATCTTTAACATTTAACTTAGGGCTCTAAGGAATGAGAAATTCTTTAAGAGTTCTACTGAGAGATTTACGAGGCGATTCAATAAACAACTCACTAAACAAATTCAATAAGAAATCTAACGTAAAAATCCAATACTACGAGTAACAGATATGATAAAGGGGAAAACTTTGAATCAGGACGTTAAGCTGGAAGCAACCCAAGGTCACTGGTTAATAGCACGTAGCGGCACGTCAAAGGATAGGGGTGTACATAGAATCAAGAATTCAACAGAAAAAATACCAGGTTAGAGGTCGTAGTAAATTAATAGCATAACTCATTCGTTTTTTGAAAATTTAAAACTTGCATGTACTTAGATATCTATGTGAAGGGTCTTCAAAAATTTTGATTGATATGTAGAAATTATGTTAAGAAAACGAAGGGTCATTGAACATTCAACGAGGCTTCCAATATAGTACAGAGTTATTTATGCTGGCTTTATATTTTTAATAGGGTTATAATTTGGCGATGAACAGATTTATATTTTTACTTTGATTTGAGAGTTTTAAATAGCAAATAATATTAGGAAGGTTGTAGAAGTGCAAATTGTACATATTTCTTGATTTATTATACTAATTTTTGGTTATTCAGGTTATCTTATTTAGGTATGAAGTGTTAGAGAAAAAGGGGGGTAAAAATTTCTCTTACTGTATCATCATGCACTCTGTGTGGGGTTGAACTGAGCCACTCGAGACATAAATCTAATTGCATGAAATTTAAAATTTATTCTAGATTATTTAGGAACACAGAGCGGTGGCGAACAGCAGGCAACTGAAGTGCGACGATATCATAGCAATATATATATATATATATATATATATATATATATATATATATATATATATACTGTGATATGCCTTTTTTATGATCGGTATTGCTATTTTTATTGGTGTGAATATCAACCCCTTTTAAAATCCTATGATTTCTTGAATTTGTTTTTCCACGGCTAACTCAATCTATTAAACAGAATGCCCTACTTCACAACAATAAAGATTGTTTAACCCCTTTTCTTTCTCTCTGTTGAAATAATTTAAATGAAGCAATCCAAAATTACACAGTATAATGATTGATAATATGTACAGTTTAATGTCAATTCAAAAATTAGCCCCTGAATAAATTATTCACATCCACAAAATTTAATGTTTCTGAAAGCCAGCAAAAATATCTTTGTAAATACTCTCAAGTACCTTTTGAACGTTCAAAGATGATTTCTCTATTTTTCAAATTCTCAATTTCGACCTTTTTGTTGACTTTTACAGATATATAATATATAGCAAATATTAAAAATTGAAACAGTCTTTAACTAATGAAAAATTTAAGATGTCTAACCTGTGTTGTCTTTGCTTGTCACTGGAATTACCTCATAGTATCAGTGGTCAGCATCCCTTGATTGTTACAGTTCGACTTGCTTCACTTGTTGGCCAGAATGATTGATTAATGGTTGCTTGTATTTTTCCCCTAGGATTTCTGGTGTAATTTTTAGTATTTTTACGTTTATTTCCTTGTAAGTATTTTTGAAGTATTGTAACGTATTTTTTTTTCAAGTTAGTTACACATCCCTTATAAATCTAATATTATATTTCGATAATATAAAAACATAATTTATAATTGTCTGATCACAAAAGATAGTTAGTTTATAAGGTATATAATGGATTATGCGCTCCTTCCCCTTTCAATGTCTAAGTTACTACACTAGTTGTTTGTCTGTCATTTCAAGTTCACTTTTCGATTAGAACTTGAAGAAGTAAGCTGCTCTCCGGAGTATAGAAAAGTCATCATGGTACTATAGCAATTTGCTTGGTGTCGTATTCGTAAGAAAGTTTAATAAATGAATACCTTCGTGTCATGAAGTGGTTCCTGACAACTTTTGGTGAAGATTTATTTTGTATTCCACCATCGGTGAAGTCAATTGATTCCTGCAGATGCGAAGAATATTTGAGTGATCCATCATTAAAACATGCCAGAAATAAAGTTTTAGTTTAAAAATTTAGAAAACATGAAAATTATTGGACATATGAAACGGAGATTTTATTTGGTTGGATAATATTTTGTTTTAAAGGTTTTTGATAATTCCAGTGTAAAATTCAGCATAATGGTATGTTTATTCATATTGTGTGCATCACAGATGTGCTTAGATTAGTCGACATCTGATGTTGTTTGGTTCTGGTAAGAACATTCAAGTTTTTTTTTTGGTTGAACTGTACTTCAAGCATGTGAGTGATTTTTAATCTTAATTTAATTTGTATTTATTCAAAAGTCTTATGTATGATGAAAGGTTGATTTTTTATTTTGATTTAGTTATTTTGAAATTCATTTTGTAAGAAGCATCCCGTTTTATTTTCGTAACTTTACAAAATTTTAAAGATGGCTCCATTGTTGCTTATTATATTTGTTCCATAAGCAGACAGTTTTAGATTCACTAAAAAAAATAATTATTGAAATTTGATGTCAAAAATATCTACAGTTATTCAGTATGATTACCACATGCTATTCTATGTTACATTAATAATATCTTTGATTATTTTGAGGTCATGCAATTTAACTTTATGACATGATAAATTTTTGAAGGATATAATGTTAAAGCTTATTCTTTGTCTGAATGCTACATTTTAGTATTACGTAAAATAATCTTGATTCTCACTTGTAAAGTCGACTGTAGTACTACTGAAGACTATATTTAAATTTGAAATTTAAATTATTAAGAGAACAAATACCTTACAGTAAAGATTTGTTGAAAAATTGAGTTTAATGAAGTTTGTATTTTTGAAGGTAGAACAATATTAGTTTTTTTCCATATAAATTTTTATTGTAAATATTAATGTTGAAACAAGCTAAACCAATTTAATTGAATATAATTTTTTTTGCTTAATTCTTTTATTATTATATAATTTTCATAGGAAGAAATTTACCGAATCTCTTTATGATAGTGATTAGTTCTGCCTAAAGTTAGTAAGTACACTGAGTATATAAAATATTTTTGGAGCTTAAAAGCTAGTATGATCTTTAGTGGTGAATATTTTTTTTGAGGACACAAACAGGGTTTTAGTTCTGTATTTATATGTTCACAGGATGGGCCCACACATCAGTAAGGCATCTGGTCAATGATGTTTTGTAACTGTATAGGCGGTGTAGACTTCAGCTTTTCACATTCTCCTGATGCAATTACACGTGTTTTCATGTCGTTGTATTGAAAAATACGGTGGCACCCTTTTTTTATATTTTAGGTCGTTTGTCAACCCATGACCCAAGCTCATGATCCACCCAGAGCTAACACTACTAGCCGTTTATCTTTATTGAGTTTTCCTTTTCCTCGAGCCGTTTTCCATCCAGCTTTACCTTGAGCTTCTCTTTTTAACAGGAAATACTTGACCTTGTGACATCAGATTAGATAAGCATATATGTTATATAGAGGTCCAATTGGCTATCTTATATGTAAGCAAGGGAATTTTGTTAACAGTATCTTTGGATTTTCATTTATAGGTACATCTAGAGATACATTTAGATCTTTAGATATACTTTTTGACCTACATTTAGATCTTTATTCGGATCTTTTTTCGGAGCTCTAAATTGTTAAATATTTAAAATAAAATTCAATTAATATTTTATCTTACGTTTACGTGTAGAACGACTATTCTTCGTTGCACATATTGGCACTTTCAATTTCTCACTTTTAATAAATTATCGACTTTTCACTAATTGTTACTGGTACGTAATAACTTTTATCATATCGCAGACCGCCTGTTTTTTATGGTTTGTTATTTCAAATATGTTGGATTTTCATGTAAATATGATATTCCAGTCACGTACTTGTCTTTGTATTTGAATGTGTTTTCTTATTTAAGTGTTGACATTTTTAATGGAATTCTTAAATAGCTAGAATGCCAGGTTGTTTATATTTCCCGATCACATGTTTATTTTGATGAAACTTGATGTATTTAAAACATTATATTTGTTCGTTTCTTTAAGTTAAAGCGTATTATAGGACGTACACATTATTACTTTAGCTAAATATTATCTAATTATTGCAAAATAAGCTTCTTTTTATGCATTAAATTAAATATAATTTATACACAGTGTGCTCGTAATTGATCTTTTGTAAAATATTTGATTTACTCCTATTTAATGGTGGAATTATTTGTGGTTTTCTTAACGTTAATTGTTTATACATTTATCTTACGACCCCTATGACTTAATCTACCCTTAAACTACCCTCTTATCATAGCAATATATATATAATATATATATATATATATATATATATATATATATATTAACAGTTTAAGATGAAATGAAAACTCAACTTTTTATGTAAAGTTGAATTATCATTTCAAATCGAACTAGTAATTGAAAACCGCTAAAAGAATGGCTACAGCAGGATTTGAACCTGCGACCATTGATTTTCCGGATTAGCGTTTTCAATTGCTAGTTCGATTTGAAATGGTAATTCAACTTTACATAAAAAGTTGGGTTTTCAGTATAGGAAGAACTAGACCAGGCTATATTAGTCAAATTATTAGAAATTTAGCTTGTGAAGGGTATGTAGAATTTTTTAGATTAGCACAGAATAGAAAAGAAGTTAGAGCTGTCAAATCGACCCTAAGTAAGTAACTTCGTTTCTTTGTCAACTATTCGTGTGTAATAAAAAGACTTAATTTGTGATTCAAGTTTTATTGCACATAGTATTCAAACTACAGTCCATGTTCATTCATGGAAGACTCTTTCAATTTGATCACCAACAAGAACAAACGACGATTTCAAACATATTTATTAGAACTCATCGAGAACTATCGATCTATGCCGCAAAAAATACGAGAAATTATCAGCAAAACTCTTTTTCAGAGAGTGGCATGCTGTTGTCAAAAGTTAAAAAAATATTTAATAATGGTTAACTGTAACTGTTAGAATTTTGCCTAAAGGCGATTGTACTTATTATAACTCTTCGAGAACTCTCGATCCATATTACAAAAAATACGAGTAATCATCAGCAAGACATTTTTCACAGACTGTCATCTGAAGTACGTTATAGGTTGTGTATATAAATAATGTAACTGTTGCAATTTTTAATTTTATTTATATACAGAGATGGAACTCGAATAAAACTAGCGGGAACTCCAGCTAAAAGCCGTAATATTTATTGTTTTCTTCTAGTTTAGAGCAGGAGGTGCCGTGCCAGCTTCGCAAAGTTAGCACAACATATTTTCATTTTCAGTTTTTGATATTTAGGGTGCAGAACCCTTTTTATTTTCTATCAGGAGCTCTAGAACTATGAAAAGTGCTATTATCATTGTTTTTAAAAATATAAAGAATGCTGTGCTAACTTGACAAACAAAGAGTACATTACATAGACAGCCCACACAAGGGTGTGATTACTATGTTAAGTCAATAATAAATTGTACTAATAGTGACAAATTTTATTTAATAAATGAAAATGAGTTCATATGTCTAATGCATTTTATTAACTAGCAATAAGTGACCTGCAAATGCTCAAAAGTTATGTGGCAATTGTTAATTAATATCTTATAGTTTAATATTTAATTAATAGCTTAATAGCCACGGAAGACAAGAGCTGAGAGTGTGAGCAAACAAGTTAATTAATTCTGTTAAACCCTTATCTTTAGAATAAGAAATGTGCACCAAAACTATGCTTGATCTTAACGAATTACTTATATGTGTGGATTTAATAAATTAGCAGTTATACATTGCTTTGCATTGAATAATTAACTATATTGTTTAGTATAAAAGTTAGAACTTTACTAAGCCTAATAAAACCAGAATTAGTAAAATATTAAAATGTATTAAAATTTAACACCTACATAGATGTTGATTTTTGTTGCAGATTGGATGTGGAGCAGAATTTTCTGTTATTTTGGATATTAAGGGTGGACTTCATACTTTTGGTTTACCCGAATATGGTCAACTTGGCCACAATACTGATGGCAAATACTTTAAAACAAGTACAAAGTTATGCTTTAACTTTGTAACCAGTCCGAAACGCATAGTTCTATACATCGAAAAGAGCAAAGATAGCCATGTTTCACCAGTGGATGTAACGGAAATCGTTGATTTTAGTTGTGGTCAAAATCACACTGTTGCTATTGACAGTAAAAAAAGAGTGTTTTCTTGGGGATTTGGAGGTTTTGGTCGTCTTGGACATGCTGAACCAAAAGATGAAATGGTGCCTCGCCTTATTAAATACTTTGATGTACAATCACGTGGTATTTGCTCGGTCGCATGTGGAGCAACTTTCAGTTTAGCTGTAACAGATCTGGGAGGTTTATTTTTATTTGGTCAAACCAAACGTACTGGGGAAGCTAATATGTACCCAAAACCAGTACACGATTTAACTGGATGGAATATCCACCATATAGGTGCTGGTTTGACTTCAATCATAGTAGCAGCAGATGAAAGTGTCATTAGTTGGGGAGTAGCACCAACATATGGCGAATTGGGTTTAGGAGACATTATAAGGTCGACTCCTATACCAAAAGAGGTAAGTGTTTATACATAGAGTATGTTATACATGATTAGATTGAAAATTATTCGGCATTGAGTATAAATATATATATATATATATATATATATATATATATACAGGGTGTCCCAAATTGAGTAGGATAGCATGGGTATCTTTCTTATTATTAATGATAGAGATTTGCTTAAATGGGCAAAGTTGTGTCATTTGGATAGCTTATTTAAATTCCGCATAGATACATTCAAAATTCCAAACGGTTTAGAAGTTATTTAAAAAAAACTGAAAACTGCCAATTTCTTGAAGTCGAATATTTTTGTTATAATAAAATATACGAAAAAATGTTTCTTATAAAAGTTACTTAGTTCAATTGTGTGCACTTGCAAGTGATATTAAAATTAAATTCAAGATGGCGGTTATCGAGATACTAGCATCAACTTTCATTTTTTAAATGGACGCCATATTGGATTTTTAGATGGTTAGATAGCATATTTTTTTCTCTTTTCAACGATGTATCACAACATATGTTTAAATGAAAAAATTTACTAAAAATGATAATTTTAGTTTTTTTATCAAGTAGGCATCATCAGATTTCTCTTAAACAAATGAAATTATAACAAACTGTCATGTTGAATTAGTGTATCTGTTGTACTAATAATTGGCATTTGTGTATTCTTTTTCCCAGTTATAAGTTGTGATATACTTTTTCTATAAAATATTCAAATGGCAAATTTTTCAACAAGCGAACAATATCATATGTTTTGTACATACATAAAATGTAATAAGAACAGTCGCCTTGCTGCCGAAACATACTTAACAAACCTTTCCGAAAAAAGACAGCCAAACATTAAAATCTTTCAAAGATTGGACACAAATATGCAGCAGTATGGATGTTTAAAAAAACCTACTCGAAACATAAATGGAGCCATTGCAGATGAGGTGATGACACTGGCCTGTGTGGAAGCTAATCCAAACATTTCAACACGGGAAATAGAAACCCAAGTAAACGTATCCAAGTCTCAAGCATTAAGAATTTTAAAAAAGCATAAATATCACCCTTACAGATTTCACATTGCTCAAAACTTACAACCAAACGACTATCTCCGCAGATCAACATTTTGCAGATGGTTTATCAATCAAGTTAGGGAGAATGATGATTTTATCAATCGCGTTTTGTGGACCGATGAGTCTTATTTTTCTAACTGTGGAATATTTAATCGTCATAATGAACACTATTGGGCACAGGAAAACCCACGCATAACAGTTCCACGCCGCATTCAAATTCAATTTGGATGTAATGTTTTTTGTGGTATATTGGGAAACCGTTTACTTGGTCCTATAATATTCGATGGAACCTTAACCTCTCAACGTTATTTGGAAATGCTTCAAACATCTTTAGAAGATTTATTAGACGACCTACCTTTGGCACAAAATAATCAAATTTGGTATCAACAAGATGGCGCACCTCCACACAACGCTAGAGATGTTATCACCTACTTAAGTAACCGTTTTGATGGCATGGTAATCACGATCCACACACCTGTAAAATGGCCGCCTAGATCAGCAGACTTAACACCCCTGGATTTTTATTTATGGGACACTTTAAAAGATAATGTATATGGAAGTAATTTCCAGTACAATAATGTAGATGAACTACGGAAGCGGTTATGCAGGCAATAAACGGTCTTAATGGGAATACATTACGACGCGTAACAAAAAGTGTTCTAAAACGTTGCCGATTGTGTTTAAATAATAACGGTCAACATTTTGAACAATTGCTATGATTTATTGGTTGGTGTTTAATGTTATTCTAATGTTTTTTTTCGTTTAATTTGTTTTAAAACTGATTTGTGTTGGTGTCTACTTGATAAAAAATTAAAATTATTATTTTCAGTAAATTTTTTCATTTAAACATATGTTGTAATACATCGTTGAAAAGAGAAAAAAATATGCTATCTAACCATCTAAAAATCCAATATGGCGTCCATTTAAAATATGAAAGTTGATGCTAATATCTCGATAACCGCCATCTTGAATTTAATTTTAATATCACTTTTAAGTGCACACAATTGAACTAAGTAACTTTTATAAGAAACATTTTTTCGTATCTTTTATTATAACAAAAATATTCGACTTCAAGAAATTGGCAGTTTTCAGTTTTTTTAAATAATTTCTAAACCGTTTGAAATTTTGAATGTATCTATGAATTTAAATAAGCTATGCAAATGACACAACTTTGCCCATTTAAGCAAATCTCTATCATTAATAATAAGAAAGATACCCATGCTATCCTACTCAATTTGGGACACCCTGTATATATATATATATATATATATATATATATATATAAAAGCAAAACTTTCTCTGCAATTTGCAGTTAAAATTAAACCAATTACATGAGATGTTCCGTAAATGCACTTTGCATATATATATATATATATATATGAGTAAAAAGCTCTGACACGTCGATTTTTATTTTTAAATTGTCATTTAATTATGTAATTTTTAACCCCCCACCCTTCAACCCCTAAGCGCTAGCATCCCCTATTTAAAAATTTTAAATAGCAATGTACCCCTTGTGATACCTCAATTAATAGCATTATTCATGCAGAAATAGAATTTTACAAAAAATTCTAAATCCGTTGATAAACAACTGTTTTATTCAATAAAAACTTATTCACTTAAAGTGACAATTTTCGGGTATGCCTTGACAAACAAAATGTTTGTAAAGTGTCAAATAAGTTTAGTGAAAGTACGTTAGTTTTATTTTATTATTATTTTTTTGTTCATTTATTTAATTAAATTATGATAGATTTTACTCAAATTTTTTATATCTATTTTGTCATTAATTGCTGTGGGATTTAATGTTATGAAAATCATTTCATATAACTCTCTTTTTTTGGTTTGATTCTATTTTAAGTATTATCGTTTTCTCGTAATTAAATTTGTGTTTCATGTTTAGTTAGGGCGGTCGCATTGTTTTTATCATATTTGTGTCCATTCAAACGTTTCTCAAGATGCTGCATGCTCTGGCCAATGTATACACTGTCACATCCTTCTTGGCATGGGATCTTATATACGGTGTGGGTTTTTTTATTTTTAGGTATTTTATCTTTTATTTTAGTAAATAAATTTTTATTTAGGTTAATACTTTTATGAGTTGTATCTATATCGTATTTGTAAACTAGTTTTTGAATATTCCCAGATAACCCATTAATATATGGTAAAGTTATATACGTTTTGTCATTTTTTTTATTTTCGCCTATATTTTTTGTTATGTTGTAGTATTTATTTATTTGTTTTTTAAAGATTGCATCTATAAAGTGTTTAGGGTAATTGTTTTCCATAAGAGCATGTTTAGCTTTTATAATTGCTTTATGTCTGTATTCAGGATTTGACAATTTTATGGCTCTGTCTGCCAAACCTATTACCACGGCCTTTTGTGGGCAATATGATGTTGCAGTGGTAGTTGATATACCTTCCGACCACGTTTTCTTATTATACCATTCAGTTTTAGTACCTGTTCTTTTTGGTGTGTATAGTCATATCTAGAAAATTTAGTTTGTTGTTTTTTTCAATTTCTATGGTAAATTGTAGTTTTTCATGAAAACTATTAAATAATTTAAGAGTATATTCTATTTTATCCATTGGAACAGCACAAATACAATCATCAACATATCTATAGAAAATGTATTTTGGTCCTGTAACAGCTCCTTAATTTTTATATCATAAACCTTCTCCTTCATTATTACAGTTTTATTAGATTTGTCTGGTTTTATCACCATAAGTTCAGGATTACGTTTTAAAAACATTTTTGTTCTTTTAACTTTTCTGCACATATCCTTGTTGATTTTGCTCATTTGACTATTGTTTGCAAATCTATGAGCATGATTAGTTATTATATTACAAACCTGCGATCTTAGTTCATCTTTTTTACTAGTGGGTAAATTTGTTAATGCATTTTCCACATGTACTATTATTTCATTGTGAGGCAGTTCATTGTTTTTCAAGCGGTACAGCAAATTGAGGTCCTAAACATAGAGTGTCTTGAACATAATCAGGTAATGTAACCTCGGACAAATTTTCGATCCAGTTAGACTTAGCTGTAATCGTATTTATATTAGTGTTGTTTATGTATTTACTCTGTAATTTATTAATTTTTCTTATATTTCTATTTTTAATTTTTACAAACATGTCTTCATATTTTAAACGGTGTTCTTTTATTATATGATCAAACTCCTCAGCAGTAACAGTATTTTTAATTAATTTTATCATTTCAGAGATTTCCATGTCTATTATTTTTAATTGCGAACATGTGTCAGATACTAGAAGATTTAGAGTCCCTCTAATGAACCTATTTAAAACGTTATTTATAAATTTTTTTTCCAAATTTTGATTTCTAAACTTGATATGTCTAACCTTAATATTTAGAAAGCTAGGAGTTAGTATATCAGTTTTACATCTTAACAAAAATATACGGCGATTTTTTAGATTTGCTACCTTGTTGTAAGATTGTAATAGTTTACTCTTCAGAAGTTTAGTACTACTACCGTTACTGGCATAACTCACGTGGCGTTCTCGCATATTTTCACCCATGCTATATATATGTTAAATGTTTTTATTTTTCTTGACCTTTTTACTCTATATTTGTTTGAGGATGATTTTCTTGGGATATAGGTCAAAACATTAATATATACTTTTACATTTTATTGTGCCATAACCTCACTCGACCATACGTACGTTTCGACTGCTTGAGCCTTTTTCAATGGTTCAGTCATTCCTATAAATTCATTTACTAATATACTAATCTACCCTTATATAATTTTATCACTTATGATAAAAACAATGCGACCGCCCTAACTAAACATGAAACACAAAATAAACACAAATTTAAGTACGAGAAAACGACAATACTTGATTCCAAAGAAAAAGAGAGTTATATGAAATGATTTTCATAACATTAAATCCCACAGCAATTAATGACAAAATAGATATAAAAAATTTGATTAAAAT
The DNA here is from genome assembly GCA_036346225.1 of Platerodrilus igneus. Taxonomy (NCBI): domain Eukaryota; kingdom Metazoa; phylum Arthropoda; class Insecta; order Coleoptera; family Lycidae; genus Platerodrilus; species Platerodrilus igneus. The sequence goes on along the minus strand of JARFIW010001171.1, from coordinate 10,915,198 downwards.
CTATCATAATTTAATTAAATAAATGAACAAAAAATAATAATAATAAAATAAAACTAATGGACATAAAATTGAGAAATATCGGATATAAATATATAATTTAAAATAGAGGATCAGGTTTATTGTAGTGATAGCAATGTATTAATAGATAATAGATAGTTTAGGATAACATTTTGTATTAATACAACACATGAGGTTATATATACACATTCATCAATAAGGTAGGTTAAGAATTTTGTAACGTACTTGTAAATGACATACAAATAGGCTTAGTGTATTTAGTTGTTAAATGTATAACGAATAGAATAGTTTAGGGTAAGTGATAAAATTATATAAGGGTAGGTTAGTATATTAGTAAATTAATTTATAGGAATGACAACCATTGAAAAAGGCTCAAGCAGTCGAAACGTACGTATGGTCGAGTGAGGTTATGGCACAATAAAATGTAAAAGTATATATTAATGTTTTGACCTATATCCCAAGAAAATCATCCTCAAACAAATATAGAGTAAAAGGTCAAGAAAAATAAAACATTTAACATATATATATATATATATATATAGTAACAAAAGTTCGAAAATTCAAGCAAATTGAAAACATTGATATACATATTATTTCTTACCTACACAACAACTTATGGCTAGATACTTCAGCATACTGAGCTAGCTCTGTGTGGTGACTGAAACCTGAAAATACAAATCCCGAAACAAAAATTTTACCAACCCTGAAAAACACATGTGATTCCAAAATAATTACTTTCATGCCAAGAAAGCTTTTTCTATAGCCAGGAACTTATGCATAATTTATGTACAAGGTTGTTTACTTATTTCACCAGATCTTTATTATTACCTTCGCTATAAAAGAAATTATAACAATTTAGTAAAAACAGCAAAGTCACATTCTTTATCTAAACGTATATTAAACTCGAAAAATATTCCTAAAGACACCTGGAGAGTTATAAATGAACTGACTAATAGATTAAATACTCAGAAACAATAGATTATGCTTGAGAATTGTCACGTGGATGATATCGCAGACACCTTAAGTGTACATTTTGCTAAGGTAGCAAGTAGGTTGGTCTCAAAGAACTATTCTTTGGCTACTGATGCAATTGATTTTTTGCGTAAACATAAGGATGGAAATCGTAGTAGTCTCTTCCTTTAACCTACCGATCAGCACAAGCTACATGCTTTTAAAAATAAAAATACAGTAGGAATTGATAATGTCTCAGCTAAAATTTTATTACTTTTTCCGCTTCATGTTATACAATACTTTACTAAGCTTATAAACGATTCTTTTCTGAATAGAATATTTCCCTCGTGTTTGAAACATGCTATTATCATCCCATTACATAAAGGAGGCGCTGACACGCTTAATAACTTTAGACCAATCTCTTTACTTTCAACTTTCTCTAAATTATTTGAAACGCTTATAAAGGAATGTATTACCAGATTTGTTAACAAATTTGATATTCTAAATTTTAATCAGTTTGGTTTTCGTTCTAACAAATCCACAGCAGATGCTATACATCAATTTTTAATGGGTCTATACAACGTTGAGTAGAAGAAAGTCCGCATCTGTGGCGGTATTTCTATACATTAGTAAAGTTTTTGATTGCATGCATCATAGCATTCTTTTAAATAAACTTGACCATTATGGTATTAGAGGGGTGGCAAATTCATGGCTTAAATCTTACTTAGAGAACAGAACTCAATCCGTTAAACTCTCTAGTAAAACAATTGTATCAAATATGGTACGTGTAAATTTAGGAGTTCCCCAGGGTTCTGTTTTGGAACCCTTATTATTCTTACTTTATATTAATGACTTTTTACATCTTCTGTTAAATATGATTCATGTACACTATTTGCCGATGATATTACTTTGTATTGGGACTCTTCTTCTGCTCCTATACTTCACAATTGCATTTCGTCGGATCTTGTTTCTACTCAAAATTGGTTCAAAATAAACAAATTCTCTATATACACTAAACAAACTTGCTGTATAATTTTTAAACCTCAAGTCACCTCTGAAATTACAAGTATATTAGACAATTTATCACTAAATATTGTCACTAACACTAAATTCTTAGGCTTAGCTGTCGACCATGGCTAAACTTGACTAACTTAGCATCAGCGTGTTATGTACTGAGAACTATATCCACGGAACTAGCAGTAGTTGGCTCTGCCCTTAAAGTGTATTATGCCTTGTTCGAATCCAGACTGCGATTATACCCTTTTGGGGATATACCACGCTAGAAAAGATGTCTCTCATTTTCAACTTGCAAAAACGGGCTATCCGTATTATTTGACATAAACCAAGAGATGAACACTGCAGGCCACTTTTTAAACGACTGAAAGTTCTCACATATTCTTTCCTATTCATTTTGGATACATTGCTGCTCTTCTGTAAAAACACTCTTAAATATAATAGTGCCAACACTAATTCATCACACATTACAAGAAATTCAAGAGATGTATACAAAAATTACACCTACTTCAACCCGGGTTTATAAATCAATACTTTTTATGGCATCAACTCTCTATAATAAACTTCCTGACAGCATTAAAAATTCTAAGAGTATTCATAATTTTAAATTGTCGCTACTAGCCTTACTGCGTGACCGATGTTATTACACGGTGGAGGAGTTTTTGAATGATGAGCCTGTCAAGTAGACGTATTATGACATATACTTTGTTAATCATTATTGTTGGTTATGACTATAATATATTTTATTGTATTATTTTAAGACTTTCAAACACTGTCGTACACTATATGTTATATTGTTTGTTATATTGCTTGTCTCTGCCACTACCATGTATGTATGGGTTGAAATAAGTACAATACAATACAAAATCAATAACTCAAAATAAATGCTCATAATCACGTAGAGTACTATTTACAAAATCGAAATATATTATTAACAAAACAAAGTAATTATTCTTTATAACTCGATAATTATCATATTTATAAAACATTTAAATAAAAATAAAGTTGAGAACAAATATTGCAAGGGCAATACCATTTGAAATTAAAGCATTTAACAGAATTGGAAAACTATCTGTGAGATTTATAAACATTACCTTGATCAAATACAAGGTGAATCATATTGAACTTTCCGATTTCATATAGGTGTGTAATAAAAACGAAGCAAGATGCAATGAGAATTATTTTATTATTTGAAAGAACATAGAATGCAGTTTCATTTTATTATGATTTGAAAATGAGGTCTTCTAAATGTCTACCTCCATTGTTCAAACAACGGCGGGGCCTTTCCTGGAAGTTTTCCATGACTCTGTGAATCATATTAAGAGGAATAGCATTCATTTCTTCAGTGATGGCTGCCTTCAGTTCCTCTATAGTTCGGGGACGATGCTTGTACACCTTTTCCTTGAGGTAACCCCAAAGAAAAAAATTGCATGGGGTTAAATCAGGCAATCTGGGGGCATCCAAGGTCGCCTTGCAAAGACATAAGGCGACCGGGAAACATTTCCCTTAGAAGTTCCATTGAATGATGAAATGTATGGGTTGTAGCACCATCTCGTTGGAACCAAATGTTCTCATTTTCATGGCCTTGCAATAATTCATCCAATTTTGGTTTCAAAAAAATTTCAATCATGTGACAATACCGAGCAGAAGTCACTGTTACAACTTCACCATTTTCTTTGAAAAAGTAGGGACCTCACACGCCAAAATCTCCAACAGTGCACCACACTGTTACACGAGGGCTGTGGAGTTGTGTGTTGGTGAAGTTTCTGAGGGTTATTCTCTGCCCAATAGCGAAAATTTTGTTTATTAACAGATGAAAATGGGCCTCATCACTAAAGATCAAAACAGCAGTACGAGGAATACTCTGCAGAATGTCACGGCACAAATTTTTTCGTGTGGTAAAGTATCTGTCACTTAACTCTTTCACTAACTGCATCTTGTATGAATTCAATTAAAGGTGTCTATGGAGGATTCTTCTGACACTACTTGCAGATAATTTCAGTGAAGCGGCGTGTTTACGAACAGATCGCTGGGGGGACTGTTGAATTGAAACCCGTACTCTATTCACGTTTTCTGCTGACGTTGAAGTCCTAGTTCGGCGTACTGGTTTTCTTTTTCATGCCGAAAGTGTCGCTCTATAATTAGTTACCCAATTCCTAATTGTTGGTTCAGTGGGGATGGGATCGTGACGACCAAGAGCAAAGTGTACACGAAACAAACTGTGTTGTGATCACTGATTCACCATTTCGAATAAACTCTTCCACCATGAACGCTCGATGTTGACCTGATTTAGCCATTGCTCACACTGAAAACTGCATGTCATGGCGTGTCTGACGATGCCATCCCCACCCTTCCACTCCCGCCAGTGTTCGGGCAATGACCTTGTGAAATCGGAAAGTTCAATATGATTCACCCAGTATTTCCTAAAAATAATTCATTATTTATCCTTGTATCATTTAAATTGTAGTTACTGGGGAAAGAAATCTTAACTCTATAAAAACGTCATCTAAAAATAACATACAAGGGACAAGTGCCCTTCATTCATGTACATAATCTACAAATAATGCACGAAGCTTCAACACATTATGCAATTACCTGTCTGCTTCCATGGCCTTCTCTAGATGTGCATTTTCAACAAACGCTATCATATGGTTAGCAACCTTGCACTAGCTGTTTTTTGCTTTTCAGATATTAAATTAATTTGAATTGTTCTTCCAATGTTCTTACAAAGCCATTGAAATTTATTCTTCTATATTTCTATTCTGCAATCTGCATGTGACACATTTGCCTTTGATTTTAGAAAAGCTATTTGATGTATGATATTAACTTTAAAAAGCTTCCTGTTTATAATTATTAAATGGCTTGAACTTTAATTTCCAACTTTATTCATCAAGGATCTAGATCGACAAGCAGCAAAAAGTAAAAGAAAGCCAAAGAGCTTAAAAATCGTAAAGAGCACCAAAGAGGAGATCTTATAAATTCACTGTTATTTATAGATAAAAATAATGTATTTTTCAAATTTACATAGAATCCTTAATTGTTATTATCTAACACACAGAAATTCCCAGAATTCTAATATGCACCTATAGATTATTTTTGAAAACGTGAATTTTAAATTAAATTTTTTGTAATTCATTGTTCGTAAAATACTTTATCTCTATCATTAAAACTTTATTAAGAATTTTTGAATATGGTTTGTTGAATTCTCACAATCTATGAACTTGAGCCTGTGAAACGTCACAATTAAATTATTCTAGGAAGGCTTTTTAATGTTGATATGATAAATACTGAGAATTGTTTTCTTTTAAAACTAATGTATTTTAGTGAAGCTTGTTAGTGTTGGCTTTTTATAAGGGAATGAAATATACAGTAGATTTTATTTAGTACTGGAAATTTTTGGTGCTGGTTTTCAAACAGCATGAAATGTTCTGTCACGTTTGTCTGTTTTGAACTCCGCCACCCTCTCCTTGACAGTGAGTTAAGGAGGAATATCTTCCCCTAATGCTTCCATCATATCTTTGTGAATATTTTGTTTACACCTATTTTTCTTTTTTTGACTGGTATTGGATAATGGCATGCTTGCTCAATGTATCCATTTCTCAGATGATGATCATCTGCACTTTGTTCTTCAATAATAGAAACAAAGCAAAAGCTATATATGAGAAATTTGGTATGAATCCTTACACGGATATGCCTGCTTATTATACTGAAAAGTAACGAATCCAGAAATATGAGCATTACAATTCTAAGAGATTTATGACAGGATTGAAAATAAAATAGCTAATGAAAAGTATTCTTTACTAAGAAAAAAGAAAATTGACAATATTTAGAACCTATACCACTGATGGGAGAGAAACCAGACCAACAAAACCGTGATGAGTGTGTACAAAACATAAAAGGGTTGAGATACTTTTGCCCCGTTTGTGAAGAATGACTTATCATGTGTTGAAGAGTGCTTTAGAAAATATTCGTAAAATGAAGAATAATAATTCTGTGCACGTTTCAAATAAACAATAACTAAAATCCTTCACCACAAAAAATATCTAAAAATTAAATATCTATTTTGACCAGTATGTGATATCATCAGTAGAAAAATTTAATAAGTAAAAAAATTGTTCTGGAACACTTCTGCAGAAATTCTCTTCACCACGTAGATTGAAGTAAACTTTTTCAACATAAAAATTATCAATTTTGCTTTGAACACTTGACAATCTTCTCACCACGTGGACTAGTGATCTCTACAACACTAGATGAATTCTGACAGTAAGACTACGAACTACTCTATATTAAAATTAGAACTATTCAAGTAAACTAATGTGCTGCTTGCTATCTCATTTGTTGTTAAACCAATAGGAAAGTAGACATAATGCAGCTATGAGCCTTTTAGCAGTATTTAGGACAGATCCTTTGCGTTTAGTTGTTTCATTTGATTCGTATGCACGAGTATTGCTGTTAACAATTGTGACGTTCCTTAGAAATACGTAGAATCACTTTTCATTTAAAAAATTTTTGTATTAGTAAAATCCACCAATAGGATTAAGTTATTCCCTTTAGGAAATATAATTTTTTATGTTATTATAATTTTGATCTAACGCAAAATTATTTTGTACCATATTTGATCCATATTCAAATGTTGTAAAATTATATGTCAGTTTTAAAAGCTAGGGATGATGTCATCATTGTAATTAGAACAGTCGTGATTCAGTTATTTTGATTATTAATGAATTATGCTGGTGCCTGACAATCTTATCGTCTGAGCACAAAGACAGGTTATATACAGTTTTGTGCTTGCTCAAATAATCCAAGTTCCTTTTTCTGATTCCTAGGTCCACCATATCTAAATTTAAGTAGTTATATAGGTTAGATAGGAGAAAATGACACTAGGTATGTTCATTTGTATATGCCTAATTCATTCGTACGAAATTTGTCAAGGATGCCTCGAATGATTTAGAAGGGTAGATCCATTTTTCATAGAACATTTCATATATAACATCCAAACCATCAACATGCCGCTTTGATAGGTCAATTACCCTGACTAGAGGTTATTGAACAAGGCTGAATAGTATAAATATGTTCGGAAAATTTCCTGACAAGTGGGTCAGTTTTAATTTTAGGGGTACGTTGGTTTCCAAATCGACAACCCTTGTGTTGGACGGAGTCAATAGCAGCATATTATGCAACGATAAGTTATAATCGCCCGTCAGGTACTAAAATAAAAGAAAAACTTCTGGAACTATACCAGAGGGAAGGTTTGTAACTAAATAAACAAACATAATTTAATGTATGAACTGACGGTGCGTACTTAGGGTACATCTGTGTTCAAATTAAGCTTTTAGTTAGTAGATTTGCGATGTATTTGATATTTAATACTTGTTTAAGACTGTATTATGTATTTGTAATGAAAACGTAAGTGTGCTATATAGTTAGAAACAAATCTTACATAGTTCTTTTGTTATTACCTAGAAGCATGATTCAGTATTCCAGGTCATCTAACATTTGCTTTTAGGAATTTTCTTTACAGTTATCAGTATTAAATAGGTCTACGTGTTTTTAGGGATCATGTTTGTTTTAGGTTTAAAGTAATGTTGTTATTGAATTTTCACTTTTTAAGTCAGAATCACTCTCCTGATCTCACACTTTAACACCCTGTTATTCTTTCTTTTGTTTTGTTAGTACAGTGTTTTATCAAAACAGGATTTTTAGTGGAGTACTTCACAAAGTTTTCTGTGAATTACTTGTTAGATATTCTGTACATTTTTTGATTTGTTACACATGTTGATGACACATTGTAGTTCACATGTTTTTCGGGTCTCGGTTGGTTTCTGTGAACTCTAATTGCTATAAAAGTTCCATTGCTGTCGGAGGCTTTCGCGACCAGAGTCATTATAAATATTTATGGTTCCGGGTTGGTACCATGTCATTTTATAAACTAAGGTCGACGTTTCACCCACTTTTGTAAGGGGCTTATTCTGGACCAGAGAGAAAATAAGTAATAAAATAAAAATAATAATAAAGATAAGAATGATAATACTAAGTAGACAAGTTATAGTGTAAAGAGTTTGTAGAGTTACTTCTGAACTAACAGACTCACTAGCCCATTTAAGCCAAAAGGTGTCTTGTGGGAAAGTAACTAATAAAAGAAATGAAAGTGGTAGTTTATATAGGCGAGAACTTGATGCATGAGTGATCATGAATAGAGGAGTCTCATAGTGGATCAGTGAACGTCACGGTTTCGCTGTTGTGAACATAGGCTTGTTTTCCAAATGGGTGAAAGGTAGTACCATTGCCTTTGTTTAGATTATTAGAATTTTCAGTGATTTCTACGGATTCTCTGATTTTTCTATTGTAGGAAAAATGGAATTCTGGCAATTAATTTCGTCTTGTCAAAGTTAATGGTATGGCTTGTTTCATGTTGGTGTTCGGCCATCACTGGCTTGTTCTTAAGCATCGCTTATGCTCGTTTAGTCCAGTCTGTACTGATTGTCCTTTTTCTTCTATGTATACTAAACCGCAGCTGCAAGGTATACTATATACGCTTGCAGCTTTAAGACTGTTTTAGGAATCTTTTGGGGTTGGTAATATTTGTGAAATTTTATTAGTGGGTTTATAGATTGTTTTGATATTGTGTTTACGTAGAATTTTGCCAATTCGGTTTGTTACTCTGTGTATACAGTGTGTACAGTATAAAATGCAGTACACGGGGTCTTGGAAACTGTAGGAGATACGATCTTGGTTAAATGGGACAAAAGTTGCATAATCATGAGGGTATTTCAGATCGGTTTTCAAATTTCAAAAATTTTTCATAGGTTACTAGATAGAGGCAAAAAACACAAAATTGACGATTTTTTTATTTGCTCGTAGTTAGTCTACTAATTGAAATAGAATGTTCAAATTTGGTACATCATGGTAATTCCCCATTGCGCTTCACATTTTCAACTTAGATTTTGTCTAAGGGCATCTAGATTTTGTGACGATGTTCAACTTTTTATTTTTAAATAGCCGCCATATTGGATTTTACATTTTGAAATGCTGACAAAACCCTTTCCAAAGAGATACAACATGGCTATGTTTGATTGAATCAAAACACTAAAAATCACATAATTATGTTTTGGTCGTAGTAGGCTTTAATTTCCATTATGACAAAGAGAAACAATTGCTCTAAAATTTTAAACTCAATTTTCAGTGGTAATAAAAACAGTAAAAACGTAGAAAATTGAAAATAAATCTGTATTAATCAGAACTTACATAACTATGCATTAACAAAGAATAAATACAAACTAGCATCTATTCAATACAAAATATTATTTAAGCTGTTTTTAGTTGTCATTCATGTTCAGACAATTGCAAATTAACAATCAAGGAAAAAATATATAACAATAGTCAGCCACATGAATTCATTATTTATTTTAAATGTTCAAATAACCCCCCATTTTGTTGAACACACAACCGACACCTTTTATAAACATCTTTACAAGATCGTCTTATCATAGTTGGAGTTATTTTATTTACGGCCTCTTGGACTGCTTGTTGTAATTGGCCTACATTATCATACGTTTTTGAGTACACACGACTTTTTAAATGGCCCCATATAAAGAAATCTAGAGGAGTTAAATCCTGTGATCTCGCTGGCCACTTAATTGGTCCCCGATTTCCAATCCAGTTTTTATTATACTCAGAATTAAAAAAAATTCTATTAATCAGAGTATTGTGGGGTGGAGCGCCATCATTTTGAAAAATCATATTTTGCAAAGTAGCGAGTGGAAGCTCCATTAGTCTATCTGCCACATTTCCCGGCAATAAATCTAAGTATCTCGCAGAGTTTAAATTTGCATCATAAAAAAAGGGACCTATAATGTACCTTCCAATAATATCAATCCAGACGTTGAATCCCCATTTAACTTGATGTCTAACTTGGCGGTTCAAATGTGGATTTTCATCTGACCTAAAAATTGTATTTTTGCGGTTGAACATACCACAATTCGTAAATCGTCTTTCGTCAGACCACAAAATTGTATATGCAAAATTTGAATTTTCGTTGCACTTTCTGATGTACCAAGCACAAATTTCCATTCTTCGAATTTGATCTTCAGTATGCAATACCTGACATGGTCGTTCATGATATGGATGGTACTTGAAATGTTTTAAAATAGCTCTTGTCGTAGAATGAGCAACACCTGTTATATTCTGAATTTGTCTAAGAGAAGTGCGAGGATTTTCGACAACTGTTTGTAAAACGCTGTTTTCATTATCTTTTTTAATTTGCCTATTTCTCTTAGACAAGCCAAAACTACCATAATTTATTAAATTATTTTGTAATCTCTGAAACATACATCTGTTTGGTTGATGTTTTTCTGGGTATTTATTTAAATACAATTCAGCGGCTTTAACATCATTCCTTCCAGAAAGAACAAAACATTCTAACATTTGATATTTATCACGGTTAGTAAAGCGATCCATTTCAAGCGCAAATGCTTTGCTTAAATTTCTATGTAAATTAATCAACTGTTTTTTTAAACTGCACTACTTGAAACATAAAATAAAGGACAAACTTTGACGTTTCTCAGATGTCGAGCAATTGTATCTCTTTGTCATAATGGAAATTAAAGCCTACTACGACCAAAACATAATTATGTGATTTTTAGTGTTTTGATTCAATCAAACATAGCCATGTTATACCTCTTTGGAAAGGGATATTGCCAGTATTTCAAAAATGTAAAAATCCAATATGGCGGCTATTTAAAAATAAAAAGTTGAACATCGTCACGCAAAATCTAGATGCCCTAGACAAAATCTAAGTTTAAAATGTGAAGCGCAATGGGGAATTACCATGATGTACCAAATTTGAACATTCTATTTCAATTAGTAGACTAACTACGAGCAAATAAAGAAATCGTCAATTTTGTGTTTTTTGCCTCTATCTAGTAACCTATCAAAAATTTTTTAAATTTGAAAACCGATCTGAGATACCCTCATGATTATGCAATTTTTGTCCCATTTAACCAATATCGTATCTCCTACAGTTTCCAAGATCCCCATGTACTGCATTTTATACTGTACACACTGTATATATGGAAGGATTGCTAAAGATTGTGTATCGGGATTACAGCGTGTTGGATGCAGATGTCGGTTTATTGCTCTGCCAATATCTGAGTTGCGATAGCCGTTTTTTATAAGACTTTTTTTTTAGATGGGGTCAGTTCATTAGATAAATGTTCTTATAAAAAATGGCTATTGCAACTCAGATATCGGCAGAGTAATAAACTTCTTTACACTTTAACTTGTCTACTTAATATTATCATTATTATCTTTATTATTATTTTTATTTTATTACTTATTTTCTATTCTTGTCCTGATGAAGCCCTTTACAAAAATCGGCAAAACGTCGACATTAGTTTATAAAATGACACGGTCCCAACCCGGAACCATAAATATTTATAATGACTCCGGCCGTGAAAGCCTCCGACAATATCACAAAAACCTTTACGAGGAGGATATTGCAAAATTACTTTGTACACTCACCTTTTTGTTACGGTGTCGTGTCACATTAAAACATATTACAGCTGAAAAATTCTGCACAGAGCAGAACTCTTTCTTCTTCACGAACGACTTTTCAACACTCGAAAGAAAATAGACAATATTTCTAAACAACTCCTACAGCTCCATCTAACATTATCCACCATGCTTAGCTACAATGACTGTACTCTGTTTGACCGAATTTCATACTTGCAAGCCCAAAAAAGCACCGAATTCACCACAAAACCCACTTACGCAAATTGTTCCAACTTTCTAAAAAACCTTTAACACCCTGAAAAAACATCTTACAAGAAAACTCTGTCTTCAAACACCGTCATAAACCGATCAGAACATATCCTTTCTGAAAACGAAGTACATATCTTTTCCAAAGGACTAAACTTCTCAATTGCACCCAGAAAAATTTCCTCGTAGGAAATCATTAGCTCTGTAGAATCTGCGATCCGATCTCTACCCTAAGACGATGCTAACTTAATTCGCTTTGAAACAACTAAATGTTTCCGAAATGCCAAAACTACCAACAAAAACGTGACAAAGCAAGAAGTGACGGCCTTAAAACACCTACGAAGGAATGAGCAAATTGTTATATTTCCTGCAGACAAAGGTAATACGACTGTAATGCTAAACAGTACAGAATACAAAGAAAAGATTAAACAATTACTACAAGATGGTTCTTACACTCCTATAACCAAAGACCCACTTCAAAACTTGAACGGGAAATTTCAGCACTTATTAAATCCTCTAATATTCCCAAAACTATCCAAAAACACATAATGCCTCGCGAATCTAAACCACCTTGCTTGTACGGCCTTCCTAAAGTCCATAAACTTGATGTCATGCTTCTCACGCCGACGGTAGATGAATAAATAGTTTCACTCCCAACGAGCAATAATCTTTTTTCTGCTATCACCAGTCTACAGAGTGGGATAAGTAGATCGTCAGTATTCCTTGTGATGTATGTATGTACATCCTTGTGTTTCTTAGCTTTGATTCGATTTTTATCAATTTCAAGTAACACTGTTGAGATGTAGATGGATGACAACGGCAGTATCCTAAGAAGCTTGAAATGCGGTCTATATGATTCGTTTCCTTTGATATCAACAATGCAACGAAATATCCTTTTTTGTGCTATAAACACATCATAGCCAGCAGTGGAAGACCTCTAGAAACATAAACCATAAAGCAAGCTACAATGCACTTCTGCATAATAAAAAGACAAATTGAGTTTTGTGTAATTAACCACTTCAGGTTACATATTTGGTAGCAAATTTTATTTAATTTCTACCCATGTGTCGTTTTCATCTAAAATTACGTCTAACATTTTACCTGATGGCCTTTAAGGTATAGTACTAGCAGCCAGAGTAATATTCAACTTAAAATTCCTTGCAGATATGTTATTAATCGAATGAAATAGAATACAAAATGTTTTTTCGCAGTTTAATAGGAGTTTATTTAAATTAAACCAACTAGAAATATGTAATAAAAATTCTTGGGCCTGATTTTGAACATTTGATGAAATTATCGCTGTTACATCGCCAGCATATACTGTTAATGAATCTAAAAATAATATGATGTCATTGATAAAACCAGGAAAACCAAACATGGTTCAGAACAGAACCTCGAGGTACGCCAATATTTACAGGTAAGATTGAGAACAGTAAGGTTTTATTGAGATTTTATAGTTCATTTGTACATACTGAGTTTGACCTGAAAGATAGGACAGGAACCAGTTTGCTGTATTACCTCTTCTTCCACCTTAGAAAGTGTGTTTAAAACTTGTCTTACATTATCTAAATGTTCCAAACTATTTTCACCTATATTTAGAACGTCGTCCAGAAAATACTCTCGGGATCCCCAACAAAAAATTTTACATTTTGTTACTTGAAATATAGCACACACTGATTTCGTTCCGTTATTTTAACCTATTTGGTTTATAAATTCCTCGGTGTGTACTCCAACACATTTTTACTTCATATGCTAATTCTAATTGATTGCTAACTCTAATTTAGTAAACCTTTCACAACCCTGTATAGCAGCATAGAATATTCCGCTATTCAAAAAATGATATTTACATAATATAAATAAGGATTAATTGTGATCCTATAGTCAACACAAACCCAAATTATACCATCACCTTTTGCCACAAGTACTAATGGCGTACTCCATTTAGCACCTGCTACTAATTAAATCGCTCTTCTTCTCGAGATCAACTAATTCTTTCTCGATTTGTTCCTTAAAAGCAAAAGGAACTGCCCTTGACTTACAAAAGATTAGCTTAAGGTTTGGGTCAACCGTAAGCTCAGTTTTCTCTTCCTTATAATGTCCTACACCGGGTATAAATAACTCACGTAGATTGTCTAACAACACCTTCAGCTCGTTATCAACCAAATGATGAACTGGTGGCTGAGTAACTTTATCAACATCTAAATTAACCTAAGTGTCATTATATCCCTACCTAACAAAGGTATCAAACTATTTTTAATGACAACTAATCTACATTTAGCTGAAATATTAGAATATTGCACCTCTAAGTGTAGCTCTCCTACTGGATAATGATAATACCCTCTAATGTGCATAATTTAATATTTGACTTGTGCAACTCATATCTTGCAAACTTGTTCTTATAGATGGTCTCTGGTATTACCAACACCCCCACTCTTGGGGTCTACTTTTATCTCTAGAAGTTTATTTTCTACAAACATTGTTATCTTAAACGGTTTTACTTAATTGCTTTCCGACACAAAATACATATCAATAAAATTAGCAGTTTCCATGACTTCCGTTTCTGCTGGTTTTACAAAATTAGCACTATGACTACCGTAATACTTATTTTTACTAAATGTCCTACTATGTGACAAATCTTACATTTATATGCTTTGTACTTGCACTTTTTAAAGTTGTGTCACCCTTGTCTATGGCTGTTGCATAATTTATTGATCATTCCACCGTTTGGGGTGATTTTTATTTAAAGTCTTCTTTTTCCCGACTAATAAAGCATCAAGGTTTACCTTTTGTTGTAATGTTGCTTTCGTTTTCAAAGCTACATCCACTATGTGTTTCAGGATTTCTGTGTTTTCTTCGCACACTCTCTCCGTGATTAGACTTCTTCAAAGTTTTTTAACAAATGTATTCCTAATATCTTCTAGATTTGCACAAATTTGCACTCTATTGCCTCAATTTAACAAAGAAATTCTTAATTGGTTCATGCTGCACTTGTTTAACCTCATAAAATCCAATTCTTTCTATCCGAGCCTCTCTTTTTTGGTATAATGAATATGATGTTACGTTTGAAATCATTGGATATCTCACCTCTCTCATACATATAGTTTACAAGTTGGAAGAGATGCCCAGTTACTGCTTGTCCAGTGGCTTTTAGAGTTTCTGCTTGTACCTTATCAGTAACCGGCGGTGCCTTACCATTTTCAGACCCCTTCATGCTAAATTGAACTCATCTCTAAGTAAAGGATATCCCGTCATGCTTTTCAATGTCTGATTCTTGTTCTAATGCTGTTAGTTCTTATCCTGCATATAAATTCCTTATATATTCTTGCCATCTATCCAGTTTTTCTCTACATTTTCTATAATAACGTTTCATCCCACGTCCCTTATATTTTTGCTATATGGTTTTATATTCCTAAAATTCATTCTAATTAGTTTGTGTTTCATATTTCTTTCTTATTTCCATCTTAGTTTGTACCTCTTTGCACTTTTCATCAATCCATTGTTATTTAGCTCTCCTGCATTTGCTAATAATTTCCCATTTTATGGCTTTGTATCTCTGTTTTCCTGTTTCATCTGATCTATTTTTGTATCTTTGTCTTTCTTCTATTAAATTCAGGATATCCGTTGTTATCCATGGTTTTTTATTTTCTTTTTGTGTATACCCCAGAATATCTCTGGCCACCATGTCTAAGGTACTTCCTTAGTATAAGAAATTTTCCCGATATCTTTCAGCAATTCATTTGATGTTTTTTTAAATCTTCTGTGGATATCTTTATCTTTTAGTTTTTCAAAGTGCATTTTTTCGTTTCTTTTCTTTAAATTTTTAAATTTAAGAGCGGCCTTCATAATTACGATGTTGTGGTCAGTGTCTATATCTGCTTATGGGTAGCTTCTTCTAGTCTTTTACTTGATTTCTAAACCGTTGTCTAACAAGAATGTAATCTATTTGATATCTTTCGTTATCTCCTGGTATCTTCCATGTATATCGTCTTCTAGCATGATGTTGAAATAATGCGTTTGTGATAATTAAATTGTTTATGTTGCAAAATTCTACTAGCACATTTACCCTGTCATTTCTTATGCATAAACCAAATAAACATAATACCGTTCCTTACCTACCTCACCTACCACTGCATTAAAATCTCCCGTAATTATTCATTTTCATGTTCTTTTAATGATCTTAGTGTCTTTGATATCTTCGTAAATTGCCTCTACCTTTTCCTCACTGTAGCAAGAGGTAGGGAATGTATATTTGTATTATTACTGTATTTATCGGTTTAGACTCTAATCTCACAATGAGTACTCTTTCGTTCTTTTGTAGGTAGTTTTCTATACAGTGTCCTATCTTTTTTCGCATAACTATTCCCACACCCGAATTTCCTTCCTCTGATCCTGTATGAATTACCCTAAAGTATCCACTCCAAAAATCCCTCCATCTCTGGCCAGCGAACTTTGTTGATCCCTACTATGTGTAATGGTAACCTATCCATTTCAATTTTCAAGTTCTCTAGCTTACCTACTTGTTTCATACATCTGAAATTCCACGCTCCGACTCACAAAATGTTAGTCTTTAAATTAAATGACCTTCTGAATTCCTGTTGACAATAATATGCGAACTCTTTCCTAAACTTCTAATTTTAGACCAGCCAAATCTGTTTGGGTTCAAATAATATCCTTCATCATGACAAGAGACCAATATTACTCACATTTCGAAATTATACACTATTTCAATAATATGTTCTCTACTAGTTGCGACACATTAATTAAGACCAACAATGTATACATATTGTTTCTAAGTTAATTCTAAATCACACCCTAAGGATCTTTCTATCTCTGTACTCACAATGATTTACTAAATAAGTAAAATTAGGATAGCTATTTCGATCAGTGTAATAAAATATGCATATGCAAAAATGAAACAGTCAACAAGTTAAATTTATATAGGCAAGTAATAACTTACGGTACTCCTGTTGTAACGCCCGCAGAAATTCAGTGTACGGCTTTCTTTATTACAATCTGTTGTCTGTAGTGTCCAGGATGGCATATTAGCTAATGGCTTAACTTAGGAGATGAACCGTAAGGAATCATAGTGGAATTATGGAGTGTGTTCATTGACGTATCGGACGTTAATACATAGGACTTATCATCAGTGTTTAGGTACGTTGGAATCTCTGATCTTGGTAGCTTAATAATTCAAGTGATATTTAAAACACTGCCTCTTTAGGACTATAAGTAGAAAAAAAATGGGCTATGTTCGTACGTTAATTTCACATTATATCAATGTATTAATTCATACAATTTGACACCCTCAAGTTGTTTTCTTTGCCTAACAAATTTTCATTAATTTATTATGTAATGTTTCAGTATAATACCATAAAACTGCTTTTAGAATTTGTTAGGGTTCTTTAGGTTCTTTAATTAACGCCTGCGAACGTAAATTAAATGATCTGTTACTTGATTGTGAGTAGAACATATCTGCATTGAAAATACTTTTGTCTACATGCATGAAAATTTTCCTATACTGAAATAAGGAGCAAACTTCATTCAAAAAACTATTATCTGTGATACATTAATTACATGTAACTTTATTGCACCTTGCATCTTCCCTCTTGCCTGGTTATTTACATCTCAATCCTCGAAGTACTTAATGTTAACTAACTTAAAAGTACAGCGATTAATCTCATTTTCCTAGTTCTTTGCAATTGCAGGTAAATGGGGCCAATAATCTGACTAATGTAATTAAGGAAGATAATAAATAGCTATTATACTCGCACCTGCACATATATATGTGTCGCAATGTTCTCGGAACTTTTAACCACATGTCTTATCAAAAATAAGATAATATATTATTACAGCTCTAACCTGGGTTTTTAGGAATTTACAATGTAACGTTCCTGTATTAATTATGGGTTTTAAAATGAAAAATACGTTCGTTGAACATTGTGTACTCATTAAATAAAACCGAAGGTTACAGATTGCATAAAAATCTATCAAGACCTTTATATAATACATTGTTAATTGGTTCTTCTTTTAATATGTATGAACACTTTAACTTCAAGTTTCAAAAATCACCATGGCATTTATTGATTTTGATTAAAATGTGCCACAAATCTATATGATTTTTTTTAGGTTGCTAGTTTATCCGGTGTCAAAGTGGTAGGTTTGTCCATGGGTTATTCACACACCCTACTTGTAGCACTGAACGATACTCCAGAACGACAAGCCAAAATGGAGACTTTTAAAAAATATAATGCAGATTAGAATTAAGCTGTCTATCTATCAATCTCGTACATTAACTTTAGATATAATTTTTTGTACTTTTTTTACTTCTACAGTTTTGCGCCTACAGTATTATTTACTATTTATTAGTTGTAAGATGCATTTTTTCTTATTCAATAAATTCATAGAAACCTTTAAAAATTTTTATTGTCGGGTATTATATAAGAAGACCTAGATCAAACTATATTAGTCAAATTACTAGAAATTTAGGTTGTGAAGGGTATGTAGAGCTTTTTAGATTAGCACAGAATAGAAAAGAAGTTAGAGCTGCGTCAAACCGACCTTAAGTAAGGTCGAAAACAAAATGATGAATGAATGGGTAAAAGTTGTCACTATTGATAAACGTCGCTGAAGCAATAAAAATTATTTGTTTTAACAATTTCAGATTTCTATATGAATTCCCTTCAGCATACTTTCCACCTGTAAGGATACTCTATATCACTCAACAGCAACTATGATATACGGTTGTTAAATAACAAAGGTCCTGGTCTTAAATCGTGACAAAATTGTTAAAATCGGTAGGTTTGAGACCAACAATATTTGTGTATTGAGTAGCAAGAAAGAAGTAATAAATTCAACGTCAAGTATTGTATTAAAAAAGTTACAATTGATAATTATAAAGAAGCCTGTTTAATAAAGAAATTCTACGAAAAGCTCGCCATTTAATTAAGTCCATAAAACAGTGTGTTTAAATCAAGCAAAACAATATCATCCTTAAGGTGAAATAAGCATACTAAATACTTTCACCAGAAGTACCAGATCATGAGCGATTAGTCCTTTTTATTAATAATTAAATTTGTGGTGAATGCAGTTCTGTATCCTGTCTGCCAAGTATATTTCCCGAATATACATCCCTAAAAATTGCATTCAAAAGACATGAACTTAATGCGTGTTAATAAAGTGCCATTAGAAATGGTAATTCGAGGAAAGTCGTCGTTGAAATTTGTTATATATATGGAAAATGGGCTTGTGCTATGTGCCAATATTTAAACAATTTTTGTGTAAATTAAACATTTTGTTGTGTAGTAGTAGTTGAATAGAGTGAATTCGGACGTGCTCCTACAATTTTGGCATAATCATGTACATTGTCTACAGTCCATTAAACATTGTTTGTGGAATCAGTGCCTACTTCTCATATACTAGGATACTACAAGGTATGTTAATTTTTATGCTACAATTTAGGAACAACCTTAACGGTATTAACATTTGGTTGCTTCATCACGGATGATAAATATTTGTTTTAATGCAATTCCATTTTATTGATCAATATCTTACATTTAAAATCCCGTTATCATTTGTTCACACTTAGGAAAGAGTTGCTTTCAACACCTCGTTCGTATTTAGAAATTTTTAAATGTAGAATCTTCAAGATTTTACCTGTATTGGGAATAAACCAGTTTAGCGGTTGTATACCAAATACGATTTTGTTGTATTGGTTGTGTGTGTGTGAGGAAGATAGTCGATCTTTCGCACACAAATACAGTTTTGTTGTTTCTGTTCGTTGTAAGAGTAATTATTTGTAAAGTTCATTGAGAGCACAATTATTCGAATTTTATTTAATTATGTCCGAGTGTATTTCTTGAACATTACAAACTTACAAGACTGCTTTATTTGTGGGTTAGTAATATTACAGTCACTTTTCGTGTATTTTTTACGATGGCATTTGTATATACAGTGGAGAAATAGTAAACGTTCTAATCTTTTACTTTATCCCATGAACCGGAAATAACTTTTTACCTTCTATAAGTGAAATGCAACAACCATAAGCAGCTCAGTTTATAATTAATTTTAAGACTCGGACAGCACCTTCTGCCACTATTTTTATTTAGCCCAAACAATTTCATAAATACATATACAAGTTAATTACAGTCAAAACTGTGGTGGTGGCGAATCCTCAAGTAATTAATAATTACTTATCAGAACAAGTTATAAATTATACCTGTTGAATGTCGGCTTGTTTCACCCTTCTAACATGGAATTCACACATAATAAGGATTGTTACAAGGAGACTGCGGTCGCACGTGCGAACCGCCTGGAGAACTAAATCGAACAACAACGTGCAATAATGCAGACGGATGGGCCTGGGTAGTAAAGTGAAGCAACGAGGGGTGACCGCCATAGTAAGGGATGCTAGAACGTGTATGCAAGGACAAATTGTGTGAGTGGAACCCGAACATACAGAGTGTTTGGAAATAAAGGAAATTCGTAATTTCAGATCATAATACTTCGAATTTATTTTGTATTATGTGGAAGTGGTTTTTATTGGTATCTATTTAAAATGGGTGTTACAGTAGAAATTCTCATTCGTGAAACCCAGAGTTTCAAGTAGGTAGAATAGCATTTTCATTAAGATGCGATAAGCTGAAAAGTCGAAAATTAATTGTACTATTGATGTTTGGTTGGATTCTGCGATAAAAACAACCAGATTTCAAATTTTTGTGTCAAGGCCGCTTTGTTTAAGGAGTCAAGATAAAGTGACAGAATATCGTTCTTTGTAAGTTGAATTGGGTAACCTCTTAACAGAAATTAAGATTTTTGCAGTGAAATTTAAAACGAATTTTCCTAAAGACAGCAAACCTATCGTTAATATGACATCTGCAGCTGGTGGTAATCTCCTGCTTTCTACTTTGAAAATGGTTCGTTTTTCGGGGAAAATTTCCTACTGGGAAGCATTTCACGGCATGTTTCAAAAATCAGTGAATGACAATGATAATTTGTTACCTATTCAAAAATTTATATTTGGTAAATATTATTGATTCAAGTGCACATGCCTCGATTAAACATTCCAATCGAGAACAATTCATATAAAAAGGCATATGACATATTGTTAAAACGTTTCCAGTCTAAAAGATTATTAGCTGCCACTTATTGGAATGCTCTTGAAAAATGCGTGAAATTTAATTCGGTTAATTCACCTATGCTATTAAGAAGTTTGATAAATTGTTATGAAAATTTGTTCGTATTGGAAAAATTAGGAATCGATTTGTGGCATTTTGCCCTTTTTAATCGGTTATATAAAAAATTAGATAATGAAACTATTTAAAAAAGTTTGAATTGGAAAAGAAAGGGAATTCCTACATTTAAAGATTTGAGAGCCTTTGTAGAAAGTACTAGAATTCAGTGAAATTGTATTGGAGCATCATAGCGGCTAGAAATTCATTTAACTTCTAATAATAAACAGTGTATTCTGTGCCAAGGTTCATATCTTTTGTACAAATTCAAACAATTGCTGGACAAAACACCTAGAGATGGAGGTTGTCTACTCCTTGGTACACCTATCTGTAAGGGAGTAAAAAAATATATCTAATACCTCGGGACTGCTGTACTGGCTGCAAACTCCGTCTCCCTAAGTATGGTAGAATCTAAACAAAACACTAATTTTGTTTACAAAAAAAAACATAGCCTAAGCTATAATAATTTAAGAGCATAAAACGTCTAATAACTTCTTCAGGGGTGGGATGACCTGTATAGCTTAACACAGTAGTGTACCATTTAATGCACTAAGTCACAAACACACCAGTTCAATAAATAAACAATTGAAAGGCAAAGTATTTCTAATGTTTTAGTAATATATGTACAAGAAAAGGTATGTACAAATAAGCATGATTCGACTTAGTTCCTTAATAAAAAATTCAAGCAGCAAAACTATATACAAACCGACTTAAACTTTCATAAGTCAAAATTTTATATACAATTAATAAAGAAATTAAATTACGTTAAATCATTTACAATTAAATTAATGCGCCGATAAGTGTCTGAGCTCATAACCTCATCAGTGTTACACTGTTTGTTAATACAAAATATGTGTACAAAGCACCTTATGCAAAGTTGCTATATTTTCAAAGTGAAGTTAGATTGAGGTAAAAGTCATTATAGTTCAAATTTAATGTCAAGTAAATGTGGACTTAGCAGGCATCAAGTAACTTACTAACAATTTTAAAAAAAATTAAATTTAAAACGTCCAGGAATGTTTACAACATCATGAGGTAAGTTACGAATAAAAATTATTGTAGTTTACTCTTTGTTTAATTAAATTTTGTTCCAAACCTGATCAGATAAGAAAGTTATAATTACCTAGTTACATAATTTGTAGGAAAACAATGTCATCTGTCTGCAAACAGCCAAACCTAACCGCCAGCTGCGTCCTTGACTCGACTTGACCCTTGCAATGAACATGGAATTGTGAAGTATCAACAACCTTTGCTCTCCACACTCGCACTTGGGGATTCGTCACCTGTTATTTGTTAAATTCGAATGGTACAGCTTCATATGAAATTCCGTTAATCAAGTCCAAGTTTATGCCAACGCCATTAGATAACTAGGAAACCTCTTTCGTTCAAGACGGTACCTTGGTAATCTAATTTTTAAAATAACTATAGTTATTTGTTTTCAACCGTAACTGACAGCTAAAATTTGTAATACTTCATTAGCAAAATTTTATTTTAAAAGAAATCTCACCTATCACTAGCCTGCTGTAAGTTTCGTTAAGTAAAACATTTTAAATCGAACTCGCTTCTTTGCAAGAATTCTTACTAAGAAGCCGATTCTTCGAAACATCATCATGCTTGCAAAATCAACTCAACAAGAACCAGAAAAACCACGATGGCCTCGAGTATCGCCGTCGGACCTCGAATCCCTACTCCGTTCTAACTTGTTCTACGCGCACTAGAACTATATACTACCATAGATGTATACGCTCCGTAATTAGGATTGCCTACCTATAAGGATATTAGCAGGATTTTACACTGCTACAAGGTTCGAGAAGCGATACCCATTCTGTGCCAAGGTTCACATCTTTTGTACAAATTCAAACAATTGCTGGACAAAACACCCAGAGATGGAGGGTTGAGAAGTGATACCCATTCTGTTGAATGCACAACGGACTGGAGTCAATAAGATATGCTAAAAGGAAACAAATTAACAACAGTACTGTCTCCTATTAAGGCAAGGGCAGTGGCTATACATGACTGAAGATGAGGTCCATACAACATGGCCCAGTGCCGTGGGTTGCCTGGACCCCCAACTATACAAAGACCAACAGAAACAAAAAGATACGATGTAAGAAAAGGTATTAAATGAAGGAGGTTGAAGTCAGTTGGATGCCATAGTAGCTTCTTAGGCAAAGAGAAGATGATGGGCTTGTATGGAGGAAAAGATAATAGAAGAGGTGGATAGAAAAGCACTACTCAACTTGCTAAAATGGAGTTGGAAGCCCGGAGTGGGGAGCATCACTCTTATGTAATAGGCGCTAGTCTTTGGGACTTAAGACATACCCGTCTGAGGGAAAAAAGGCAGAAAAGGAGACGGTATGATATACAAAGCTGTTTTCAGACAAGCGTCCTATAAGAAAGAGAGAAATGTCTCCAAATAAAAAGAACAGGAAGTCTGAAGAACCAGCTGTGTAGCAAAAAAAAAACAATCGCATCCTACTAGTTTATGGTTATCGTATATGAACAACATCAGCTCAGACGTCTTAAAGATTATTGCGCTGTTCATGCAAAAAATATATCAATCGTAAATTGGAGGGGGGATTTAAAACCAAATTATCAAACGAATAAGGAAATTTACAAAAACTTAAGTTTTACCTATCTTATATATTTAAAACACTAAGCCGTTTCTTATAACGCTTTGTTTGATGAGTGTACCAAACGGATTTTCATCATTCACGTACCAAATTAAATATTGTTTTTAGATGTGTCTGAAGTACGTATTTTTTTAAAAAGCCTAATATTAATGGTGAAAACGACAATTAAAGTTATCATTATAATAAACGTAGTCGTTCACATTAAACACACAGTGTGAATGTTATTGATTTAAAACAAAGTATGACGATGTTAATAGGAAGGGCAAATGTGCGATGCACATTTATAAACAATTAAGATCTGATCTGAAATTGAAGTTTATTTCCGAGTGCTCGTTGGTTCTTATAGCTGTTCAATAGATTTTTATCATTTGAGGTTATTACATTCAGGATTGTTTAGTAAATAAATTAGTTTTAATCAATACTATATATAAAATAGCAATTTTTTGTGACCGTCTAGTTTGAGAAATGTCATTGAACTGTTTTTATCATTTGAGCACCACAATAAAGTTTTTTATTTCTAGATGGGTCCGCAGTAATTATACTTTACAAAAAGCATAGTATTATTGCTGAAAACAACGTTAAAGTTTTCGACGTAATCGCTTACATTCGACAGAGTATGTGAATACTGCCGATTTCAAACTAAGTATGATGAAGTGATCGGTCATTTCCAATTAAGTATTAGTAATAGTTTAAAGTGTTATAGAGATTGTTATATTTATGCTAAAATAGCTGTCGAATTTCGACGGGGTTTGTTCTAGTTTAAATATGAAAGGTAGGATGGATTTTCCACATGAAATAAGTAAAGGGTAATGACAGCAGACATTATGAAGTATAAAATATTTTATAGTGCGAGATATATGAAAGGTAGATAATAAGTATTAATCATTGTGGAGTATTATCAAAAGGTGTTTTATATGCCATCCCTTGGTTTACGAGATCCTTCTAGTTTATAAATAAGTGGACTGACAACCCGTGTTATTTGTAAAATAAATTTTGGAGCCGATTTAGCAGAAAACTTTGTAGCTGCATCAGATAAAACATGATTCTTTTTCGAAACGTGTTCCGTAAGGCAAACGAAGTACCTCTTTTTCTCAAATTGTAGTGGCATTTGCTTATCACATAAACTTTTAATAAATATTTTCTAACAGGGGCGAAAACGGTAGTTAGCGTTTGATGATTTTAATCCCAACGAATCCTTTCGTCAACCACCGCATTACCTCCCAAGTACACAGCGTACTTAAATTGTAATAAACATGATGGCATTCTCTGGAGTAAAAGATTCCAGAGTTGAAATAGTCCCCCATTCGGATCTCTGGAAGGGGAATACTTCGGAGGATGCCATCGAAAAGTTCAGAATAAGAGTCGGGAACATTTTACGAGTCGGAGCGTGGAATGTTAGAAGTAAGTATGCTAGAGAACCTAAAAATCGAAATGAAAGGTTAGCACTAGACATAGTAAGGATCAGCAAAGTTCGGTGGCCAGATGCGGGGGATTTTTGGAGTGAAGACTTCAGGGTAATTCATACAGGAGCAGAGGAAGGAAATTTGGGTGTGTGTATAGTTATGCGACAAAAGATAGGATACTGTGTAGAAAATTACTTACAAAAGAACGAAAGAATACTCATGGTTAGATTAAAATCTAAACCGTTAAACACAGTAATAATACAAGTATACATGCCCACCTCTAGTTAAAGTGACGAAGAGGTAGAAGCGATATACAAAGATATCAAAGACATATTAAGATACGTAAAAGGACATGAAAATTTAATAATTACGGGGGATTTTAATGCAGTGGTAGGTGAGGGTAGGGAAGGAGCGGTAGTAGATATATTTGGTTTAGGCACGAGAAACGACAGGGGAAATAGGCTGGCAGAATTTTGTGACAAGAACAATTTAATCATCACAAACACGTTATTTCAGCATCACGATATACGTGGAAGATGCCAAGAGATATAGGAAGATATTAAATAGATTATATTCTTATTAGACAAGGGTTTAGGAATCAAGTAACAGAATGGAGAAACTACCCAGAAGCAAATATAGACACTGACCACATCGTAATTATGAAGGCCCCACTTAAATTTAAAAATTTGAAAAAAAGAAACGGAAAAAGGCACTTTGAGAAACTAAAGGATAAAGATAATCAAGAAAGGTTCGAAAAAATGTCAATTGAATTGCTGAAAGATATCGGGAAAATATCTGATACTAAGGAAGTAGAAACAGAATGGAATAACATTAAATCCAGCCTATACATGGGATATACACAAAAAGAAAATAAGAAACTATGGATAACAAAGGATATCCTGAATTTAATAGAAGAAAGATGAAAATACAAAAATAAATCAGACGAAACAGGAAAACAGAGATACCAAGCCATAAAATGGGAAATTATTTGCAAATGCAGGAAAGCTAAAGAACAATGGATTGATGAAAAGTAAGTGCAAAAAGGTACAAACTAAGATGGAAGTAGGAAAGACAGATGAAGCATACAAACTAATTGGAATCAATTTTAGGGATATAAAACCGTATACCAAAAATATAAAGGACGCGGGATGTCATAATAGAAAATGTAGAGAAAATTGATAGATTGGAGGAATATATAGGTAATTTATATGCAGAAGAGGAACTAACAGCATTAGAACATGAATCAGACTTTGAAAATGATGACTTGGGATATACTGTACTTAGAGATGAGTTTGAATTAGCATTAAAGGGTCTGAAAAATGGTAGGGCGCCGGGTACAGATACGTTGCAAGCAGAAACTCTAAAAGTCGCTGGACAAGCAGTACAGAACGTCTATTCCAACTTGTAAGGTATATGTATGAGACAGGCGAGATACCCAAAGATTTAAAACGTAACATCATAGTAACTATACCAAAAAAGAAAGGTGCGAATAGATGTGAAGATTTTCGAACAATAAGTTTGACAGCACACGTGTCAAAAAAATTAACGAGAATTGTACAAAGACGAATGGAAAAATGAACTGGAGAAATACTAGGAGAAGATCAATTTGGGTTTAGGCGAAACAGGGGACCATGGGAGGCTATTTTAGCTCAGAGTGATAATGGAGAAAACAAAAGAAAAAGGGGAATGCGTGTATATAGGATTTGTAGATCTGGAAAAAGCATTCGACAATGTAAAATGGAAAAAAATGTTTGAAATACTCAATAAAATTGGAATGAGGTATAGGGATAGACGAATAGTATATAGCTTATACTGAGACAGGGATGTGCCCTATCTCCATTAATTTTTAACTTGTACATTGAAGAGGCAATGAATACTGTCAAATGCAGGGACAAAAAATTGATATGTTTAGATCTGCAGATGATATAGCGGTATTAGCATCTAGCAAGGAAGAGTTAGAAGCTGCTCTTAATGAAATGGAAATGGTTCTAACAGAGATACGGTATGAAATTTAACAAAACTAAAACTAAAGTTCTAGTATGCAAAGGTGTGGAAAATAAATCAAAAACAAGAATACAAATATGTAACCAGAACTTACAAGAGGTTAAGGATTTCTGCTACTTAGGAAGCCAAATAACGTAAGATGGGAAAAGCGCAAAAGATATAAAACAAAGATTAACACAAGGTCGTGCTACATTGAACAAGATAAAGCAGCTACTGTGTTCAAAGACAATAAACATAGAAATCAGGAAAAGATTGCTTAAAACATGTGTGGAGCACTGCACTATACGGTTGTGAAACCTGGACAGTAGGAGAAGCGGACAAGAAAAAGGTAGAAGCCTTTGAAATGTGGTGCTACAGGCGCCTGATGAAGATATATGGACAGACAAAGTTAAGAACGAAGAGGTACTAAAAATGGTAGGGGAAGAAAGAAATATGTGGAAAACAGTAAAAAAATGAAGAGATAGGATTATAGGCCACATACTACGGCATGAGGGAATAGTGCGGAATATATTAGAAGCAGAGATAGGAAAAAAGGAAGTGGAGGTAGACCTAGGTTAGACTACTGCACACAGATAGTGAAAGATGTAGGCTGTAGGAATTTCAGGAAAATGTGTAGGCTAGCTCAGACTACAAGTATATTGGTTGGGCAATATTCTCGAATAATGTTAATTGTGTGAAAGGATTTACTGGAAAACTATTAATTCGGCAAATGTCTAAGTGTTGGGGGATCTTGGCAGCCACAGGCTGCTTAACCCCCCTTCACTGAATCTTGGTGAAATAGTGCATAAAATTAGAAAACAATAGAAAGGAACCATGCTGTATATAGGCTGTGTGAGAATTTCAGGGAACTGTGTAGGCTAGCTCATAATATAAATAAGTGCAGGTACGTGTCCAACCAGTTTTGAAAACCTAATGACGAAAAAATAAGCGCAGGTAAATCTGATGATTATTATAAACAACTACAGGTGTTGGTTGTGAAATATCTGCAATTAATGTTGACTGTGCGAAAAGATATATTGGAAAAAATATTAAATCAGCAAATGTTCAAGTACCTGGGGAACTTGGCAGCCACAGGCTGCTCACCCCTTTTCACAACCACTGAATGTCGAAGAAATAGGGTATATAATTGTAAAACAATACAAGGGGATCGAACTGCATCTAACAAGAAAGAACAGCGCCTATGATGAAAGACAACAAACATGAAACAAGAAGAAAATTGTTTAAAGCATATATGCGGAGCACAGCATAGTAGCAGCCTTTTGGAATGTTGTGCTTCAGATGTATGAGGATGATAGCATGGACAGACAAAGTTAATAACAAATAGGTTATAGAAATAGTTGGGGAACAAGGGTATCTGTGGAAAAAATAGAAGGGCAGAATACATTGTAAGGCATTTTTGGGGAATAGTATGGGATATATTACAAGTAGAGATAGGAAAAAGGAGGTAGATGTAAATCAGATAGTGATAGATGCAGACTGTACAAATTTCAGGGAAATGTGTATGTTGGTTCAGAATAGGAAACAATGAGGGTATGCATCTAACCAGCTCCAGGACTGAAGACCTAATGATGATGTCACAAAGAATAATTTTGAGGTACACCGAAAATAAGAAAAACTCGTTGCTCTAAAAATTTTATAATCGCAGAAGATGTAGCCTTCCCTAAGGCATAAATGAAAACAAATGTGAAAAACCATTTCGTAACAACCAATAGGTATTGTTTACGCTTCTTAGATCGAGGAAGTGGTCCTAATAAATCAAGAGAAATTAATTGATATGGGTAACAAACTAGTTCGAGCTTCATGTGAACTCTTTTGTGCACCTCCGGTTTTACAGTTTTTAATGTATCGTCAAACAGACTATGTCTAAAGTATTTATGTTTAGGGTTAACAGTGTTGAAGGATACCCAAAAATTACTGCTTTTATCATACAAATAATTTTAATCTATACTAATTTTGTGCATTCCAGTCTTAAATTGGAACAGTAATATAAATCAGATATTTACACTATAGTTTTTATTACGCCTGAATGAGGTAGAGTCGTCATGGAAAATCTTTAAAATTTCAGGTTTATTAGTGGTAGGTATATCCATTCAGGTATATTTGCTATTTTTGGCAAGGTGATAACAAATGTATACAAACCGTCTTCTATAACACAAAATGAAGAGTAGTTTTAGGGATGCTCAGTAACTTTTTTATCATATTAGTATTCCAGGTATCAGGAATTAGATTAGGTTTAAAACAGTCTCATGACGAGATAGAGCCTTAGTTATGAGATTTAATTTTCCAGATTTATGGCAAACAGTAAAAGTGATTTGTGAGATATGTAAACTACATCTGGCGAAACGTCCAACAGGTTGCTTCAAATTATTTAACCAGGTAAGAGTGGCACAATCGATAATAACTATAAACTGGGTTCTTTCAACATAACCTGTAAATTTTTCAATTCTGAAAACTACTCCAAGAAGCTCTCGTTTGGTAGCATAATACTTTTGTTCAGCAGTAGTTAAAGTGCAACTAGCATACGCAATGGGGTACTCTAGAACATCTCTTCTTGAAATTAAATGACATCTAAACCAGTAAGTGAAGCATCAGTTTGGATATAGAATGTTTCATTGAATTTTGGTGAAATTAAAATAGGGGCGGAAATAATCAAAACTTTCATTACTTCAAAGGTTTTTGTGCACCGGAACTCCAATCAACAGACTACACTTTCTTTTTATTTTTAAAAGCTGGCAGATGTGGTAGATAGAAAAATATGATAATAAGAGATAGCCTGATTGTTTAATTTTGGCAACATTTCTAGGTGTTTTAAAATTGGTAATAACATTTATTTAATTTGGGTCGCTTGTAATCCATTTATCTACACTAAACCCTAGAAAGCAAAGAGACGTACAGTTTTTCCCCAGTTGATTTTAAAACCAACATTACTTAAGCAATCAGCTACTTTATTTAGAGTTAAGATTATGTTCTTCAAAAGTACACCCATACCTCATTTTACGACCTAGATACATTCCACGAAACTTGGCCACAAAGCGAAAAGCCGTATAAGGAATCAATTATTCTAATACAACTTCAATGGGATCGGTTCCAAATTTGTAAAATATGTTACATGGTTTATCATTCAAAATGCATTTTATCAACAATAATCTATAAACAAAAATGAAACAACTTCATGTTACATAAAATATGTGTATATATATATATATATATATATATATATATATACATAATTTTTTTTAAAATGGCTTTAATCTGAAGACGATGAAGAAATGGTAACCTGCAGACCACTGTCATTATCACACACTGAATAACGCTCGTAAACAATAGAAAAGAGTGTGCATTGAGATTGCGCTTGCGCAAGATTGGCAACATGTAGATATATCGACGTCGAAAAAAAGTTTTTTTTGCCGTTAAAGCGAAAAATTTAAGGCCGTAAATCGAAAACGTGCCTTGATTGAAGAGGGACGTTATAGCGAAATGCCGTATAAAGGGCGGCCATATAGCGAGGTATAACTGTATTAGAGATTACTAGAATATCAAGATAAAACGAAAGCACATTCTTGGTTCAAAATCTGACCTAATGTCCTGTCCATTGTACGTTGAAGTGTTTGAGGGACGTTAGATAAACCAAACAGTAAAAAGTTATTTAAATATATGTCTAAGGAAAATTAACAAAGAAGTCGTTCCATATACAATCAAAAATTAGAATCCGTGGACAAAAAAATTTAGAAGTAACATTTACTTGTGATTTCCATTTTGACTTAGCATGTGAGATCTGATAAACATAACCAATAGAAATCTTGGATTACTGATAAGAACTCTACGCTTAGTAGATAAAATGCCATCATAGCAGCCTTTAATTCTTTAGTTTGAAGCAAAGAGTATGCCAAAAAATATGGTCACCAAATTGCAAATTTCATTTTGAACTGATTGAAAGAGTCCAAAACTGCTTTTGCAGATACATATACTTAGAATTATGGGGAAATATCCTATTTATTCACAGTTAGTATCGTATACAACACAAATAAAGCTAATAAATAATACACTAGATGTCAATATCATTCTCTTACAACACAGACGAAAGTACCTTGCATTATATTTTATTCACAATGTGATAAATTATAAATTAAAAGCATCAGAGCAGCTATCGCTAGTCAGTTTAAGAGTTCCTATTATAAAACTCAGATTAAGTTCGGTTACTTTTAGAGTTCGACATTCTACCTCATCTTTTATGCTACAAACAGCAAATGAGGTCGTAGAAAGAACTGTTAATATTGACCTCTATGGTATGAAGGTCAACTAAATAGAACATATTTTTCAGACTTGCAAAACCTGTAAGTAGATTTCTCCTATTAGTTTTAGCTAGTAGCCCTAAAAATTTAGTAAACTAATAAAGGATTGATTATATAAAGATAGCTAATTTAATTCAGTTAATTAGCTTCATGTAATTGAACATTATCTGTATGGTATTCGATAAACTTATTATTATTATTTTTAAATACATACAAACTTTTCCCAGGTACGCAAAAGGCAGTTTTTAACGTGTTTAAAGGGTTTTGCATCGACAGTCAAAATTTCACGAGATACAGATATAACACTCTAACTCAGAGGTAGATAGTTCACGAAATTATTCATGGTTTTTCTAAAGAAATATTTTGTTATTTGGTATGAGAAATTTTATTTGCAATCCCCAATGAAGCACAGTCATTTTTATTGAGACTGGCTTGTCACGTCAAATTCCAAAAGTTTAAAAATAAGTCGACCCCAAAAGAAAAGAGTATGCTAATGTAGGTACAACTATAATTGTGACTTCACGTTCAAGAGATCCTATACATTTAATAGATTTGGTTACATTAACTTGACCTGAATCAGCGACAATCATAGTGGTGTTTTGAGGTATTATTTTAAAATCAAGTTTCTGTTTCGTGAATTGGCATAAGCCTGTAGAATTAATCAAAGAGGAATTAGATTCAGTGTCTAACAGTACATCAATGGTAAGAGAGGAAATAGAGATGAATAAGTGTGGACGACTATCAAAAAGTTTAGTTTTAAGTTTTCCAGAACATATGCGGTTTTTAACCAGACCATTAGAGTGGAGTGACACATTTCAGTTAAAGGGATAGAAATTTTTTTTGAAGATAAGTTAGGAACAGGATCTACATTTCTCAGTAACAAAGGTAAAGGTAAGGTAGAATTTAAATTTAATTTGTGTATTGATTGTGGTTCTGCCATGTTGATGGTGGGCGATTTTGTGAAGGAGAAACATGTATGCCCTGAGAAAAGTGTTTCTTTTGTAGCTTTGCAAAACATTACCACGCGGACATTTGTGTTTATAAACATTGGATGTTCCACAACCACAACAAAAAATATTTCTGGGTTTGGTACTGTTACTGCGACAGGTTCACCCGACAGTGTGTTGATTGGTTGTATTTGTTGTGTCATTAACTGTTATTCAATTTAGAAAAAGAATCTAGGAGTTTTCGATTTGACATATTTCAAAACAATTTAATGTATGTAATTTATATTTCTTATACTGAAAAACCAGGGTTTATTTGCATATACACAAATTTAAAGCAGCGAGACTGTGTATTAGAACAAACAGCAAGTAACTGTTCAATAAAAAACGTAATTCCTGCTCTTAAATTTTATTAACACGTTGAGGCCCGGTACTCGCCTCAACAGCCTTTAAATTTGTATTCCATTTGGATCTTGTGAATATATTATTACATTCTGGATAGAAGATTGTGTATTGCAATATAGTGGTGTGATAATCACATAACCCAGCAGATGCCATAGACGAAGTACGATTTGGTCGAGCATCTACGGCGCATAATTTGTACTTAGTATTTCGTACTCTTACTGTGTGTGTGCTCCCCACTGTACGTATATCTGTCTATATATCTTAACAACTTATTGCAGAACCCATTAATCGCTCTTTGCCCCCTGTGAACCTCCTATTTGTGGGGATTCTGTAAACCAAAGCGATTAAAAATTGTTCTATTTGTGAAGTACTTGGTTAATTGGTATCAAGCAATGGAAAATTCATTTGAGCAGTCACCACTAACTGGTGTACATAGCTGCCAAAAATGCAAGCAGCCTGATACTGAAGAGATGGTCCAGTGTGACCGATGTGATTTATGGTTCCATTTTCAGTGTGTTAACGTAACCGAATCAATATCAGAAACGGAATTTCTGTGCCCCAAGTGCACTATTACTTTATCACCAACATTACGCCAAGTATCTTATATATCATAAGATTTCAATATCATCTTCAAAGCGGTCCGCCAAAACAAAGCAGTTGCAATTACAACGCTTAGAAGAAGAACGTATTTTAAACGAAAAACGTGAGTTAATGCATAAACGTAACATGCAGGATCAAGATCAAGTTTATTTAAACAAAAAGTATAGCATTTTAAATGTCAGCGATTCGGACAGCGGAGAGGACAATGGTATGCAAGAGTGTGATGTACAACCGCAGGACTGTATAGTCAATAAGTGGATATTGAACGCTTCAAGTTGTGTTCTAAAACCAAATGCTAAGTTTCCATCTTCAACTGCATCTCAAATACATTGTGATGCTAATAGAATTCCGTTAACTCACACAGGTCATAATCGTTTGCGACCCAACTACAGTAGTGAAGCACCCAGTGGTAATACAAACATTCTATCACCTCAGCGGTCTTATGATGTACGTGCTGTTTCGTTTCCACAAAAGCACTCAATATTTACCAGTAGCCCTACTGCTGCTCAAACAGGATGTGTCTCATCATACGACAGACCAATCCCGTCTTTACAGCCAATACTACTAACTGCCAAAGGCATGCCGAACAATAGCATTTCTTCATACCCAGTTAGTCATGCATCACAATCTTGGGTAGAACCCGGCTTTATGTTTCCTAAAAACCCACAAGACTCCAACTTCATTGGTCCAACCAACGCCCACGGCGTAAATACTGTGACAGTACCCCGTCAGATTGAGACACCGAACACTGACCAATGGGTCGCGAGGCAAGGGTTACCAAAGGATTTGCCAACATTTAGCGGTAAGCCAGAGGAATGGCCACTCTTTATAAGTAGTTATGAAGGTTCAACGCAAACGTGCGGCTTTACAAATGCTGAGAACTTAATCCGCTTACAGAAATGCACTGGATGCGGTCAGAAGCAGGCTGCTTCTTCCTCAAACGGTTCCTGGTGCAATTGAGACGTTGCGGGTTTTATACGGTAGGCCAGAACAAATTATTCATACACTTCTGCACTCAATTAGATCCCAACCAGCACCAAAAGCAGATAAATTCGACACTATTATCAATTATGCGTTATCTGTAGATAACTTAAGTGTTACGATGGAAGCAGCTGGTTTAGTGGATCACTTATCAAATCCGTGCTTGCAACAGAAGCTTGTAGATAAACTACCACCACAAATTAAGCTCAATTGGGCTATGTATCGTCAAACCGTAGTATGTTCCAGTTTGGTTACCTTTGGGACGTGGCTTATGCAGGTTGCACGTGCTGCAAGTGATGTGACTTTGCTACCGAGCGATACACAATACCGTGAAGGGAAAGCAGAAAGACGCAATACATCTGGATATGTAAATACTCATATTGAAAGATCAAGTAATAAAAATGAGCATCGCAGGTTTGATCATGTTAACGAACAAAAGTGCGTTGTATGCAAAAGTGATTCACATCATGTCAGGAGCTGCACTAAATTTAAAATACTGAGTCATTCAGAAAAATGGCACGCGGTGCGTCAAAATAGGCTATGCAGGAAATGCTTAGCGCAGCATCATCCTCGCAATTGTAAATCAAACGAAATTTGTGGGATTGATAATTGTACGTTCAAACATCATCGTCTGCTTCACAAAGATGATCAAGCCTCGGCATCTAAAGCAGACGTTAATTTAAATGCTCTTATCAATGAGCTTCCTGTTAGCTGCAATGTTCATTTAAACAAACTTCAAACTGTTCTTTTCCGAATTATTCCCATTATCCTCTACGGAAGGAGAGGATCATTACGCACCTTTGCCTTCCTCGATGAAGGGTCATCTGTCACCCTGATTCAGCATGATTTGGCGGACGAGCTTGGGCTATCTGGTACCCGTCAGTCCTTATGTTTGAAATGGACCGATAACGGTACACGAGTGAAAAAAAATTTGCAAAGAGTATCTGTAGAAATTTCTGGCACCTACTCAAGTGCGCGAAAATACAAAATATGCGATGTCCGCACAGTGGATAACTTGGACTTACCTTCACAGACCATATCTGCAATTCAGTTCATCACGAAGTATCGTTATTTAAACAATGTTAAGATAGAATCTTACACAAATGCGGTTCCTCGTATTCTTATTGGTATCGATAATTATAAATTGGCACTTCCTCAAGAAGTTCGTGAAGGGACATGGAAAGAACCCGTAGCGACGAAAACACGTCTTGGTTGGTCTCTACATGGTTTCTATAATACATTAGCAGACACACCTTACATGTGATTTTCCAATGCTCCACCCGAAGGTACTACATTGGCCAGGAAGGGAGTTTTTTTTTTACCTGGAAAATTTGGAATTTTGCCGAACCCTTGCTGTTCCAAGCAAGGTAGGGATCTTTAACGTGCGTGACAACACTCACGAACGAGGGTGTATTTTTGTGAAAAATGCTCGCCTAACATTTTTCAAGCGGACCGTGTCGGGATTCGAACCCGGGACCTTGGGCGTAGTAGTCACACACACACCACTACGCCACGGAGCCGTCATTAGCAGACACACCTCCGGATTTCCATGTTAGTTACCAACATCAAACAAAACACATATGTGAATGTGAGCATGATACAAAATTACATCAAATGGTGAAGGAGTATTTTTCCATTGAAAACTTTGGTGTAAAACTTCCAGGGACAATTGTAGAATCTGATGAAAATAAAGGACTCGGACGATAATGGAAACTACCACAATTTACAAAGGTAATCGGTATGAGACCTGGTTATTATGGAAGTTTGACAACTTTGAAATGCCCGATAGTTACAAAATGGCATATAATCGTCTCATATGTTTGAAAAAACAAATGTTGCATAGCCCTGAAATAGCGAAAAGTATACATGAAACAATTAATAACCATTTGTCTAAAGGTTATATACGGAAGATGTCAGTTAGTGAACTGCAAGTACCCTATCCGCGAATTTGGTATTTACCAATATTCTCCGTGAGTAACCCAAACAAGCCAGGTAAACGCCGAACTGTTTGGGATGCTGCGGCGACAGTCAATGGAGTTTCATTAAACACGTTCCTTATTAAAGGTCCAGACCAATTGGTCTCCCTCCCGGAGGTAATTTGGCGCTTTCGAGAAGGACGTGTAGCAGTCACTAGTGACATTCGAGAAATGTTTCACCAGGTTCTAATTTCTGAAAAGGATCAGCAAGCTCAACGTTTTTTGTGGAGAGATAACTGCAGTCAACGCACGCCAGATGTATATATTATGAACGTCATGACCTTTGGCGCAACATGCTCTCCATGTTCTGCACACTACATTAAAAGTAATAATGCACTGCGGTACGCAAATAACTACCCGAGAGCCGTGACAGCAATATTAAAGAATCACTACGTTGATGATTTGCTAGACAGTGTTGATACAGCCGACGAAGCAATACAGTTAGCGGAAGAAATTAAACTTATACATGCTAAAGGCGGGTTTGAAATAAGAAACTGGGCTTCAAATTCAAATAGAGTTGTGGCAGCTCTTGGAGGAAATTCCGCAGCTGATCCTAAAAGCCTTAATATTCAGAATGAACCAACGACTGAAAAGGTTTTGGGTATGTGGTGGTGTACCAATTCTGACAGTTTTACGTATCTATTTACATATAACAAGGCCAATGAAGACGATTTATGCGGTCGAAGGAAACCGACTAAGCGGGAGATCTTGCGAGCATTGATGTTAATATTTGATCCTATTGGATTGCTTGCATCATTTTTGGTGTATGTAAAAATCTTATTACAGGACATTTGGAAATCAAATATTGATTGGGATGATCAAATTTCGGAATCACAATACAGGAATTGGTTAAAATGGATTCAAGTTCTTCCAAAAATAGAAAAGTTGCAAATCCAAAGATCCTATTCACTTCATTCTTCGCGCACTTACAAATCAGTAGAGTTACACATTTTCGTGGACGCAAGTGAAGATGCATATGCTGCCGTTGGATATTTTAAAATTGTAGGCAATTCAAGCATCGAGTGTTCATTAATTGGAGCAAATACAAAAGGTCGCCCCACTGAAAATGCCTTCAATTCCACGTTTAGAACTACAAGCTGCTGTGTTAGGTGCGCGACTGGCAAAAAGCAGACTCATACCATTAAAACCGATCGTTGGAAAATTTGGTCAGATTCGAAGACGGTTTTGTCTTGGTTAAATTCCCAACAGAGACGTTGTCGACAATTTGTGGCATTTCGAGTCTGTGAAATCCTGGATATTACTAACATAGAAGAATGGCGGTGGATTTCATCAAATCTAAATGTTGCCGATGAAGCCACAAAATGGTCAAAATCCCCGTATTTTGAATCAAGTCGATGCTTTAAGGGGCCATCCTTTTTATTGGAGGATCCGTCACTTTGGCCCAGAGAAGAACCTATGAATGACATTGTCTGTGAAGAAGAAATAATACCACATAATTTTCACAAGGATGCCAGCAACAATTGGTTACCAGTGGAGCGTTTTTCAAATTGGTTTCGTCTGATTCGTTCGGTAGCATATATGCATAGATTTATTGGTAATTTGCGAGCTAAAGTTCAGCAAGGGAATTCCGTTAACGGACCAATTTCGCCCGAAGAATATGAAAGATCGGAAAACTGTGTATATCGCTACCCAATCTCAATGTTATCCAAATGAAATTAGAGCACTTGAACACCAAAAAGGAGCGCCTGTACCGACAAAGATAGTTTCTGTAGAACGGTCAAGTTCTATATATAACCGATCACCATATCTTGATGACAATTGTATTCTTAGAATGAATGGTCGTATAGATTCAGCATTTGGGATTGATTTCAATACAAAGCGACCTATATTATTACCCAAGGATCACCACGTAACATTGCTCATAATCAATTATTATCATTGCAGATTTCATCACCACAACAACGAAACCGTTGTTAATGAACTTCGGCAAAAGTATGTCATACCATTTCTGCGCTCCACCCTTAAAAAGGTTGTTAGAAAATGTCAAATATGCAAGAACCAAATGGCATTACCTGTGCCTCCAGAAATGGGAGAATTACCTCGAGCCAGATTGTCTCCATTTACATGTCCATTTACATTTGTTGGGGTTGATTATTTTGGACCAATGTACGTAAGCGTCGGCAGAAGATCAGAAAAACGATGGGGTGTGTTGTTCACGTGCTTGACTGTGCGGTGCATACACATTGAAGTAGCCCACTCATTGTCTACTGATTCGTGCATCATGGCTCTTCGTAATTTTTCGGCAAGAAGAGGGTATCCTAAGGAACTATATAGCGACAATGGTACTAACTTTAAGGGAGCAGATATGGAACTACGAAAAGAGCTTGATAAACTTAACGTCGATCGACTCCAAGAAGAAGCTTACCCTGGTATTAAAATAAAGTGGAAATTTAATCTACCAGTGGCTCCTCATATAGGAGGGAGCTGGGAAAGGTTAATCCGATCAGTGAAAAAAACGCTAAAAGTGATAATTCCAGCTCGCCAAACCAAGGACGAATTGCTACGAAGTCTGTTGATGGAAGTCGAAAATATTATTACTCGACCGTTAACATACGTTCCTTTGGAAACCACTTGTGCCGAAGCACTCACTCCAAACCACTTCCTGCTAGGTAGTTCCAATGGCCTTAAACCGAATGGCGAATTTACGGACAGTGACTTGATTTTACGTAAAAACTGGAAAATTTCCCAAAAGTTGGCAACTTCCTTTTGGAGACGATGGGTGTTAGAGTACCTACCTGACCTGACTAGACGAACCAAGTGGTTCCGTAAAGTGGAACCTATAAAAGAGGGTGATATTGTTATTGTGGTTGATGAAAAGCAACCTAGAAACACTTGGAGAAAGGGAATCATCCTAAATGTTAAACCAACTCGCAATGGACAAGTTCGACAGGCTACTGTAAAAACAGCTGATGGAATATTCCTGAGACCTGCATCAAAGTTGGCAATTCTAGACGTAAAAAGAGACTAGTTGGTAGACCGATCTATCATGTTCGACTACCGGGAGGGAGACTGTTACTGTGACAGGTTCACCCGACAGTGTGTTGATTGGTTGTATTTGTTGTGTCATTAACTGTTATTCAATTTAGAAAAAGAATCTAGGAGTTTTCAATTTGACATATTTCAAAATAATTTAATGTATGTAATTTATATTTCTTATACTGAAAAACCAGGGTTTATTTGCATGTACACAAATTTAAAGCAGCGAGACTGTGTATTAGAACAAACAGCAAGTAACTGTTCAATAAAAAACGTAATTCCTGCTCTTAAATTTTATTAACACGTTGAGGCCCAGTACTCGCCTCAACAGGTACAATTAGTAAAAAATGATTACCTTTTCGGCAGTTCCAACAAGCAGTGTGACTAGTTTTCTCGGCATTTGAATTTGAAGAAGAAAAATTATTAGAGCTTGAAGGAAAGTCACTACAGTAGGACATGTTTGGTTGGGAAGGTTTTGATTGCAGTTTTAATTAAGGATGGTAATTTTCCAATTCGGAATTTTACTTCTTGTAGACAGCAACAAAGGTCCTTAAAATGAGAGATAAAGTCTATTTTTTGAAGAGCTAAATGTTGTAACGATTCCGTGTTATTTAAACATTCATTCATCAACAAATAAACATTTTTCAATTTTAGCTAGTTTAGAAACCTTAAAAATTTTATAGAAACTCGAATAATTTACAGTTAGTAATGTATTTTGATTATGATATTTAAATTAGAATAAGCAAATACATCAAGACATACTTAGTGGTGTGAACATATATTCTGCATTGGCCACAGCATACCTTCTTATATGGATTCAAGTTGTTTTGGTACACTATACATTTGTAAGGCATTTAAAGAGTTATAAAATAGTTACATATTTAAGTAAGTTCAATAATAGCTCAACAATGTCCGCACACTATAATTGTCGACGACATTGTGACACAGTACTCTTTAAACAAGCATTGAAATGTTTAATACAAAGCTGTACTACCTTTAAGCTTTGAGTTGTGTAATCCCCTTCAAATTAAATGGTTGGTTCATTTATTTATTTATACAGTTGCTGATTTAAATGATTTATACCTATATTTAAATGAAATTTGTTTTAGATATGGAGCGGGACATAATTTTAGACGGAAATACAAGTAGGTTTAAGAAGGCAAGAATCTATACCTTTTGAAATGTATGAAACTATGATAAAGAAAGAAGTGCAAAAGAGGTCGTTAAGAAATTATAGTAACTTGTAACGAATATTTGCCCGAATATGTGACATTACTGACATTAAAACGAAGAATGTATCATTTCGAATTGTCAAAAACATTGTGACACATTGTACTCTTTAGACAATTTCCAAAATGTTTAACGCAAAACTGTATTAGCTTTAAGCTTTGGGTTTTGTAATGTGCATCTCCATGGCTTAGTTGGTTCACGTGTGACTACCAAGTCCAAGCTCCTAGGTTTGTTTCCCGACGTGGACTGCTTGAAAAATGTTAGACATGCTTTATTCACCTAAGTACGCCCTTGTCGAGGTGAGAGGTGAAATGGAGGTCCCGTGTGTGAGTGTTGTCACTCACGTTAAAGATCCCTACCTTGCATGGAACAGCAAGGGTTCCACAAAATTCAAAATTTCCACGTAAGAAAACGAGCTTCCTGGCCAATGTAGTACCTTTGGATGAAGCATTGGAAACTCATATGTAGGGGTTCTATAATGCCCTTCAAATTGAAGGGTCTAATAGCGCATTTGTTTATATAAACAGTTGTTGTTTAAATGATTTATACTTATATTTAAATGAAATTTGTTTTATGGAGCAGCAAACATAATTTTAGACAGAAGTTATAGCAGTTTTAAAGACAGGAACCTATACCTTTCGAACTGTACGTAGCTATGTGTAACGATTCCGCGTTATTTAAACATTCATTCGATAATAAATAAACATTTTTCAATTTTAGCTATAGGAACTGTGGTGAAATATTACTTGAATAATTTTATAGTTCTGTTAATTTACAGGTAAAAAGGGATTATTTTATTATGATATTTAAATTAGAACAAGCAAATACACCAAGAAGTACTTAGTACATTTTTGTATTAAACAGCAATAATGATAAGGATGTTACATTTTTGTAATGATTAGAAAACCATAGATAAAAATCAAGGACACTATTGTTCACAATAATATTGTTTCCATTCACATGGAGTTCAGAATTCTCAATA
This sequence comes from Platerodrilus igneus, assembly GCA_036346225.1. Taxonomy (NCBI): domain Eukaryota; kingdom Metazoa; phylum Arthropoda; class Insecta; order Coleoptera; family Lycidae; genus Platerodrilus; species Platerodrilus igneus. Next base: position 10,873,785 of record JARFIW010001171.1, on the reverse strand, counting down.
ACTCAAAACTCAAAATGCAATAAAATTAGTGATTGTTCTCCCAGGAACGGAAGACATCGGCCTTACTGTAAGAAAGCTTTAGGTGTATATTGTGTGAGAACCTAATGTGGAATTTTAACAAAGAGTGGAAGATTAAAAAAAGTTTGAATGAAAATAATACAGGAGGTAGACAATTATAAAATAGTGCGTCGTTAACAACAGGCATGTACATATGAAGGTCAGTGGCACCTTAATGGGAACAAGAACAAAAGTATGCTTTAGGGGTAACGGACAGGTGTTGGTAGAGGTCAATGGTCCTCAGGCCTGTTGCAAATCCTTGCAAGGAAATGAAGTTTGTTATAGAGCTCGGTTACTTGAAAACATCGAATATGTGGGGATACAAGAACGTGAGATTGCGGGCAGATGGGACCGCTCTGTGTAAGACCGTAGGATAAGGTACAAGTTTGAAAAGTAAAAATTAAGCAAAGTTAGTTTAGAAAGTAAAAATGTTGTGAGGTGAAGGAATTGTAAAAAGTTGAAGGGAATGCAGTTAAAAATGACAGAAACGCTGCATACGACAATATATGTGAACTTATTATCGCGCAGTGCGAAGTACTTTCAATGCACATGCAGGTGAAATAATTATAGGCTTGTTTATGATATAGTATAATATATGAGTGTTGGACGTAACTATGGTTAATATTTTATGACATAGAACGTTAATTGAACATCTCAGCGATTATGATTTTTTGTTTGATTTATGATTTACCTACAGAAGAGTAGTGATTAAATATAAGTAGAAGGTTATTAGTTAAAAATATTGAGAAATATGTAGGTATTGATATTAACGCATTGTGCGAAAAGACAATGAAAACACAGAAAAAGTTGAGATTTAACTTTTTGTTTTTAATGAACATTACCAATAATTTGGGGTACATGAATATCTTGTAATTAAATTGGGAAGCAAGAAAAATTGTTTTGTTAATGGCTTAGATTTAAGTTTTTGTAAGATTTTCTTTTGAGATGTTTTTTTAGTAATACCTGGCCAGATTTGGGGTTACCAATTTACTTTTAGGGAAATGTATTTGTATGTGTACTGAAATTATTTTTTTTTTGTTAATAAAGGTTACGTTTAGATGGATTTTTATTACAATTTATTTAGGAAAAGGTAAAATCAATGATTTGTAAAGGATATACAGCTACTCTTGTGATAGTCTTATTTGGAAGAAGCATTTTATTTTGCGAAATTTCTTGAATTATGACCAACTTTGGGATATCAAGACAAGGGAGATTTGTATGGAATAACAGTCTTAGCATAGAATCAAAGAATTATTGTAACAGACTTTTTGGCACTCCTCAATTTTGACAGAAAAAGACCTTTCAGGGTAAGTGTTAACATAATGTAGAATTTTGTATAGTCATGTTATTTAATACTTTGTATTTCTTTATTTTCTTTTTTCATTTATCCATAGGAACCCACTCCACTGTAGTTAGCTGATGCACCCTTATATTGTTACGGGGTTCCTGCCAATTCAAGGTAAATCAAAATTTAATTCATTTAAGGCTCATTTCGCCTGTAACAAATGATTAACATATTTACAACCTGATATTCGTAAATTTTACTAAAAAGGGCCTGAGTTGTAAGTTATTAATACATTATATGAATGTATTTCTGATATGGTCTAGGGTTTATTTGACTTGCAATTATATGATTAATATATGATTATATGATTAATTCTTTATTTAACTAAATTTGTTAAAAGGTCTTCTATATCTGGAATAATTATTATATGGAACATGTGCCAAAGTAATTCTACATTTATGGACTTCTTTATTTTAAAAGTTTTTTTAATACGACATGATTCCGACATCAAATATTAGGTTTACTCTTTTGTGGTTTAAAATAACTTATTGATCTAAGTTCTGTTCCAATATCTATGTAACAAAAATAACACAATGCTTTTGTGGTTTCTAACTTTATGATTTTGATAGAACAACAATTTATTGAAACAGCTTGCTTGCTAAACACCACTAAGGTGAACTGCCCAACAGTGAACTGCGCCCCACCACTAATCATTCAAATTAGAGCAAGAACTATGTGTTGTCAAAACCAATCATTTACTGTAGTTAGTTACCTCTTACCCCACTATTATGTAGGTGAGCAGTTGAGGCTAAATGATAGTTCGTGTCGATAATACAAATCCCGCCAATACGTAAAACTGTTTTCGTTTTTGTGATTTTTTTGCGTATTCATAAAATACGGTTCAAATTACCTGGAAAAGTGTACCCTAACATTCAGCAAAGAAAGTATATATTAGAAATACACAACGCTTTTTGAAATTTACAAAACTATGAAAAACAAAGGCGGTATATGTGTATGATAGTGGATGAAATACAAACTAAGTAAAAACACTCTGTTAGAATTCAAGAAAAAACAAAACATGCAAATTTTTTTCCATAAGAATGACGGGTGTATGCAAGTGTGTCAAAGATTTTTCCTTGAAACATATCAGAAGGGTTTTGAAGAAACATTTTAAAGATTGGAACTAAAGCAGCATAGTAAATCCTAGTAAAAGGGGCAAGCACCAACCTTGAATTACGAGATCACTTGACCAGAAGGAATTTATCAAAAATCATATCTTGTTCTTTTCTACAGTACCATCTCATTACTGTAAACAAAACGGATTTCAAACACCTTGTCTATAATGTACAACATGTATCTTGACAAATCTAAAGAAGAAAGTCTTCAAAATGAGAAAATGTGACTTTATCGTAAAACATTCAACTTAAAACTAAAATAACACATGCCTCGCAAAGGCGTATGATACTTGCATCAAATATACAAACTGCACAGAAGAAAAACGTGAACTTTATTTGTCTTGTACAAACCATTTTTATCGAAAAGCTATACTAAGAACATATCATGATATAAACCAAGATCCAACGTTGCAACAACACATAAACCTTATTCAAATCGATTTGGAAGCAGTAAGATATTGCCCTAAAATAAAGGCCTAAACGATTTTTTACAAACGTCAACGTCGTTTAACAGTTTAAAATGCTACTATTTATTATGTGGAATGAAGACTTGCCACAAATGCTATGTAACATAAAGGTATTCCCAAGGTCCCGGGTTTAATTCTTGAAAAACATTAGGGGAGTATTTTTAACTGTACGTCCTTGTTCGGATGAGATGCAAAATGTAGGTCCCATTTGTGGATGTTGTCACGCAGGATAAAGATTTAGACCTTGCATGGAATAGCAAGGCTTCGACAGAATTCAAAATTTCCAGGTAAAATACTCACTTCCTGGCCTTTTGGTGGAATATTAGAAAAATTAAATGTATGGGTGCAAAGGTATCGCTATGAGAGGTTCTAACGACTTTCATCTTACCTGTACAATAATCCAAAACAACATGTCAATTGGGAGAGGTTTTCTAAATATATATCTTATTTCGCCAATATTCAGTGATATGTGAAGGGGGTTAAGCAACCGGCAGTTACAACACTTAAACATTTGCAGAATTAATAGTTTTCTAATATCCTTTTGCACAATCAACATTAGTTGAGGATATTGCAAAACCAACACCTGCAGTTGTTTATAATAATCATCAGGTTTAAGTACGATTATTTTTTTGTCATTACGTTTTCCATCTTATAACTGGTTGGACGCGTACTTCCATTGATGTCTATTCAGAACTAGCTTACACATTTCCCTGAAATTCCCACAGCATACATCTTTGACTATCTGTGTGCAATAGTCTAACCTAGGTCTAATTTTACATCTCTTTTTTCCTATCTCTGCTTCTAATATATTCCGCTCTATTCCCTCATGCCTTAGTATGTAACCTATCATTTTATCTCACCTATTTTTTTGTTTCTCACATATTTCTTTCTTCCCCTACCATTTCTAGAACATCTTTGTTCTTAACTTTGTCTGTCCATGATATATTCATCATACGTCAGTAGCACCACATTTCAAAGGCTTTTTTTCTTGTCCGCTTCTCCTACTATCCAAGTTTCACAGCCATACAGTGTTGTGCTCCACACATACTTTCAGCAACCTTTTCCTTGTTTCCATGTTTGTTTTCTTTGAACATAGTAGTTGGGTTTTTTTTGTTTTATATCTTTTGCACTTTACCCATTTTGCGTTATGTGGCTTCCTAAGTAGCAGAAATCCTTAATCACTTTTAAGTTCGCGTTTCCTATTTGTATTTTAGGTTTTGATTTATTTTCTCCTCCTTAATTTTCATACCGTATCTCTCTGTTAGAAATGTTTCCATTTCACTAATAGCCGCCTCTAACTCTTCCTTGCTAGATGCCGCTATATATATATATATATATATATATATATATATATATTTTTGAAGATTTATTTGAAAAACAAATTTGCAAGTCGTAAAACAACATAAACGCAAGCTGAAACGCGACACTCGTGAATAACGCATCATTATTACGCCAAGAATCCCAATTAAAACAAGCAGATTTAAAAATGCGTAAGATAGCAAACGGTTATAATTTAATACATAAATTGTATTAAGTCTACGTGACTAGAAATTCAAAATCAGCACCTGATATATTGGAAACAAACACGGCATGGTGATAAAATCAAAGTTCACTAAATTTATTTGGACAAACAATGGTCTACGTGATCTATAAATATGAAAATTCAAGAGAATGAATGCAATTAACTCGAAATGCTACGTGCCGAGATCAGCGCGTCGGTTTTAATAAACAACAAAATACGATAGAAAGACCCAAAACCTGGTATGTAGGAATTGCGTATAATAGCAAACTCTGCGCTTGTCAATAGATAGGCGATTCTTTTAAATACGACCGGATTTGTAAACAAATATCAGTTCTACAAGAATTAAGGCTTAGTTTACATCACTGAAAAGAAAATATTTTCGTGAAGTGATTTATTGTGAAGTAATAAATGATACAATGGTAATTGTAAAAAATTAATAGAGGTTGTCGTTTTAACCCTTTAAAAACGTAAGTAACTAAAAGTTGTTTTAATTTAAATTCTAATATTAACATTAATAAGAAGGACTTTGAATAATTACTGGATCCAATGAGGAAACTCAACAAGTATTTGATTCAATTATTAATTACCAGGAAGTTTAACAAAGGACTATAAAATAATTTAAAGCTATGCTAAGAAAAACGCAGACCATAACTAAAGCAGATCTGGATTCAACGTTGGGAGTATTAAATCACTAAGCTCAATACAGGAGCAGTTGGTACAAAGACTGATTCGAGCTAGAAACAACCGGTTAGCCAATCTGAATGTTTTATTTTTTTATTTGTGAAAATTTCGTTATATATTTCTAATCTGAATAATTTAAAAATTAATATTTTGTTGAATATTTCTAATTTGAATAATTTGAAAATTGCTTTCATGAAAACTTGATGTGTGGGTCAACAAAGATCGTTTTTTTATACACGTTATAAATTACGTAAATTGTTAAAGAAGTTGAATGAACATTCATGGGGCTTCAGATAATAATAATAAGGGTGATTTTTGCTGCCTTTTTGATTAATCTTGGGAATGATAATTATTAATTTTTATTCAATTATTAAAAGGAAGTTCTATTTAGAGAATTCCTAAACTTTTCATACATTGTAAATATTTTTGAGAATATTATAATAATTGTGCTTAATGGTGTTTTGGTTTAAAGAAACAGGAAGTAGAGGTAGAAGGTAAATTTAAAGTCTTTGTTTGTCGTATTGTCGCAAGCTCCGTGCGTAATTTAAAACTGAGCTAGCCGAGGTAATTAAAATTATATACCGAGATACTTAAAAATATATATAAAAAATCAAAAATTGCCAAAATAAAAATTTGAACCTTTTTAAATTCACAAAAAGGGCGTACACGGGTATTGCTACCGTATCACAACAATATATATCTGCAAATCTACGCATATCAATCTTTTGACCCTGTATAATAATTTCAAATGTCTTCCTGCATTTGGCAGTATTCATTGCTTCTTCGTTGTACAAGTTATAAATTAACGGGGATAGGGCACTTCCTTGTCTCATCCCTTTCTCTATGTTTCAGCTCTAATTCTATTACTCCTGTTTGTTCTTTGTATAAGCTATGTACTATCCGTTTATCCCTAAAACTCATTCCAATCTTTCTGAGTATTTCAAACATTTTTTTACATTTTACATTGTCAATTCTTTTTGCATTTCTACAAACTCTATATGCAGGCTTTCTCCATTTTCTACTGTTTTCTCCGTTATCATCTTTGGGGCTAAAATAACCTCCTGTGTTTCCCTGTTTTACCTTGATCTTCTCGTAATATTTCTTTCATTTTATTTTTCCATCCGTTTTTGTATAATTCTAAATATTTCTGAAAGTGTGCTGTCAAACGTATTGTTCGAAAATTTTCACATCTATCCACACCTCTACTTTTGGTTTAGTGACTGTGGTATTACATTTTATAGCTTTGGCTATCTCGCCTGTTCCATAGATATACCTACAAGTTACAAGAGACGTTATATTACTGCTTGTCCAGCGATTTTTAGATTTTTGCTTGCACTTTATCTATACCTATGCCTTATTATTTTTTAGAGTTCAAACTCATTCTACTTCAAACTCATCGCTAAGTATAGGGTATCTCAAGTAATCCTTTACAATGTCTGAATCCTGTTCTAGTGCTTCTAGTTCATGTGCTGCTTATAAATTCCCTATATATTTTTGCCAACTAAACACTTTTTATACATTTTTTATAATGATGTCTCCTTCCGCGCCCCTTATATTTTTGCTATACGATTTTAAATGCCTAAAATTCATTCTAATTAATTTGTACGGTCCGTCTGTTTTCCTATTTCCATCTTAATTTGCACCTCTTTGCACTTTTCATCAATCCATTGTTCTTTATCTTTCCTGCATTTGCGAATAATTTCCCATTTTATGGCTTTGTATCTCTGTTTTCATGCTTCGTTTGGTCTGTTTGTGTATTTTCATTCTTCTTCTATTAAATTCAAGATTTCCATTGTTATCCACAGTTTCTTATTTCTTTTCTGTATAGCCCAGAATATTTCTGGCCGCTATGTCTAAGCTGGATTCAGTGTCATTCCATTCTGTTTCTATTTACTCAATATCAGAAAATTTCACTGTCTTTCAGCAATTCATTTGAACTTTTTTCAGACCTTTCGTTGATATGCTTATCTTTCAGTTTCTCAAAGTCAAATTGCCTTTCTCCATTCCTCTTTTTCAAATTTCTAAATTTAAGTGCAGCCTTCATAATTACGATTAACAATTTTTTACATGATTCCTAAACCATTACCAAGAATGTAATCTATTTGATATCTTACTATGTCTCCTGGCAACTTCCACGTGTATCGTCTTCTAGCATGATGTTGAAATAATTTGATAGTTAAATTGTATTCTACCAGTCTATTTCCCCTGTCGTTTCTTGTGCCTAATTCAAATAAATTTACTACCGCTCCTTCTCTATTCTCACGTACCACTGCATTAAAATCCCCATAATTATTAAATTTTTATGCTCTTTTATGCATCTTAGTATGTTTTCGATATTTTTGTAGATCACTTCTACCTTTTCCTCACTGTCGGTAGAAGGTGGGCATATGTACTTGTACCATTACTGTATTTACCGGTTTAGATTCTAATCTAACCATAAGTACTCTTTCCTTCTTTTATAAATAGTTTTCTACACAGTGTCCTATCCTTTTTTGCATAACTATCCCCACACCAAAATTTCCTTCTTCTGATCCTCTATGAATTACTCTAAAGTCTCCGCTCCAAAAATCACCCGCCTCTGGCCACCGATTTTTGCTAATCCTTACTCTGCCTAATGCTAATCTATCCATTTCAATTTTCAAGTTCTCTAGCTTACCTGCTGACTTCACACTTTTAACATTGTTCAGACTCGCAAAATGTTCCCTGCTCTTCTATTAAACTTTCCGATCACATCCTCTGATGTAGTTCCCGGTCGGAGATCCAAATGGGGGGGGGGGGCTATTTTAACTCCAGAATCTTTTATCACAGAGAATGCCATCATCTTAGAATGCGATATTGACCCCAGTGGTCATTGCCACTCTAAGTACCGAAAGAATTGCTGCCCTCTTTCGACGACCTGTCTTAGTTTGGTTCCTCTCTAAAGACCCCGGCTCTTTAGCTCACTGAAACGCAAAAGCCATTCTACCCGTTCTAGTAATCTAGAACTTCTTCAAGATGCAGGTTCTTTCAGAACGGCAAAAAAGTATATTAGAATCTAAATTACTTCTGAGAATAAATAAATTATTTTGTTGTTTAATTTCATTAATTTTTAAAATTAGTTAATAAATTGATATGTGTAAAACTATTCAAGGTCATCAAGATTCTTGACAATTTTCTAAAAATTAAACAATAAATTGTGTACAACATCTATAAAAAACAAAAACATATATTACATCATTACTAAAATAGATTAAATAAAGACATCAATATAACATTTTTATTATCTTTTTTAAAACATAATTAAGTAAAAGTAATAATGCAAGATCCTAAAATTTATTATTTCATATTTTTGGTATCTCCTGTAAAGTCGGTATAATACGGTGTTTTAAAATGATGGCATTCTCTAGGATATTATAAAAGAGTCCGAAGTTAAAATAGTTTCCCATTCGGATCTCCGGGAGCGGACTACTTCGGAGAATGTGATAGACAAGTTTAAAGAAAGAGCAGGGAACATTTTGTGAGCCAGAACGTGGAATGTCAGAAGCATGAAGCAAGTAGGTGAGCAAGAAAATCTGAAAATTGAAATAAATAGGTTAGCTTTAGACATAGTAGGGATTAGAAAAGTTCGGTGACCAGAGGCGGGGATTTTTGGAGCGGGAACTTCAGAAAAATTCATACAGAATCAGAAGAAGGAAATTCGGGTGTGGGGATAGTTATGCGGAAAAAGTTAGGATACTGTGTAGAAAATTACTTACAAAAGAACGAAAGAGTACTCATGGTTAGATTAGATTCTAAACCGGTAAACACGGTAATAATACAAGTACAAATGCCCACCTTCAAGCTACAGTGAGGAAGAAGTAGCAGCGATCTACAAAGATATCGAAAACATACTAAGATGCGTAAAAGAGCATGAAAATTTAATAATTAAGGGGTATTTTAATGCAGACTTAGGTAAGAATAGGCAAGGAGCGGTAGTAAGTTTATTGGGATTAGGCGAAAGAGGAAATAGGCCGGTAGAATACAATTTAAAACCAAATAAACCTCTACCGCTCTTTCGCTACCCTCACCTACCACTGCATTAAAATTCCCTTAATTGTTAAATTTTCACGTCCTTTTACGTATCTTAGTATAGGCGATTTTTCGCGACATACTTGAATTGTTCGAGTATATGTTGAAGTATCCCCCCACTATCTAAAAAATATTTACTTGTGCGGCACCGCGAAAACGTATTGTAGTTTCCTAACCTCGCTTTGAATAATTACCCGGTAAAAGTCAAGTGCTTAACATACACAAGCATAACCTGGTACAGATCAGGGTATGTTCGTTTATCTGATAGAATGGTGCCGTACAATTTCCCCTCCATTAAATTTTATCACCAAAACGCAAGTTTAACACATACACACATAATTAAGTATGTTAGTTTATGTCGCGAAAAATCGCCTATGTCTTCGATATCTTTGTAGATCGCTTCTACCTCTTCGTCACTGTAGCTAGAGGTGGGCATGTATACTTATCTTATTAGAGTAGAATTTATTTAAGAAGAGCCTGTACGTCATTATGCGCACACGGCTAAAACGGTGTCAGCTTGGTCCATTGTTTATAAATAGGCGTGTTGGTTCAGCATTTCAGTGACGTAGATAATTTGCTATTAAATGTCAATTGACATTTGTGACTTTTGACATTCCTTATTTATTTCTTACACTTTCATAGTTTTCTTTCTGTTTCATTGTGTTTTATGCTTTGCTTATTCGCGTATTAGCCATAATAATTTAAACCACCAACAAAATAAAACTTGATTTCAGAATATTTACTCTATGGGAACCTTAATAATTATTAAATCCGCTTCGCCACTGACTTTCAAGGTTTGCGCATATGTCAAATGACGTACGGGCTCTTCTTAAATAAATTCTACTATACTGTATTTATCGGTTTAGATTCTAATCTAACCATGAATATTATTTTGTTCTTTTGTAAGTAATTTTCTACACAGGTGTTCTATCTTTTTTGCATAACTATTCCCGCACCCGTATTTCCTTTCTCTGAACCTGTATGAATTACCCTAAAGTCTCCACTCCAAAAATCTCCCGCCTCTGGTCAGCGAACTTTGCTGATCCCTACTAAGTCTAATGCTAACCTATCCATTTGAATTTTCAAGTACCTACTTGCCTACTTACCTACTTGCTTCATACTTCTGACATTCCACGCTCCAACTCGCAAAATGTTCCCTGCTCTTTCTTTAAACTTTTCGATCACATCCTCCAAAGTAGTCCCCTCCCGGAGATTCGAATGGGGACTATTATAACTCCGGAATCTTTTATCCTAGAGCATGCCATCATCTTAAAACAATGTAAATACGTGTACTTGGGAGATAATGTGGTGGTTTTCCGTTGCCTTCCACATCACAGTAGTGTGTGTTAGAATGCCATACCGAACCCTATGGTCTCTGCCAATCTAAGTACCAAGAGAACTGCAGCCCTCTTTCGGGGGCCTGTCTTAGTATGGTTCCTTACTAAAAACCCAACAAATTTGGTACGACCTTTGGTTCAGCTCTTTAGTTCATTGGAACACTCAAACCGTTCTAGTAATCTAGAACTTCTTCAAGTTGCAGGTCCATTCGGAACAAGTGAAGCATCTGCCGTAGATTTATTTTTGTGTTTTGTGCTTTCAGTTGTCATTTTGTTCTATTTTTTTGCGTTACTAATTTCATCATCTACAAGTTTTGTATCATAAAAAATTTATTCTTTACTCGTATTTAATGTTTACTTTAAAAAAGTCAAATCATTAGTTGTGTTTCGTCCTTAAACTCTTTACCTAAGTTATCCTTGAACAATAGGAACCACAGTGGTGTGTGTGTGTGTAATAGTAACTCGTTTTTGCGCGCATCATTTCATCATACAAGTTACTGTTCGTGTAGCTGCCGTCGAGTTAACATGTGCATTTTTGAGTTTTCGCTTAGCAGCAGTGTGTTTGTCATAGAACCAGCAATCAGTAACTGCACAATCATTTACATACAACATTTGAATTATTAATTGCATCCAAAGTCATATTTGGTGGTCCTTTGTTATCAAACATCCATGACCAACCCTCAATAAGCTCCAGTAGTGTAAAATCAAGGTTTCTGTGACCACATTTCCTCCAGCATTCACATTTCCTCACACATCTGGACCAAATAGTTTTCTTCGACTAACCATTTTCATCTTTCGAGATAAATGTACCTTGTTTACTATCAATTAATATTAGATTTTTCTCAGCTACTTGAATTTTTAAGAATTTTTTAGATAGCATCATCCCCCAGCGAGCCACCTTCATTTTAAGATTTTTGCTGGTAGCGATTTTTTCCCGTCTTTATAAATTTTTTAACCATGCGATACATCAAATTAATCTAGAATTTTATGCAGAATCCGAATCTGTAAACAGATTTAAAATAGGACCACCCCTTACCGTTTTACAGACATACTCTCTGCGAGATAAATCTTTCTCCACATTTCCACCCACGAGATAAATGTACCTTGTTGGGTATCAATTAATATTAGATTTTTTTTCAGCTACTTGAATATCTAGAAAATTTTCAGATTGCATCATCCCCCCAGGGAGCTACTCTCATTTTAAGATTTTTTTACCGACACCGATTTCTGACAATGCTTATAAATTTTTTAATCATGTGACACATCAAATTAGTCTAGAATTTTACGCAGAATCCGAATCTGAAAACAGATTTTAAATAAGACCGCTTCTTACAAAGTTACACTTTAAAGCTTCCAAACTTCTAAATTTTTGCTCATCTATGACATATGCTTTAACCAACCATTCCTGAAAATCTAAAACCGTGGGAATTTTAGAAATGAACCCTTCATAAGCCATAAGTGTTTAATATTTAAAACCATTTTCAAACAATAATGTACTGTTTTTAGAATATTCAAAACCACGACTTTTAAAATTTTAAACAGAGTAAAAATTTTATCAATTTTCTGGTTTTACATTTTAATTTCTAAACACGTCGTAACATAATTATGTAGTTAATGTAGTCAATGCTAAATAGATACTTGGAAAATACAATTCGTATCCGAACTAATTTCTTGACGATTATGGATTACCCGAATTACATGCGAAAGCGGTGTATAACTTCTTTTCAATGGAGTTTCTATTAACTAAATTAGTGACTACAAGTTCGAGGTATACAATAAATATGTTTCAATACCGTACATTAGAAATCGACTTATAATTGCTTGGGGATTTATATTCCTACGAGACGATTAATTGTATTTACCAGAATTAAAAAAAGGTTGTCGGCATTACTACTTATTTTGAAAAAATTCCCATTCAACTTTCCATACTATTAACCACATATTTGGTGACGCTAAAAGGTATGCAGTTATCGGATACACCACTTTAAACCTAAGAATAAAAACAAGATAGTTTAATACTTCTATTAATAATTTCTGCTAATGTTCGCGATACAAATATGTAAAACAAACTTTATCAAGAAATATCATGTTTTTAATAAAATATATATATATGTATTGATAACTTCTATAAACAGCTGTGGTAACCAGAGTCTGACGAATCTGGGATAGCCAAATCTCTATACATTTGATAAGAGCGAGAATGACAATGACAGTTGCGGTTCACATTCGGTATATACAGTATTGGGATCCGCTGAGTATGTGCACTGTTGCCACAGCAAATATTTACGGATAAAGAAACTACGAACCTAGAATTGTTTATAAGCAAAAACAAGTAAAAGCTCCGATATTATATGAAGGTCTGGATTTATTTCATATATTTATGAATTTATAGATACCGCCAGCATGAACGGGGTCCTTACAAACAATATTTTACTTAACGTAATAAATGGAATATTCGTGACGACGTATTAAAGCCACATTGCTAGCAAGATGTTTGTGGGTTGTACTGTAGCGTTGTGAATCTTGAGGTTTAAGTTTAAATTGAACCTATTGCGCATGTGACGTCACCCGCCATGAGATAATAATACTACTCTACATTTATCTCGTGGGTGGAAATGTGGAGAAAGATTTATCTCGAAGAGTGTATGTCTGTAAAACGGTAAGGGGTGGTCTAATTTTAGTAAAATTCTAGACTAATTTGATATATCGGATGGTTAAAAAATTTATAAGGACGGGCAAAAATCGCTACCAGAAAAAAATCTTTAAATGAGGGTAGCTCCCCAGGGGATGATGCTATGTAAAAAATATTTAGAAATTCAAGTAGCTCAGAAAAATCTAATATTAATTGATACCAAACAAGGTACATTTATCTCGAAAGATGAAAATGGTTAGTCGAAGAAAACTATTTGGTTCAGATGTGTGAGAAAATGTGGTTGCTGGAGGAAATGTGTTCACAAAAACCTTGATTTTGTACTAGTAGCTCCTTAATTAATCCGCATTTGTAACAAGTTGGAAACAGTTTATGACACAAGAACCGTTTGACATTCATACATTATTATTTTTGTTTTCCAATGTCATCTTTTATAATTTAGAAATGAGCAAATTAAAACAAATGCACTGACACATGAAAAGTTCAAATCGATTCTTTTCGAAAACGGTACGTAATAGCGATTTTAGATAAAAGAAAAATTTTTTCTAATAAAAATAAAATTTGTTAAATGCTATGTCAAAATGGCGAAATTTGAAAGTTATGAAGAAAAATATTTCTCTCAAACGAACCGCTTATGACTACAATTAAAAAATCGTTTCCACACCATTTTATTGGACATATTCCACTAAATAAATGTACAAAATGTTTTCACTTAAAGGAAACCGTTTTTTAGATATTTGAATTAAACCAATCTTACTTATCTTTAAATAGCTCTAACTTTCTTATCAAGCATGCTTGGAAGATTTACACCAAATCGGTATGAAATAGACTCTAGAAATTGCAGTTTTTGTGGACACCCTGTATAAATCATCTTCCCTTTAGGGGTATTGATTACTGCTTACGCGTCATGCAATTGTTTTTATATTCTCTTTTTCTGCTACCATTTTATTTAAGAAATTTATTTGGCATATCTCTTGAAATACTGTATGAATTATTTGGAAGGTTTTTATTAGAAGAAACATTTTTATTTTTATAATGTTATACATATAGACGCTAATAGTTTGGATTCTTTATTCAGACATTTATATATTGGCAAATGGCGTCTCTACAAAGTCTAGAAACAGATCTATTTGGTAAGGTTCAATAGATCTGTTTCCATTCATTAATTCTACAATTTTTAATAACAGTTGTTCAATAAACTACATTTATGCTTTAATACCAAATAGTAAGTTATACAGGATATTTTAGGATAATAGAGCAAGCTTAATAATGACGTAGCTAATTCAAAGCCTTCTTACAAATTGGCTTTCTATTCTAGAGCATTAAATTTTATGGTCGAGAACGATTATATCTTTGTATGAAACATCCTTTGAAAGAATTCAAACGAACGTCAACTTCCCCTTCTTCCAACTGCAATAAATCAAGTAAATGTTGGAAAAATGTATAGAAATAAGTTTACCCAATCTGATTGATAGAGATCTCGATAACAGGAAGGTAGCATGCATTGCCGGACACATAAAACCTTAGACAAGCCCTTCTTACCAAAACAATTACTATCGCATGCGGCCTCAATTTCTCGATACATTCCTTCCTAAAACAATATCATTGCTACAATATTCATTATGCAGAATTTTTTAAAAACATACATTTTTGTTAGTTTCCTTATAAGGAAACTCTTTGAAAGCATAGATAACCTTGCCGGAAGATAAAACACACGACGCATTATGAAACGTTATCAAGCAAATTATAAGTAAACTTTTGCACATCGGCCGAATTGATTTATAATGGTTAGGTACTACGCGAGTACATTTCCTTTGTTCACTATTTGCTCAATCTGCGCAGAGCTCGATTTGTTTTTCTTCATTTTTTCTTAAATCAATAAAGTGGTTCATGCGCAGTTCATAGCGCTTTGGTAATTTTCAAATATTTACGCCCGACTGACTACACGTAACTTTAAAATCTGAAGAAAACATTCAAACAATTCAAGGCCGAGCCAAGGGTATCTGCCACCCGAATACAAGATATCATTTGCGTCCCATATAGGCTATACATACAAATAGTATTTCGGTTGGAGTTCTATTATGAAAGTTGGATACATTTTAGGCAGTTCTTTGTGACATCCCCCGAAAATATACAAACACCTACCAAATAGTTGAATAAAACGAATTGCTAAAGGTTTAAAAAACGTGCTGAAGAATTCTTACGATAATCTATGTAACACATTTATTTAAAACCGCTTTCGAAGTAGGCTAAAAAATTATTTCATAGCCTCGCACTTTAGAATTACACAAAAGAATAACTAGACCGTATCCACCGAAGCCCCATAGTGGTATTACCTTCTTAATATTATTATCGTTACAGGAAATGTATATTTGTGGAGATATAATTAGAAATTTATGAACGGGGCTAGACAGGTTTTGGGCCTTTGGGAGCTTCTTTTTAAAAAAGACTTTTATTTCCAAAACACTCCTATCAAGTGTATAATTACAATAATTTTGACAATTGTACGTTATAGTCATTAACGACTTGGTTTCAAAAATAATCAAAGTTACTATTCACTAAATTAATTGAATTAAAACTAAAATTGAGTAGCTTGAACAACCAACAATGTTAAAGTTGTGAAGCTCGAGACTGACTGGCCATCTTGGGTTCCTGAGGATATTTATGCTATCTCTGCTCTTACATCACTTTGTGGAATATGCAGATCTCATGTCTGCTATTTCTTGATACAATACAAAGTATTACATTTTAATAATCTTAATTCTAATAAATGCTGTCTTATTGTCTACTGTGACCTGCACCTAAAGTGCCATATTATGTCTGGAATACAAAGTAACTGTTTCCGTTCTCATGTCTGGCTTGTGAACTTTCATTAACTTTTTATTACGTCTTTCAATTATACAATGTAACAATAATTCTTAAGACTTAATAATTTCATTTAATTATACATATATATTGATTTGGGGGATATGTAACTCCTCCCGACGTAGATGAAAATTAAGGGTTATACTTAATTTTTAAAACTCATTGTCCCTAAGGGTTCATTTATTATTTCTTTATTTACCTTTCTTTCTTGTTTCTTATGGCTAAAATTAGTTTCCTTGTTTCTATATCTAAGATACATTTTGTACAATACATATCCAGTTAATAAAACTTTTACAATAATCAATAAAATTGTCCAAACACTGATATTGTCGTAATGTAATTTTAGCACTTTTATTCACTTAAGTGTTCTTTATAACTGTCCATTGACTTTACGGCTTGGTTGAGGTCGTCTAGGTCTATATGTTCTAGTTGCATTGGTTTCTTAATGATTTCGTCGTTTTCGGGTTGTGTAATCTTGAACTGTAGTTCGGGTAAATTTGCGAATTTCTTCGTTACTGTTGGATTTTGATATACTCAAATAATTTCTTTTTTAATTTTAAATAGCAATTTTCGTTTATGGTGATTACCTTTTTTCTAATTAATGCTAAACTGTTTTCGTCTTGGCTACAATGGGTGGTTGCTATTACTGCTTGCGGAAATACAGCAATCCATTTGTTGTCCGTGACTTTCTAAATTTTCATATTTGTAATTTGTACTGGTTTTGGATCACAATTCTCATAGTGATTAGAGAATCTTGATAATTGTACTTCACAAGGACTATCTGTTTGAATAACTGTTGTCGTTAATGATTGACATAAATATTGACTAGGTGCTACTTCTTTGCATTTTTCATTCGTGAAGCCATACCTAAGTTCATTCGGGAAAAGAAACTTGGTTTTACGGATAATAACTTGATACTTGCTAGTAACTTTCATTGGGAAAGCAAATAAATGATAATAATTATAAGTGTTAATCTCTACAATGGAGATTTCTATTAAAAACATAATTTCATGATTCTTTACAAAACCTTTTACTATGGCTATTTTTTCAAATATAAGTATGTTAGAATCTGTTACTTCAAAGGGTAGTTTACTGTTAGTTATAAGTGATCTAATTACTAATAATTCATTTAATAAATCGATTGGCTCTATAATATTAGCGTGTAATGTGTTTAATTTAGCAAATGTTACAGCGTTTTCTAATGTGGCTAAAATTTGTTGAATTACAGTCAGGGTTGATATCATTTGATTAAATATCGTGTTAAATCTTATTAAATCTCGCATCCCTAGCATTGTGGTTTGCATATTACTTTCAAGAGTTATTATTCTATTTGTTATACTGTCTTGGTTCTTTACTAGCTTTCTTAATGTATCATTATTATTATGGTTTATTGAGTTAAAGATATTTGATTTCTAACAATGGTTTTTATGTCATTTTGGTTTTCAATTAAGCGTTGTATTGCGTTGTCGTATCGTTCAGCATCTTGCTTGTCTAAATTGCATGTGATAGCTTTTATAATATTACCTAATCCGTTCATAAATTCTTTTTTTCGTCTTATGATTTGGTCTATTGGTATTAATCGATTGAATTTGTCGTCTGTGTTCTTTAAGATGTTTTCCATTATACTGTTGTAGTTAAGCATTTCTGTCGCGTATTCTTTTCCGAATTGTGCTGTGTCCATTGATTGTTTTAGTCTGTAATAATTGTCTCTATTTATATAAAATTTTTGTTTTGATTCGGTTAAATCAAATTTCTATGCGAATGTCCAAAAATCTACTGTGTTTTGCATCCTTCCCAATTTTACTGGTAGTATACCAGGGTTGTTTTTAATATTTTCTACTATTATGTCGTTGTCGTCCGTTCTACCCGTGTGGAGGTTGACGGCAAGGGTGATGGCTGTCCATCTGAAATTACAGGGTGTCGTAAATTCATTAAGTTATGTATTTTACGATTTTTCCGTTATCTATTACGGCTACATTTTTATCTGATATTTTTTTGATCTTAAACGGACCTAAATTGCTGGGGGTCATTTTGTGTCTCTTACCTTTAAAATTCCTCTCGTGCACGGTTTGCCTTACTGAAAATTTATTTATATCGGCGTTCTTATTGCGGGTTGTTGTAATACGTTCTTTATCGTTATTTAATTTACTTTTGACATTATTATAAGTTATTTTTAATTTTTCTTTGTGGTCCTTAGCATACTGTTGGTATACCTCTTTATTGTAGTGTATATCGTAAGGGTTGCGGGAATCTGAGTGTCCTAATGTTAATTCGAGGTGTGTAAAATTAGTTGATGAGTGGATTGTGTTGCTGTAAGCAATTAGTGCGTATGACATTAGATTACTGATATACTCTTTCTTATAGGTTAATCTTAGCAGTCTAATTTGTTATAATAAGGTTAGGTGAAATCTTTCAACTAGTCCATTTGATTCCGGGTGATTTTTTGTTATAAAATGAATTTTTAATTTATGGAGTTCTAGAACATTTTGTAGTGTTTCATTTCTGGATTTGCTTCCATTGTCTAAAGTTATTGTTTCGGGTGTATCGTAAAATGCAAATGTAAGAATCCTTGGGTTACGTCGATACTATTTTTTGAAGTGATGAGTATCGCTTGGCCTATTTTGGTGATGAATGTGTCTACGATTGTTAAAAAGTTTTGGGCTTGTACTACCAAAGTGCATGTAATTTTTGAAAAGGTTTGTTGGGTGTTTTGGCTAGCATTAAAGGTACTTTTGGGGGTAATCTGTCGTATTTTGCTTTGTGCATAATTCACAGTGGTTGATAAATGATGAGAATTTAATAGTTATGGGCGATTTTAATGCGTCAGTGGGAGAAGGTAGTGAGGGAAAAATCGTAGGAAAATTTGGGTATGGCAGACGAAATGATAGAGGAGAAAGATTAGTTGAGTTTTGCCAGGAACATAGATTAGTTACTGTAAACACCCTATTCGAACAACATGTTAGGAGAAGATATACCTGGAAAGCCCCAGGTGATAGGGCTAGATACCAAATAGATTATATTTTAGTTAAACAAAGATTAAGAAACCAAGTTAAAAACTGTCGTAGTTATCGAGGGGCTGACATAGATAGCGATCATAACTTAGTTAAAATGAAGTGTAAACTAAAATTCAAAAAATTGAGAAAGGTTAAAAGAGAGGGATGGGATCTAGGTAAGCTTAATGATAGTAGGGTAAAAGAGGAATATAAACAAGTATTAGATAATAAGAGCAAAGAGATAGCTGTAGGAGGGAACGTAGAAAATAGATGGAAAGAAATAAAATTGACTGTACATGATACAGCAATACAGACTATAGGTAAGAAAAAAATAGAAGCTAGAAAACCGTGGGTAACAAAGGAGATATTAGATTTAATAGAGAATAGAAGAAAGCTTAAACCTTTCAGAGAAGTGGATAGCGAAAGCAAGCAAAAATATGATACAGTTAGAAATAAGATAGTACATGAGTGTAGAAAAGCTAGAAATAAATGGATGGAGGAGAATTGTAAGGGAATACAAGATGATTTGAGAGTAGGTAAGACAGACAGGGCTTACAGGGCAGTTAAAAGTTTTTGGGAAGATAGGAAAAATATAATGGTATTAGAGACGAGAATAATGAGCTTCTAATAAATAAAATTGAGGTAGCTGATAGATGGAAAAGATATTTAGAAGATTTATATAAGGGAGACGATATGGATGAGTTAGAAAACGACCAAGACGAGGATGTAGAAATAGGGTTCTCAATATTAAAGAGGAATTTGATAGAGCTGTTCGGAATCTTAAATTAAATAAAGCACCAGGGATAGACGATATTCCGCAGAATTAATAAAATATGCAAGTCAGAAAACTTTAGACAGATTATATGAACTAGTGAATGTAATATATGACACAGGTGAGGTTCCAATAGATTTCGAAAAAATATTATTATCCCAATCCCAAAAAGTCAGGAGCTGATAGGTGTAAGAATTTTAGAACGGTTAGTTTAACTTCTCATGCTTCCAAAATACTAACAATAATAATTAAAAATAGAGTAGAAGCTTTGACTGAGAATTATTTAGGCGAAGACCAATATGGTTTTCGTAAAGACAGAGGACTAGAGAACCGATACTAATGATTAGGGTAATTATCGAAAAAGGTTACAAAAAATAAAAGACTCATTTCGCGTTTGTAGATTTAGAAAAGCATTTGATAGGGTTAATTGGATTGTTATGTTCAGGGTTTTGCAAAAAATTGGAATCTCTCATAGGGATAGAAAAATTATTTACAGTCTATATAAAAACCAAAGTGTAGTAATTAGATTTGATGAAATAGATAAGGAAGCTAAGATTAGAAATGGTGTTAGGCAGGGTTGTATACTGTCTCCCTTGATTTTTAATGTTTATATTGAGGAAGCTTTAAACTTAGCCAGAGAGAGAAAAGAGATAGGTATTAGTGTACAGGGACAGAAAATAGACATGTTACGTTTTGCAGATGATATAGCCATTATAGCAGAGTCTAGAAAAGAGTTAGGAGAGTTTTTAAATATTTTAGATGAGATACTACGGAGTAACTATAGTATGAGAATTAACTCAGTAAAGACAAAAATAATGACAAGTGAGTTACAGCCTAGTTCTAAACCAAAATTAAAAATAGGTAATATCGAGTTAGAGGAGGTAGATGAATTTTGCTATTTAGGTAGTATAATTACAAAGGATGGACGTAGCAGAAGGGATATAGTAGCTAGAATAGCTCAAGCTAGAAAAATGTTTTTAAAAAAGAAAAACTTACTAATAGCTAATAGTATTAGTTTAGATAATAGAAAAAGTTTCTTAAAGTCGCACGTATGGAGCGTTCTACTATACGGTAGTGAGACTTGGACAATTAAAGAAGTAGATAAGAAAAAGATAGAAGCTTTTGAAACTTGGTGTTATAGGAGAATGTTAAAGATTAGTTGGACAGATAGAGTAACAAACGAGGAAGTTTATAGAAGGATAGGTGAGGATCCCTGTATGTGGAAACAATTGAAGGTCAGGAGAGATAGAATGATAGGGCACCAGTTAAGACATGAGGGACTATTTAGTAAAGTCTTAGATTATAGACTACCAAATAAAAATAGAGTAGGAAGGCCTAGACAAAGCTATATTAGTCAAATTATTAGAGATTTAGGTTGTGAAGGGTATGTAGACCTTTTTAGACTAGCTCAGAATAGAAAAGAATTTAGAGCTGCGTCAAACCGACTTTAAGTAAGTTCAAAAAAAAAAAAAATAAAATCAGTTAACTAAATGTCACCAGGACATAACTCACAATTAGTTAGCGGTCTGGCATGTTGGTAGCGTTTCGTTGCTTAAGCCTTACCATAACATATAATTTAAGAAACGTCACCATGACATAACTCACAATTAGGTAACGGTTTGGCATGTTGGCAGCGATTCGTTGCTTAAGCCTTACCATAACATATAATTTAACACTTTTCCTTTTTGAAGCGGATAACCAGGTTATATTTCATTTCCTTATAAATGGTAATCATGTAAACATGTTGGATTTCTTTAACAACCAACAGGTTGCTAATATCTATGTAGAGTCAGCTGGATAGGAAAAAGATAGAAGGATATAGGAAAACCTAGACCAAACTATATTAGTCAAATTATTAGAAATTTAGGTTGTGAAGGATATGTAGAGCTTTTTAGATTAGCACAGATTAGAAAAGAAGTTAGAGCTGCGTCAAACCGACCTTAAGTAAGGTCGAAAACAAAATGATGATGATAAAATTCGTGGTTAATTCTTTTATGTCGTTAAAGTAATACCTTCTTACGAGTTGTTTTAATGTTGCGTTGATTCCACGATGGTTGGTTTTACCTTCGTGTTGGTTTTTAATTACGTCATTTATGTCGTCTGGGTCATCAAAAGTTATTAATTTTCGTGTACATCTGATAATCCCAGGTCCTCAATTATTAAATAATCTAATATATAATTCTGAAAATCTTTTGTATAAATGTTTTGTGGTGAAATAAAAGTAAAAACGTTTTTTCTCTGAAGTATATTCTTTCAAAATTTTAATTATCTGCTCTTCGTTATAGTCTTTCGTTATTTGAATTTGATATATTTTCTTATTATCTGTTTTTGTATATTTTACTGGATAGGGGTTGGTTAAAACTTCGGTAACTATGAATTGACTTGTTTTGTGTCTATCGCTTCATTTTAAATTTTAATTACAATTTTCGGTTCGTCGTTTTGCGTTGAGTGTATGGTTTCTAATTCTTTTGGGTCCTCCCTAATCTCTGTTTCGTCTGCGTTACCTATAACTGACTTTGTTTCTATTGCGTTAAGTTGTATTCTGTTTAGTGCATCTGCGTTATTGTTATACATTCCTTTTTTATACAGATTTCATATTCGTATTCTTCTAATCTAATTCTCCATCTCTGTAATTTTGAATTCCATTCTTTGAGTTTGCATAACCATGCTAATGGTCTATTGTCAGTGTATATGTAGAATTTTCTTCCATAAAGATATGGCCTAAAATATTTTGTTGCCCAAATTATTGCTAATAGTTCTTTCTCAATGGTGCTGAACTTTTGTTCTGTTTCATTTAGCGTCCGTGTTGAGTAGCTGATGGATTTATCGCTACCTACTTTTCCTTGGCTCAATACTGCGCCTAATGCAACGTTAGATACGTCGGTTGTTAATATAAATGGTTTTGAAAAATCAGGGTATTCTAATACAGGGTGATCTGTAAGGATACATTTAATTTTTTCTACTGCTTTAATAAATTCCGGGGTGTGTTTGATCTTATTACCTTTCTTTAATTTGTCAATGGTTTGGTTATTTGTGCGTAACCTTTGATGAATTTTCGGTATTAACCATTGAGTCCTAAAAATCCTTTAATCTCTTTATTTGTTTTCGGTAAGGGGTAATTTAATACTGCATTTGTTTTATCTGGGTTTGACATAACACCTTGTAGGATTAATATGTCTCCTAAAAATGATACTTCTTTTTGTAAAAATTCACTTTTATCTAATTGAACCTTAAAATGAGCGTTTCGTAATCGTTCAAAAACTTCCCTTAGTCTTTTGATGTGTTCTACGAGGGATGTCGAATATACTATTATATCGTCCTGGTACACAAGACATTTTTCGTTGTGTATCCCTCTTAAAATGTTATCCATTACTCTTTGAAAAGTGGCGGGTGCGTTCTTTAATCCAAATGGCATGCACTTGTATTCATAGTGTCCTCTAGGTGTACTAAATGCTGTTTTAGTTGTATCGTCCATCTCCACTTGGTAGTATCCTGAGGCGAGGTGTAATGTCGAAAAATACTGACACTTTCCTAATTTGTCTAGAATCTCGGTGATATTGGGTAGTGGGTATTTATCGTCGACCGTTTTCTCGTTTAGTTTTCTGTAATCGATAACCATTCGATATTTGCGTTTGGCTGAGGCGTCTAATTTCTTCGGTACTATTAATACAGGGCTGCTCCATGGTGAATTTGAATGTTGGATAATATCTTGCTTCAATAGGTCTGCTACCTGTCTATCTGCTTGTTCTTGACTTGCTTGTGGTAGTCTATATGCTTTGGTGAAATTTGGTTTATTATCTATTAGTTCAATGTTATGTTTCACTGTGTTGGTGAAATTTAAAGGTATTTCTTCACAATAGAATATATCTCGGTATTCAAAAACATAAGTCTTTAATTGCTCTCTCCTCTTCGTCATTAATGTCGTTATTAAAACGAATGTTTTAACATCCTATCGTGTTTTGTAGGGTTGGAATTGTTTTCTAAGTCTTCGTCGATTTCCATCTCGCTAACGTTTACTTCTTCTAAGTCTATAGGTTTTGTTAATGGTACTTCGTTGGGGTAATCGTTCGAGTTTAAAATTGTCGTAGTGGCGTAATTGTCCTTTATTTGTACTAATGCTGTGGGTGTTTCTACTCCGGGTTGAAATGATATGTGATTTATAATTCCTACGTCGTTTTTTGAGTTTACTAAAACTTTTATTTGTTTTCTGTCCTAGGCTCGATACTGTATTTTTGGTCGGTTTGAATGTTACTGTTTTGGAATTTAATGGGAATTTGTCCGTGTTTTGCTCTTAATAATAGGTTTTTATATCAATGTGTGCTGCTAATTTTCTTAGAAGATCCACGCCTATTAATCCGTCGTATTTATCGTTAAATTCAAAGATGCAAAATTTGTGTTTGATTTTTACGTTAAAAGCTTTGGGTAAGGATATATTTACTATAAACTGGTGTAATGTCGTTTTGTGTGCTGTTTTGATTTTAAAAGGTTCTCTTTCTACAAAATCTAAATAATGTTTCTGTACGGCTTTGGGGCTAATTAAAGTTTTTGAAAATCCTGTATCGATTAGTAATCTGAGTTCCGTCTGAGGTATTTCTATATAAGGTAAAATTTGTTGATTAATGTTATTTAGATTTATTGTTTGGTAGTATTTGAATCTGTCCAAATGAAAATTCGAGTACGCCTTTTCTTCGTCGTCCTCTTGGTAGTTTTCATATGGGTCACTACGTTCATTGATTTTCTGAGTGATTTATTTCATCGTCTCTACTGGAGTTTGCATAATTATTCGCGTCCTCATTATTAAAATCTTAGACTTCTTGGTGGAATAGTTCCTCGGAAGTGAAGTTTCGTTTTTGGGTGTAATCGGATCTAATTTGAGATATTTAGTAGTCTGTCTGGTGTTACCAGATGAAGTGTCCATAGGAGTTGGTTTGTAATAATTATTGGGGTTGTTATTGTTGCTCGTCATCGGTGTGTTTCTGTTGGGATTTACGCCGAATTCTTGCCTTGGTTGATTTGCGTTTTGATTAAACCTTGGTGGAAATGAGGGTTTTGTAAAATTTAAATTTGGTCTTGAAAACTGTCTAAATTGGTTGTAGAATTTTGTGTTATTAAAATTGGTATTGTTTATTGGAAATCGATTCGTTGGTGCGTTAAATGGTGTTGTAAATTTCGGTTGTGTTAGTATTTGTCTCGCGGCTGGTATCGTTTTCATGGGTGAGTAATTTTTATTCGCGTTAGGATTATATAGTCTATCTCTGTAATACTTAACGTTTTCTTCCTCCACAATCATATTCATTGCTTTTTCTAAATTTTGAAGGTGTTGAAATCTATTTTGTCCGATAGACGTTCGGGTAATGCATTGATGTATGTGTTTGAAGCAATTTCGTCGTACATCTTCGTCTTTAGTAAACGTATGTTTTGGTCGCGTTATTCAATTTTTAGCTTAATCAAAATTAAGCTTTGTACGTCCTGACATTTCATACCGAATTGGTAGGGCGATTGATTAGTTTCTATCCGTAAATTTATTAAATCTCAGACAAGACATTTGATATTCTTTTGATCTACGAAATATGCTATCAATATGCGTTTAAAATCATCCCATTGGACGAGCCATCACGGCTCGTAGTTAATGTTATTGCTCTGCCGGTTAATTTGCTGATTATTAAGCGTAAAAGGAAAACGTTGCGTTCACTGTCGCCTGGTTTATAAATGATTTTAAAAATATCTTACAAGCGGTAATGAAGCTTCCTATAGTGCTTGATTTCCTTCGTATACAAGGATCAAATCGAGATAGTTTTATATTGTCAGAGTTCATTGTTTTTTATATAAATTTAAGAGTTATAGGTCTTTCAAAATCTCATTAGCTGTGAGATGCGCAATGAAGGAAGCGAGAGGCATCGTATAAAAGGAAAGGACAATACAATGTAAGTAAAATCTAAAAACATTGAATTTTCGGATGGGTATTCTAAATTAACTCAACTGCTATGCTATGTGGATTGCATAACCAGTAGTTTTTCAACATAATATAAATTATAAAACTACAATGTTTGTATGCGGAACCTTTAACTTTTTTGGTGTATTGTTTATTGTTCTTTTGGTGTGTCATGTTTCCGTGCGTGTGTGGATAAAAATAAACAGGTTAAAATTTTTAAAACTCTAAGCAGTCAAAATACTGTCCTCTTTTTATTTTTTAAGAATGCATATTTTATAGAAATGTAATATAAAAAATCATAAAATTACTACCACAACCCTCAAATTGGCCCACATTAGATTTAGGACTTCACTTACTAATTTTCTTTTTTGATGATACAAATTTGTCACCCTTCGGTTTGTTCTTCGCTTCTGCAATAAATTGCTCGACTGTGTTTAGTCCAACTCCAGTTGCTGTTGCTACTCGTTCTTGTAAATTATATACACACTATAAATAATTTCTCTTTCTTGACTGTGAACTGTTTTCTTTCGGTTACTCATTGTAAAATTAAAAGCTTAGAAATAACAAAATAATCTGTAAAACCAAGCATTATTCGTCTAGTTGAATTGAAACCTTCATTATACTTACAAATAATAAATTAGAGTGAGTTGCAATAGTTGCAATAATAATCAAAAACAATAATAATGAACCACAAACCTTAATAAGCAAATAAATGACAGATGAATAAAAAATCATCAGCTGAGTTGTAAATGTTTTTAGAATGCACTTTAACGTAAATAACTTAAATTCGTGTTTTGCGCAACAGCCCATGAGGTTTTGAAAAACCTCTACTTTAGTCGAGTTTGTATTGAGTTTTTAAAGAATCGCTTATTTTTACGTATATTGTGCGTAATTATACTAACCTTGGTTATAATTACATCCGTTTCAGACTTCCGCTGAATAATTATTAAATTAAATTGTTGCACTTATAAAGTACATAAAACGTTTTTATAATTATACACCTTCGTTAATTTGTTTGCACTTCTATAAAATGTGATGAGAATCGAGTTTTCAGATTTTTCTGAATAATAATTGCTGTAATAAAATGGTACAAAAAATTGCGTTCTAATTATACACTAAAGCTTTAGACTTTTGTAAATCGTTTCATTAATAAATCGTAATAAATTGTAACAGATTGTGCATAAATGCATATATATATATATATATATATATATATATATATATATATATATATATATAAATTCTTTTGTTAAAATAAGTTTGCTGAGTAAATTCTTTCAGAAATAATAATAATAATAAATTGCGATAATGAAATTGTACGTAAAAATTTTTTTTTTCTGACTAGCTAATATCAATATTCAGTTGATAATGGTTAGAGAAATAAACTTATGGTACTCACAAGAATTTGTTTGCCTCCATTATAGTCTTTCCTCTTTGTTATTGGACTTGGTCGATTTTTGTACTTCGTCCAATTGATTTTCTGTTCCATATAAAAAATCAAAATTCAAGACACCAGTTCCCCGATTTTTGGATTTCCTAGTACCCTTTTGGAAAACTACCGACTGCGCCAGATAGGTTTTTGGCCTTTGGAAGCGTCTTTTTAAAAAGACTTTATTTCCAAAACACTCCTATCAAGTGTATTTTTATAATAATTACAATAATGTTGACAATTGTACGTTATATTCATTAACGACTTGGTTTCAGAAATAATCAAAGTTACTTCCACTAATTAATTTAAACTAAAATGAGTAGCTTGGACAACCAACAATGTTAAAGTTGTGACGCTCGAAACTGAGTCTAAACTAATAATTACAAATGAGTAGCTTTGAATAACTAACAATACTAAATTTTGAAGTTCTCAGACTGACTAGCCATCTTGGGCTTCTGAGGGTATTTATACTATTCCTGCTCTTACATCACTTTGAGGGAAATGCAGATCTCATGTCTGCTATTTCTTGAAACAATACAAAGTATTACATTTTAATAATCTTAATTCTAATAATTGCTGTCTTATTGTTTACTATGACCTGCACCTGTAGTGTCATATTACGTCTGGAATACAAAGTAACTGTTTCCGTTCTCATGTCTGGCATGTGAACTTTTATTAACCTTTTATTATGTCCTTCAGTTATACAATGTATCAATAATTCTTAGACTTAATAATTTCATTTAAATATACTAATATATTGATTTGGGGAATGTGTACCACATTTTGAGCATTCAAAGCGAATTGTGGTGCGAATTTTTCGCCACTCTTTTGAAACCTCAATTGGTTCCATTCAAACTATTTTTAGAAGGTGTTTGTATATTTTAAACGAAAAGTCACAAAAACTACCTAAAATGTATCAGTTTTCGTAAAAAAACGCCGGCCTTAATTGTAAAATTCTACATTTTCTCGATAACTGTTAACTTGTATGAAAAATGAAAAATCAACAAGGTTGCTATAAATTTTATCAATGATATAAACTAAAAAAAAAAAGAGTTCAGACTAACAGTACACCTTTTTGCTACTCATTATTATTAACTTAGAACAGAACTTAGAAGTTATAAACGTGAACTAAACTAAATAAATTCTAAATTTGAAGAACGACTCCCTTCGCTTTTTAATCGCACATTCTCTAATTAAATTTAACGCCTAGCAGATTTCTTTCTCAATGCTTATTACAATATAATTTTAAGTAAGGGTCGCTACACTTGTGGTCATGTCTCAAATGTT
This sequence comes from Platerodrilus igneus, assembly GCA_036346225.1. Lineage (NCBI taxonomy): Eukaryota > Metazoa > Arthropoda > Insecta > Coleoptera > Lycidae > Platerodrilus > Platerodrilus igneus. Next base: position 10,845,286 of record JARFIW010001171.1, on the reverse strand, counting down.
CCATCTGAAGGTACTACATTGGGTTTAAATGCAAAAATAAACATGCCTTAAATAAACCTGACTTCAAAATTAATTAAACATGAATATAATATCTAAACTAAAGCTAAAGTTGGAGTTTAAATAATGGTATCCCTAGCGTTGACTTTGGAATGTGTCTGAACAACAAGACACTAGTAAAGGCAAAAGTGGAAGGATCCAAAATACCGGATAGCAGTCGCCGACTCTGCTTACTGAAGTGATCTGAAGGGTCGAATTGAAACTATCCAAATATAGCTAACAAACATTTACCAATGGTTTCGAATTTTTAAGCATACGCCAAATTTATTAATACAGATATTTTTTCCTACTCTATAAATTTATAATATCATCCTCCCTAGTCTAAGTATTTTATTACAACTTCAGCCTAAATTCGTCCCTAACTTTCGCTGTCGCTCCCTAACTGACACTCTAATTTCAATCTTCCTCCCTATAGATATTACGACCAAACAACGAGCAAAACTCTAACTAAACAAATCCAGCGACAAAACAAAACAATAAAATACATAAATGTGCAATATAGGTATTAAATATAAATATCTAAATAAAGCATTGAGCATATAACAGTGCATAAGTAATAAAAAGCAACACTAAAGTTATCAGGTGCACTTGCATAGGCATTATTTTGGCTAATGCCATCACGCTGAAATGTGCTCGTTAAAATTAATAACAAAATCTATTTATTAATACAAATCAATGCTTATGCTAGTATTGCTAGTGCAGCTGCCACAATATTTATAAATACCTCGGCTATGAATTTCTCCAGGATCCCAAGATCTGGACGTCTGCGTACATCTAATTATCTTACTGCTAAAGGAAAATGGGTATGCACTACTAAAGTCCTGATGGTTAAGCACTAAATGTTCTTGGAGGACGGGGGGTGTCACTAATCACTATCACTTTTAAGTCCTGGGGGATGCGCGGTTTTACTCTAGTTTAGTTGGTTTATTTAGATTGATTTAAGTAAATTAGGTTTTCTGATTTAGTTTTGTTATTTATTAGCCCGATGTTCAAGGTTTTGATTTAATACCAGGTGTTTGGTTCCGCACATGTAGGTAAGATTTACTGTGAATTTCGTCGTATATATGTAGATATTTAGGTGTTTTGTTTTTGGGTTTTGTTTTGTATCTTTTTTATTGTTAATTTTGTAAGTTAAGTTATATCGTGCCATAAAATAAATGTATTCTAAGTCATCTAAACTAAACTACCTCCTACCCTGAAATTCAGCCCCCCTACGGTATACACTACATGTGATTTTCCAATGCTCCAACCGAAGGTCCCTCTAGGGTTTACAACCGGTTCTCGGCGTTCAGTCTAGCGACCCTTCCCGCAAATTCCTTTAAGGCTACCCACTCCTTGGACTTTTACCAAGCTCTTGGGCCATACTAGCCCCTCGGTAGCTAGTTTCCTGTCCGCCAACTCTCTGTTAGCCATCACTAGTGGGCAGTCAAATAACATGTGCTCGGCCCTTTCTGCACCCTCGCCGCATTCGCAGTGGTAGCTGTCGGTCAATCCTAATCTTCGCAGGTAAGCTTTCAGAGTCCCGTGCCCTGTTACTACCTGCACCATCTTAGGATCGAACTTCACCTCCATCTTATCTCTAGCTTCTATGCAAGATATAAAATTCGTGTCAATTTGCTGGTGGCAGCGTTGTTCCACCTTTTTCCCACTGTCGGATTGACCTTTCTCACATCTTTTTCTTACTTAGCGACCTCGGTACCGAAGAATACGATGTAAGAAACTCCCCCGTTACGGTCTCTTTGGCCAACTCATCTGCTCGATTGCAGTCATGTGACCTAATCCAATAAAACTTCGAATCCCAAAACCCAAGTGCAGTGTGCGCTATCCTCCAGACGTTTCCTTGAAAATCTGTAGAGGTGCTCATATTTGCCAGAGCAGTCAGAACCGATTTGCTAGCGCTAATGATAGAGCATCCACTTGTACCCAAGTGGTTGATGAGGTACTCTATAGCTTTTCTTATAACTTCCAATTCGCACTGAAAGATTGTGTGCCAATTAGCAAGTTTAGTTTGAAATCGGAACACTTCCCTTCCCTCCTTATACACAACGAACGTCGCTCATGCCTGCCCATCGTTCATTTGCGAGCCATTTGTATAAATCCTGATTCTCTCCGCGTTTTCATCGCCTTCGACAAACTCGATCCCCTTGACATCGGCCGAATTCCCTAATTCGGAGATAATAATTTTCCTCTCAATCTCCCTAGTTTCAAGGCAAAGACGTTCGACGACTTGCCGTCCTTTCCCTATATTTACAAATCTTCGATAACTAACTCCCTGACGAAGAATTCGATTGAGAGAATTCTACTTATCACCAATACTGCCACCGTGGACTCGGTCATGTACACCCTCACCGCCTTGATCGCTGTTATTCGCTGAACGCTTATCAATTGTCGCATTTTCCCGACCTTGCAACCCTCCGTCCAAACAGACACTGTATACAACATTGCCGGTATGAATGCTGCTGCGTAGACCGTCATTAGGAATTCGCCTCTGAATTCTCAGTTTATCTTTGCTGCCGCCATCATGCTGTTCGCTATCACGCTGTTCTTGGTTTTGATAAACTGTACATACGCCTTTCAATTATTTTTTATCCAATTTGACTCCGAGATATGCGATGGCATCCTTAAACGGGATTTTCTCCCCTCCTAGCTCCAGCCTAGAAGTACACTGCAGCGGTTTCGTTCCAAAATAAAGCGCTTTCAACGTGTTAAATATCAATTTAACCTCCTGTGACCATTCATGCAACCTGCTCAACCCCTCGTTCGATTTCATTCGCATCTTCATTAACAATCTCGAGCTGATGACCTGATAATCGAAAACGTATCATCCGCAAATCCAACAATAGTGCACCCTTCCACTTCCAAAATGTAGGACCAAAGCATGACCCTTGCGGACATCCCCTTTCCACTAGTCGAGATACAATTTTCCCCGGAATTTCAACCTGTACCAATCGCCCATTATAGATGTGCGGTTGCTTTATAAACCCGACATAGATCTTATTTTCCGCGAATAATTTAACGCTAGTCGCCCAGTAGATATGTGGCGTCTATATAGTTTGGGGTTTCCTGGCTTCTGATTGGTCGATGGCTCCGCCCCAAACCCCACCCCGTTTTCTGATTGGTCTGTAGGCCCGCTACAACAACCCCCCACCACTTTTCTGATTGGTTGATGACCCCGCCCATTTACCCTACCACCTTTCAGACGTCAAACCACACCTTCACTCTGACGTCATAACTTAGACTTACCTTCACAGACCCCCATACTGCAATTCAGTTCATCACGAAGTATCGATATTTGAACAAAGTTAAGATAGAATCTTATACAAACGCGGTATCGATAATTATAAATGATAAATTGGCACTTTCTCAAGAAGTTTGTGAAGGGACATGGAAAAGAACCAGTAGCGACACAAACACGTCTTGGTTAGTCTCTACACGGTTTCTGTGATGCATTAACAAACACACCTCCGGATTTCTATGTTAGTTACCAACATCAAATAAAACACATGTGAATGTGAGCATGATACAAAATTACATAAAATGGTGGAGTATTTCTCCATTGAAAACTTTGGCGTAAAACTTCCAGGGACAGTTGTTGAATCGGATGAAAATAAACGGGCTCGGATGATAATGGAAACTACAACAATTTACAAAGGTAACCAGTATGAGACCGGGTTATGGAAGTTTGACAACTTTGAAATGCCCGATAGTTACAAAATGGCATATAATCGTCTTATATGTTTGGAAAAACAAATGTTGCATAACCCTGAAATAGCAAAAAGTATACATGAAACGATTAATAATCATGTGTTTAAAGGTTATGCACGAAAGATGTCAGCTAGTGAACTGCAGGTACCGTATCTGCAAATTTGGTATTTACCAATATTCTTTGTGAGGAACCCAAACAAGTCAGGTAAACGTCGAACTGTTTGGGATGTTGCGGCAATAGTCAATGGAGTTTCATAAATTTTGTTCCTTCTTAAAGGCCGAGACCAATTGGTTTCCCTCTCGAAGGTAATTTGGCGCTTTCGAGAAGGTCGTGCAGCAATCACTGGTGACATTTGAGAAATGTTTTACTATGTTCTAATTTCTGAAAAGGATCAGCAAGCTCAACGTTTTTTGTGTAGAAATAACTGCAGTCAACCTACGCCAGTTGTATATATTATGAACGTCATAACCTTTGGCGCAACATGCTATCCATGTTCTGCACACTACGTTAAAAATGATAATGCACTGCGGTATCAAATAGCTACCCTAGAGCAGTGAGCAATATTGAAAAATCACTACGTTGATGATTTACTTGACAGTGTTGACACAGCAACGAAGCAATACAGTTAGCGGAAGAAATTAAACTTATACATGCTAAAGGTGGGTTTGAGATAAAAAACCGGGCTTCAAATTCAAATTAAGTTGTGGCAGTTCTTGGAGGAAATTCCGCATTTGATACTAAAAGCCTTAATATGCAGAATGAGTCAACGACTGAAAAGGTTTTGGGTATGTGGTGGTGTACCAATTCTGACAGTTTTACGTTTCTGCTTACATATAACAAGGCTAATGAACACGTTTACGTGGTCGAAGATAACCTACTAAGCAGGAGATCTTGCGAACATTGATGTCAATTGCTTGCATCATTTTTGGTATATGTAAAAGTCTTATTACAGGACATTTGGAAATCAAAAATTGATTGGGATGATCAAATTTCGGCATCGCAATATGGGAATTGGTTAAAATGGATTCAAGTTCTTCCAAAAATAGAAGAGTTGCAAATCCGTAGATCCTATTCACTTCATTCTTCATGCAATTACAAATCAGTAGAGTTACACATTTTTGTGGACGCAAGTGTGGTTGATGAGAAGCAACCTAGAAACACTTGGAGAAAAGGAATCGTCCTAAATGTTAAACCAAGTCGCTATAGACAGGTTCGACAAGCTACTGTAAAAACAACTGATGGAATATTCCTGAGACCTACATCAAAGTTGGCAATGCTAGATTCAAAAAGAAACTAGGTAGACTGATCTATCATGTTCGACTATCAGGAGGGAGACTGTTACTGCAACAGGTTCACTCGACAGTGTGTTCATTTGTTGTATTAGTTGTGTCATTAATTGTTATTCAATTTAGAAAAAAATCTAGTAATTTCCAGTTGATATGTCAAAAATAATTTCTAATGAATGTAATTTATATTTTTATACTAAAAACTGGATTTATTTTGCATGTACACAAATTTAAAACAGTGAGACCGTGTATTAGAACAAACTGTCAATGCTGTTCAATAAAAAAACGTTATTCCTGCTCTTAAATTTTATTAATACGTTGAGGCCCGGTACTCGCCTCAACAACTGGCCTTGTAAAACTATGTACGGTATAACTCGTGGAACTATTCAGTTTAAAAATATTCAGCAATTTTTTGTGGTAATTTGACCATAGTATTTTTTCGATTAATTGATTTACGCATTTTCCTGCTTGAAAAAACGTAAAAGAAATCGTGAATATTGTCGTTGGCCATAATATAGTATTCTTTCTGAATACTTGTACAAAGTTTGGACCACTCGAAGCAGTGATAGTAAAAGTTGGTGGTTTATTAGTTTTAGTACCAGAAATATTTATTATGCTAATTGATTGTTGGTCTTGAATTTCACCTACAGTTAATTTTATTAGTTCGTCACATCTACATACATCTGAAACTGCCACAATAAGAAACACCTTAAAAATCAAAAATGTATTATTTTTAAAGTGAATTTTTATTTTACCTTCATCAATAAATATTTACCATCATGGGCTTCAATTATAAACTTAATTAATTCCTCTCTTGCAAAAGTCTTAGCTTTCTTGCCGTTTTAAAAACTCTATGACTTTAGTGAATTTCATGTCAACATTCAGGCGTATTTTCAACATTGTAACATGGAATATTTGGACTAAAGTGTAGTTGATTTTAAGATTTTATTTTTTATTGAAAAATAAGCCAGCATTATGTTTTTGGATACACTTTTTGCTTTTTTACTTTTGGCACAACTTTTATACTGTTTGTATTTTGATTAATACTGGCTAAATTAGCTTCTTTCAGAGTGTCAGAAGGAGTATTTAGAAATTCATACTCACTTGAATTTCTTTCCATAGTATAAAATGTAGAATGAACTTAAAAGTTTAGCAAGAAATAAACTACATTTTGACAAATTGTTTTTGCAAAACTGTCAGTGATCGTGACCTGCTACAGTTTTGACCTTTGTGGTAGTAAATGTACTGATGATATGTTTGCTTATTCAAATTCAAAGTTTTAACACAATGATAATAAAGTGTCAAATTATTTGGCTTTTAAAATGACAGAACTTAGCAAGACAAGGCACATTACCTTATTTTGTTTTAAACCCATTTGATTTCATAGTAAACAACATGCACCGATCTTTATTTGGAGGAAGAAACGTATCTTCCTCTCTAGGGAGAAAGTATTAACCTCTTTAGGGAGGCAATATGAAACTTTCTACCATCATTATGAGGGAAAAAAGCTATCCTTTCTATTAGGGTAGAAGAAAAAAGTTTTTTGTGCTTCTGATATGGAAAATGCATGTTTTTGATCATTTTTCAGCTCAGAAAGTACGTTGTTGTTGAGCTAGATTGGTAAACTGACATAAGAGATCAGAAAAGTGACACAAGAGCTAGGAAAAACGATTTCTAGACTTATATGTGAACAATTACGTTAAAAACAAAGTAGGCATGTTACGTCAGTGGCCATGACAGTACTGTTTCTATCTGTCACTAAGTTCTTGTGAATTAATTGTTACAAGTTTGTAAATTATTTAAAAATTTAAATATTGTAGTTATATTATTATCAAATTATTTGTGACTGCACAAAGGATTTTGTACGTGCCACACTCGGAAAGTATCTTTACAGGGCTCGTGTACTTTCAGGACCTATGAGGTGCCCTGAAAACTGCATGCTCGCCTTGGTAAGTACCACTTTCCGAGCTTGACACGTAAATGACTATTGTATTACACCTGTGGACACTTAATCACATAACATGTCATAGAATTTGCTTTCTCTGTCAGTTTAAAAAGTCTAAAATAAAAAAACCTGTTCGCAGTCAATTCTAGTTACTGCCAACATATTATTAGTATTTATGATGGGATAAGTTTAATTAGCAATCCCTATATTGCTAATTACATGTTGTAATCTAGTAGGTAAAGCAATGAGCTTCATTTTTAAAAAACAGCATTAGCGCTGATAGTAGATCAACAATATTTACTTTTTATATTATTCTATCTCCAAATTGAAATTGTCCACCCACTGCTGTTTATTTTTCAATATATTGCTTACATTTTTTAGTTACCGTAATTATTCTAATTGCACCTGTCGCTTTGTTCCAGGTATGTATGCTTAGTTGTAAGAAATTATACCAAAGAGCTATACCGTTCTTTTTTACTTCATTTTTTAAAGCATCAGACTATTATACATTCTGTACTTTCTATTAAGGGCAATTTTTATCAAAATTACTGTATATACAACTGTATCGACAAATCATACGAATATGAACTTCTTATATGTTTTTGAGACAACGTTACTTAGCGTTTGGAATGAAATAATAACAAAAATTTCAAGCCTGCATAAAGGTTGTTGATTGTGAAATATCTCAAAATAACTGCATATATCTTTTGTACTTATACTTTCTCACAATTTTGTATTGTATGTTTAATACGTGTTCAAATGATCTTGAGTAATATATAGCACGTATTCTCAGTCGTCCAAGACAGAAACCATAAATTCTGTAATTAGCGATGAATGTTAAATATTTTCTTACCATCAAATCTTTTGCTTTTTTCCATTATAATCAATTCCCTGTTTTTGGAGAAAAACGTTATTACTAGCAATAGGCAAATTATATTACTGCACAATTCTTGCAATTTTAGAAAAACCAAGTGTCTGTTCTACTTGTTAAGAACTGAGCCACATATTAAAACACCAATATTGGTCTCGTTGATTCGGTAAACTCAAGTTAATTTAAGTAACCTTCTTAGATTGTACTGCCAAACAGTGCTGTTGTGTATAACTTTACATTTACGAATTGAAATAAATGTTACCTGTAGACGAGCAAGAAAATTTCATATTTTTAGTTATATCAACAGTGTTTTCTAAAAATAAAATTTAATGCTTTATAAAGTTTTATAAAAATAATTTGGTTAATTAAAATACAATTTAATTATTATTACTATGTATTATGTAGATCCAATAAGCATATTGAAATGATTAACAATGTTCAGCCAATACAGTAATTTGTTGAACATATCTATCTCAAAATTTACATTTCCTTTTCAAATAGATCATCGTTAAAGCTAAAATTACTATCACTATCAACGTTAATAACCGGTAGGTTGAAGAATCTGTTACTATTCTAATGCTTGCCTTTCCAAAATTGTCATTTTCATAAATATTCTGGTATTTCAATAAGTTTTGCTTTGACTATCTTTTGCATCATCAATTTAAAATTTATATTCTTAGTTCCAATTTAGTTTTTAAAATTTCATATTCTCTCAATTGAGTTAAATTCAAGATGATGTGGAAAAGTCTTTTAAAATGGCATCTATTTTGCAAATGAGATGTTGATCCTTGGTTTACTTATTTAGCTGTATAGTTGCAGCCGGTTAAAATTTGACAATTAAGAAATACCTTTTTTAGTAAGCAAGTTCTATATAACTTGGTTCTTGTATTTCCATTTGATGCTGGATTTGATTACATATCATAGTACAGCACATTAGTGATTATCAACACTGTAAAATCGTTAGGTGACTTTGACAAAAACTGTCTTGTATCTCGAAAGAATTACTGCATTGCACAGTATGTGGCTCAAACTTTCTTGACGAGATGGATAAGAGAGTATTTACGCACACATACACAACGATCCAAGTGGCATCTCCCAGCTAAACCGATTAAACCAGGAAACATTGTGATAATCTTACTTACACAACGATCCAAGTGGCATCTCCCAGCTAAACCGATTAAACCAGGAAACATTGTGATAATCTGCGACGAAAACAGTAATCGTAACACATAGCCCGGAGGAAGAGTTATAGATGTAACCTTAAGTAAAGATGGTCAAGTATGTAGTGCTGTAGTCCAAACTTCGTTTGGAGCAACCTATACTTGACCGTCTGTCAAGCCGGCTGTGTTAGGCATTGCTGAAAATTGGAGTAAGCAGTCTCTGGAAACATACTTACTGGGAGGAGTGTTGGCGGGCAGGGTATTTAGGATTTAATTTAACATAAACATTAGCTGGCCTTGCATTTCTGTAACAAAATAACTATTGTCAAAATTAAAATAAAAAGATTTATAGTACAAAATATTTGTAAAAGAAAACTTAAGATATTAGTTACGTAGCATCTCAAACACAGCATCTAGTTGATTATTTGAAATGTGATTGGGAAAAATTCTTGTAAGCCGCAATAGTTTTTTGTTAGTTAGTTTATAGCTGTTATGTTTCACAGGTAAAATTTAGCCTTATGGTGAATTTAAAATAAAGTTAATACACCTACTCATAGTTTGATTGATCCCCTTGATATGAAGATGTTCTAAAGTTTACAATTATTAGTGACTGGAAGTCGCCTAAAATGCAATTTGCAAAGCTTGCACGTGAAAATGGAATCACCTGGAAAGCCAAAAGAAGAGTGCTTATATGAGACACAAGATGGATTTGACTGTAATATGGAGAAATGTATTCAGCCAAATAGTGCTGACACCATAGTACAATGTTCCAAGTGCTCTCATTGGTACCACTTTCAATGTGTCGGGGTTAATGATTCTGTTCGTAGTATCGTATGGAATTGTAATAATTGTAAGAATTCTGCAGTGTCCAATAGAACAAGCAGCAAAGTTAGTTCAAAAGTATCCAGTAGAAAGCAAAAAACTGATCCGGAGCTAAAGCATTTATTAGAATTAGCACAGGTTCAGACAGATGTAATTAATGCGAAATATAAAAAACTACTGGAGGATGAAGCACAACACGATGAAGCCATATTCTTAACCTATAGTGAGATAAAGTTAGCTAAACATCAAATAACTGAAGATTGGGTTAACAACTCGAAGTTGAGTGTGCAAACAAAAGTTTCAAGGGTAGCCTTAAAACCACAGCTTTCGAAACAGAAGTAGACACTGCAGGTCTAGTCAAACTAGGTATATCGAATTCTCGTAACATATCTTGTCCGAAAACTACAGACTTAAAAACTCCCAACATCGTAGCTCGTTAATTGCTACCAATGGATTTGCCTTACTTTGATGGCTCAAAAAGAGAGCAGTAGCCCGTCTTTATTAGCAATTATAGGCAATCTACTTTGCGGTGTGGGTTTTCTGATCAGGAAAATTTGCTGCGCTGCAAAAGACTATTTTAGGCGCTGCGTTAGAAAAGGTACGTGGTTCGGTAATCAGCTATAATTCTGTGTCTTCTGCTGTTGAGATTCTCGAAATATATGGCCAGCCTGAAACTCTCGTGATCGAACTGCTTAGGAAAATCAAAGCTACGTCCGCCGTCAAAGCAGATCGATTAGATAAACTAATTGATTACGCCATTGAAGTACAAAACTTTTGTGCAATAATAAATGCCTCCAATTTGGACAACTATGTTCAAGATTTGTTCGTTCTACGTGACTTGATAGACAAACTACCCACCGCCCTATGCCTAAGCTTTTTCGAAGAACACCAAAGTCCAGTCGGACTAAAAACATTTAACAACTGGCTTATGCAACAGGCAAGGAGTACCTGTAAAGCAATGTCTGGCAATACAGGTACACATACACTAGAACTAAAGGGTAGCACTAGAGTTCAGGACAGTTCATAACTATCACTTGCAGTTTAAAAACCCCACAAATGATGGCGGTAAATGTCTACCACAAGTAGCCAAATCACGTCCAAGTTACATAGGTGTAAGTTGTCTGAACATAAAATCTATGCATGCAGGCGCTTTACTGAACTAGCTCTGAGCAGTCGAATAGCCTATGTGATAAAACAGTGTCTGTGCCATAGATGCCATGGCCACCATCAAACTAATCGATGTTGGTCACGCAAGGTTTGTCAAGTACAGACTGTAAGATTGAGCACCACCCACTTCTGCATCTCGTGCTGATCACTAAGCCGTCAACTACACATAAATTAGAACAATTCGAAGATCAATCAAGCTCCGCAGTCGCGTCGACAACAAAAACTTTGGTTCATGCTTCTAAATTAGGAATTCCAATAGTACTTTTTAGAATTGTACCAGTGACATTTTTTAGCCCAAAGCTTGAAACATTTGCGTTTCCAGACGAAGGATCTACTTCTACTCTAATCGACGAAGATGTGGCAAAGTTTCTGGGTTTGGATGGACCGAATAACAATCTTTGTCTGTACTGGACAAATAATGTTAAACAGGGTGGAAAAACATTCCAAAACCGCCTCACTGGAAAAATTAGGCATGCAAGAATCCGTAAAGAAATATTGTATGAACGGAGTGTGTACAGTTAAAAAATTGGATCTTCCTACACAAACATGGTCTGAAATGTCTTCGCACATGTATAAGCATCTCAAGAGTCTTACTATTGTACAGTTCGTTAATGCTAAACCAACAGTTCTGATTGGCTTAGATATCTATAAACTAGGCTTTCCTATCGAAACACGAGGAGGGCATTGGTCAGGGTTAATGGCTATAAAAATACGTCTTGGTTGGACGGTTTTTGGTCTGTTTCTTATTTGTGAATATCATGGTGAAGATCTTCATCAGCTGGTTAAAAGTTATTTGCTCTTGCAAATGTTTGTGTACAACAGCTATCAGCTATAGAATCTAAAGAGGACCAACATGCACATCAAATAATTAAAACGACTACCAAACGTGTTGAAGGTCGCTACAAGACTGGACTCATTTGGAAGTTTGATCATTTTTTGGTACCGGATAGTTACGCTATGGCACATCAGCGATTTCAGTGCCTTCAAAAAAGATGATAAATTACCCTGAGCTACGAGATGCCCTAAACATACAAATCGCACACTATATCAGTAAAGATTATATCTATAAATTAGACGCGGCCGAAATTGTAGGTCACTCAAGGGTCTGGTATTTGCAAATTTTTACGGTACAAAATCCGAATAAACCAAAGAAAATCCGCATTGTTTGGGATGCTGCAGCTCGAGTAAAAGGAGTTTCATTAAATTCTTTACTACTTAAAGGGCTTGACCAGCTCATGTCTTTACAAGCGATCTTAAATCGATTCCACGAAAAAGCTGTGGCAATTTGTGGTGACATAGCGGAAATGTTTCATCACGTTAGGATTGTCGAATCAGATCAGCAATTTCAATGATTTCTTTGGCGGAACGACAATTCTCTCTCAAAGCCAAATATCTATGTGACGAAGATAATGACATTTGTAGCAACTTACTCCCCTTCATCTGCCCAGTACGCAAAAAACTTAAACGTGGATATTTTCATTCACACACATCCTCATGCTGTCTAAGCTATATGAGAAAATCACTATGCGGAGGATTGGTTGTACAGCACTAATACTGACCTGGAAATGATCTAATTAGCAAAAACTGTAAGGTCTATTCATGCCACAGGAGGCTTTCACATGCAAGGTTGGCTGTCTAACTCTGTTCGTGTACTAGAAGCAATGGGGGAGGCACTTTGTGAAAAAACAAAGCGATATTTGAAGAACAATCATTTGCCGAAAAGGTTCTTAGCTTATGGTGGAACCTGGGCCACCATTGTTTCTCATTCGTGCTTAATACCTCTAGAACTGGTACTGATATCCTGACAGAAATATGGAATTTTTTAATTGACTGCAAGCCGGCCAAATGACTTAGTTGTGAAAATTGTAGAATCCTTGAAATTAAGAGCAGTCCCAAAAAGAAAGTGAGTATTTTGAAAATTCCTATTTTGATTTAATATCAAAGGCACACACCAACTTGAAAAAAAAAGTTAGGTGGTGAACCTAATGCGATCAATTCAGTTACCAATGAAAGCCTGCCATTGCTGTAGCTGCCTGTGTATTCAGGGGCCTACAGCCAATTGCAAGATTTCTATAACTTATTCAATATGCTTATTCATACAAATCGGGCACTGATGGATGTCCATCGATTTTACTACCTCCATAAATGCCTTAAAGATGAGACGGCGAATGTGATAAAAAATTTGGAGGCTCGCTCGTCAAATTATTCGATTGCACTAGATTTATTGCGGGAGACAATATTTGGCATGCCAAATATAGTCAAAGAATCTCACTCCTCTTTACATCAATCAAATAACATGCTAAAGCATTTGTGCACTTTAGAAATCATGGGAAAACCTGTTCTACACTTGGATACATAGCTTATTTGTCATTTCCACTAAGTTGGATTTAGCATCACAAAGGGGTGACAAACCTACAAATATGCAGGTGATTTGCCACCAATAGGGACCTAAAATAATTTTTAAGGAAAAGGTGTGAGCTGATAGAAACTTTAAACATTAATCAAAAAGGTTCTATGAAAAATAACAAGGATAGTGTATGTTCTAGTAGTTATAATGCATCAGTTGCTCCATCAACTTGTGCTTATTAGGGACACAATATTTACAATTGTTAGAAGTTGCTAAATTTAGATATGAATCTTCGCATTGAAGAAGCCAAAAAATTAAATATAGGTTTAAATTGTTTAAAAGCTAATGATTTTAGCAATGGATGTAGAAATTGAAAAGTATATGTTGTCTGTAATAAAAGGCACAACACGCTTCATGTTGACAAAGGTGATGCTGATGCAGATATTTCTAATGTAGAGATGGCTCATACAGCCAGTGTATTAAGTACAAGGGCTGCATAAATCAAAGGCTGATGTAACGGTTTTGGTATAAATGAAGGTGTATCAAACATCGGCTACAAAACTGAATTAATGGTCCATTCGAATATAAACACATTTAGTGTAAAAATTGCATATTTGATACTGTCAGAAATAACAAAGCATTTACCAGCTGTACCATTTGCCATTGATTTAGTTAAAATTTCTCCAAACATATGCCTAGACGATGTAGGTTTTAATGAAGTAAAAGAAATTGATCTACTTTTGGGCTTTAATTTTTTAGCAACTCATATGTGTAGCATAATTTCTTTGGGGAAAAATTCAACCACATTACAAAAAACTTTTTTCGAATGGTTAGCGGTGGTGGTCCTTTAAATATCCAATTAGTAGGGAAAATGCAGGCTGCTTCTAATTTCTTCATTTGATAATTGGATTGATAGATTGATTGATTTATTTATTTCCACAAAACATTTTCATGTTGTAGGAAACTACACTTATATTAATTTACAAAATTATCTTAGAGACTATTAATACATGTCCTAATCTAATATAATCACTAGTCTTAATTACAATTAAATATCACAAATATCACTGTAGTATCAACATATTATCAGGGCAATTAGGAAATTTCTGGTCTTTTAAGAATTGACAAACAGTGGATTGTAAATTATCTGATGAAAACATAAATGCAAAAAATCACTTTGGTAAAACTATTACAAGGGATTTAAATGGGAATTTTGTCGTATGTATACTCGAAAGAGAAAATTTCTTTAATTTAGGTAGTTCAAGGGATATAGCATTGAAATGATTTTACAGTTTAGAAAAACGATTACATAAAAATCTTGCATTAAAGGGTAAATGCATTGGCTTTATACATATATATATTAAATTATACCACATGACTAAGATACATGAAAAGCTTCTGTATCTGATAAAGCATTTTACTAGCGACACCACTGCATTGTTAAGGAAAATAGTTCAACAACTAATTTGTATATGGTGTTAGATGGTTCTTGTAAAGGTAGCAGTGGTCTTTCTTTATATGACGTGCAGATCATAAGTCCTGGGGTTCAAGAGGAGTTGTTTATACTCATACTGAGGTTCAGACTGTTCCAATTTGTTATTACGGGACCATATAGACAAAATATATAGAATGATAGGTTATTAAAAGATGATCAAACCTTATATAAAATTTTTTTGGTGTGATGGTGTTTCAAAGAGTCTTGATTGCTATGAATTGCAACCCGTTACTTATAGTACACAATCTGCTTCATTTCTAGCAACAAGATATGTATTAAACAACTTGTAATTGAAAGCAGAAATGCATATGCAAAGGCAAGCAAAATCATAGAAAAATTTTTTATGTAGATCTTTTGGCTGGTTTCAATTCGATGGAGGAGGTCAAAGAAATAAGGGCACAAATAATGCGCATATTAGAAACGGATTACTTTTGCTCAAATGGAAGTTGAGTGAATCATCAACCATTGAAAAAATTAATGCAAATAGTAAGGATTTATTTCAATTTTATAGTGCTGAACAATCTAAAACCTTGGGTGTTCTTTGGAATGTTACTACAGATAAGTTAGGGCTTTACTGTCGGTCGCTTAAAAAATCAAAGTCAAATAACTAATAGTTCTATATTATCAGTATCTGCTCAAATCTTTGACCCTCTGGGGTTGGTTTCATCATCACAATTATTGCAAAGCTAATAATCCAAAGGCTATGGAAATATGAATGTTCGTGGGATCAATTAATACCATTGGATTTAAGTACCAGTTGGTTAAAGTTTAAGGATAAATTGCACGAACTGAAGAATGTGGCAATTCCAAGAAACAATTCCTAAACATACTAAAGGCGTTCAATTACATGGGTTTGCAGATACCAGTGAAAATGCATAAGAAGCATGCCTATATTTTAGGTGTGAAGCTGAAAACACAAAATTGTGGCAAACTTAATTTGCTCAAAAACACAGATGACACTGTTAAAAACTACGTCTGCTAGATTAGAGCTGTGTGCTGCAGTATTGCTTGTACGCATGGTAAGAAAATTGTTAAAGCATTTGAATCCACTGACATCAAAATAGAAAATCAATTGTTTTGGTCTTACTCAATGATCACAATTTGTTGGATTTAGTCAGAATCGTGGCTATGGAGCACCTTTATCGCCAAAAATTTTGGAAATCCAAGATGTAACAGATGCTATGATGTGGTATCACATCAAATCTAAGGATAATCTGGCAGACTTACTCTCTAGGGGGTGACGCCTTATAAATTACTTTACTCTCAGATTTGGTCAAAGGGGCCTCCTTGGCTAAAAAAAGACATAACGCAATAGCCGCCACCACCTACTCAAATTAATGTCGGCATTCCAGAAGCAAAAGATATGAAAAATTTGTTTTTTTTCCTGAAATTAAAAATTTGGATTTAGTTTCGAAATATCCATCACTTTGTAAATTGTAGCGAATATTTGCATATTGTTTAAAATTCTTATTCAATATAAGGCACCCACTTTCTTGTCTGACAGGATTCCTGTGCAAGAGAGCTGCAATGTTCTTTGCAAGAAATTGTAAGGAATTTGGCAAATGCAAGAATTCAGCACTGAAATTTTTAATATAAAACATAATAGAGAGATAAATGCAAAATCGAAATTGCTATTTTTAAACTTGATCTTCAATGAGAATGGCATTCTACGTGTAGGAAGGCGTTTGGAAAAATCAAAATTTAATTTGTTGCGCTTTTTTTTTATTTTACATTTTATTTTACTATTTAATTTTAGGGGATTTTTAAATCTAGCATGGTAGTTTCCATTCTCATTCTTAATTTAAACTTTTACGTAAAAGTTCCACCATTATTAGTTTCTCACGCATTCAACGACTTTAACTTATGAGCTGTGGTGTGCAAACGCCACGTTGCGTTCCCGTCGAAGTGATTTCCTTTCCTGTCTGTACCTTCTTTTATCTAAAAGCTACCTGTGCTTCGTCGTGTTAAATCTTGACCGCGCCAAGAAAAAACCCAAGAACCCACTGGTCTATGACTTGACCCTCTCATTTATCATTAAAATAAATTACCAGAATTGCATAAAAAATGCTAGAAATTATAACATGTTCTGTTTTTTTAAAGTTCCAAAGGTATACTGAAAACCTGAACGAAGGCATGCACAGTATGTTGCATTGTATTGCATTGCATCAAAATTGCCTAATGTAAGGCCGCCTTTAGCCACTGTAAGGCGATTTATTGTCAGCCGTGGTAAACCTCTAAGATGTTTGCTGGCAATGGAACAAATTGTGTTGGTGTCCATTCACTTTTAAAGGAACTGGGCGAATTTCTTGGCAATGAATCAATGTAAAAAAGAATTCATCATTCTTTGGCTGGACATTTTTTAATTAGAAGAGCGATGCTGCCACTTCCCGAACCATTATGTTCCTGATAACAGGCTCTCCCGATTTGAATTTCTGCAATCGTTACTGCAACGGTTTTGGAAACGCTGGGAAGCAAAATTCATACCTGAACTTCAAATAAGGTTGAAGTGCAAGTAAAATACTGCATCTATGCTCAAACTTGGACGCTTGGTGTTGGTCGAAGAATCCAAGCATATTCCTTTTAAATGGTGTTTAGGAAGGGTTGTGAAATTACAGTCAGGCGCTGATGAAATAGTTTATGCTGCGACTGTGTACTGCGCAAATGCAACCATAACACGAGAAATATCAAAATCTTGTGTTCTTCGAGTTAATTAAGTTCGAATTCGTTTTCTCATTGTAGCTAAACTGTTTGTTTAGGCAATATGTTAGGGTAGGCTTTACTTGGGTTGCAAATTTGTTTTAATTGTAAAATTTCTCCTGCTGCAATGTTTTACTTTAGTTTCCTGTTTTAAAAATATTGTTATGTTGTCATGGTTATAAGTAAAGCAGAGTTGTATAATGTCACAATAAAATGCATGTAAAAATATAGTCCACAAATATAAATAAATAAATTCGTACTAGATTAACATCTTGAGTAAAAAAGAAGTGTACCATAACTTGATAGAAGAAAACAAGATTATAAAGTCTTCTGCTTTTGACAAATTAATGTAATCAGCGTTGACTTGGTGAAGATCCATAATAATAATAAATAAGTAAATAAAGGAAGAATATCTTAGTACTTTTATCTTCACAATAATAAAGTTATTATAATGTCAATTTAATAAAAATACGACGAGCGCTTTCGACTATTAAGTCATTATCAAGTCTAACAGAAAACTAAAATTGAGCTAAAATATATATATAAAAGCTAATCACATATAGAGAGGGAGGGATAAACAAGTTACAATCTTGAAGCAAAGTCAATTATTGGAGACGCATTTATAAATGTAATATCATTAACAATATTTTGCCCAAGTGCCAACGCCTTCTTAATTTCTATATTTTTTCCAAACTGTCCAGCTTCTTACCTTTATTTAAAATGTGAAGGATTTCAAAATTTGAATTAAAATCACAAGTATGATTATTGTCATTTAAGTGTCTAGCGAATGCACTAGAAGCCATATTTTTACCAATATCACGTCTGTGTTGGTCAAATCGTAGTTTAAAGCTGGTGCCAGTTTGTCCAATATAAAACTATTACAAGTATTACATTTTAATTTATATACCCCAGTTTGATGGAGTTTGTCCATTTTGGCTTACAATTTTAATCATCGATCCTATTGACGACCTAGTGTAAAATGTAGGCTTTTGTCTTTACATTTATTAAATATCTTATTCGAAATAACCATGGATAATTTACCTATATATAGCAGTTTACAATATCTCATTTCTAAGGTTGGTACAACCTTAGGATAGATCAAGTTTCTAACCCTATTGTTCTCATGTTTTCTTAGGAGTTTAGTGATTAATTCAGGTTTATATACGTTGTTCAAAGCTATTTTAGTTATTGTATCTAGCTCTTTCGTAAAATTATCGGCGTTCATAGGTATGTTAACAAGTCTGTGAAGCATCGAGTTAAAAGATGCAAGTTTATGACTAATGGGATGTCTAGATGAAAAGGGTATAATAGCGTCCGTATAGGTAGGTTTTCGAAATATTTTAAAAGAGTGCTTATTGTGTACATTACTGATATTCAAATCTAAAAAATTAATATTATGATCTTCCTCTATCTCCATCGTGAATTGTATTGATACGTGCCAAGAGCTTAAGTATGTTAAAAATTGTGTCAATTGCCTATTTGTACCTCCCCATAAACATAATATATCGTCAACATATCTATACCAATATAAAATGTGGGTTATCAAGGTATTACTTGATTTCATTAAATCTTTCTCGAAGCGATCCATATAAATCTCTGCCAACAAAGGACTTAGGGGCGAACCCATTGCCAGCCCCTCTGTTTGTTTGTAGAACTTACCGCTCGTTGTAAAGTAGTTTTGTTGTATACAAATATGTAATATGTCCATATACTCTTTAATGATATTTTGATCCAATTTATTATCCATCAGAGTTTCATGTACGATATTAATTACTTCAAGTGTAGGAATGCAGGTAAATAGTGAAATGATATCACTTCGTGTTGTTAGGTATAATCACATCTTTTAGTTTGTTTACGAGTTGTACCGAATTCTGTATTGCAAATTTAGGAGTAAAATTTGTAATAGCTCTGTATTCATTATTCCAATGTACCGCTATTTTAGATGTAGGTGCATTGATGTATGCTACCACTGGTCTAATAGGTGCCGTAGGCTTATGGATTTTTAAAAGGCCATACAAACGTGGGCAACTTGGATTCATTACGCGAAATTTATTAACATTTTTCCCTAAAATTGTTTTACATTCGTTAATAGTGGTTTTAACGTTCACTTGATAATTATTGGTAGGGTCTTTAGGCAACAAACTAAATTTGTTATCGTCGATAAATTCAGTAATTTTCTCCATATACTCGTTTTTCTTCAATACTGTTACCCTTATCTGCTTTTGTGATAGTTAATTCATTATTAATGATTTTACGCCGAATTGATTGTAGAACGTGGTGTTCATTATTAATTCTACGATTAATTTTAATTTTATTCTTATTATCTTGCAAACATTTTGTAACAATGTGTTTATCTGTAACGTTGTTATTTAATGCTATCTCAATATCAGCGCATAAATTGTACACCTCCTGCCTTCTAACATTGTTGTTAATACAATATTTAAAACCTTTTTCGAGTAAACGAGATTCTTCCTTGGTAAATTTAGTGTTAGTTCTATTGTCAACACGTTTGTAGAATCTAATATCGTCTAGATTATGTTTATAAATAATTTTTTCGACAGCTAAGTTAGATTTTTGTAAAATCTCAAGCTTTTTTAAATGTTTTAAACGCATCTGATATATGATTTCACTACAATGTAAGTAAATATCATCCAATACAAGTTCTAGTTCCACATGGTGAAGTTTAAACACGAGTTCTGAATAAAGATAACATAAATATGAACTAACAGTGTCTCTCACCTTATACCATTTACGTATTTCGTACTTTAACCACCATTTTTGCGCTATCTTAATTGCTTTGGTCGCTGAAGCGTTAGTACATGCGGTTTTAATTGAAATGTAATTTGGAGTGATGTTCCATTTCTTGCATCTTTCATTGAACCATATATGTTGTCCCGCCACTTTTTGTTTCAATTTTAGTTTCTTAAAAATGCTGATTTGCTTGACTGTACTTGCCGTATGTAACATATTAATGTAATCAGCGTTGACTTGGTGAAGATCCATAATAATAATAAATAAGTAAATAAAAGAAGAATATCTTAGTACTTTTATCTTCACAATAATAAAGTTATTATGTCAATTTAATAAAAATACGACGAGCGCTTTCAACTATTAAGTCATTATCAAGTCTAACAGAAAACTAAAATTGAGCTAAAATATATATAAAAGCTAATCACATATAGAGAGGAGGGATAAACAAGTTACAATCTTGAAGCAAAGTCAATTATTGGAGACACATTTATAAATGTAACATCATTAACAATATTTTGCCCAAGTGCCAACGCCTTCTTAATTTCTATATTTTCCAAACTGTCCAGCTTCTTACCTTTATTTAAAATGTGAAGGATTTCAAAATTTGAATTAAAATCACAAGTATGATTATTGTCATTTAAGTGTCTAGCGAAGAATATCATTAAAGAGTATATGGACATATTACATATTTGTATACAACAAAACTACTTTACAACGAGCGGTAAGTTCTACAAACAAACAGAGGGGCTGGCAATGGGTTCGCCCCTAAGTCCTTTGTTGGCAGAGATTTATATGGATCGCTTCGAGAAACATTTAATGAAATCAAGTAATACCTTGGTAACCCACATTTTATATTGGTATAGATATGTTGACGATATATTATGTTTATATGGGAAGGTACAAATAGGCAATTGACACAATTTCTAACATACTTAAACTCTCGACACGTATCAATACAATTCACGATGGAGATAGAGGAAGATCATAATATTAATTTTTTAGATTTGAATATCAGTAATGTACACAATAAGCACTCTTTTAAAATATTTCGAAAACCTACCTATACGGACGCTATTATACCCTTTTCATCTAGACATCCCATTAGTCATAAACTTGCATCTTTTAACTCGATGCTTCACAGACTTGTTAACATACCTATGAACGCCGATAATTTTACGAAAGAGCTAGATACAATAACTAAAATAGCTTTGAACAACGTATATAAACCTGAATTAATCACTAAACTCCTAAGAAAACATGAGAACAATAGGGTTAGAAACTTGATCTATCCTAAGGTTGTACCAACCTTAGAAATGAGATATTGTAAACTGCTATATATAGGTAAATTATCCATGGTTATTTCGAATAAGATATTTAATAAATGTAAAGACAAAAAGCCTACATTTTACACTAGGTCGTCAATAGGATCGATGATTAAAAATTGTAAGCCAAAAATGGACAAACTCCATCAAACTGGGGTATATAAATTAAAATGTAATACTTGTAATAGTTTTTATATTGGACAAACTGGCACCAGCTTTAAACTACGATTTGACCAACACAGACGTGATATTGGTAAAAATATGGCTTCTAGTGCATTCGCTAGACACTTAAATGACAATAATCATACTTGTGATTTTAATTCAAATTTTAAAATCCTTCACATTTTAAATAAAGGTAAGAAGCTGGACAGTTTGGAAAAAATATAAAAATTAAGAAGGCGTTGGCACTTGGGCAAAATATTGTTAATGATATTACATTTATAAATGCGTCTCCAATAATTGACTTTGCTTCAAGATTGTAACTTGTTTATCCCTCCCTCTCTATATGTGATTAGCTTTTATATATATTTTAGCTCAATTTTAGTTTTCTGTTAGACTTGATAATGACTTAATAGTCGAAAGCGCTCGTCGTATTTTTATTAAATTGACATTATAATAACTTTATTATTGTGAAGATAAAAGTACTAAGATATTCTTCTTTTATTTACTTATTTATTATTATTCTGCTTTTGAATTTATTTATGAAGAAACATGAAGTTGTTTAGAAATTTAACAATTATCAGATAGCATTCAAATTTCAACTCATGTGTGTATTTAACTAAAGTAATTTAATATTAAATATAGAATTTCCTCTATTGAATTATATTGAAAAATTCGTTTTATAAATATGAAGAGCCTCATAAATGTTGTCTGATTGGTATCTTAAACATTTTTCTTAGGAAGAATGAATCCTTAGGGAGTATATCTTAAGTATTATTAAATTGTGATTTTAGGCAACCAACTATATAGTTTGCAATTTATTTATTATTACATTTCTAATTCTTAATGAAACCCATTTAAAATGTTAACGTTTATAAAACATGACATCGCAATGTTCCTTTATTGTGTATTTATATGTAAAAATGTTATGATCACTACCCCTTTTAATTTAAATTTCATCTTGTTAGGTAATGCAGACAGTGTTGAATTCAAAACATTGCGTTCCCGCCATAATTTAAAGCATTCTGTGAAAATTTCTAATCCATTATTTCTATATATAATTTTTATCATATTTCAGTAACTTAAAACCATTCGTGTTAAATTTAAAATATTTGTATATATTCCAAAACAAAATAAACGTGTAACTTCAATTTGAACTAAACAAAACCATAAAATGTCCCTTAATAATTTGTTGAAATTCTAGGAAAAACAATAGACAACAATAGGTATGTTCTTTTGTTCTTTAATATGTTGTCGGTGTTAATATAAGTGAATTTATTTAATAAACAAATTATTATTTTAATTAAATGTAGCTTGAATTTTATATTTACTAACATATCAAACTGTTTAAAATGTCGGGTCGCAGATTATACGGTAGAAATAGCTTAAAAGAAGTTCTGAAACGTGAATTAAATGAAGAATGGGAAATTCTGAATGCTCTTATTTGGGTATGCATCTTTTACATATATTTAATATCTTATTTTATTTTAGAAATAATTATTAGTTGAGATAATCTAGGATATTTAAATTTCAAATTTAAAAATTTGCGCTCATCTATCGGATTTTCTCGGAATTGCTTGCGCGAGTTTAACCTTCATTGATCGTTATCCCACCAACCTCCGCACCGCAACGTGCATGATAGTTGAGCTTGAACCCTAGCAGCAATTTTATGAAACGAAAACATTTAAATCAAACGTGAACCTCGTCGAGCTTGTTGCTCTAGGTTTAAAATTAATTTTGCCTCGCGCAGTGTTTTCTATGTGATAAAGTGATCCAACAGCCATCAAACTGTGGGGCGCAGGGGCGTTTTTTCTTCCTACACAAGGAATGTATTACCCGGTAAGAATATTTTATGTAATTGGCTGTGGCCTATGTTTTCAATTGTTTAATTCGACATAATACATCAAGCTATTTATGGATGACATCTGAACTGATTTTGTTGTATTTAAATTTTTGAAGAATTTTTAAAATCACTATTCTTGATAATTTGTCACTTAAAATTTAATAAGCACCTTAGAATTGACTTTGATTTTGAAATTTAACAATCAAAACAATTTTTTGTGCTATTAAGCATCTGTTACCAAATTGTGCTGCTGGGTTTTATTACGATATGACGCTTCAATCGTATGTTCATCACGACAAAATTTGGGAAGTAAAGCTGTTATTACATTCAAGGCTAATTAATACAATTTCATAAAACAACCAGGCAAGATCAAGGTAAATATGCATCGTATAAAAGGTTTATGGTATTGAGTCCTTAAATTTTTCTTTTGTTTAAAAGAATACTCCATCCACCATTATTTCATCTCGATTACCCCGCATCTCCTTTTGCGCTTTCACTCTCCTACATTAATTCAGGTTCAAAACAGGGTGTGTTCTGCTGATATTTCCAGGGCTGCTTTGTGTTCCCAGCATCCTAGAGGCATGTCAGTTTTCCTTCTGTCAAAATGTCGCCTTTTATTAACCTGTTTGTTTATTATGACACTTTAATTGAACTATTTCGACCTTAAGCATGGCTCTTCTAGATATCGTTTCTTCATTAAAAATTTAATTAATGAAGGATTTTAATATTCATTGATTAAACAGGAATTCAGTTAATTGTTGTATAACAAATTTTTTGATTGTTAGCGTTTATCCCTTTTCGATCGGCATTTCCTTTTTTTACTTATATAATTACAATATCAAGTAGGTACAGAAGTGTGAGCGAGTTTGAGAGAAAATCAATAAATTCAGCTACTTCAGAAATGGAAGATTGGCACCTACGTTTCCATCTCCACTTTTTGTGCCAGTTCTTTTAATAACCAGAAGATTTTTCTGTGCTTATGAGAAGCAAGTTTAAATTAATTTTCATAATGTTTTGAATTTTCAGATGTAGGTTTAACTTATAAAATGATTTTCATGGATCTTTATATCCTAACTGTTAGTTGCTTGATTTATTAAATTTTGTATAATAGTAGAGGTTGAGTTGATTTAAATTATTATTAAAGTCAAGTGGTTTATATAAAAAAATCACCTATTTATTGAATTTATAAGAAAAACAATAAACTATTCTTTCAATAATAACATATGATATTATAAACAGACTTTACTTATTATTTCCAATTAATATAACAATATTTTTTATTAATAAGATTGATAGTTTTTATTACTTTCTTTCATTTGTCTTCAATATTGTCATTAAAATGTTTGAAAAGCAATACCAGTTTGAGGGTTTTTTCAATTTGAAGTTGTGTATATATACAGCGTGTACAATTTAAGATGCAGATTTTGGAATTGTACGAGATACGATCTTGGTTAAATGGGACGAAAGTTGCACAATAATAAGGTCGTCTCAGATCGTTTTTCAAATTTCAAAAATATTTCATAGATACAGGCGAAAAACACAAAATTGCCAATTTATTTATTTGGTCATTGCTACAGTGTTAATTGAAATAAAATCTTGGAAATTTAAATATTATGGTAGTTCACCATTGTGCTTCACGCTATGTACGTAGTTTTTATCCAAGACATCTAGATTTTGCATGAGGATGTTCAACTTTTTATTTTCTAATAGCTGCCATATTGGATTTTTACATTTTTGAAATACTGACAAAGAGTTCTTTCCAAAAAGGTATAACATCGGTATGTTTGATTGATTCAAAACATTAATTTCCATTAGGATAATTGCTCTACATATTAGAAACGTCAAAGTTTGTCCTTTATCTATTATTTCAAGTTGTGCAGTGTATAAATGGTTAATTTATTCAGAAATTTTAATAGAGTATATGCGTTTAAGATGGATCGCTATTCTTTCTGGAAGAAATGATATTAAGGCTGTTGAAATGGACCTATTTAAATAAATTCCCAAAAAGATGCCAACCAAACAGCTGTATGTTTCGGTGATTACAGAATACTCTCTTAAATTATGGAAGTTTTGTCAAATCAAAAAGAAGTCAACAAACAAACAAAAATAATGAAAATAGCGTTTTACAAGCAGTTGCCGCCAATCCTTGTATCTCTCTTAGACAAATTCAGAATGACTCTGTCAAGAACAATTTTAACGCGATTTAAGTACAGTCCATATCATGAACGACCATGTCAGGGGCTGTGCAATGAGGATCAAATTCGAAGGGTGGAATTTTGGATTTTGGTACATCAGAAAGCACAAGGATAATCCAAATTTTAACTATAATACTCTGTGGTCTCATGAAAGTCGATTTACAAATTGTGGTATGTTTAATCATAAAAACACAATTTTTTGGTCGGATAATAATCCACATTTAAATTGTCAAGTTAGACATCAAGTGAAATGGGGATTCAACGTATGAATTGACATTATTGGAAGTTACATGATAGGACTTATTTTTTATGAATGAAAATTTAAACTCTGCATGATACTTAGCTATTTTATTGCAGGGAAACATATCAAACAGATTAATGAAGCTTGCAGTTGCTGCTGCTCAAAGTATATTCTTTCAGAATGATGGTGCTCCATCTCATAATGCTCAGATTATCGCAGATTTTTTAAATAGTGAGTATAACACAAACTGGATTGGTAATCGAGGACCAATAAAGTGACAGGCGAGGTCATCTGACTCCACTCCTCTTGATTTTTTTGTATGGGGCCTTTTAAAAAGTCACGTGTACTCAAAAGTGTACGAACATGTAGACGAATTGCGACAAGCAGTCAAAGACGCCGTAAATGAAATCACTCCAACTACGATAAGACTGTCTTATGAAGCTGTGTATAGATGTTGGTTGTGTGTTTGACAAAATGAGGGGTTATGTGAACAATTTTTTTGAAATAATTAATGGACTTAGTGTGTCTAATTATTGCTATTTTTTAATTGTTAGTTATCTAAGTATGAACGACAATTATAAACTGCATAAATAGTATTTTGTATTGATTAGATGTTAGTTGTAGCTAACCCCTTAGTGTATAACTAAGTTAATTTTTCTTAATCTTCTTTGGGAATTAAACCACTCATAGTTTTTAAAATCATCTTTATTTACGTTTCGATTAAGAAGAATGCTAAACAAACCACAACACACATACAGGGAGTATTTATAAGTTAATTTTGATTAATAAAAAATTGTTTTCAATTTTTTACACGTGCTATTGTTTTCATTACCTCTACAAATGAATTTTGCCTGTTTTAGAGCAATTTTGTGATTTTTAATCTTTTGAATCAATCAAACATACCGATTCTATACCTTTTTGGAAAGGACTTTCTGTCAGTATTTCAAAAATATAAAAATCCGATATGGCGGCTATTAGAAAATAAAAAATTGAACATCGTCACCCAAAATCTAGAAGTCTTAGATAAAAACTACGTACATAGTGTGAAGCTCAATGGTGAACTACCATAATAGCTAAATTTTCAACATTTTATTTCAATTAACACTAGCAATGAGCAAATAAAGAAATCGGAAATTTTATGTTTTTCGCCTACATCTAGTAACCTATGAAATATTTTTAAAATTTGGAAAAACCATACGAGACAACTTTATTATTGTGCAACTTTCATCCCATTTAATCAAGATTGTATCTCGTATATATATTACATTGAATAAGATGAAATAATAACTTAAACTTTTATGCAATGCCCAAATGATCATTTCAAATCGAGCTAGTAATTGAAAGATGGAAAATATAAGGTCTTGGACAGGACTTGAATCTGTATCTTGGTTTTGCCTGAACTATGCGTTTACCAATTATGCCACCGAGACCGATGACGACAATTGGGAAATTTACAAATTTAAATCGTGTACACATAAAAGTTTAAGTTTAGATATCTAAATTTACACTCGAACCATTCTTTTCAACATAAGGTAAACACGGTGAAGGCCTTACGATATCGAATAGAACATATTTCAGACCCACAGTTCATGGATAAAAATAAGAAATTTTTTATTAACACTTTAGTTAACAACGGTTATCCAAAGAGAATGTTACATAGATTGATATATGGCAACTTCTTAAAAGTAAACCCTTCAGAAACTGATATTACGTACAAGAAGCTTCCGTTTATACAGAAGTTATCTCCACTTTTAGTACGATTACTTAGACAACCTAAGATCGCCATTGTTTATGAATACAATTTTTCTATCCAGAAGTTGTTTAGCAAATTAAAGGATCGTACTGCGAAATTGTTAAACAGCAACGTTGTCTACAAGATCACGTGTAGTTGCAACAATAGTTACATTGGTCAGACTAGCCAGTGGCTGAAGAGTCGTTTAACCCAGCACAGGAGTGATTGTAGGATTAACTCCACTAAATGTGCATTGTCTGCTCATGTTGCGGCAACCAGTCATACACCACTTTTCGATGACACCGCCATTTTGGAGAACGAAACCAATTACAAGACGAGGCTTTTCATCGAGTCTTTTTATATTAATAGTGAAATTAATCCTATCAATAATAAGATTGATATTGATAGGGTGCACAACGTTTACTCTGCTTTATATAGTAAGGACATTTTTAAACAACGTTAGGCATCTTCCTTCAGGTTATGTAATCATTGCCATTTTCGGAACGTGTCCTGTCACTCTTACAGAATTTGTCATTATCAACTTTGTCTTTACTTTTTAACCGCCATCGTGGCATGACGTTGCCCTTCAGGCAATTTTTAATATTTTTGACCCACAGTTATAATGTGAATCGTGCAGTAATTTGTTTTCAATCTCCTTAATATAATTTTGTCAATGTAAGTAGTTAGCGACAGGTTATGTATTTTTTGCTAATTTCGAATTTTCTGTTTCCATTTTAGCCTTTGAAAAAGGTACAAATGGAATGTACCGAAACGTTAGGTGTTGATTAAATTTTCAATCAGTTTCTGTTGTTTGATTTGGACTACTTCCCATGATAATATGTACATGTATATTATACTATAAGACTGACCAGTCCATTAATTATTAATATATATATTACTCATATTTAGACCAGGGTAGAAAATTAAATAATCACATCAAATAATTTTAATCACCGTGTAGAAGCTTTGGGAAAAGGTACGCGTTATTAAAACCGTGAAGCATAAAAATTCATTCGTTTCATTAAAAAGAAGAGATTTAAATTATTTACAAGACGCCTTCTATAAAAAGAAGCAGTATTAAAATGCTCTACGTGTAATTTAATTATTCCGAGTAAAGAAACAAATAGGAATTACGTGCAAAATTTATATTAATTAACTCAATTTTAAGTAACCGGTATTAAACAAAATGTACAGATAATAATTAATATTTGATTAGGAGGCACTAAAAATTAAAGGGTATTATTTTAATTGGAGTTAATTGAACCATTAGTAACATATAATATGTATAAAAGCTAGTAAAAACCCAATAATATTCAGATCGTAGAAGTATTATGTTTGAACACCTGCGTATTTTTAAATGTTTTATGTTCTGTGTAAAATTTGCAGATAACAAATGGTTACAGAGAATGTTGGAGAAACCGTCCGCTAATATTTACGGAAATGCTAATAAGGTGGGTTATTTCACAGTCCACATGGATTGAAAATAACCGATACTAAAGAATATCGATTTGTACCACTCGGAACAGGGTAGATAGAGACAGATAATATGGAAACATAACACTAGTTATGAAAATAATATACAGGGTGTTCATTGCATCGTTCTCCGTTTATTAAACAATTAATGCCATTAAGTCGCTTATTTCAAATGGAACACCCTGTATATTTTCAAGTAGTAAAATGCAGAATTAAATTCTCTATTAATATAAGGTTACCCTATATTCATATTCAACCGTTTCCGAGTTATTAGCGAATAATTAAAAATGTTGGTACATAATTCTAAAGTTGGGTATAATTTACTTTGATCACAGACGGCGGCGCGTTGCCTACCAAATAATATTAACTATTTGACTTCGTTGCAACAGCAACCATGTTTAAGTTTTGTTTTTGTTGTTTATCAGTTTTGTATCTGTGTTGTTGTGAGGTGAACATTTGTAAAATGAAAACCTACGGTCTTAACGAAAGGATTGATATGATGTTGGTAGTTGGCAAAGCTGAAGAAAATTGTCTATTAGCTATAAGAATTTATGCTCAAAAATTTCCTAATCGAATGCATCCTAATGCAGCTGCGTTTGAAAGATTATTGCAACGCTCTAGAAGTACGGGTAATGTTGAATATTAAAAAACTCAACAAGTAAAGCATGTTACTAATAGTGAAGGAAATCAATTATTGGAATTGGAATTTGTAGTAGCAAATCGTAATGCTAGTTTGCGTAAAAACAATCGGATTGAGTAAACCTAAAAAGCCAACAAATTTCACCCATATAAAATTTAGCTTCACCAAGAGCTTAAGAATGGGGATTTTCAAAGCAGAATAAATTTTGGATTATGGGTAATGGATCAAATCGGAGAAGATGATAATTTTTTGAATTTTGTTTTGTTCAGTTATAAGCAACATTCCATAACAATGATTTTTTTGAGTTTTTTCACATTCAACATTACCAGTACTTCTAAAGCGTTGCAATAATCTTTCAAACATAGCTCTATTAGGATGCATTCGATTAGGAAATTTTTGAGCGTAAATTCTTCTAGCTAATAGACAATTTTCTTCAGCTTCGCCACATCATGTTCAAACAGGAAATCAGGCAGGCTTTGAAAAAAATAACAATTACAATCAAAATGTCATTTAGGTTTATTAATTGTAGTGTGTTGTCATTTAACACATTATCAGTTCTGTTTTATATGTAATTTTTGAAGGAGTTTTCAAAATGAATTTTACAGTGGAAGAACAAATAAATATGATTTGGGTATTGGGAGCAAGTTTAAAAAATTTCCTACTTGCATCAAGAATATACCAAGAGAGATATCCTGTTAAATGACATCACACTACTATTAATAAACCTAAATGACACTTTACATGTAATAGTTATTTTTTTCAAAGCCTGCCTGATTTCCTGCTTGAACATTTTGTATAAAATGCATATTGTTGATCTGGCAGAATTCTGTTGATAGCGTATTATTGTAGGTTGTTATATCTTTAGTGAAAATTGTTATTGGATAACTGTAGTTGATTGTTAATCAAAATGTATTAATTGTTTTATAATATTCTCCAATAGTAAGTTATTTTTAGTTATGTAAATTAAAAACATTCATAAAATTTGAAGAAAATCAAAAATATCTCAGAAAGTAATGGATTTAGGTATAGGGAATGCTTAACAAAAATGAAAGGACACTTAATGAACTATCCATTGTAGCAATAAAATTGGTAGGGTGCCATTTAAAAAAAATATTTAAAATTGCATTTTGCGAAACCTGACTCACCTGTATACTGGGAGGAAATTTCAAAAAAGTAATATTTACAAATATACTATGGTATATGGTAAAATTTTCTGCACCTTGAAAATTAACATAAGTTGTGTATTAGTGCAGTGGCAATGTATCTAATCGGGGTCATTTTTTCTAAAAACAGTTGAATATCTCAAAAACTAAAAGGAATAGATAGATACAATTTGATATCAAATTAAAGCTCTTTTTATGGGCTTTTCAAAAATGTAATAATATATAGCGGTGTTCCATTTAAAAAAATATAAGTTTAATATGCCCTGGAATTATGAAACACCCTGTATGCTTCCAAAAAATTTTTACAATGTGCACTTTAGGCATGCCTAATATGCCTCCAAATTTGGTTTACGTAGCTTTTATAATAACGGAGTTATCGACCTGCCTCACTAAAAACTCACCCTGTATATATATATATATAAAATAAGATGTATCTGTAAACAAACTCTATGAAAATAATAGAGTCTATTGACGAATACAAATCGGGCTGGTAGTTATATAGCCATTAACAAAACATTAGCTTATTACTTCATAGGGGAGGAAACATCCACTGACCGACGGTTTCGGCTTTATTAAGCCTCCTCAGAGTGAAATAGTCTCCAAGAACCCTATGAAGTAATCGAAGCTATTATACTGGTATAATTTCGAAACAATCTCTGTACTATGGCAAAAGTAAATAAAACCGCCATCAGGTGATAAAACATCAACACTACTAAAGTGTGGAAGTACAGAATTGAACCGAAACTACATAGTAAATCCTATAGATGGCTATACAAGTACGTGTGGCCATTTGAGATTTGCGGAATGTTACAGCAAAATTTATTTGCAAACGTAACAAACCTTCTCGCGGCGACACCGGGTTCATGCCCCAAGGCAAATCAAATAATAAAGACAGGTTATTTGCAGTCCAATAAGAAATTGTAGAACAATATATAAAATAAGATGTATCTGTAAACAAACTCTATGAAAATAATAGAGTCTTTGAATACAAATCGGGCTGGTAGTTATATAGCCATTAACAAAACATTAGCTTATTACTTCATGGGAGAAACATCCACTGACCGACAGGTTTCGGCTTTATTAAGCCTCCTCAGAGTGAAATAGTCTCCAAGAACCCTATGAGTAATCGAAGCTATTATACTGGTATAATTTGAAACAATCTCTGTACTATGGCAAAAGTAAATAAAACCGCCATCAGGTGATAAAACATCAACACTACTAAAGTGTGGAAGTACAGAATTGAACCGAAACTACATAGTAAATCCTATAGATGGCTATACAAGATGCGTGGCCATTTGAGATTTCGAATTTACAGCAAAATTTATTTGCAACGTAACAAACCTCTCATGACACCGGGTTCATGCCCCAAGGCAAATCAAATAATAAATGACAGGTTATTTGCAGTCCCATATAAGAATTGTAGAACAATATAAAAATAAGATGTATCTGTAAACAAACTCTATGAAAATAATAGAGTCTATTGCGAATACAAATCGGGCTGGTAGTTATATAGCCATTAACAAAACATTAGCTATTGAGGAGGCTTAATAAAGCCGAAACCGTCGGTCAGTGGATGTTTCCTCCCATGAAGTAATAAGCTAATGTTTTGTTAATGGCTATATAACTACCAGCCCGATTTGTATTCGCAATAGACTCTATTATTTTCATAGAGTTTGTTTACAGATACATCTTATTTTATATATTGTTTTACACAATTTCTTATTGCGGACTGCAAATAACCTGTCTTTATTATTTGATTTGCCTTGGGGCATGAACCCGGTGTCGCCATGAAGGTTTGTTACGCTTGCAAATAAATTTTGCTGTAACATTCGAAATCTCAAATGGCCACACGCATTGTATAGCCATCTATAGGATTTACTATGTAGTTTCGGTTCAATTCTGTACTTCCACACTTTAGTAGTGTTGATGTTTTATCACCTGATGGCGGTTTTATTTACTTTTGCCATAGTACAGAGATTGTTTCAAATTATACCAGTATAATAGCTTCGATTACTTCATAGGGTTCTTGGAGACTATTTCACTCTGAGGAGGCTTAATAGCGAAACCGCGGTCAGTGGATGTTTCTCCCATGAAGTAATAAGCTAATGTTTTGTTAATGGCTATATAACTACCAGCCCGATTTGTATCTATAGACTCTATTATTTTCATAGAGTTTGTTTACAGATACATCTTATTTTATATATTGTTCTACACAATTTCTTATTGACTGCAAATAACCTGTCTTTTATATATATATATATATATATATATATATATATATATATTATATATATATTTAATACTTGACTTATTGCTGTAATTTTGAGCGTAGCCTCCTGTCTATAACTGACATAAGTCAAAAACTTGACAATGTCAGATATGATTGACAAAATGCCAAACGTAATTGAAAGTTAGGTTTATGTATAGTTGTGTACATGATTTAAATTTGTATATTTCCAAATTGTCGTCATCGGTCTTCGTGGCGTGAAAACCAAGATACAGGTTCAAGTCCTGTCCAAAGCCTTATATTTTCCATCTTTCAATTACTAGCTCTATTTGAAATGTTCATTTGTGCTTTGCATAAAAGTCTAAGTTATTATTTCATCTTATTCACTATATATATATATATATATATATATATATATATATATATATATACCTAAATCCTATTTACTTTGTATTAATTCAAGATTCATTAAATCTACTTTTCTTTTAAATTATAACTTTTGGCTATGGAAAAAGGCAGTTGAGCCGGATCTCCTCAGTGTCGACTCTTGCTAAAACCTGCGATGTTATGTGACACGAAGACACAAATTGTGAGCTAGGCGATGCTGTACTTCCCATATTGTATCTGTAGTAAATATTACAACTTTGCTACTCCTGTCCTGATGAACCCCAATTAGGGTGAAACGTGTCGACAGGATGCCCTTGGGGCTGAATTTGAGTCGCTTGCCAATAATTTATTTTTACTTTGTATTAATTTAAGATTCATTAAACCTATTTTTTCTTTAAATTATAACTTTTGGCTATGTAAAAAGGCAGTTGAACCGGATCTCCTCAGTGCCGACTGTTGCTAAAACCTGCGATGTTATGTGACACGACGATACAAATTGTCAACTGGGTAATGCTGTACTTCCCATAAGGTGTCTGTATTAAATATTACAAGTTTGCTATTCCTATCCTGATGAGCCCCAATTAGGGCAAAATGCTTGTACAGGATGTCCTCGTGGCTGAATTTGAGTCACTTGAAATATATATATATATATATATATATATATATATATATATATATATATATAATAGTAACAGGCTTTTTGGTCTGCTGGTTAATGAAATATACTCTTTATTATAAACTAAGCTTTCGGTTTTATTTTTAAACCATCATCAAAGATACTAAAAATGAAGAAACTTTAGTATGGGCATAAAATAGTTAAAAACTTACTTACTAATGTGAGGTTTTACAATGAAATTGTTGATATAGATAAATTTTGAATATAAGTTGAAAGTGTGGTAAAAAGCTATTAAAAAGAAAACAGTAATTGTCATTATAACATTCAAATGTAATTAACAAACCACATTACTGTTTTCTTTTTAATAGCTTTTTACCATACTTTCAACTTATATTCAAAATTTATCTATATCAACGATTTCATTGTAAAACCTCACATTAGTAAGTAAGTTTTAACTATTTTACCATACTAACGCTTTCTTCATTTTTAGTATCTTTGATAATGGTTTAAAAATAAAACCGAAAGCTTAGTTTATAATAAAGAGTATATTTCATTAACCAGCAGACCAAAAGCCTGTTACTATATTATATATTTTATAATTGCAAGGTCGTTATACCACAAAATAATAAATATATATATATATATATATATATATATATATATATATATATTAGGTTTTCCACCATTCTAGTGGGGTTGTATTGTTCAGTGTTTTATTATTAAACGTAATTTTTTTTTAAAGATGCTACCAAATTTACTTTCAAGTTTTATTAAATTTGATAACAAATCACTGTTTATATAAATATCACCTGTCGATGATATCATCCCTTTTTTCTGCTCGAGTTAATAAAAATAATTTTCCGTTTGTGGGATCTAGTTAAGTAGGTCAAACAATGATATGTCATTAAGTTTAAGACTATCTTTTCTATAATAAACTTATTTGTTTTATATTGATTTCTATTTCATCACATAGTTTCAAATTTTGTTCAAGACAAATCAGTATCTAAAAGAAAATAATTTTTTGTAGTCCTATAGAGATTAACAGCAATAGAAATCAATATTTTTAAAAATCATCGGCTGGTCTCATAACTTGGATATTTAACACTTTTAAAGCAACTGTTTTTATCAATTTTCCTGTGGTTGGCATTATACTATAAATACTTTATCTTATGGAGATTGACAAAGGTATCAGAAAAAACAGAGGACACAAAAGTGTTGTAAAATATAGGGAATAGTCGGGTTTTCTTGTCACTTTCGCATTATATAGTATTATGAATTATTAATGGATACAATGAATCCAACAAATATATGTTTGATGTTATCAAAGGTATATTACAACTCCTAGAGCAATCCGAATGGGCTACGACTATCGCCATGATTCAAACAAACAAAAGGGCACATTAGGATATGTGGTGACTATCGTATTACCGTCAATCTACAGTTAATTCTTGAGAAGTTCACCTTACCTACTGCTAAAAAAATATTTGCCAAACTCTATGGTGGTTCCCAGTTTCCCGTACTTGACATACGTAGTGAATTTTTTTCACCTACCATTAGATGAATCATCACAAGAGTTATGTACAATAAATACTCAGTATTCTTTACAAAATGTTAAGACTCCCTTTTGGTATTCAATCACCACCGGAAATTTTTTAGATAAAAATCTCCCGAGCGAAGGAGTTTTTCAGGATGATATTATCGTGACTAGTGCTATTACTACAGAGCACTTTGAAAATTATTGAAGGTATTCCTACAAAAGAATTGTATACATTTGCAATAGGAGATAGTGAATCTTTCAAACCCTATGAAGACATTTAAGCAATAATAACTACCACTGTGAACAATTATATAACTGGCTACTAAGATATGAAAAGTTGAAGTTTTCTTATCAGTATTATTGTGAGATTTTTGCGTTGTATTGTATTGTATATCCGGAGAAAGACAAGTTCAAATTTGAAATCAGGTTTTTTTATTTTAGAGTAAATGAGAAAAGTGATGTGATCTGTCATTGTGGCAATATATGAAGGTTTATTGTAAGTATCGGAAACTAAAATACAAAATATTACTGACATTTTGTTATTGCAAATAATTACTTGTCTAGGGTAATAGTTACGTAGGGTTCAAGACTATAATACATAAATTATAAAATACATCACACACTCTCCGTATAAATTTTAATCGCTTAAATTAACATAATTACAATTGTTTCAAGCCACAGCTCGGTTCATCCTGAGGTTAAAAAGATTAAACTAAATTCCAAAGTCCAAATAGAGAAGAAAATTAATTAAATATAATATTCACATACATTCCTACATGTTTAAACTTCCAACCCCTCCATGGTGAGAGAACGCTGAAGAACCACTCAAATCAAGAAAAGTTGATTTGGTTCTCCATGGTTTTCTCACTATGGAGAAGTTGGAATTTTAAATAAGTAGGAATGTAGCCATGTGTATATTAAATTTAATTAATTTTCTTCCCTATTTGAATTTTAAAATTTAGTTTAATCATTTTAACCTTGGGATGAACCCAGCTGTGACTTGAAACAATTGTAGTTACGTTAATTTCAACGATTACTTTTTATGGAAAGATTGTGTGATATATTTTATAATTCATAATTTTAACCCTATTGTGATACATCATCTTCTACAAAATTAAAATATACTATAATACATTTAAAAATAAAATACAAAAAATGTATATGTCAAATTGAACGGTATTCTAGAATATTGGAAAGGGCATTTATTGGTCTTTTATTTATTAAGGAAAATTTTATGTAGTTTTAGATTTATTGATTCTGCTGAAAAACCATGACCTTCGAATTTACAAAGTATACTTTTTGAAGTTGCTAAGTTATAAAGTTACGCATTGCTATTTCTTAAGGCATTGTAAGTGCTGTTTATCAATCATTCGTTAACAAAAGATATTCCTGAGTTTGTTGACAATCGTATTATTAATAGCCTGATCATTTTAATAATTTTTGTTTTGTATTATACACATTTGTAGCTTTTATTGATTTGTTAAACTTCCTTGATACGTTGATGGAGACCACTGTCTAACTGTTTTTTAAATATGCAGTCATTGAAATTGAAATTATATGGAATAATTTCACTTAGGCATACAGCTTATTTCCGTTCAAATTATGGAGAAATTTGTTAAAAGTTTCCAGATAGTAATTGAGAATGTACGCGAATTGAATCCAGTCCTTGCTTTTTATCATTTGAATTTAAATTAAATCTCAAGTTCTATATCTTCCATTGTATTTGAAGACATCTTAGTAGTTTCTTAACAGTTGGCTATTTAGGTGCATACTTTGAATTTTTTGTAGTTAGTGAGAGTAAATCGATTCATCATCATCAGGTCGTCAGTCCTGGAACTGGCTGGACGCATACCCTCATTGTTTCCTTGTCTAAAATACCCTGCACATTTCCCTGAAATTTGCACAGTCTGTATCTATCACTATCTGCATGCGAAAGTTTGATCTCGGTCTACCTCTACCTCTCGTTTCCTATCTGCTTATAATATATCGCCTACCATTCCCCAAAAATGCCTTAGAAAATATTCTGCACTGTATTTCTCCTATTTTTTTTGTTTTCCACAGATATCTTTATTCCTTTACTATTTCTATAATCTATTTGTTATTAACTTTGTCTGTCCATGCTATCATCCTCATACATCTGAAGCACAATGTTCCAGAAGGCTTCTGTCTCTTTCTGTCTGCTTTTCCTACTGCCCCTATTTCATAGACGTACTGTGCTGTGCTCTACACATGCTTTGAACAATTTTCTTCTTGTTTCTATGTTTGATATCTTTGAACAATGCCGCTGTTCTTTCTTGTTAGATGCAGTTCGGTCACCTTCTATTTTTTACAATTATATACCGTATTTCCTCGATATTCAGTGGTATGTGAGGTGGGGGATTGGCGGCTCCGTGGTGTAGTGGTATGTGTGTGACTACTATGCCCAAAGTCCCAGGTTCCAATCCTGATACGGTCCGCTTGAAAAATGTTAGGCGAGCATTTTTCACAAAAATACACCTTCGTTTGGATGAGAGGTAAAGTGGAGGTCCCGTGTGTGTCTTGTCACTCACGTTAAAGATCCCTACCTTGCTTGGAACAGCAAGGGTTCGGCAAAATTCCAAATTTTCCAGGTAAAAAACGCTTCTTGGCTAATGTAGTACCTTCGGGTGGAGCATTGGAAAATTACATGTAAGGTATGTGAAGGGGAGGCGGCTCTGTGGCGTAGTTGGTATGCGTGTGACTACTACGCCCAAGGTCCCGGGTTCGAATCCCGACATGGTCTGCTTCAAAAACGTTAGGCGAGCATTTTTCACAAAAATACGACCTCGTCCGGATGAGAGGTAAAATGAAAGTCCTGTGTGTGAGTGTTGTCACGCACATTAAAAATTCCTCTTTGCTTGGAGCAGCAAAGGTTCGGCAAAATTCAAAATTTTTCAGATAAAAAAACTCTCTTCCCGGCCAATGTAGTACCTTCGGGTGGAGCATTAGAAAATCACGTGTAAGATATATGAAGGGGGGTAAGTAACCTGCAGCTATCAAGTTCCCCCAGCACTTGAGCATTTGTCTTTGAACATTGTCGCTGTTTTTTCTGTTTTACAATTATATACCCTATTTGCTCGATATTCAGTGGTATGTGAAAGGGGGCGACTCCGTGACGTAGTGGTATGTGTATGACTAGTATGCCCAAGGTCCCGGGTTCGAATCCCGACACGGTCCGCTTGAAAAATGTTAAGTGAGCATTTTTCACAAAAAATACACCCCCTCGTTTGGATTAGAGGTAAAATGGAGGTCCCGTGTGTGAGTTTGTCACGCATGTTAAAGATCCCTATCTTGCTTGAAACAGCAAGGGTTTGACGAAATTCAAAATTTTTCAGGTAAACAAAAACTCCCTTCCTGGCCAATGTAGTACCTTCGGGTGGAGCAATGGAAAATCAGATGTAAGGCATGTGAAGGGGATTAAGCAGCCTGCGGCTACCAAGATCCCCCAACACTTAGACATTTGCCGAATTAATAGTTTTCCATTAAATCCTTTTGCACAATTAACGTTAGTTGAGAATATTGCAAGACCAATACCTGTAGCTATGTATAATAATCATCAGGTTTAAGTATAGTTATTTTGTTCGTCATTATATTTTTCATCTTGGAACTGATTGGATGCGTACCTCCATTTATCTTTAATGTGCGTGACAACACACACACACACACACACACACACACACACACACACACACAACGGGACCTCCATTTTAACTCTCATCTTAGCGAAGGTGTATTTTTGTGAAAAATGTTGGCCTAACATTTTTCAAGCGGACCGTGTCGGGATTTGAACCTGTGAGCTTGGGCGTAGTAGTCACACACGTTCCAACTACGCCACGGGGGGTCAAGCAATCGGCGGTTACCAAGATCCCATAACACTTAGATATTTGCAGAATTAATAGTTTTCTAATAAATCCTTTTGCACAATCAACATTAGTTGAGGATATTGCAAAACCAACACCTGTAGTTGTTTATGCTAATCATCATGTTTAAGTACGATTATTTTTTTTGTCACGAGGTTTTCCATCTTGTAATTGATTGGACACGTACTTCCATTGATGTCTATTCAGATCTAGCTTACACATTTCCCTGAAATTCCCACATCCTACATCTTTCACTATCTGTGTGCAATAGTCTAACCTAGATCTTCCTCTACCTCTCTTTTTTCCTATCTCTACTTCTAATATATTCCGAACTATTCCATCGTCTTAGTATGTGGCCTATCACCTACTTTTCCTATTTTTTTTACTGTTTGCCACATTTCTTTCTTCCCCTACCATTTCTAGTACCTCTTTGTTCTTAACTTTGTCTGTCCATGGATATCTTTATCATACGTCTGTAGCACCACATTTCAAAGGGTTTTACCTTTTTCTTGTCCACTTTTCGTACTGTCTAGACTTTACAGCTGTACAGTGCTGTGCTTTACACATGTTTTAAGCAATCTTTTCCTTGTTTCTATGTTTGTTGTCTTTGTACACAGTAGTTGCTTTTTCTTGTTAAACGCACGACCTTGTGCTAATCTTTGTTTTATATCTTTTGAGCTTTTCCCATTTTGCGTTATTTGACTTCCTAGGTAGCAGAAATCCTTAACCTCTTGTAAGTTCTCGTTACCTATTTGTATTCTTGTTTTTGATTTATTTTCCTCTCCTTTGCATACTAGAGCTTTAGTTTTATTTTTGTTAATTTTCATACCGTATCTCTCTGTTAAAACCGTTTGCATTTCAATAAGGACAGCCTCTAACTCTTCCCTGCTATATGCTAATACCGATATATCATCTGCAAATCTAAGCACACCAATCTTTTGTCCCTGCATAGTAATTCCAAATGTCTTCCTGCATTTGACAGTATTCATTGCCTCTTTGATGTACAAATTAAAAATTAATGGGGATAAAGCACATCCTTGCCTCACCCCTTTCCTAATATTTACTACTCTACGTTCCTGCTCTAATTCTATTACCATTATTTGTCTATAAACTATCCGTCTTTCTCTAAAACTCATTCCAATCTTGTTGAGTATTCCAAACATTTTTTCCATTTTACATTGTCGAATGCTTTTTCCAAATCTACAAACCCTATATACACGCTTTCACCTTTTCTATTATTTTCTCCATTTCACCCTTAGAGCTGAAATAGCCTCTGGTGTTCCCATGTTTCGCCTAAACCCAAATTGAGCTTCTAGTTTTTCTATTCGTTTTTGCACAATTCTAGTTAATATTTTTGACACGTGTGCTGTCAAACTTATTGTCTGCTAGCACCTTATCTGTACTTGGTGCCTTACAATTTTTCAGCTCCTTTAATGCTAATTCAAACTCATCTTAAAGTATAGGATATACGGCGGCTCCGTGGCGTAGTTGGTATGGGTGTGACTACTACGCCCAAGGTTCCGGGTTCGAATCCTGACACAGTCCGCTTGAAAAATGTTAGGCGAGCATTTTTCACAAAAATACACCCTCGTTCGGATGAGAGGTAAAATGGAGGTCCCGTGTGTGAGTGTTGTCACGCACGTTAAAGATCCCTACCTTGCTTGGAACAGCAAGGGTTCGGCAAAATTCCAAATTTTCCAGAAAAAGAACTCGCTTCCTGGCCAATGTAGTACCTTCGGGTGGAGCATTGGAAAATCACATGTAAAGTATAGGATATCCCAAGTCATCATTTTCAATGTCTGATTCCTGTTCTAATGCTGTTAATTCCTCTCCTGCATATAAATTCCTTATATATTCTTGCCATCTAACCACTTTCTCTACATTTTCTATAATGTCGATTCCTCCCACGTCCCTTATATTTTGCAAAATGGTTTTATATCTCTAAAATTCATTCTAATTAGTTTGCATGCTTTGTCTGTTTTTCATATTTCCATGTTAGTTTGTACCTCTTTGCACTTTTCATCAATCCATTGCTCTTTAGCTTTCCTGCGTTTGCGAATAATTTCCCATTTTATGGCTTTGTATCTCTATTTACCTGTATCGTTTGATCTATTTTTGTATTTTCGTCTATCATCTATTAAATTCAGGGCATCCTTTGTTATCCATGGTTTCTTTTATTTTGTGTGTTTACCCCAGAATATCTCTGCCCACCATGTCTAAGCTGGATTTAATGATATTCCATTCCATTCTCGATATCTTTCAGCAATTCATTTGATTTTTTTTCAAATCTTTTGTGGATATCTTTATCTTTTAGTTTCTCAAAGTCAAAGTTGCCTATTTCCATCTCTTTTTTCAAATTTTAAAATTTAAGAGCGGCCAAATCATGTAAGCGTACTTTACTACTCGCTCAGCCTTTTAAGGGTCTTTTGCACTCCGCACTCTGCTCTAACCCATTCGTTTGGCACTTTGTCTCTCAATGTTTTTCCACACACACACTTCTTAAGAACATCGTTCTTGCAGCATCTATATGACCGACTTGCTTCTTCTGTCAGACCCAAGTTTCACTTCCATACGGAACAGTTGGCACAAACAGACTGTTGTAAATAGCCAGCTTTGCATTTATACTCAATCATTCCTGTTTACTGTCCACATACTTCCAGACACTTTTCTTTCAGCGTTTGCTCTACTTTCTACTTTACCATCCAGCTTTTCATACTCAAAAACTTTCTAAAAAAGTACACGAAGTCATTCTCTTTCTCTATTGTGTCATTGTCCATTCTAAATACAAAGTCATTAATTCCGCCATCTCTGGCCAAAATTATTACTTTTGTCTTATTTATGTTCACTTTCAATTGCATTTTATCACAAGCTTGCGGCAGCTTGTCAAGCATTTGCTGCAATCTTGTGATGATTCAGCCAACAACTGCATCATCCACATACAACAGCACATTGACATTTGTTTCACCAATTTTCACTCCTTCCATTCCTGCACAAGCCTGCCTGATACATTTATCCATAAATACATTAAACAGCCGTGGAGACATCACACAGCCGTGTGTTACTCCTTCCACAATGTCAAAATATTACCCCATGTTACTATTCATAGGTAGATACTCTCTACTGCCTTTGTACATCGCTCTGATAGATTTTATTAAGCATTTGCTTACACTGTATTCACGCAGTGCTTCCCATAATTCACTTCTGTTCACAGAGTTATACGTCTTTTCCAGATTTACAAATGCTGTATACATTTTCTTTCTGGCATGCATACACTTTTCGACAATTTGTTGCATTGTGAACATCTGATCCATACATAAAACCACACATTGAACATCATATATGTTGCTACTAAAAGGATTTTTCTGAAGTCCACTTTGATTCTAACCCACAAAATGCAGTAAGACACCAATTCATATTGTTTTATGTTCGCTTTTGCTTGATCATTCAAAATTAAACCAACACCTTTCGCCCTGAACTCTTTGTTCCATACTCAAGACCATAAACCCAACATACCGTAATCTAATTCAACAACATTTTCTCCTTCCACTTTGTTTCACTCACACACCGCATATCCATGTGCCTTTCTTTCATTTCATTCATGATTTCATACTATTTACCGAACACTCCCTTGACATTCCAAGTACCAAATTTCCATTCCTGATTCATGCGGTCGTTACCTGATGGGCTAGATATTTTCTGTCTGTTGCCCACCATGACTTGGACGATCCGACACTTTTGCAAAGGCCTTATTATTAAGTCTTAATTAGTTTGGACCAGGTTTACCAGCCTAGATCCCAACAGTGCTGTTGTAACTTTCACTACTAACGGTAACGACACCTTACCGTTCAGTGTTGGCATGTTTAGCCTCTCTGCCACAGACATCGCCATGGTTATCAGTCCTCCAGGTGTGCCTAACGTTTTTCAATATAAGCTAAAACTTCCCATTCCAAAATGGTTACCTTGTAAGCCAGCAAAAAGGTGCCTGCGCTACGACCACTAGGAGGTACATGCTGTGTACTGACACACGT
Organism: Platerodrilus igneus; assembly: GCA_036346225.1. Taxonomy (NCBI): domain Eukaryota; kingdom Metazoa; phylum Arthropoda; class Insecta; order Coleoptera; family Lycidae; genus Platerodrilus; species Platerodrilus igneus. The sequence continues at coordinate 10,801,541 of JARFIW010001171.1, read as the reverse complement.
CGAACGCATTTGGTCTTTGTTTTTATAATTTAGAAAATTCTTGAAATTTCTTTATAATCTTGACTAAAAGAGTTGCAAAATATTTCAATGTTTATTTGTATTTAAATAGCTAATATATGAATGTTATATATCTTTTACATATTTTATTAATATTATAGTTGATTATAAAGCAGATTTTATCGTCAAGAGTTTATAGTCTTGCATTTTTAGGTTTTTATATGTGCGTTGAAGATTTTATATTTATGTTAGTGTATAAGTATAATTATTGTTATCATTTTTTTGTTAATTAGAAATATTTACAGGTAACTGTCATTTACTAATTTACATAATAAATGTATTAAATACTATCATAACTATTATTTTACCTACTTCTTTGCTTGTGTTATTTCTGTTTATTTTTACTATTACACAACCAATCGACGACGCCATATGACAAGAACGGCCATCCTGCGAAATTTAGTATGTTGCTGAACACAAATTTTGTATTTTAGTTTGGAAGTCTTCCAATTGAAGACTACTGTTGGAGAACATATCGATGAAAGGTAAAGTATAATTCATCTACTTCGGCTATCACCTTTCCCCCATTTTATACACTTACCAAATTTGTATTTTTTTTTTGTAAAACTAGGTATATTTGTCTAAATGTTCTTGTTCCATTCTACACTAATAGGAAAATTGTATTTCATATAAGAAAATGTACAGCTTATGTATACTTTTTTGTCGATAATATCCCAGAGACAGTCGACAAAAATACGTACTGCTTTACATTTTCTTGTTCCACCTTATACAGAACAAACATGAACTTTTTAATTCTTGTTAATATTTTCCAATAATCTGTTTTATTTTCACTTTGTAGCAATAATGCAAATGTAGCTTTTTTTTTTAGTCTGTGATCAGTAAATACACATTTAGAAATCTCTGATATAGGTAACTATTAAACATACATTTCTTAACAGCATATTTACTTTTGTACATTAATATTTCTGAAAGAAAACCATAAAATACCGAAGATGTCCTAAAGGCAATAAAAAAAAATGCATTCTGTCAAGATCTAATGTTTCAAATCTGTCACTTTGGCATATTCTGAACTTTTAATTAAGTTAGGCAGTTTGTCTCGGAGCTAGGTTTGGTGAGTTAGCCTTGTCTGGGTGGTGTGAGATTGATTGGCTAAAGTGCCTAATCTAAGTAATTTGATTAATATTAATTTATATTCAATTTGATATGATGACCAACATGGCATAGTTAAAATTATTATATCATTTTCTGAGTTGACAGTCTATATTTAATAAAACCAATAACACAACAAAGATTATTGGAAACCTTTGATAGGTTGTTTTTAATTTTGCGGTGTTATCACAAAATTTAAAAATGCTAGGTTGCCACTATGAATTTATTTCCCATGAATATACATAATTAATAATTTCTGTGGATACTAGACTTTAGATTTACTAGAGTCAAACGGAGAGGCGAATTTTTCGATTGCCTCGTACATTAAAAGCTATTAAAATGAACGCTTAAGTTTTGAATCCTCCATTTAAGAAATTTGGTTAAAGTTGAATTGACATGTATTACTTTAGATGATTTAACAGAGAATTGTAAAATATGTGTATCAAAGTTAATATGTTGTTTAGTCTTACAATAAAATAAGAAATACTGTATTGGGATATTGTTATTACAATATACAGTAAATTATAAAGCTTTCTAAAGTTTTAAATTATCAACTCGTATTGAAACTAAACCAAATAATATTTAAAAGTAAAAATTCTTATTGGTTATTGGCAAGAAAAGTTCAAGATTGTGAACTTTGCTGTGTTGTGTGGTGTCATGAATGTAGATTTCTAATATAACCTAAGACATATGGTTGAAAAATTTTTTAGTCAATTGCAGAACTCTAGGTCCCAGCATCGTACTAGATCCAGCAGCAGAAGACTCTAAGAACATTGAGATTCATTAAAGAGCTATTATTTGAAGTATGAACGCATTCATCAATACAAAGATGTTCAAAAAGAACTTGCAAGGCAATTCTAGCTTTGAAAAAGGAACCTACTATAAAAGCTCAAATAATTTCTGAGGAAATTGACAAGGTTGCCAATGCTGGTTACTGAATATTCTATTTTGAGGATTTCAGGCAGAATGGCTTGTGGTCTATCGTCTTTACGTTAAAGGTAAGACATAGGTTGTCAACGTTGGTGAAGCTTAGCAATTGAAAATGGCAATTCCATATTGTTCAATGTATGGAAATGATTGAAGTTCTATAATTATTTGCCTGATGATGGTGTAACACTTGAAGGTTATTGGCAGCATTTATTTTCTGTACAAAGACTTTCCTTTGAAGATAAATATCCAGCTATCACAAAAGCTTTAAGGACAGTGCTTTCTTCAACTGCAAGTTTTGACCCACTACAAAGGGGGTATGAACGAACTTGAAATCAATGTGAAATTTTAATAACTGTTCATTTAATTTATCTAATAAAAAAATTTTTCAATCTGCAATTTTGCTTGAAAAGCTAACATTTGATAAAATTAATTACAGACTGACAAAATTATTCATTGTAAAGAGAAACTTATTTGATACAAAAATCTTTTGTTTTTACTATTAAAAATTTAAAACATAAATTATTACACAGCATATACGATAAGGTTGATTACTCAATATTACATCAGTAAAGACATTGTTCTAAGTCAGACTAAGATGGGTGTTTATCAGTAATTATATATTAATTTTATTATTACCAGTTCAGTTACCTCACCAATATGTAATTATTTCTGTTATTATTATATTAATTCCCGCTACTTTCATGAGAACTTAACCGTTGTAATTATCATAAAATATGAGTTTATTATAAAAATAATTCTGAAATCAAAATAAAATAATATTAGAAATGCATTCTTTTAGAAATTTAAGATATATAACGGAGATGTAAAAACTAAGCTACACATGTGTATGTTATTGTTAACCTCTTCACAATCTTTAGTAATACAACCATAAGAGAAAACTAGATCAAAAATAGTACGATTAAACATTAATAATTGACATATATACAGTGCTATTTAACCGTATAAGCTATAACTATTATAAATGTTAATAATCAGTTTCATTTTGAAATCATCACATTCATTTAACTTTTAAACCACATCACTCTACGAATCACTAGCAGAATCGTTTACATCAACACTAATGATTAATGGACGCACATCTTTTATATTGGTTAATACTTCTGTATCGCATCAACTCTTAATTTCTTCTTCTCTAGAAGCAACCGTTTTGCCCATACTTCAGGAGTAATTCTTGAAAGAACTTCTTTCCAAGTTGTTAATGGCTTTTCTATAGACATGACACCATTTCAAACATGATCTCGATAGTATACTTTTGTGATATCGTATATACGTTCAATAGGATTGAAATTACAGCGATATGGAGAAAATTACAATACTGAATGTCCATATTTTTTGGCGAACCTGTGAACTGCATATAATGGTTGGGATTTATTACTAAAAAGTAATCAACAATTATTTTAATTGATACCAAACGCACAACAAATTTACTGTTTTAATACTTTCAGCAAATTATCTTTTATAATACTGATGTCAAATTATATGTTATTTGCAGTTAACCAATGTTGAATTTCAACTTTACGATTAACAGCAGTTGGTCATTTATTTAAATGTATGCTATGGTAGCTGGCATTATTCATAACAATTATGGAAGGTTTTTCCAAGTTTGCCAAGAGCTGAAATTCAAATTCAAATTTCAGATTCTTTGATTGACGTTTTGACTTTGCGAAAATGTTTGTGGCATACAAGTCTGTAAAACAATGTGAAAGCTTAATTTAAAAATAGATTTTACGGGTTTAAAATATATCATTGCAGAAATTTTGAGTTTATTTAAAGATGGCATTTATATTTTGTGGTTGGCTTTTGTCGGATGCTGGAGAATTTCTTGCTATAATCATAACATATAGATCTTTCTAAATGAAAAAGAACCGCTAAATAGTTTCTAACACCTAATCTGTTTTTACAAATTTATTACTTAAATAAATGGTGAACTGCTGTTGGAGCTATAAATAATTGACGATAAAATCGAATTTAACCCCAATACGTTGAAAGCTCTGAACATTTTCAGGTATTAGCTAATATTCGGGTAACTTAACCGTAACAAGGGTTGCTCCCCTTTATTCTCTGCCTGTGACCTATTTCAATAACCTTAAAGTATTATTTAGATTATCATGGAGGAAATTATATATTTTAAAGCGATTAGTAGTGAAAATACTTAGTGTGATATTTCAACTGACCTATGGAGAATTTATTTATGACATAGTTTGATTGAAATATTTCCACTTTTCATTAGGGCTGAGTATCGCAAGCAGTAGCTTTTTTCTTATTTAACTTGCGTTTATAATAATGTGTTTCTTTATGCTGGAGATGAAGTAAAAGCACTTTTCTTAATTTTGCTCTTTTTATTGGGGGGGGGCTTTAACGAAGGCTTCTTTGAAATGTGTACCTATTCATAATATTTTACAATTTTTGAAAAAGTTTTTCCGCCCCTACACCGGTTTATTATCGTGCTCCGGAAATGTAAGGATCATCACACATGAACATTATCATCATCGAAGAAATTTTCGTAATAAGTCACTTACATGGGAATTCTCCACTTGTGATAATAGCGCTTGGATTCCGTTTCTGTGAGTTGTCTAAGTGATCGTAGTCCAGATCTTGTCAGTACATACCTCACTGATATCTTACACCTAAAAAGAGGATAATCACAAGATTGTTTGGGGCTAATCACGTGGATCGTAAACGTAATCATCATGTTCTACAACCTATTGTAAAAGGTTTACTATTCTTGTACCTGTTCATATCGGCTCCAACTTGAAGTATTTTAAAAAAATATTATGGTTTAGGAAATCCAAATAGAGCCATGAAAGGGTACGAACACTGTTGTTACCTTCACCACGGATCTCGTCTCGGTCGTTGCGAAATAATCTACATTTGGGAAGCTGAGACCTGTCTAACTCACTAATGTGTCGTGTTGATACAAACCCCAAATCCTTACTTAGTAAATTTTATTAATTCAAGCACGTAAATTTCTATATCAGAATTATAACAGATTATCACATATGGTTCTATCCTCTTACAGCGGGATCGATTTCTCGGATTCTCGTGGCCTGGTTCCGAGCAGATTTATGACGTGGTGCTTGCTGGTAGAAGCTGTTGTGCCCTAAAGAAACGATAAGAAGAGAGGAACGATTAACTATGGGCACTGCATTGACACTCACGGCGACACCTCGAAAACGCAGTTGTTTCTCCGAACTCTAGTATTGAAGCGATCAATTTAAGTTCATGTAAATTACCTTTATCATTTCAACACTCATTCGTTACTCCCTGGGATTGGCTTTAAGTTGGCTGATGTTCTACAATCGATTGGAATAGAGAACTTCGGCACTTCACTAATACGTGTTCACATTACATTCCCCGAGAGCGATAAAAATCCCCGAGGGTATCTTGACGTATTTATACATATTAAAATTATTCCAATCGTACAATCTAACTAAAAATTTATAAAATAACCGGGTCCGGATTTAGGAAACAAAGGAAATTACTTTACTTGTATACAAAAATAATAGAATTATTAAATATGCGAAATGGACACTGGTTATTCAGTAATAGAAAAAGGCATGTTACGTGTTAATTCATATGTTGTTCCTGAGTACGAAGTTCAGCTGCCTGCACTTCATTCCTATAAGCACTTGTGTATTCCAAAATGTCTCAGGCTTCCAGTGGCGGCTATTTATGTTATTAGATAGGTTTGAGGAGGTTCTTTCTGCGAGAATCAGGTTCAAAACCAATTTCACAGTGTGTTGCTTCTGGCACCTAGTAGGAGTAACTTGTTGTCGTTAACTGTTAGCTTCTAGATGAGGAATCTTACCATATTTTCCTAAAAAGCATCGCTATCCACTGGAGCCCGTCGTCAATCTAGCCAACGCTAGAGAAGGAAGAAGATACCAATGTACACTGGAGTATGGCTCTTGATTATTATTGACGGCGACGATTGTTACGTGCCGAAATCGGCCGTAAACATTTATAAGTGTTAATATGCGGGAATTTCGCGCCACAAATTTGAAAGACTTGGCGCGTGTTTCCGTCACGTGAGAAGTGCGTTGGACGAACTTCGCGCCGACGCGTGTGGGGGAAGAAAAAGTGGGGAAGTTTCCGGAGACGCTGAAACGTGGCCTTTTGCCCTTGAACATCAAGAGGAGTGGTTTGGTTTAGGTATCGTATCGTGTCTTTATCTTTTTTTATGTAGATTTCCTTGCCTTTTGTTTTACTGTCGTTCCATAACCCGTTCCTTATCGTTACCTCTACATAGGAAACAAGATACGAAATTTGAAGCAACCTGGCCGAACCGAACCATCTTTAAACTCTCCGGAAGGGAGCCCTGAGAGCTAGCTGGAGCAATCCCGAAGGACGCTATGCGCACCTTCTGTAATCCGTAAGGGGGCCCCTAGCAACCCTGAAGGAAGCTATTTTGTGAGACGCTTATATATTCATGTGAGTACTCGATTTTAATAAACTGTTTTATGAATTTGTTATATTTTGTCATTATGTGTAATAATTTGCATATTGTGTGACGTCATCGACAGATGGGCGCGCTAGTTTCCGTATTTTAGATTGGCGTTACCAACTGCCGCTGCGTCGCGTATACCGAGTAGCAGGACGGCGGTGGTGAAATTCTTACATTTCAAACGTGTTCTTATTTTACCGTAAACTCGGTATACGCGACGCAGCGGCAGTTGGTAACGCCAATCTAAAATACAGAAACTAGCGCGCCCATCTGTCGATGACGTCACACAATATGCAAATTATTACACGTAATGACGAAATATAACAAATTCATAAAACAGTTTATTAAAATCGAGTACTCACATGAATATATAAGCGTCTCACAGGATAGCTTCCTTCAGGGTTGCTAGGGGGCCCCCCCTTACGGATTACAGATGGTGCGCATAGCGTCCTTCGGGATTGCTCCAGCTAGCTCTCCCTTCCAGAGTGTTTAAAGATGGTTCGGTTCGCCCAGATTGCTTCAAATTTCGTATCTTGTTTCCTATGTAGAGGTAACGATAAGGAACGGGTTATGGAACGACAGTTAAACAAAAGGCAAGGAAATCTACATAAAAAAAAGATAAAGAGACGATACGATACCTAAACCAAACCACTCCTCCTCTTGATGTTCAAAGGCAAAAGGTCACGTTTCAGCGTCTCCGGAAACTTCCCCACTTTTTCTTCCCCCACACGCGTCGGCGCGAAGTTCGTCCAACGCACTTCTCACGTGACTGAAATACGCGCCAAGTCTTTCAAATTTGTGGCGCGAAATTCCGGCATATTAACACTTATAAATGTTTACGGCCGATTTCGGCACGTAACACGATAGCCCATCGGCTATCAACGTTTGGGTTTGATTTCTTATTCAGAGGACTAGCTGTGGTCTTCGTTGCTGTTACTCGCTGCTGTTTTACGATCGTTAGTGTTACAGGGAACGTAAAAACTGGATTAGTGCTGTCATAGTTGACACATTACCAAACTTATAACTGTTCCTGCCCGAGTAATTGTTTCGGTCGCATTGTCTGGCGTTTTTTCGTTAGTGTGGTAATTTTTACTTATGTATACAGCTGCACTGCTTGGTTGAGTTTTAAGATGCGGCTCGCTGTCATAGATTTGTGTGCGGCCCGCTTTTTTGGGATATTGTGATTGGGGAACTGCTGGAGATCCTGGAAGCCACGGAAGAGGTGATGCCTGTCACAGCCTATGCGGACGACATCTTGATCGTGGTGGAAGGGGACTCATGGAGGACTCTCGAAGACAGCGCGACAAGCACACTGCTCAAACTACTTAATTGGACTGCTAACAATAAACTAAAAATTGCACAGACAAAAACCACATACACAGTAATCAAGAGAACATTTAACCACAACCCACGCATTTTAATAGACAACAAACCAATCGCACGAACAAAAACATGCAAATACTTGGGAGTGACACTGCACGAAAAACTCAATTAACCTCACCATATCACCACATGTAACAACGCGACACAGGCAATGCATGCCATTGCCAGCTTGGCACAACGAATAACAATATCGAAACCAAGACAAACAGTCAACAAAACGCAAAAGGGCACACTAATTCGATTTTCTGGTGCCTACAGGACGACTGCCACTGATGCCCTACCCGTGATTACCGGGATAATGCCGCTAAACCCGATAAAAAGGGAAAGAGCGGCAATGTTCCATCTTCGTCAAAATCGACTGGAGAAAGTAGAAGAAATACTACATCTCCAGCAAACACGAAGAAGGGGATAAAGGAAGTGGTCCTGTCCGAATGGCAAAATAGATGGAACAATAGCACAACTGGGCGACAAACATACGAATAGATACCAGACATAAGACACAGACTAAAGACCAAACACATACAACCAAGCCAAGGCTTGATTCATTTTCTGACTGGCCACGGGCCATACCCGACGTACACATATCGGATGCATTTGACAAATGAGGACTTTTGTGGATGTGGAGAAGTTGGATCATCAGAGCACATGCTCTTCGACTGTGAAGGCTTCCCAAACACAAACAACGAACGAAACACAATACTAAACATACCGATACGACAAATACTATTAAGCGAACACACATTTAAACACCTGAATTCACTTGCCGACAAAATCACAAAGACTATGCACAAACGTTACCTCGACAGACAAGCACTACAACGAAGACCACACTAAGACGAATACATCACGTTCATAAACATTCATTGCATATTCTAGGAGCACTTTGCACCTGATGATCGTGAAACCGAACTGTTATAACACAACGCACGAACCAAGGTACACCAAATCGTTTCTAAATTAATACTCACCTTAGATTTATTAGATTTAGAATAGTTATAAATTAGTTTTTATATTGTAGTAGAATAGGATATTATACACTAGCATAGAATTAACATAAATAGGAAAACGGACTGTGTTTGAAACATAAAACTGTCAACAACCTAGCCAGAACAATGGATGTATAAAATAAAATAACAACCTTACATAAAACAAAACACACACATACATACACACGCGCGCACTCAGGGACGATGCATAAGCAATCCCCGGTTTCCGGGTGCCGACGGCCAGGGACGTGTACTATGACTGCGGACAGCTTAGTCTTTGATTTCCGGCTACCGACAGTCGAGACCGAGTAAGAAGCACGCGAAAAACAACAAAACATATACACAGACAAACACACACTACACGTACACATGCACAACGCACGAACGAACATACCACATACACTTACTCGGACACTTAGGGATGATGCAACAACCCCGGTTTCCGCGTGCCGAAGCCGGGGTCGTGCACTATGAACGCGAACAGCTCGGTCTTTGTCTCCCGACTGCCGTTGGTGGAGAATGAGTAAAAACAACAAGTATAAACGCAACACTATGAGAAAACAACACACACTCACGAAATCACACGCATACACATGCACACACATGCGCGCACACGCGCACAAACGCGCGCACACGCACAAACGTGCGCGCGCGTACGCTCGTCCACGGCAACGTCATGCACACAGGACGGTACTGAAATAAAAGATGGTTGGTCAAATCTCTATTGAAAACCTAGAATACAAGTTCGGAGCATCGCATTCACTCAATGCTCTTCCTTGCTTGTGCTATACTGAAGTGTGTAGATGAAAAGTTTCTAAGGATTACCAGTTCCAATATGAACCATACAACAGGTTACTTCTGAACAAGCAGACAGAAGCGTACAGAAACGTAACTCTATCTATCAACTTAGTCAAGTCTCCCCTCAACACCCGAATTTGCCGAGCTTGAATACAAACATCGAATTTTAAGTAACCTCAACTTATCACCAGATCTTTATCGTGCAACATTTGTTTCTAAAAATTTAGCAACGATCAATCGTAGCAAATTCTTGAAATAGCTTCCAGGTTGCTAAGGTGCGGTTCTGAGAATACTTTACATTTTATTGTTGTGAAATGTTTTGAAAACGTTTTCCCCTGATGTTTTCTCTCCCTATAAATACAGCCTGAGCTTTGAAATGGTCTCTCTATTCTATACAGCATCCTTTCTCGTAAAGGAACTCCGTAAAATCGCGGTGCTGCTTAAGATGCTTTTTTAAGAGGCATTGTTTTACTTCAGTGTTAAAGTCGAACTTAGTTTAGCGGAATTGTTTCATAGAGTATTCATTCCGACGGCAAGTATAAATACGCACTTCCAGATCTGTTACGATGGTACCAGAAACAAGTAGCTATTCTTCTTAGGGTACAACCACTCTGTTTTTTTCTTGGTGCTTCTATGAAATCTATCTACTTCTTTTGTTGGTTGATAACCACGTAAGTGCTTGGGTTTTTTTACTCGTGGTAATGGCACAATATATTACATACTGCCCTGCAAAAATTTGCGTTTCCATGATAGTGCACAAGTGATTATGCGATTTTTTTTAAATTCACAATTAATGTAAACCGAAGCTCGCGTTAGAGTACTTTTAATTATTTTAAATTAATATTAAGAAATACTAATGTCATCAACCTGTTTACTAAATTCTATCTAGATTAAGTTTAACACTTGGTTCGTTTCAGTTCAGGGTTAGGCTACTTAAATTTATGGTTAAGTTATTATTTATAGGAAGTGCACTTCAAACACCAGGTAAAACAGTGTTCTAATACTGTAAATATTGTGTCTAATTTCCTTCTTGTATCTATTTAGGGATGGAAACATTACGTATGTATCCTTTTATGTGTTCTTTAGACTCACTCTACTCTACGACGTTTTGAGCTAGCACGGAATTCAATCCTTTTTGGATTCCTAAACCGCTTTTCTTTTGTTACGGTATTCGATGCGAGCGATTTTCTCTACTTATTTTACTACTTTCTTTATTGTCTGCACGGAATACCGTAACAGAGTATTTTTACAAAAATACGCCCTCGTGCTTATGAAAGGTAAAATGTAGATGTGTGAGTGTTGTCATGCACGTTAAAGATCTCTATCTTGCTTGGAATAGCAATGGCTCAGCAAAATTCAAAATTTAAAGTTAAAAAGGGACTCGCTCCTGGCAAATGTAGTAGCTTCGGGTGGAGCATTGGAAAGTAAAATGTAGGGTACTCGTTGATATGTCGAATATTTCTCCAAAGTTTCCTAGCGAATTTCAATAACTTTGTTCAAATTGGCCTACGTGATTCGTTTTCCAAAAACAAACCTCCCCATTGTGAAAATTTGCGAACCAACGGTACATAGTACGTTCGTTCCACTTGTCTTCAAATGCCTAGTTAATTTCATTAGTCGTTTCTATAGCATTTAAGACTTTTTTAAATAGAAAAACAAAAAGTACCCGAGAACGTATTTGAACTTCTTTGAAACGTTTTTATAAGGTTATTGAAAAGTGATTACTATGGCAAATGACACGATAATGAATATTTATTATCGGTCAATTCTGAAACAAAATAGCACAAATAAACCAAGGCCAAGTTCAAAATCTGAACGTTACTAGAGTGCCTAAGATAACAGTTTTGTTAGTTGCGGATTCGGCGATACTCAACAATTTTGAACGTGTTCAGTAGTTTAACTCAAGTTAGAGTAAAAAAGTCGGATTTAAGAACATTAATATTCGTTATTAAATTTTGTTAGTCCGTGTAGTTGGAATGCTAGTTTAATGAACATGCTAATATGAGACTAAATTCTGAACAACCAAAGCTGTAACGTGTTAACAATATTGGATTTTTGTAAGATGCAGCTGTGAGTAGACTTGCAAGTCTGTGAAATTACAAAATACCGGTCAGACCAGCCTGGCATATTAGTTTGTGTGAACTCTGTAGCATCTGCCTGGTGCAGTAATATATAATTAAGTGTTTCAAACAACATAAATTTGTTGACGTTTTAAGCCCGATCAATGATCGACACGGAATAAATTCTTTATGGAATTTTTTATGCCTGATGTAATTTTAACATTGATAAAGTTTTTCTCTTTAAATTATATACAGAATCGTATTTTACAGAAAAATGAATCTGTTATAAATAAAGGAGATTCGGTATGTGTGAAGTTGACTAATTTCTGGCAGGGAGCCAGCTAAAATTCCTTTTGGCTCAGACTCGTCACACCAATAGTGGTGAATGTCGCTTTTTATAAAGTTAAACTGCACTGTACAGTTTCATAATTTTCTTTGAAGCTAATGTTTAAACAAGTGGAAAGCTATTATAAAGGCTGAATTCCAGTACGATTTTATCGAATTCAGGGTTTAAATTTCTAAGCATGTAGGTAACATATTAGTATGCTAGGATGGGCATATGCAGGAAGTGTCGGTAATGGCTTTATGAATAATAAACGAGTAAGAATGTATAAAAAATGAAGTCCTTGAATTGGATATTACGTCGTAAACAAAGCGGTAATAATCATAGGTTGCTTGGTGTATAGTCTTTAAATTTATTATAGAGAGTTTCATTAGATTTCAAAAATAAGTTAATAAAGATTAAGAAAGGTGGTCTTCTGTGTAAAGCATGTTATAAATTATTAATTGTCGCTTCAACTTCTTTTAAACTTATTGTCTTTTCAGGGCGGAAATTGTTGATTTTGTACGTAGACTCTGAATCGATGAGGGTTTTATATAAATTATTTATATACAGCAAATTAAACGTCTTTACGTTAGCTTAATGTAGTAGTTGTGCGTGCTAGTCGAGTGCTCTTTTTTTCGTAAGTTGTGATTTATTAATACTGGACTAAGTGCTTGAAGTTAGTATTGTTATTTTCAATTAACGGTTTTCGGTTAGTGTTTTGAAGCTTATCTTTAAATTTTTCATAGTTTTCAAATAATGTGAGATATAGGTATATATGAGGGTAGTTCCAGAAGTACCCGAGCTGATTGAAGTATAGATGGCGGTTGTTGAATCATAAAATGACTATGGCAGAAATGTTTTGTGCGTGCTCAAAGTCACAATATGTATGTGACGTTTAAGGTTTGAAAATGTTTGTGCGAATAAGCGAAAATATTTAAATTTGGTAATGTGAAACGTAATGTAAATGATTAGGTATTCGCCAGAACGGTTAATAACTGGTGATTCATGGAGTACTGTTTCCAGTACGGATTTTTTGACAGATAAAACTGTCGCGGTATTTGTGTTCAGTCTAGTTTGACATTTCATCATGGAAAGACTTAGCCCCGCACAATGTCTATAAATTATGCAGTTTGTTTAATGCGCGCGAGGGGTTTTATAATGTTATATATCAACTAACCTCCGCGTTATTCTATTGTTCTAAATGTCGTTCCTACTTTTCAACGAAGTGGACTGTAAGGCGATTTCTTATGCACTATCACTTGTGTTTTTTAGGGGTTATCACAAAAATTACATTCGGCGACACTAATGACGTAACTCACGAACCGACATTATAATTTGAATTAGGGCCGCTATACTTGCGGCCACGTCCCCAATGCTCCACCCGGAGGTACTACATTGGGTTTAAACGCGAAAATAATCGTGCTTCTGATTAATTCTGACTTCATAGTTAATCCACCCTAAATAAAAAACTAAAAAAATCTAACAAACCTAAAAATCTAACAAACCTAACAAGCTCTAACAATCTAACAAACATAAAAATCTGACCAACTGAAACAAAACTAAAAACAGGGTTGTAAATAATGGTATCCCAAGCGCTGACTTTGGAGTGTACCCGATCAACAAGACACAAGCAAAAATAAGAGGGGGAGGGATCGGTAATACCGGATAGCAGACGCCGGCTCTGCTTACCAGTGCGACCTGAAGGGTCGTTTTAAAACTATCCAAATCTAGCTAACTAATTTAAATTCATCCCTAACTTTCCCTATCATTCTCTAACTGATTTATATTATGATTACAATCTTCACTATTCTACTCTTCCTTCCCAAATATATACTGCAACCAATATGGCGACAGAACGTCAAACAAAATAAATATGCCACAAAATGCTACAATGCATGCTAATAAATAAATAAATAAATATAAAGTGTAAATATAAAATATAAATAAATATATAAATAAATGTCTAATAAGCGTTAAGCATATAGCAGTGCACAAAAAAGCAAAAGCATCACCCTATTTATCAGGTGCACTCGCACAAGCATTATGTCGGCTAGCGCCATTACACACAAAACGTGCTTGTTAAATTATTTCAAAACTACTAATTAATGTAAATCAAAGCTTGTGCGAGTACAGCCGCCACAATTTAAGTCTTACCTCCATGATAAAATTCTCCAGCATCCGAAGATCTGGTCGTCTGCTTACATCTAACTGTAACTTACTTCTAAGGGTAAGATGGGGTGCACTGCTAAAGTCCTGGAGGGCATGCACTAAATGTTCTTGGGGGGGGGGGGATCACAATCACTATCACTTCACTTTCAAGTCCTGGGGGGATGCGCGGTTTCACTCTATTTTATTATCTTTGTTTATTTTATTGATTTAATTTAATGAGGGTTTCTGATTTATTTGTTATTGTTTATTTGTTATTATTTATTCCCGATTTTCCGCACATAATTATGAAGATAGGCAGTGATTGTATTAATGGTGTGGGGGTTTCTCGTGCATATTGGACATTTGGGTATAATTATCATGTTATTTTATTATTATTATTATTATTATTTTTTTTTTTAATTTTTAATATCAGGTTTTGGTTATATCTATGCTCGTATCCTTACTCATGCCAAGTCAATCTAAAATTTTCCAATCCTCCCACCGACCCCACCGAATTTTACACGCGGTTATCATTGTCTAATCTCGCGACCCTTCCCGCGAATTCTTTTAAGGCTGTCCAGAACGCCTTCTGGTTAACCACTTCCCCGACTTCCTCTAAGCTCTTTGGCCATGCCAGACCTAAGATAGCTAGTTTGCTATCAGCCAACCCACGATTTCTCGCCTCAAGCGGGCAGTCGAAGAGCACGTGCTCTGCGCTTTCCGCGCCCTCACCGCATTCGCAGCGGTCGCTGTTGGTTAGCCCGAACCTTTGTAAATACGCCTTCAGGGCGCCGTGCCCTGTTATCAACTGCACCATTTTGTGATCGAGCTTAACCTCGATCCTACCTCTAGCTTCTATGCTCGGTATGAATTTGTGGGTCAACCTGCCCGTGACAACGTTGTTCCACCTCTCTTCCCATTGTCGAATTGATTTTTCGCGCAGCTTTCTTTTAATCAAAGACTTCGGTATTGACGAATGTGATATTCGAAAGTCTCCCGTCGCGGCTTCTTTAGCTAATTTATCAGCCCTATCGTTTCCTACGTTACCATTGTGCGACCTGACCCAACAGAACTTTAAACGTCGAAACACGAGCGCCGTACGCGCTATCCTCCAGACGTCCGCTTGGAGGTCTGTCGAGGTTTTCATGTTTGTTAAAGCCGTCAGCGCCGATTTACTATCACTGATTATATAATACTCGTCTCTGCCCGTATGGTTTATTACGTAATCGATAGCCTCTCGTATGGCTACCAATTCGCACTGGAAGATAGTGCACCAGTTCGCGAGTTTGGTTTGAAACCGAAACACCTCCCATTCCTGCTTATACACGACAAACGCCGCGCCTGTTTGCCCATCGTCCATACGTGAACCGTCCGTATAAATTCTGATACCCATCGCGTCCTCATCACCTTCGACAAACTCGATTCCTCTAATATCAGCCGTGTGCCCCAACTCAGATACAACGATCTTTCTTGCAATTTCCCTATTACCAAGATTAAGATCTTCGATAATTTCGCGCCCTTTTCCTATATTTATTAATCGCCTATCTCTAATCTCCCTAACGACATATTCGATAGGGAGAGTCCTACTGATCACCAGGACAGCCTCCGTGGAGGTGGTCCTGTACGCCCTCGCCGCTTTTACCGCGGTTATGCGTTGTACGCTCGTTAATTGACGCAGCATCTCCCGGACTTTACAACCTTCTGCCCATACAGAAGCTGCGTACAGTATTGCCGGCTCAATTGCTCCGGTATAAACCGTCCTCAGCGATTCGCCCCTGAAACCCCACTTTATTTTAGCCGCCGCCATCATTTTATTTGATATTTCGCCGCCCTTACTTTTTACGTATTGTACGTGCGCTTTCCAATTTAATTTATTGTCGATCTTGACGCCGAGGTAGGAAATACAATCTTTAAACGGGATTTTCTCCCCTCCTAGCTCTAACCCAGGAGGTCTCTGTCCTGGTTTCGTGCAGAAATAAAGCGCCTCTGACTTCGCCGTGTTAAATTTTAATTTTACCGCCTGCGACCATTTGTGTAATTAATTAAGCGCCTCGTTCGGTTTTGTACGCATATCCATTAGCAATCTCGATCTTACAATTAAAAGCGTGTCATCTGCAAACCCAACGATTGAGCATCCTGCGGGCAACTTGACCCTAAAGATGCTCTCATACGACTTCCAAAATGTGGGACCAGAACATGACCCTTGCGGGCATCCCCTTTCCACCTCACGCGACAGAACTTCACCCGGAATTTCGACCTGTGCCAATCGCCTCGAGAAATAGCTCTTGACCAAAGACATCAAGTTTTGCGGACAACCCCTACGATCTAACTCGCAAACGATTAATGGCCACCAGGCAGCATCAAATGCTCCTGAAGTGTCCAAAGCAACAACGACACAGTACTCTTTAGCATCTCTTGCCTGCTTAATTTCCCCGACAACGAACTCTAACGCGTCGATAGTCGACTTGCCCTCCACGAAACCAAACTGTCGGTTATTAAAACCGCCGCTGTCTCGCACTAGGTGCTCAACACGCGTAGTCATAACGCGATCTAAAACTTTCCCCAGCACCGGTAGCAAGCTAATTGGGCGATAGCTGCCCGGATCTGACGTATCCGTTTAGGTTTGGGTATAAATCACGAACCGACAACCGTTTCTTTTCAATGTCCATGAGCAAGTGTCTGTAACTACCCCTTTTTTCAACTTAATTTCCATCGGCACAAAGGAGGTTTATGACAGGATATAACGGGACAAGGGATGACAGCTTTACTATTTGATTTACAACTAAGAATTTACGACTTAAAATTAAACCTGAAAACGTCGACAAAGAGACCAAACATCCCGCTCACCAAAATAAGTATGAACTAACTTATTTTATATTTAAAAATAATTATAGCTATCAACTAAGAAACCTAAACCAACAAACTTATATAAGTGCTGAAAAAAAAACTAAGCAAATGTACGCTTTCAATGATTTTGTGCCACGACACTGATTCATCGTGACAGAGAAAGGTCCACCAAAGTCGACTCCCGTATGTAAAAACGCCTTACCTGGAGTTAACCTACAAGCCGGTAAATCCTCCATAAGGGGGCATAAAGCCACAGGGTTTACACGAAAACAACGAATGCAGGATTTCACACATTGCCGAATAGCCTTCTTTGCGGACAAGATCCAATAATTTTGCGTTAGTAAAAATTGAGTTGTTCGATCTCCAGAATGTAAATGTCTTTCATGACAATCTAATATAATAATTTCAGTCAACCGATGCGACCAAGGAAGCAAAATTGGAAATTTTGCATCATGTGATAACTCTGAATTACGCAGGCGACCGCCTACCCTCAACAAATCACGACTATCTAAAAACGGACTAAGGCTACATATTTGTTTGCTAACAAGCTTTCCAGTTTTACTATTTGCAATGTCCCAGCAAAAACATTTGTTTAAACTCTTTTAATCAATAAATGTCTCGCTGCTGAGCTAGGGACAAAACATCAGAATATTTTGAAGGCAAATTCGCCGGACATTGAACATTACGAATGAAATGACGAATACATGTAATACTCCTACACATTTTCTGCAGTTTTGAAAATTTATCCAATAACAAATCTAAGAAATTCTCAGGCATAACGACTGTTAACGACAGAGTACGATATTCGACGTCCATCTGAGATGAGTCGATAAGTTTTGATAGCGACGTTACTGGTGATTCTTCGCTACGACGCACTAACCAGGCCCTGTCCACCATAATGCATGATGAACCAACTCTGAAGCTAAGAGTCCACGTGAGGCACAATCCGCGGGTTGTCCTGGGACTTAACATGAAACCACGAAGATGGAGGAATACGTTCTTGAATATGCGAAATGCGATTGCTAACAAATGTCTTCCACTTATGCGAGGAATACCGAATCTAAGACAAAACAACATTGGAATCTGACCACGCGAAAAAACTAGTAAATGATAAACTATCTGTATAAGTATTTTTGACGAAATCTACTAAATCTGCCAAGAGTACTGCAGCACACAATTCGAGACGGGGCAATAAAACGCGATTAGTAGGAGCAACCTTCGATTTTGAGCATACTAATGACCTGACAATATTACTTTCTAAATCGAACGAACAAAAATAGACGACAGCTGCCTACCTGACTTTAGAAGGATCACAGAACCTATGCAACTTTACCCTTTTAAAATTATTACATACGATGCGCCGCAAAATCTCAATATTTGAAATAGCTGGCAATTCACCCAAAAAATGTTTCCATTTTTCTACGACTTCCAATGGTGGCTCTTGGTCCCAAGCGAGGATCTGTAAGAGCGCGCCACGAAAGGCCCAAAATTTTGATTGAACCACTATCTTTATCTTGAAATGTAATTGCTTCCGAACTGGACAGGGACTCCTTGAAGTTGGACATCACTTCCGGACAATTACTATTCCATTTTCTTAATTGAAAACCACCACTAGCGCAAATACGATTCAACTCACCAATTAATTGATTTGCAGCTTCAATCGAATTGCATCCAGTGACAAAATCATCAATATAGGTATCCTTGCCAATACTGATGACGCGAAATGAAAATTAATCGATTCTAACCTTGTCAATTCTTGAACAGTACGCAAGGCCAAAAAAGGCGATGACGAAACTCCATAAGTCACAGTATTTAATCTAAAGTCCATAATAGGATCCGACGGAGAAAATCTCCAGACGATACGTTGATAATCACGATGAGTATCTTTAACCAAAATTTGCCGATACATTTGTTTAATATCGGCTGTAATCACGATAGGATGTACACGAAAGTGCCATAACAAAACTGCAATGTCTTTTTGCAGAGCAGAGCCAATAGCCAAGCTATCATTTAACGAATCTCCAGATTGATCCGGACACGAAGCATCGAAAACCACACGCAATTTAGTGGTTATGCTATCACGCTTATGTACAGCACGAACCGACGAATTTTCCGGCGATTCCACTTGAGCCATGTGGCTGCTTTTCAAATAATCCTCCATAAATTTTTTATAATCCGAATACAATTCAGGATTTTTTAGCAAACGGAGTTCTAATGACAAAAATCTTTTAATAGAAATCGATTTCGTAGCCACGAATGAGGGTTCAGAAATTTTTAAGGGCAAGGACACTACAAAACGACCGTTCTTGTTACATCTATAATTTTCCACAAATTCCTTTTCACACTTTTCTTCTTCAGGAGAAACGTGTTTCTTAAAGGGAATATTTTCTAATTCCCAAAATCGACGAATGACGCTGTCCAAGGGATCAAAGAAAGCACACAACGACGTAATAGAATTATTCGGGGAAACGACCTTTCCCGTTAATACCCAACCAAAGGTTGTTTTAATAGCAACTGGCTCGTTAGCAACACCCCAACGAGATTCGTTCAACAAAACGTGAGCAAAGATTTCAGCTCCGAGTAGCATGTCGATCTTACCAGGAATCTTAAAATTAGGATCAGCTAAGGCCAAACTTCGAGTATGCGACCATTCCTTGACCCTATAAACGACAAAGGTAATTGATTACAAATGTTAGGTTAAATATAACAATCAATTTCATATACTGGAGACCTTGCTTCCGAGGGGCTAACTACACACGATAGTGTACCAGACACCAACGACGAATTCAAGCTAAGTCCTTGAACAGTGACATTGACTCTCCGTTTCTTCAAATAATTTCTGACGGCACCTTTCAGTCATAAAACTTTCCAGGGATCCGTTATCTAAAATTATCCGAACTGTTGCAAGTTTCCTGTATAATCGAGCATCGACACCATTGCCGTATCTAACAGCGTGTTCTAATGACGTCGAAATTAAGGAGCTAGTGGCAGATTGTTCATGCACAACCACCAACGACAAATTGTCTTTACTAGGTCTACTAGTAGAAGTAAGTGTCTGCGTGGAGACACCGATTTTTCTCGTTTATCGAAGTGAAGTAACGAATTGTGTGACTGATGACATTTTCTACACGACCAATCTAACTTATAATTTTTCACTGAATATGAAGTATTTAAACATTTAATGCAAAGGTTTTTAACCTTTACCACCTCAAATCTTTCTTGAGGGGTTTTGTGGAGACACTGTTTACATCTATAAATAGGATGCAAAACTTGACACAGACTACAATTTTTACCATCATTGGTGGTACCAACTCAAGAAGTTTTAGCCGAAGTGTTAACGAACTTTTCTTTTTCCCTTTGTTTCACGGAATCTCGAGATTTTAAGTATGTTCCTGAAGTAATGTCATTTATTTCCAATCCTTCACCTTGTTTTTCAATGTACGACCTTAAATCTTTTAACGAGGGAATCTCGTCATTATTTTCTAATTCTAAACGCTGTAAAACGTTTGTATCTAATTTTTTCGATAACAGATTAAACAACATGAAATCTAATAGATCTATTTCCATTTGCTTTAACGCGAATATATTTTCATCAAAACAACTAATTAATTGCCGGAGTTCCGTGTGCGAGTCTGAGGAACTTAGCTTAGGGCATTTTTTGAGAGCATTAAAATATGTCGAAAGTAATAAGCTTTTGGACTGAAAACGATTAGTAATGATTTTATAGACTTCATCGTATGCACAATCATTTAATGGCAAATGTTTTATTAACGCACGCGACGAATTATCTAGTGTATCTACGAGATAGCAAAATATTTCGACAGGGGATAAACTGACATTATCATGAATCAATCGCTTATAAATTGCATGATAACTTTCAAAGTCCGAAATACGACCTGAGAACGCGGGACTGATAGGTGTTTCAAGCGAATACCACTATTAATCGACAGGATTATTCATATTTTCCACCTGCAGCACCTATTTGGCATTGCGTGTGATCCAAGAATTGGCGCGTGTTGAATCATCAAAAATTCCTTTAGCTGCTAAGGCTTTGGAACTCGACACATATGTTGACGATGTCGTGACCGGGTCACAATCGGTCGAAGAAGCTCAACAATTGATTTTGGAATTAGACAAACTGTGCTTGTTGGGCGGATTTACGTTGCGTAAATGGAACAGTAACGTATATGACGTAATTAAGGTAGTACCTGAATCGGCTAGGTATCAACAGACATTTTCATTCGAAGATTCAACTAATCTCTCGCAAAAAATTTTGGTCCTTCAGTGGCATCCGTCATCGGACGAATTTTTTTATGTAGTAAATCCGGTGGATCGGATTTGTACTAAAAGACACATGGTTTCAGAAATAGCGCGGATCTTTAATCCCTTGGGCTTGTTGACACCGTTGGTGTTTTTTGCAAAACACCTAATTCAATATTTATGGATTCGGGGCATCGATTGGGATGACGACCCTCCTGTTGATGTCACTGTCAAATGGAAAGATTACCTTGATCAATTATCAGAATTGTCTAAGGTGAAAATTCCTCGGTGGATTTTGTCTGATAACTGTCTGGAATTTCAGTTGCATGGCTTTTGCGACGCTTCCGAACAAGGATACGCCGCAGTAGTTTATTTCAGAGTGGTAGACGCAAATGGTAATATCAAAGTTTCTTTGATATGTGCAAAATCAAGGATTGCACCTACTCAACGCATTTCTGTGCCTCGGCTAGAATTATCTGCCACGGTACTTCTATCAGATTTGATCGAGTTTTTGTTCAATATTTACAAGGTTCGACTAAAGTTATCAATTTATGCGTGGTCAGATTCTACAGTGGCATTATCATGAATTCGATCGCCTTCTTACCATTGGAAAACTTTCATTAGTAATAGAATTTCACACATTCAAGATCGAATTCCTCCTGGGTCTTGGAACCACATCAAGTCTCAAGATAATCCAGCGGATTGCGCCTCTCGGGGTTTACTAGCTACGGATTTAGTAGAGCATCGTTTATGGTGGTCCGGTCCTATTTGGTTTTCCTTGCCACAATCAGATTGGCCTGTGAGTAAATTTTCTGAAATACATTCAACATCTATGGATTTGGAAAAGAGAATTATCTCATTGAATATTATCATTTCGGATCATTTTCTTGATCTCTTAATAAACAAATTTTCTGATATAAATAAAGTTTGTCGCATTATATGTTATGTCCTTCATTTCATTCGCATTTTGAGAACCCCCGTGGATATCGTTTCAAACGCATCGCAAATCATTTCAAGTCAGCAACAACAAGTTGCACTTAATTTATTGGTTAAAAAAGTTCAATCAGAATTCTTTTATAAGGACATAGAGAATATTAAAAAAGGGAGAACCATTAGCAAACAGCTTAGACCCCTTAGCCCATTTCTGGACAGACATGGTTTACTCAGGGTGGGCGGTCGCCTTCGAAATTCAAATTTACCTTATGGAGAAAAATTTCCACTCCTATTACCCCGTACTCATCGTTATTTTGGACTGTCATCAAAAATATTTTCATCCTGGTCTTAGAACAACCCAATTTCTTTTAACGCAAAATTTTTGGATTTTGGCCGCAAAAAAGGCTGTTCGAAAATGTCTAAAGGCATGTATCATTTGTTTTCGCATAAAACCAATTCCTTATTTCCCCCCTATGGGTGACCTACCAGCAACCCGCACCATTTCGGGTAAAGCTTTTCTCCACACTGGGGTTGATTTTGGTGGACCGTTCGCAATTACCATGAGCCGCACTCGTGGTTCAAAGTCATTAAAGGCTTATGTTTGTTTGTTCGTTTGTTTTGGAACTAAGGCTCTGCACTTAGAGCTAGTTTGGAATTTGTCCTCATCTGCCTTTATAGCGGCATTGAGGCGTTTCATTGCTCGTCGTGGTAAATGTGCCAAAATTTACTGTGATTGCGGCACAAATTTCACTGGTGCTGCCTGTGAACTGGCAGAACTTATGCAACATGTTGCAACCGCAGAGGGTATTGAATTTATTTTCAATCCCCCGTCGTCCCCTCACTTCGGAGGGTTTTGGGAGGCTGGCATCAAGTCAGTTAAGAGTCATCTTAACAAGGTTATCGGCGCTCAAATTCTCTCGTATGCGGAATTCAATACCGTATTAACTCAGATTGAGGCCATACTCAATTCTCGTTCTTTGCGTTCATTGAGTACAAATCCTCAAGATTTTTCTTATTTGGCACCGTGTCATTTCTTAGAAGTCGAACCAGTTTCAGTGCTTCCTGACCCAAATGTCTTGGACCTGAAACTATCATTTTTAGATCGTTGGCAACTTATTCAGAGAATCCAACAATCTTTTTGGCGCCGTTGGCATAGCGAGTACTTACATACTCTCCAGCAGAAAACTAAATGGTTTTCATCTCTTCCCGCTGTTAAGATTGGGACATTGGTCCTAATTAAGGAGGACAATACCCCTCCATTACATTGGCGACTGGGACGCATTACCCACTTGTATCCTGGTACAGATAATGTCGTCAGGGTGGCACAGGTTCAAACTGCAAACGGCATTATTAAACGGCCTTTGGTCAAATTGTGTGCTCTCCCATTAGAGGACACAACAAAGGAAAAAACTATTTTTTTTCTTTTCTCAATAATTTTTTTTTTGGTGGAATTACGCATTCATTATTATTTAATTTTTTGTGGTATTACGCATTTGTATATATTTAATTACATTGGTTAAAATAAGTTTTCAATCTTATTTTGGTGGGCGGTATGTTATGCATTTTATAGCATTTTTGATGACATACGATCACTTTATATTATTTTGGTTTGATATTTACATTATCAAAGTTCCTTTCCTTGTATCGCCTATCCTGTAACAAATATATACAATTTTGGATATTGGAAAGTGTGCGCGCAAGTGCCTCTTTGTGTTCGTACACAGTCGAAGCCGAGCATCGGACAGAGCAGTATTAACTTGACAACGGGAGTGACCGTAACAATCAGTTCGGTGTGCTTGACCATGGCACTTTCAATGGTGAAAATGCTTCAAGAATAGTGAACTTTTCGTTTATGCAGTTTACGGCGGCCGTGCAAGACGCAGATTACAGTCCACTAAATTTGTTCATACCTGCGCAACTGGCGACCATTACAGGTTAGTGTATTTTTAATTGATTAACTGTTTTAAAATGCCGTTGGTCGATAAAAATACATACACCGAGCTCGTGCAGAATAGAAGCGACTGAAATTTAAAAGCACACAAAAATACATACTTATAATTTTAAAAATATTTAAACAGTTTAATTTTCACAAAAAAAGTTTGTGTTCAGATGTGTTTCACTTTCATAAATGCGCGAGCGGTTTTTCGTTATATTATCTCGCAAGAACCCTGTACTTTAGAAAAACAAAACGTAATTTTTGCACATAATTTCTTATTCAGTCTTGATTTTTTTCTCCTTATCACTTTTGAATAGCATTGCTATCTAGGTAAATTAAGAAAAATCGTTTAAAACTACAAACCTTTACTTGGGAAAAATGCAATTGTCAAACATGTTTATCTTAAGAAATTACGAATATTAGATATTGCTTAAAGTCAGATGCTTGCTCATCATATCATTTTCAAAGATTGGTGTGATTATTTTCGTTTACTTAAACCCAGGAGCGACAATAATTTTTCAATAAATTGTGAAATGGTTGTAGATTCTGCAAAAATTAAGTTACTTCTTATTTATAGACCACTTTGACACAATTTATCTTCTTCGATGTATTAAATAATATTTAGTGCGCTTGAACTGATAAATGATGTCAAAAGATTAACCTAATTTCTACAACATATACAATTATTTTACAATTTATGGATATTTTACCTGCACGTTGCGATCAATCACAGAAATTGTTATTCACATCAAGGCCGTACACAGAAATGTTTTTGGGAGGGGTCTATGCAAAGTAAAATAAATTAATTTATGTCAGAGGGACGTATGCATTGCGGAACAAAGTATGGGTAAATACGATATTATTGGACCTCGAAATTTCAACCATAAATAAATATCTTTACTAGAGGCGGTGTAGTTTTTACAAAAGTATCGAAGGTGTATAAATTGGGACAATATCAAGAACTATAGAATACAAAAATAATATAGACATTATAAAATAATATTTAGCCTTCTTGAGGAAAGCGCAAATCTATTGAATACTTTTTCAGTTGGTACTTCAATTTCCTTATGAATACATACTCATTAAAGCAAGTCCAGTTAATCTCTCACTTTCCATGAGATTTCTAAGATAGCTTTTAATCCGTTTCGTTGTCAAGAATGTCCTTCCTGGAGTTGCAATGGATACACGCCAGACATAAAAAGCTTTTAGCAAATGGTAAATATTTGGAAATTATGTTTGGTTGCACAATTTTATTGCCTATAAAAGATTTTCTGGAAATCTTCATTTTTCAACACATTGCACCACTTTCTCTCCAGATATATAGTTCATTAGTAAAGTATTTTCACAAAAAGATTGATTATATTTTTTCTAATTATTCTATACTATCATCATTAAAATCTAAGTTTACACATTGTTTAGACAAAATGCAATTTAAAGCTTTAATAACCGCCGATTTAACTGAACTTGATAAAACTACATTTACACGTTTTTTTTTGTTTGATGTTATTTATCTAGAGATTGTTGTTTCACAGTCAATATTTTCTAGTAGTAGAAACCTTCACTCCGAGAAAATTTTTGAAAATGTTAATATAGTTTTTTATGTTCGCAATATAGCCGAGTGCGGCAGACAAATCACATTCCATTGTTTGCAAAATGTTGCAAACGGTTATTGTGTTTGAAAATGTAAGTCCGAAACACAAACGGACGACTAATTCTCCCGTGATTATGCACTTTAAATATTGCATAGTCCTTGAAGACGTTTCAAGATCTCTGCCACTTTGGTAATTTCTTCAAGCGAGTACACGATCGGTCGATATATTTGTTTAAAATGTAAACGACCCGTATGATTTTCAACCCACCTGATTGCATACATATCGGCAAGTTTTGCCATTCGAATTTGGTAAATATTTTCTTAACTTTAATTCTTTTCGGAGAATCTCAAAAAAGTTTCCGGCGGACTTAACTGTTCCTATATAATTTCTAATATATTGGATTTTATAAGAATGAGCTATTGCTAAATTTAACGAGTGAACACTACAATGCACATATAGACCTTGTTTTGCAAGATAATTGATGTTAATTCTTAAAGTTTGTAACGAATCAATTATAACCGCAACCAAATGTTCGACCTATATGTGTTTTATTGAAACAAATCTCAAAAAATCTTCTGGTCTTGATAGTATTACGTTTTGTCCGCAACGTCAATCACTGAATAATCCCGGGCGTAATTTGTTACGCCCCAAATTTGGTTGCAAATGTCGCCGTCACGGGTAAAGCTAACGATGTAAAAATAAGCCAGAGACTTTGCTTATTCGCTGAAGCTAAAGGCAGCACCCGCTCGTCTTCAGGTAATCAGGGTCGTGTGTGGTTAGTTCTCTATGTTTGGTGAAATTCTGGCGAAGTGCGTGACCTACGTCTTTACGGAATAGATAGTTTTTAGGTAATTAAGAAGAGATACAACGACACGAAAGGAACACTTCGCTCGGAATTAGCGAGCACACGCGTTTGATACTGTTCGATAGACCGTTGTCAAGTTGCTTCCCGCGAGTTAGTTAGTATCCCCTCCATATAACGCTTCTCATGGCTAACCGCGCTAACCACATCACATTCCTTTAACGTGGGAAATGCGTGCTTAACAGGAATAAATGCAGTAATTATGGGATTATTGTTCTCTGACTCGTGAGAAGTTTTAATTATAAAACTTTACATGTAAGAACTTAATTAAATTTAGAATGGGAAAAACGTTTTCTCTTGTAGGATTCAAAAATTCTCCAATACTAATATTAAAGTGAAAGGATGCAGCCAAAAGGCGTAGCAAGGAAAACTTAAATTAAATAATGTCTGTAGGCGCCACCTGGTTTTTGAACCGTAGCAATACTTGCGATACCAGGAAATGAGTAGTCACCCGATATTCAGGCTACTTCATCTAAGCGCGCAAAGGTCTTATTGTCATATTGACTTTTAACAAGATAAGGACATAATATCTGCAGTTGCAGAAACGATAAGTTAAACAAATTAGCCCGTACTACTACATTAACGATACATAATTTCTTAAGCTTATCCTACCAAATACAAAATTAAAATACAAGCTAGCTCCTTTCTTATTTTATAATAATAAATCCGACCTTTGGTCATCAATACTTAAGGTTCGGAGCATCAAATAATAGATAAGGTAATTTAATATTTCAAAGATATTCTCCAAAGAGAAAGATATAGATGATTTACTTGGTTTAAAGTATCAATAAGATAAAGTAACATAGAGATAATTGCTGAGAGAAAGAGAGATGAATACCTAACCATTTATGATTTAGAGTATTGTCTTGCTAAGATAAATCTCGAAGACAGTTTCGACGAGAAAGATAAGTAACAAACCATTTGTGGTCCGAAACGTTAATCAAGTAAGGTAAAATACCTGGGATATTTTTAGGAAAAGAATTCTAATCATTTATGGCCCCATATTAATTAGATAAAATCAGATCTCCAAGATAACCTCGAAGAGAAAGATAACACTTTGTGGTACGAAATATTAATTAGTTAAGATAAAATCTTCAATTATCAAAGAGAAAGATAAACACTAAACATTTATGGTTTACCCTAATAATTAAGATAAGATAATGTCGCAGGAAAAAATTTAAAGAAAAGAGAACGTAAAAATTAATTTTTGGTTCGGATGTTTTGTATTTGTCAATACACACCCACTTCCTACAAATATAAACAGAAAAGGGGGCTCCTGAGGAAGTAGAGTGATCCCGTAGGAAACTGAAAAGGAGTTTTTACTCATGCCCTTCAAAAGAAGAAAATCCGTTAAGCGGTCCTCGTTCATATGAACCCAGATTGACCAAATGAAAAGAGAATGCAGTCTCTTCATCCCAGCATCGACTAAGAGAGAATCGACTCGCAGGCCAAATCAGATAACAAATTCACTGTCCACGGCCTTACGTAGGTCAGCGTAAGACAGTGGCCATACACAGCTAGGCGGGGGTTCCCCACACCCTCGGTCCAATTTTGTAAGGCAACAACCCTCTAGCTATGCAACGACTTCGAAAGTAAAAGAAAAAATAGAACATAAAGACAAATAAAAAGAGAGATCCGATATTTTGAACTTTATAGCAACCAGGTAGAAAAGAGACGAAGAAGTCAAGTCCTTTGTTTTAAAATGCGTTCTTCCTACGAGCTTATTGATATCACCTCCATTAACGCTCATCATGGTTAACCGCGCTAACCACGTCAAATTTCTTTAACCTGAGAAATTCGTGCTTAGCGGGAATACATGCAATAAATTAGGAGATTATTGTCCTCTGGTTCGTGGGAAGTTATTATCATAAAACTTTACATGTAAGAACTTAATTAAATTTAGGACGGGAAAACAGTTTTCCTTTACTGAATTCAAAAATGCCGTAATCTTAATATTAAAATGAAACTTGATGTGGCCAAAAAGCGCAACAGTAGTTGTTCATCCAAATACCACAGGCAAAGTATGTTATACTTTCGTCTATTCTAGTCTAAGGTATACTGTTAAAGTCCCGCGCGTAATTGATGAGTCACTACGACAGTTGGCAACATATAAACACGTGCAAAATGTTGCGCAACAAGGTATTACGTCATTATTGCGTCTCAAATTTGTATCACATACAAAGGAAAAAGATAAAATGTACTCACGTAAAATGTGTAGCTCTTCACAACATTGCAGCTATTATGGCGGCAGGATCTCGGCGTTGATTGGGCGTGGGTCGGTCTTCGCCCTCGTCGAAACCAAATTGATTTGTCTTTCCTCTTGCTTTGTTGTAGCGATGCGATAGGAATAAGGTAGAGAGCGATATAAGGTGCGATACAGGAAGCCTACATATCTGAAAGAGAAGACAAGATAAAAAGACGACACATTAACCTCACTGTTCGACGTTTCGTTTACTAGTCCCGTCGTGTCGGAAAAACACGCACCTCCTTCCACACTCCGCGCCTGCGCATTCTCTGGCGCCGACGCAACTGTCTAAAGTGACGGAAATGCACGCACAAGTCTATTTTTTAAAATATTGGTGCGATTTCAGTCACATATTTAAAACTAAAATCTAAAATGTTTACATAGCCGATTTTCGGCATGTAACAAGTAATAATTGTTCTGTTCGTGAAACATCAAAAATTTTATTGACTAAGAGAAAATCCTTTAGAGTTATTGATTTGTTTTATGAGTTAGTTCTGAATTATGTAATTTTGTATTTGGGAGCTAAGATAGATTGCATTACCAGCACTAAGACGAAAACGCAGAAGAGCCCGAAACACGCCTTTATTATGCAACGCTGAAGACGTATGGATTCACCGTCTGAAGTCCCACGCAAGGGACACTCTTGTCGCCCATAAAAAGTATAGTGCAGCGCCGATTGGTCTACCTCAGACCAGAATAATTAATTGGAATGTAAGTGAGACGTTTATACACAAAAGATGATTGATAGTTCTCGGTGACATCTCATCTTTCAGACGATTTTGAATGACAGGTACAAGAATATGCATCTAATAGTTACTTAGATTACAATAGGCGTATTCGAGACGATATTTGTATAATTTCTGGTATGTTCTCCAAATAACTAGTGCATTGCTGTGACAACGCCGCTGAAGAAGTGATATGATAATGGCCCGCGTTGGAGCGTCACTAAAAGAGTGCTGTGATACAGATACGGCAAATTCTAAAATTTGAAATTATTCACTTACCTTCCTTTCTAACTTTGCCTGGCTAGCTCAACGGAATTGACGGAGTTTTCAAAATGAAATCAAACACAGTAATATCACAAAGCATTTATACAGTATGAAATATTTGCTCTCGTACAAAAGTATATAGAACATTTACAATATCGTTTCTTTCAAACATAAAATAATTTCTAAGAAGTATTTATTATAAACAAACGTTACTTACCTTATTTTAAATTTACAGAACTAAAGTTCTTCTTTTATGGATATTTTACCTGACTTTGTTTATTCCCACGATTGTAAGGTTCGTTTGGCCAAAAATTCTTGACGGATAATCTATTAAAAGGTCAGAGTATTTCGAACTCTGAACACAAACTTTCTGGTAAAGATCGTTTACAAAAAATTATTAGGACTATCTTAAACTATCTTAAACTAAATGATAAAATTCAAAATATCAGTTATTAGATATCTTCTTATTTTAAATTGATGTCAAATTAGCTTACAATATTTTCCATATTTAAAATGCTCGTTTCAAACAGCAGTTACAAAAGAATATTTTGGTTAAATCTTCTTTTGGATTATTTAATAAAATTTTTAAAATAGCGTTATTTTGAAGAATTCTCCCTCTTCATTGTATTTAATAATTTCCAAGTTACGTTTAAAACATCACTTCCATATTCATTGTAACATTGTAATTATTAAATTACAGTATCCTTACCTATTTCCCGAAAGTGTGCGTTACTTAGAAACTAAGAACCAGCCTAATATGTATTTTTTACCATGTTTAACTACAGGAAATGAATAAGTTATTCTCTGTGGTCCAGGAACATTCAGGATGTGTATGTTTTAATAAATTTCAATTTTGCTGTCATTTGCATAATACCCTACATCCAATTGTTATTTGTCTGGCAAAAAGGAATACTAACAACAGCAATTCCTTTTGCACTAGACGCCACATTTTCTAACTGTGCATTATCTGAGCCCTATATCGGCCTTGATCGGTTGATCGTTTTCATTTTTTAAAATCAAAATCAAAAGTATGTCGTTTATTCATATTTTATGGGCTGAATAATATTAAAAGTCCCTATTTTCTTGACGCTCTCTATGAAAGTGAACTGAATCTAAAATTGCCATTGCCATTGAGTTTTGAGATCAAAGACCTAACTATTCGATTATGCACTTAATCACAATAATTAAACTAATAAATAACCTACGATCCTCTAGCGTTGCGCTTTTATAAAGTGTGAGAAGCATTTTGCTCTTTGGGATATCGAGATTAACAAATAGTTTCTTAATAATTTAGTAATAATAGTTGCAGCAGAATATTTTTCCTAAATACCCTAAACTTGAAATGTTTGCAGCACTTCAACAACACACATAAATCATAAATGACACAATAGATTGCGAAAAGGAAACTACCACTAAACTAAAACTAATCCTATTATACCGGTTTCTTTGTTGAATCGAATAATAGGTTTTGAATGTAGTGAGCAAATCTATTCAGGAAATATGTTGTTTTAAAAAGCCTTTGAAGATTTAAGTTAAAGCGTTGAATAAACTACGCTATTACAAAATGTTTGTTAAGAAGGAAATATTTTACATATGGATTTCTATCATTCATTAACCTACCAGTTTACACGCTTTTCATAACTCATTGATGGTGATATTTTAATATTTATAACATGTTTGACTGACACACGTTTGCCTCTTCTAGAATATTAGTTATCCCGGGTTTTGCATTTTCTCTGAAAGGCCGTGCAAACAAATAATACTTTATTATTACCGCGTATTTACGTGTGCTTTATTAACTTTAAAAATTTAATAATACTGAAATGAGAACCTGTACTTATTGGAAAATTTACTTGCAAGTTATAATTTAATTTCAAAATATGGCGTCATTAATTTGTGGACTTTTTCACTTGTACTGTTTCAGAAACAAGGAAAATACTTTTATGGAGTCGGGTGGGGTCTGGACCTCCCATCACCCCCTTTGAATACGATCATAATTCAAATTATGCTGTTTCTAGAGGACAAAATCTCGACAGTTCACTTTTGTGGTGAATGATAAAATGCTAACGAATCTATTTTTCGGGGAAACCACGTTGATGAGGTGGAAACCAAATTTAGCGGCTACTAAATATGGATATGAAGGTTCTTTCATCCACCTTTAGAGAACGTCTATTGAAATGTATTCGCATTCTTATTTAACATTTACGGTTTTCATCTCCTCTATTATGTTTTTGCATTAATTCTATAAGCCGCTGAAGCTAAATAATAAAGATTTATTAAATTTATTTAAAGAGGGTTAATATAAGTAATAGTATCATTAACTTCTGATTACGACTTAAATATTGACACACAATAAAGATACCTTCTTCTACCTCGTGGAGAACTCTCTAGGTAAAATTAAGATTATAAACTCTCCAAGCTGTAACAACTTAATAGTTTTCAAAGTTAAGTATTAAGGAAATGCTCATTCAAAAGTATAGAAGCTATTTATTTATTACATCATTTCCTTTTATTTACATTATGAAATCACTTATAATGCATAAGTTTTTTAGTTTCTATAACATATTGCACAGTTCAATTTATGTTTAAACTTGTATACTATCTAAGCTTACAGGACTTGATGACAAAAATAGAATTTAAAACAATCAAATTATTTACAAAATTGAAATGATTAAACGTAGTCAGAACAGATAAATATTTTGGTTAAGAGAGGCCATGCTAACATCTTTTTTTTTTTTAGTAGACTGTTTTATTAATTAATAACTTTCTTGATTATATTGCTTTAATGTACGTAACGACAAAAACATTCGCTTTCCCTACGTTGCTGATTACACATTCTGCACTCCTAGAAATGCCATTTTTAATACATTCATCTTCCAAACTTTCTGTGCGATCAGGATCAATTTAATCTCACTATGTATTTATTTGCTGCAGTAAATTTAGTTATTTACCATTTCCTTAAGGAGCTTATTCTAACAAAATCAAACTGATATAACATATTTTTTTTAAAGTTTCTACATGGCTGTGCGATCTATCAATGCCGGCGCTCCGTGGCGTAGTTGGTATGTGTGACTACTACGCCCAAAGTCCTATCCCGACACGGTCCGCTTGAAAAATGTTAGGCGAGCATTTTTCACAAAAATACACCCTCGTTCGGTGAGAGGTAAAATGGAGGTCCCGTGTGTGAGTGTTGTCACGCACTTTAAAGATCCCCACCTTGCTTGGAACAACAAGAGTTCGGCTAAATTCCAAACTTTCCAGGTAAAAAAAACTCGCTACCTGGCCAATGTAGTACCTTCGGGTAGACCATTGAAAAATCACATGTAAAATCTATGAATGCCACTAGGTTATGCGTGTTAAGGTGACAATTTTAATTTATCGAGTGTTGTTTAAAGACCTCTGCAAAAGTAGATTTAACACATGCGTATAGTATTGTTTAAAAAGAAAATTTGTATGCATTCTAGCTAATTGTCTTTATTTAATGAGTTTTTGAGATTCATGGTGTCCCTGAAATGCTAACTTTTGTTTCCCCACAAGCATGTTGTTTGAATGACACGACTTAATATTTTGTGGTTTTGTATCATTTTTGTGTGATTTTGTTTTTTGCTATCCAAACTAAGTGCAAGAAACATTTGTGAGTGAGTTTGACTTCCTTTGTGTTTTTGTTGCACCGCTGATGCATTGATTCAAACACGAGAAACAATTACTGTTCCAAATGTTTTTTTAAAATTTGGTCTTAATAGTAAACATGGCCAACAAAGCAAATTATTTTTAGTTAAACACGTTTCCATCACTTTGTTTTTGTATATAATGTGGGACAAAGTGTTTAGGGTAGTTTTATTTCACGGTATGCGTCATGAAATAAGATTGTCAATTCATATTTTTAAATTATTTACTATACCCTTAATCGTATAATTTTTAATACGATACTATGTACCGACTTATTATTTATATTTTTCTATTAGCATAATAATACAAATTATCTGTAGTAGTATTAACCAAAGTTGTGAAGGCGAACGTTGTAGTCTAGTCCGCACGTCATATAGCCCGAGGCAGGTACGTTAGCGTCAAGGGTTATAAGCTTTGATAGCTATAATAGTCTTCACAACTGCGGTGTATATAGTATATTATGATTTTTTTATTACTAGTACTCTAAGAGTGCGTCGCTTCTGGGAACAATGTAACTATAATTTTTTTATTTATAGATAAAAATAAATTGATTGCTGAAGTATATTTTTTTCATAAATAAATTTTTAAAATCAATATATAAAAACCTTTGAATCTCACTGTTTTAAATAGTAATTGTTCGATCTCTTTGTCGCACGTTTGCGTGGTTAATGTTAAGTTATTTTTAAATTTGTAGTTGTAAATCAAATAGTAAAACTGTCATCCCTTGTTCCCTTATATCCTGTCGTAAAAATTCCTTGTGCATGTGTAAATAAGTTGAAAAAGGGGTAGTGAAAAAACACTCTCTCATCGATATCGAAGCAGAACAGTCGGTTCTTCGTTCGGTAACGTTAGTTTGTCAATAGTGCCGCCGACTTTATCGATAAACCCCTAAAAAACACAGTGCAAGTGCAGAGTAACACGTACTACTATAATCTCGAATACATCTTAGAACAACAAAAACCGCGGAGGTAAGTAGATATACAGATTTATAAGACCCCCGCGCTGAACAGTAATAATCCAGCAATACTATTCTAATTAAAGATAAAAATAAATCATGCGTTTTTAAATCCTGGCATTTATATAAATTTCTGTTTGTGCTATCGAGATATTTGTGTTTGGCGTAATAATTTGCAATAATGGAAGTGCTTGCAGCATTCTACAGATTTTGTAGAAGACGACGAAGCAAGCGGATAGCATATGTTTAATGCGCGGTGCGTCTTATCCATTTTTATATCGACTTACCTCCGCGTTGTTCTATTGTTCTAAGGTGTAGTTACTATTCTTCAACTAAGTGGACTGTATGGCGAATTATTGTACGTGTTACATTTGCACTTTCACTGTGTTTTTTAGGGGTTTATCGATAAAATCACATTTGGCCACACTAATGACTATGTCACTTTATCGAACGAACAACCGTTTCGTTCCGATATCGATGAGCGAGTGTCTGTCACTACTTCTTTTTCAACTTAATTTCCACATGCACAAAGGAGGTTTTATGGCAGCTTTACTATTTGATTTACAACTACGAATTTAAAATAACTTAAAATTAACCACGAAAACGTGCGGCAAAGAGACCAAACAGCATATTTCTAGTCTAAAAATTCAGAGCTCTGTGCACGAACGTATTTTTTACCTTTAAAAATGATACGGTAGTAAAGATATAGCGCGAGAGACATAGAATGGAAACGTACTCCGAGAGAATACTACGTAGATGTGGTATTACATCCGCGAAGGCGCGAACAGACGTGGTTCGAAAAATAGAAATAAACAAGAAAGAGGTTGGGCGGGCGCCACATCACCTTAGTGTGTAATAGGCTAAAATCTGGAGGGTGAAGGTTCCAGATGGAAAAGGCAGGGAAAACGATAAGGAAACATTACAGCTTAAAGGCACGGGTTCCTGCAAATTAAATATGAAAAAAAAAACAATAGTAAAAACAAAGATTCAAAAGAGATTAAAACGATGATTTCCTAAGTTCCTAGGTCATCGTGGGTTGTCGACACTAGAAGTAAAATTTTGTAGAAATATTTTTCATTTAACGGTTAAACCACACGAACCCATTTGAGTGAATAGATTTTTAAGGTATCGTTTAATAACTCCACTAATAGCCACCCTAAGATAGATGACCACGTAAGATTTTTCGAAACGCCAATTTTAGGTCCACAATTAAAGCAACAAAAGTTTAAGGAATAAAATTCAAAAACAAAATTTCTCTATTAAATCATTAAACAGTAACATTTGGGAACAATGAAAACAAAATTAAAAAAATCTGAAATTAACCAAAAAAAATAGTGCACATAAGTTTAGGTAGGGTATCACATAAAAAAATTCAAATTACTTTTGAGTTTAATTTCATACTGGTAGTAGGTACTGTGAATACTTTTACTAAATAAATGAGAAAAATAAGTTTAGCTGGACATGCAGTTTTTATGTATGTAGGTAACAAGATGACGTATAGTGGATTTAAAATTCTGCATAGAAAATTAAGGTAATTCGTCTTACACGTGATCACATTTTAGGCTCACAGAAAAAAATTAGTCTGCTTTATTGTAGTAAACTATTTAAATGATCAATTTAAAAACTAGACTTTGTACAGGTGAAATACCAGACAGGCTTACATACAAAAGAAAAATAGTGCTCCCATAAGGTCGTGTAAGAAACCAAGCTTCAGGTAAGATAGAGTGTGCTTGAAATTCTAATCTATTTGTTTCGAGGCAAAGAAATAAAAGGAATTATTTTTTTAAAAAAGGATTAGAGTTTCACTTTCACTTATTACACATCAGTTAATATTATCATAATATCTTCCTTGTGGTTAACAGAAAAACTTAAAAAAAATAGGAAAGTTAAATCTTTTAGCATATTAAAAGGAAAATCTAAAGAGATGGCGCTCATGGCTAAACAAATATTCTCGAAAAGAATAAAATAACTATTTTTTATCAAGGTAATGCGATACAGAATCGCTCTCGCGGAACACCTGTTGATCTAAATTAAATTCTAAGTCAACAAAATGTGAACAAGTGCAAAATGTCCGCTGTTATAGTAGAGAGCTCGGTAAAAGGGCCTCTTGGGGATGTACTAACTCGTTTAAAAGCTATCTTCTGTTTTCGTGCAACGAATTAAATTTATGTTGAAATCGAAGTTTTGAAGTATCGAAAAAATAGGGATCATTGATATTAAAGCATCTTTAGTTAGTGCAAAGTTTACGTACCAGCAAATGCTGTACGAAATATATGCGTCAATACAAATTACTTTAAACAACCTTACCAACTCTTTTACTGCACTTAACGTGAAATATTAAAATTTACTTGGTTAAAACACAAATCTTCATACCTAAGATCATATGTCTTAATAAACCGCTCGAGAAATGAATATCACTCTTAAGGGGCAATAGACATCGAAGAAAAGTCAAAAAAACGAAACAGTAGTAGGGACACAGCAGGACGCCCACTTAAGATATGAGGAGCGAATTAAAAGACGATTTATAGCACAGAATTGAATAACTTAGAGCACATGTAACTATGAAACATAGGTAGAACGAAAATTCTCAAAAGATTTAATAAAATAGCGACGGAAAATAACTGCCCTAGAGAAGCCACTAAAGCATCTTGCCTTTCTAGAGCAAGCCGAAAAACGTTACAAGTCTTATTTTCGTTGTTGAAGATAGTCCTTGCCCCCAACGAAAACTTATACACGTTAAAATATCTACTTCGAGATTTTGCAAAAATATACCTAACAAATTGGCATTAAAATTTATTAATTAAAAAATTTTAAAATCTATCGGGATTCATTATTGGCCTTTGTGATTAATAAGAAATTATTAACCTCGAGTAATGAAATTGAATTCACAACCACAAACAAGGTTGACAAATATAGAGTTATTGAGTGAAATTAGTATATTTGTACACCCAGTAGGAAAAGCTCGACATTCCCGGACCACGTTAAGATTGCTTGTCTCGGCTTGCGCCTCGACAAGCAACACCGAGTCCGGAATGTTGCTTTTCCTACGTAGTATACATACTATATTTTCGCAAAAAACGACAGAAATTAAGATACTAATTTTTAAAAACCTGATTAATTTTATTTATAAATAAATGGTACTGTCAAATTTTTAGTAAAAATTTTTGCATAACCATGGAAACGTTCCTATCAAGAAATCGAATTGTCAAACTTGACACATTGAAATATGATTGCCGGTATTTTTGAAAGTAACAATACAAATTCTATAATTGTACTAATTGTAAAATACCTCAAAATAATATCACACACAACTTACTTCAGAATCAAATACATTCTGAAGTTAGTTGTTTGTTATATTTACATAATGTGTTAAGATTGTTTAAATAGAACTTAACATGAAAGCATGTTTTTTTCAGTCATTTTTGTAGTCCATATGTATGTGTTATTTCTGTACAGTACAGTAATGAATATTTCCTTATAGTGATTTGTCGTTGTTAGCAACGTCTAAACACTTGGAAATATTCAACTTTTCTTTAAGAAATTTCATCAGAAATGTCAACATTTCTGAACGATTTGCGGAAAAATTTATTATTGCATTCAAACAATAATGTACTTAATTTATCCCATAAAATCAAATCAAACTAAGCGGTTATATAGAATGCTTAAAATAATATTAACCCATGTTAACATTTTACCTAGCACAACGGTATATGAACCGTTTCAGATCAGATCACCCTTATCTTTAAAGACTGCGGTTATTTACATTAGTAGAATGTGTTGGGATGTAACGTTATATCCGTTGACCACTTTACTTATACATCAGCAAGGTGTTCAACGATATCACAACACGTCCCATACTTTCTACCCAATACATTGCTGACCTTAAAGTCGGCCGACTCCATCTTATTCAAGATCATTCAATGTTTATTCAAAGTTGTATCATAATGGTCCAGGATTCGTAAAATTTTAGTTATATTATTAATTTCGTACCTTTGGCAGTGACATACACGACAGCTTTTACCTTACAAATCTCGCAATTTTTCATAAACATTTATAAAATTTTACTGTGCCAACCTTGCTGTCAGGAATCATCACTAGTAAATACATTTCAGTTTGTGTGATTTTTTAATTCCTCCCTTGGCTACTAAGAAATTTTCAGAAACTCAGTTTTAGTAAGAACTATAAAAAAATTTATATAATTTTTTAAAGCTTAAATTCATAAAAAAATCTGTACTTGTCTAAATACGTTTTTGCAAGAAACAACCAATCTGATTAAAAAAGCTTCAAGTGTGCACTTTGAATAGGAGACGTTGGAATGAACGTATTTAATAACATTGCTGTTTTTAAAGTAAATTCAACAATGTAGAAAAGTCATAATTACTTAGTTTCGGTAGGCCGATGGAAAATGTGGCAAACATATTACTAGAGATTTGGTCAAATAGAAACGCGTGTACGTTTCCGTAGGCGTAGTCTGACGGTGATGGGTAGAGGTAGGAGTGCCCATATTTTGTGTCCACTAGAATTTGGCCGCTACTTTTAGGTCATGTCGCAAAGAATTGATACTGCCATTGTAAAAATAGTGTCTGGTATGATGCTTTATTGTAAGATGATTTTGTGAAATACGTTGATTACTATGACGTGATTCCAGCATTTTAATCACAAATATACTCTTTTAACACAGCCTCATTACTTCACGTAAAAATAAAAATTAAAATAGCAGCTCTGAAAATCTATCTTTACAGTTTTCTACTACATTATAAAAACTTCTTACGAGCTAATAAAAAGCTTTTTACTGCAAAATAGATGTCTTTTATCTCCACCTACTTGCTCGTTTCAAAATAGTTATTTACGATCTTGAGATTTCTTTTCAATTTTGTTTTCTATACATGTTAAATTCAGAAGATTGTAAAAGTTTACTGTAGATGTTTTTAATCATCGTAGCGTAGTGTTTGTCGCTAGGGAATAAGATAGGGTATTAATATTTTCTTATAATTTTTTTTAACATGCATTAAACTCAAGTTTATTTATTTATTTCCCTGTTTAGATCTAATAATAGTTTCCTAGTATGCACACCAAATTTCTGTCAGTACTCAATTCACGCTTTAGTATATCGAATAGCATATAATGAAATATTACTGTCAACATTTCACTTGGCCGCCCACCAGATTTTTTATACATTTGCGTAATTGAATTATCGTACATTTAAATATTTATTACCTTGCTATTTTGTTATTCCATTTTACCTCGGATTATCTCTATCGTTACACATACGCACACACCCATTTCATAAGATCGTTAGAATCGGTACGAAATCCTAAATTGAAAGATTCTTTTCAATATTTTTTTCAGACAGAGATTGTTAAAGTTTTTAAAACATACTATTAAAATTTACGTAATTTTGAAAAATCATGCAACATTTATCACCGTTGTATTTGAAAACTTCTTGTAGTTGCATTTAACTTTTTCAAACTGCCTTTTTTTAATCAGAAAAGCAAATAATTCCAGAAATTATAAGAGTTAATCGGTCACTCTACATAATGTTAATTAAGAGGACACTGTATATAAAATATGTGGAATTAAATGCATGAGAACATAAATATGTCTAAGTGTAGTTTACAAGTAAAGATAAGATTTTAAAACGCAATAAATTGCATCAAAATTAAATCACCGGGACGCATAGATAAATTGGCATTGCAAATAATTAACAATTGCGTCGAAAATATCAACGTAAACGCATTCTAAATAATTCATTATTAGAAAATCGTTACGTGACTAGAATAGAACACATTTGTTCAGAAAACCAATATTCTGTAGAAGCAAATTAACACCAGGTGGTTCAATTATACGATAAAATTAACAAACATTCAAATACGTGAGTTAATGAAAGTCAAAAGTTGGAAATTCTCGAATAATATTACAATATGCTGGATGCGGACGTGACGAACACAGCATGCATCGAAGATTTAAACTAAGTAATTTGTAAAAATCCCGAGTTATGCGAGATAAGGCAAAAGTATCAGCCTAGAGTGTAAACAAGCCAATGAAAACAATTGGAGGAAGGGCTTATATATACGATAGTAACGGAACGACATTTTAGACTATATTCAAACTGAGCAACGACTATGTTCAAAGGTGTTATAAACTCACGTAACTAGTGAAGTATAAATCAAAACAAATCAGAGTTAAAAGTGCGAGAATTTGTGCAACGAAAAATAAGCCGATCTATAAATAGACGTAAGTTAAACAACTTAATTAAATTCATTTCTAATATTAATGAAACAGGGCTTTAATTTGGGACATATTTAATTTGGGCTGTAATTGGAGATGGTTTTACTTTGATTGAGATGGCTTTAATTTGGGATATTTAATTGAGACGACTTTAATTTGGAACTTCTAACTTTGAACATACTCTAATTTTGGAGATAATTAAAAATGAACGTATTCTAATTTGGACATATTCCGATTTGGTACGATTTTAATTGGAAGCGATTTATGGGAGGCGATTCTTATATGGGGCCGGCATGTCAATAAGCAAAGCGGACAAAGAAAGGGGATGCAGATCATAAACTAGGAAGGAATTCCAGAACCCATTCCAGGTTAGCAATCTTAATACACTTTATTATTGAAAAACTGTTTTTGATTTAATATTTGCCATACATTGTATATTTGTAAGAGTCATTAAAAAGGTCACTTATACAAATTTATAAAATGGGATAGATATCTTGGAACGTTCGAACGTCCCTGAATAATTAAAAGATATTTTTGCTGGCTTTCAGAAAAGCATAAATCTGGTATATGTAGATATTTTGTACAAAAAGGAAAATTTTGAGTGTTGTAAATATTATTAAGTATTATATTGTGTATTCTAGAATTGCTTTATTTGATTCAATAAGATTTATTCAGTAAGCTAGTCGGGGCAAAAATCCTAATTTGACACTTCATAACATCGGGGTTTAAAATAATAATAGGACAAAACACAGTAATAAATATCGCGCACAATCGTGGGACAATTTCATAGTAAAATTCTGAAGTATAATAACCATCCACCTACATATATATATATATATATATATATATATATATATATATATATATATAGGTGGATGTTATTCAGAAATTCATTGATTTAGACAAATATAAATGATCTCATCATGGTTTCTTTCGTGGTCCCGACTATACGTTATTATTTGTGCTTTATTTTTGTTTCCTTTCAAACACGTTAACAGAGACTATTTATTCGTATGTATATGAATTAAAAAATTCATGAAAGACTGTAATATATATTCATGAATTTTTTAATTCATATACATTTGAATAAATAGTCTCTGTTAACGTGTTTGAAAGGAAACAAAAAAATAAAGCACAAATAATAACGTATAGTCGGGACCACGAAAGAAAACCATAACGAGATCATTTATATTCGTCTAAATCAATATGAATTTCTGAAGTATACTAACCATCCACCTACACTTATTGAAAAGTGTTATAGGAAAAACAACATTGCCAATTCGATTTTATTTCCAAACATTTCAATTATTGTAGAATTTAGTGCTCATAACTATGGCATGCTTTTATTTAATTAGTCGCTCAAAATTATAATAATTGCAATAACATAGCATGCATATAACTCCTAGTTATGTTCTAAAAGAAATGCATACTTATAATAATAAATATTTGGAAAGAAATTGTAAAACCTTATATACCCAAAGATTGTAGTGTTGTTTTAACCCTGTTAAATGTAATACCAGGACGGGTGATGGTGTCTAGCAGGACACACTACTGCAACATATAAGTCAATATACACACAAGTAAAAAACATGTCTACAATACTGGCAATTAGTATATACGACACTATAACTAATTATTTACAATATTAACACATGTGCATGTTAATAAGCACAAATAGGAACAAATACCTCTATTTAAAAACAAAAACATATACGTATAACAAATGCTTAAATTAGTTCATGATTAGTATAGTTGAATATGTACAGAATTAAAAACGAGTGCGTGTTATAATGAGCACAAATAAGAACAAACGTTTATATATTTCTATATATAAGCAAGTACAAGCATACATACATATAACAACTGTCTCAAGGCAGTAAATGAGAATATGAAATTAATTTTTACAGGATTAACACGAGTGCGTGTTTTGAGCACAAACAAGAACAAATATTCAAATATTCCTTATATCTATAAAGCAAATTAATTCAGTTAATAGAATATGAATATTTACATGATTAACACGAGGGCGTGTTAATGAGCACAAACAAGAACAAATGGTTGTCTATCCTTATATATAATAAAAACACACACATACAGTAACAACCGCATTAATTCGGTTGCGAACAAATGCAGTATGAACAGGATTAACACACGGGTGCGTGCTAAAACAAATGCTAAGTTGATTAAGGCAAATACAATATGAACACAGAATTAAAACACAAGTGCATGTTATTAAGTACAAACAAAGGCAAACGTTTAGTTAATTAAAGTAAATACCATATGAATACAGGGTTAACACGAAAGCGTGTTAACGAGCACAACAAGAACAAACAGCAACTAGACGATGAGTCTATTTCGCAATAAATACACAAACTAACTTAAGCAAATATTATTATGGACTAATAAAGTAGTATTATTTGCCAAAAGAAAATACAGACACTTGGGAAGTGACTGCCAGTGACGGTGGTGGAGCTGGTGCTTCCACGGCTCATTGTGGTACGACGTGAATTCGCTGACTAGATCTAACTGACTGACGGCGTCGGCGGAGTGGTGCTCTGCGTTTTCAGATGTAAGCGATTAAGGTGGAGTCAGAATGTAATTACTGACCGTGTAAAAGATAGAATGATTTTGTGCCACCAGGATACCAATCACTGGCTGTATAATGATAGAGTAATAGAGTGATGCCGGGATAAAAATACCTACGGTGTAGTGTTCGAACCGGGATAACAATCACCATGAATGTAACGAGAGAGTAACATTTGTTAACCAGGATACCAATCACTGGTTGTGTGTAGTGTGATTTAATTAGCGTAAGCTTGCACGTAGCGTAATAGTGTGCTTGGATACCAATCACAAGCGTGCTAGTAGATACTGTCCTTTGATAAAAATCGACTAGGGCTGAATTTCTGGTCGATTCGGAGCTCTTTATATTTTCCCTCTTCTGATTGCAGGAGTTGTTATCGTGATGTGGGCAAATTGAATTATGTTCGTCTGGGGTTTTATGTCTGGTGAACAAGTTTTATGTCTGTTATACTAAATAAATTAATTTCTTTAACAGTACGTACTATTAATAAGGAAAAACTCGCTTATCTTAATTGAACCGCGGCACCTGGTAAAATTTAAATTAGGATAATGTATTATAAATCTTCGGGTTTATTTTTGTTTTTTTATAAGTAATTACGAGTACGAAGTTTCCACACAAATATAGGATTGGCTGTAAGTGATACCTGAAGTATAATATGAATTTTAAAACAATTGCCCTAAGAAATAAAATAATAATGTTCCAGGATATATTTCTTATTGAAGAATTTCTTTAGATTACAATACAATAGTTTTGAATATATAGAAGGGTATCAAAAAATGTACAGTGATGTGTTGATATTAAAATAATTACATAGTTTTAAAATTAGTGTTGCTTTCTTCCTGTTGACATTACTGTCGTAATCGCCTTGTATTATTAACCCAATAGTTACGTTTACTATTTTTTCACGTAGGTACCATTCATATATGTGTTTCAGTATGTTGAATACTATTTACAAACAACGTTTTACATGATGTGTCCAAATCATCTCTATTGCATTAAATTGACAATGATATGGTGGTATAGGCGCAGAACTTCATGGTCGTGGCTTCTTAGAAGCTCGTCTACTTTGTAACATTTTTCTCCGAAAATCGTTTTAGTTGTCGAACCTTACGACTTGAACGAGTTGACATTTGACAAGTGAAAAACTGATTTGTTTTTACATTGGTTGTCGTCCTGCTCTACAACAGATTCAGGATCTTCTCTGACATGCCTTACTAGTTAATCGCTAACATCATGTCTACCCATCTCGAAATCTACATTAGTATCCTCGGACGAATCACAACGTACTCTTTCTGATTTGATTTATGTGTACTTTGTATATCAACCCACTCTCATTCAATTTTATTAAATAAACAGTTGGAATAAACCATTCCATAATCGGGACTGGAAACCATTTAAGCAAATGTCTTAAATTCATCAACACTTTT
Source organism: Platerodrilus igneus (assembly GCA_036346225.1). NCBI lineage: Eukaryota > Metazoa > Arthropoda > Insecta > Coleoptera > Lycidae > Platerodrilus > Platerodrilus igneus. Next base: position 10,756,752 of record JARFIW010001171.1, on the reverse strand, counting down.
TGGATTTTGTAAAAACCACGCTTACTTTTACTCTATTTGTTTTCTCAAATATCCTTCCACTTGTAGGAAGTGGCCATGCTTATTATGTTTTTAGTACATTAGTTACCGTTCTCGCAATCGGAGATACCCCCGTGACTGAAAATGGTGTACTCCTATAAACAAATAAGGAATCATCCAAACGTCACTCCAACGAAATTGTATTATTCATTGACGATAAAATTAACTTCACTAAAAGCTTTTTCATGGTTTGCACAGATTTTTCGGCTAGTCCATTCGATTCTGAATTATATGGATGACTAAACAGCAACTTGACTCCTCTTTCGTTATTATAGCTTTTAAATTCAAATGCATTGAAAGGCGGAACATTGTCTGTAACTACTGTTTTGGATAACCTCATTTGGCAAAAGATTCGTTTAGTTTTGATAGCAACGAATAATACATAGTAGATGACAAGAGAAAGCATTCTATTCATTTAGGATACGCATCACAGACAATAAAGAACTTGGACGATTTTAATTTAAATAAATCCAAATGTATTCTTCCCAACAACCTCTCGAAACTCCGGTTTATTGACATTGCAAAATTACCAGATTAATACCATTATCTAAACCAAACCAACATACATAAGACCTAGTTAGAAGCTTTGGATGTAGAATTCCATTATGACCTTAATGTAAAGTTTTTAACGTCTTTCTGAAAAAATTTAGGAATAATTACCTTATTTCCAAAAAGAACACAATTTTCTCGTATAGATAAAAACTACGAATTTTAAAATACTATTTAATATCAGTACCCATATTAACCTCCGACCAACCAGACAAAACACTTTCTTTTATTTTAGAAAGAACTGAATCCTTGCTTGTTTCTATTGCAACTTTTGTATATGGTATGTAAGGAGTTTATAAATAGATGTAATTACAATTCCCGACTTCGACTCCTTGCCTATTTGGCAACCGAGCCATGACATCCGTTTATGGAATTTTGGATCCCTCGCGATAATCCAATTTATACTGATAAGCCGACAACATTATTGCCCATCTGACAATATGTGATGAAGTCACCAGCGGAATCTCCTTTAATTCCGAAAATATGGGTTTTAATGGTTCGTGATCGGTATAAATAGTAAAAGGAGTTCCATACAAATATTTATGAAATTCCTTTAAGCCCATTAATAGCCAAAGCTTCACGATGAAGCTGACTATAATCTTTTTGTGGCGTATTTAGCGTTGCCGACTCAAAGATTATGGGATAATTGACTATCTATTACGTGTGCTAGCACAGCACCTACTGGTTTTGTAGAATCATATAGTATAAGGTGTAAGTAGCAACTTTTCAGAGATCGCAGTTTTACTTTTTACAAAAGCCAAATTACATTCCCCAGACCAGGACCAAGCTACATCTTCTTTTAATAAATTAAGTATAGGCCAATTTAAAAAGTAATCGATTATATACGTAGAGACCACGTTGAGTATTTATTATCAAAAAGGTTCTGCTGGTCTTATCGACTTCAAGTTGAAGACGCGCATTAGACAAATCTATTCGACAAAAGTTTTTACAACCAGGAAATTTGTTTAAAATATCCTGCTGTCGTGATAACGGGTATTGATTCGCACGAAGTTGAGGATTGACTGTTCTTTTCAAATCTACACGCAGGCGAATTTTACTAGACATTTAGGCACACAAACTAATCGCTCATTTACTGTATCTGATTTTGGATATTATACCTTCTGCCTCTAGTCTATTAATTAAGTTCGCCCCCACACACATCATCCCTCAAAGCATATGGCCTTTCACACGCTCTGTGAAAAATGGGGGAATCTTCGGATTTCATATTTAGGTTAATTTCAATTTCTTTATAGGAAGATTTCTTAGTGCAAGCGGATTAGAATATTTTTTTGATAGTGCATCAATTCAGTTTTTTAAAATTTTTGACCTGGAATTAACCTTTTTGATCATCTGTAAAGAGTAATGAACTCCATTTTCTTGACTAAATGCACGAAGAAGGAAAAAGTATCTACAGTTAGTTTCTACTTAATACTGCTGGATGTAACAACCGATTTGTTATAATCTCTGGTAATTTACCAAAACCGTTAGCATTTATTTTTTTAACATTGACATTAATAACGCCTTGAATTTCTAGACATTCATTGTTTGCAATTTTGAAAAGCCCCTCTATAAGGGCGAACCTTCACATAAGAAAACCATTGTCAAAAAATTAACAATTATTAATGTAGTAGAGCACTCCGTACCTAGTAAAAATGGTATTGTATGGTTAATCATAAGTGAAATACTGACCGTGTCTGAAGAATACCCCAGCATTTTACATAAAGCAGCACTCAATAAACTAACAATTACGATGCTCTCGTTCCGGTCGTAGTCAACACGATCGAAGTTGGCGGGTTGAAACGATCGATATAAACCCTTTGTCGACCGAATCAAACCACTGAACTCGACCTTTTTCAGCAGAAGGGTTGAATTGAGTTTATGGATCGAGCTACAGTTGCTGCTAACCTCATTCTAGTTAATAGCCGTGTAACGAGGTTAGGTTATGTTATTAGTACTTTTGTGAATGTCGTTCCCGTGCAAAAGGTTATGTTTATCCCAGAGTTAATAATACGTCTGAAATTATGTACGTAGATCAAAGCGGATCGAAAGAGGTTCCGTTCCAGTTTGTTGATTACGTTCAATATAAACGTGTTCCAATCGAGTTTGAATTCAATCGGGTTCAACTATGACGAGATAAAAGTAGTAACCTCTCTGAAACGATATTGTGACGTATGACCTATTTTGTGGCAGAAAAAGCATTTCCATTCCTTAGTTGGATAATCGTTTATTTGATGCCTCTTCACGCAAAATTGACACCGTTTATTCTGCGCTGAACTCGTTGATTAATCCCACAATACTTTGATATGCTACAATTTCGACGAAGAGTGCTAGACACTGAATCACCTACCGTAGCAGCTCGCTACCTAGACTTAGAACGCGATTCCCGAAAAGTGCTTTTATCTAACCGCCTCACAACACAAACTTTGTTTTCGTGTTCATTAACCGTTTGCTTTATTTGGACCGAACTTTTAAAAAAACCATATCTAACACTAACTTTCAAGCTTCGTCAAAAGTAAGATTTCATCATGTGCGAAAGGTCTCCTTATTTGATAGGCCACAAACTAATTTATCTATAAAGCACTTCGTCGAGAAACGAATGAAATTTACATTCTATCGATAACCGCTTTATTTCATAAATAAAAGCATATCAAGTTCCTCCAGGAATCTGGTTACGTTTAAAAAGTTAGTGTTCTGCATTCTGAAATTTTTTTAGGACCGATAGGTTCCCGTAATATTTTATATTTATCAGCAGACAAAAGCAAACTTAACATGCTTACCTCTTCGGTTTTTGGTATCTGAGAAAACTTGAAAATAAATTCGAGGTCTTTCAAAAAAACATAAAGGTTCGACATGCTGTTCATAAACTGGAATCTGAATAGTTTTTGTAGACATTTGTGACGTAAGTTACTCCGGATGAGTTAATACATTTTTGGACGTAGATTTTCCAGATTTACCATCACTGGTGGGTTTCTGATCTTCGTTATTTGAAATTTTCAGGACAGATAAATTATCTCCAGGTCTTCGCCATTGATATATTTCAGTGTTAGGGCTATGGCTTTTGACACTCAATAGGAACTCTTTTAAATAATATTTCATTTCAGAACATTTTATTAGAATCTTTATAAAATGGACAGAACTATCAACTGAGAGCCTAGAACAAGTACTAACCAAAAAAATCATAAACAACTGCATGTTTTATATCATTATTATTATGTAACCATAACTATGCGTCGAGCATTATTCAGACGTATCACATTTCACCATGATAATCGCTACTCGTCTCTTCGATTTGAAAGCAAACAACAAAGAAGCACCTTGTACAAAGCATTACTTTGATCTAGCATGAACTACTTACAGAACGTTTTCCTTCAACTCACTTGGTTTCCTCACACTTCTACTATTATCATCTTGTTATGAATTTGTTGGTCTTCAGTTTGAAAAGAACCCCCAAGCTTCGTTCACAAAAACGACTTGTCGCTTTTTCTTGAAGTCTAGATTGTTTTTATATGCCTTTAGAACTTTAATTCTTGAACTAGCAATATTTGGTTTTCCAACAAAGTCTTGCCATTTCCTCTTTTTAATTTGGAGCTTCAAACTTGTGTTAATTAATGTAATATCAGTTTCTCGAAGTTCCAGATTCAACTATTTGACACTTACATGCTGAAGCAAATAATGAACATTGTGCACTACCGTTAACTTTTAAGCTTTATTAAACTTACTGCGCATTCGTTATATACAAGGTATTTCGGATATTCACTTGAACACTGTCTAGGATCCACTTTTTTAATTGGTTTTTTAGGTCTTCTGTTTCCAGGACTGCGCACAATGTAGATTAGCCACTGCCGTGATTTAATTCGAGTAACTGTGCTGGCACTAAGTTGCAAAGGTATAACCACTTCTAATAGGTATAGTTAATTAAAATACAATTTGTTGTATAACAATGTTTACTTCTTGTTCTGCCTGTACTGAAATTAAAGCATCTCCATATACCAATAAATTGAATACCAACTGTTGAACTTATGCTCCCAAAGTTATGCCTTTGCCTGACATTTTGCAATATTGAGTTCGAATTCCTACGTATAATACCGGGTTTGCTTTATTTCTATGTAGTATAAAGCAATTGAGTATGAGTATTATTGAAGTAACACGCATCATTTGCGCGTTATCTTTATTATATTGGTTAGGAAATTGGTACATCTTTAAATGTATATTTCTTCTTTCGTGGTCCCGACTATAAATACATGTTTTTTGTGGGTTCAATAGCAGCTTTTATGTTTCCCCATTAGGAATGTTTACCCCGAGTAACTCATAAAAATCATAAGATCACTTCCGATTGTTTTTACTTACGTGTCCAATAGCAGCTTTTGTTTCCCTATTGGGAACGTTTACCCTAAGTAACTCAAAATCATAAGATTACTTAGAATTGTTTTTATTTAAAACAAAACTTTCTACAGTCTCTTGCGCAGTTTTGGTAACTAATAAATACCTCATGTTTGTGCATAAATTCTATGTGGACTTATAAATTTTTATTCTATTCAGATACTTCATTAATAATTAACATGCTGATTGTTATTAACACGTAACCTTGTCAACTTTGAATTTTTGTTCATTGCATGGAATAAAATAAATTCGTTGCTCTTCCTTTGTATCCGCAATATTGTAATAGGTGATGGCCATCGATTAACGATTTATTGCGTTATTATGTAGTTATTTTATTTACTTTTACGTTTTAGAGGTCGTAGATGTAGTATATAGCATAAAACATGCTTTTCGAATGACTATTCTTGATTATTTTTTGCCATACTCAGTTATGTGGTTGCTAATTATACTTAGATCAGCTGTTTCACGAGGATGAAAAAGATTTTATAATTTAAAGAATGTTAAATTAATTGGCTTTTTATAATGTTTTTCGCCTGCCTAATCTATAAATCAAATTTACAGACCTCATATTAGGACAGTAAATTAGACTTACCGTCTTCAGACGGTATATTCTTTTCTTTATTCTTTATTTCCTTAAGCAAATGCAATAATTATACTAGGTACACATAAATTTGATTATTTATGATAATTAATATTTATTATTCCTTGTGAATAATTATTTATTGCTATCCTGAAGTAGATGGGTAGTTGATGTTAGAAGTGCTGTTGGTAATACGAATGTTGGATTCAGATGGAACTGCATATGAACTTTCCAGGTCAAGAAGTGGTTCAATTTCCAAATTATTAGATGGAGTTACAGCAATTGTGGATGTATCAATATACTCTTCGACGACGGTCTCTCATGCTTCTTTATACTTAGCAAATCTGATCCAGGCTCTGCTAAAAGTGAAGCAGAGCTCCGTCGGAAGCAATAACCGTATACTGCACTGTTTCAGGCAATTTTAAAAATTCTGCAATCATCTTTAGAATTTTACTAAATGAATTTTTCCCAACTGGTTGTATAAAACATTTACCCATCCTATAAGTAAGAAACAGTCTACCATTGGTTATATGGTGCGACCTTAAAGAGGTGTATTTCTTATAAATATCCAAAATATTCAAATGTTCATCAATTTTCTTATGTTATTGGAGTCCTGATGGTGTGATTTTTTTGTGTGTGAAATTGTAGCAAAGATACAATAATCCTTCAAAATAATATTTTTTAGTTTCATATTAGAAAATTCTATTCGGCGACATGCTTCATAGATTCCCATTATAAGTGCGACCTTAAAAGAAATGCAGCATTATAATCTTATACTCTAATAGGTATAAATAATTTACTGATGATATTTTAGTTAGGGATGGACTCGGGCTCGGGCTTTCGGGCCGGCCCGGCCCAAGCCCGGCCCGATTTAGGGCTCGAATCCGGGCCGGGTCGTAGACTACTTTAGTCGGGCCGGGCCGGGCCAAACGACTCGGGCCGGGCCGAAAAACTTACGAGTAGATACTCCATCGTCCCTTTACTTCTATCTCACATTGAGTAAGTAAACGTTCTTAATTATATTTTCACGTAGTGTCTTCATGAACCCATTAATAATCAGTTTTTCGTCTTGTTCAGTGTAAAGGAGACGTGATATTATAACTCACTTCTTGTACCGAATATTTTTTTCTAGTCCTATTTAATGTTCCTCATGTTGTACTTTAGACAAGTTAAAAATGCCCAGGTACATCAAACTAGGTGATTTATTCATAATTCAAAAATTTGCACGATTTATATTATGTATATACTTTAAATTTCAATCATGCGGCGAACGTTGATATTATCAATCGCGTGTATAATTTATGTCTACCGCCTAAAACACTAGAGAGTTATTGCAACGTTCATTTTACCAATTTTTTAATAAAGTTTTCCCTTATTTGACATTTACACATGCGCAATTACACCTTTAATGTTTGTACTTTATTAAAATACAGGACACCTTTATTTAATTTAAATACAGGCAAGGAATGCTTTTATTTAAGGCGCCTTAATTTTGACATATGCCAAATGCCTAACGCACAAACTTACATTCAATTGTCTGCTTTTTGTATAAATATAGCGAAAATTTTTGTAGTGTTGTTTCCGTAATTAAATTTAGAAATATAATGTCCAAGTTTATAACACGAAAAAGATGTAAAACGTCAACGCTCTAAATACGAGGATGCTGTTTTGTAATGCTTTTCCTAGAAGTAAACTGTAAATATCATTTTGAAAACAGATATGCTATATGCTTGGAAAGAAGTAAAAACAGTGTCTTGAAGTAAACTCGAAAAGTATTCCGTGAAAACACTTTGACAACACATACAAATGTTATCGAATCAGTGGAAAATAAAAGACTCATAAATAAAAAAAAGTTCATCTTTGTGTGAATACCATTTCTTTGTTTTTTCCCAATATAGTTAAACATGTATTATAGGTCACCTTATCATAAAAGAGATTAATTCTTTATTCATTTTTAAAACATAACCTATAGATATAGAATACTAAACATATATGTCAGAATAAAGAGTAAGGGAAAAAAACACGTGCAGTAACACTCCTTTAGATTGGATGCAAACTTTTAAAAAAGGATACTATATTTGAAGATTCTTTTAATAAAGTCTGCTTGGAATGAGTTTGCAACAACTCTATAATTTCAAGTAGGTAATTTTAGTAAAATTCTTTGAAATAGGAACGACAAAATAAAGCGGACGCAAATTTATTATAAAGGTTATAAGGTACGTTAAGCGTACAATTTCATAAAATTGAAAATTGCTACACATTTTGTACCTTTGTTATCTATTTCTAGGATTTTTTAAAGAATTGTTACGTTTATTTTCAGCATAAATTAATTACCTTATTTTTCTCTTTTATTAATTCAATACCCACTCGAATAAATTCTGTTTCTACTGTTAAATCCTTCAACATAGTTAATAATAAACACGCTCTCGAATAAATTCCTCAACTTAAATCTAGTTGCTTTGAAACAACAATAAAATGCAACAACTAAATAGTTATATCCTGTTTCAGGTACCCGTTAACTTGGTAGACATTACGACCGCCTATAATGATTTTCTCTATTGTAAAGACTTGTTGAAATAAGGTCGCACACTATCTGATAAAACCCGGGTTTTCCAGTTTTAATCGCGCTTCGATAAGCGAGAATTTGCAGTTGGAATTCGTGTTATTTGAACCATTGTTAATTTTGCTTCTACAGCTTGTGCGTCGACATATTTTCTACATTATTCGTCACAGTATTTCAAAAGCAATGCAAGTCTGTTTATTTTCTGTTCGACAACTGGGAGGTGTCTTGCGTGAATTGCTTTTTTAGCTGGAGGCCAAATGGGTTCTTCCTTTCTGTAGACCAACTGCCTTTGTCCGTAGGTCGTTGCTGTAGTTACGATGCCAGGGTGAATGGATCCTGAATACCGCGGCGTTTCTGTGTTGACTCACCCCCGACGGTTTTCAAGCTAAGTATCCGGACACCTACAGGTATGCAACTCGTTTTCTTTTGTGTGTGTCAATGGGATATTCCGTATCAACGTTTGGTGTAGTTATGTGACAAGAAATGTCACATTGTAAAACTATTGTTCGTTGCTGCTAAATCGGTATTATCGCTCTACATGTGTGATGTACCTGTATTAAAAATATTGGACAGACACACGCTTATTCCTTTGTACTGATTAGTATGTTTTACAAACGGTACTATGTACGATTTAAAAGATATCTGACAAAAGCTCCCACACGTTAATTCTTTCCTACTAATTAGTTATTTTACAAAAAGTATTAGGTGAAACTGTAAAAACGCTTGACAAAAGCTCTCGCAGGCTTATTTACTACTGATTAATTTTATTTTGTATAAATACGAGATCGTATCTAATGTACTAAATTGTTCATATCACCTAACTGTTTGCTTTGAAATAGTAAAGCTTAATTTATTGCTCTTGCTTGTTTGTACAGAATCCGTTATTTATTTTTATTTGTTAATAGATAATCGTGGGCAATGTGTTTTTGTTTCTTTTGGTATGTAGGCGAATCCCCCCCACTTTCCGCGTTTAATAGTTAGCCTGGTACTTACTTTTCTTCCGGCTACGTCTAGGTACGTAACAGAATCAAAAATCAAATGATATACTACGATATGTTCCACAAGTATCTTGGTTGTAATTCAAAATTATTGTACTCTTAAATTAAACAAAAAAGTGATAGTTACTTGTTGAACACAACAGAAAAAAATATTTTCTCATTTGCTGAATAAAAGTCGGGCCGGCCGGGCCGTCAATTTTCATTTCGGGTCGGGCCTCGGGCCGGGCCGTTTACCTTTCTGCGGCGGACCGGGCCGGGCTTATTAAATGCCCGGCCCGGCCCGAGTCCATCCCTAATTGTAGTAATTCTTAATTTTTCTTACTTTTAACATTAGATATTCATCATCTGACGCGTCCTTTAAAAATTTCATGCATTTATCATAATTCAATGTTTTTGATTTTTTAGGTTTATATTTGACAGACTGCTGTCGTAAATATACTTGAAATTTATCGAAAATGGCGATAACCATGTTTTTTTTTACTTTAATAAGCGTTCAGCATTGAATATTCTGCTTATAGGGAAGCAAAGTTTAGTCTTTGTTCGGCGTGTAAAATATGCTAATAAAATATTTTCGGTTATTTTGCATTTTGCATGACTCTTTCCGTTTGCAGAATGCGATATAGTTCTTTTCGTATCTTAGTTTTGACTTAGCCAGCTGCAAATTTACCGTCGCTTTTGCTTCAATTTTTTGTAATTCTGGTGGTGGAGTACATTCACAGTATTCGTTTGAACTCATTTTAAAATGATATTTGAAACTGATTTTTAGAAACGTCAAATAACCTCAAAATAATAATCAGGTAACTAGATCAGGTGACCAGGCGTATTTAATATTATTAACCCCAAAAACTTAAATGATTATTTCCTTCACTTGTCAACTTTGAATTTTTAACTCAAATTCATAGTTATTATTTGAAATTGCAGTGGCATTCTAATTCAGTAACTCATTATGACAGGCGGGCCGTCGAAATAATAGTAAAAATTATAATGTCAAATAACGACAAATCTGAATTAAGGAATACAATTGGTTGACAGATCCACCTTGATTTACTAAATAATCTTTTCAAATACCATGCGACCTTGATAAATTGGCTGCTAAAATTTTCATATGTAATACCATAAGACCTTGATAAATAGTCTCTAATTTATTAAGGTCGCATTGTATTTTGAAAGATTATTTCCTGAACCAAAGTGGATTTAATAAAGTAAACGCTGTATTTATGTTTTAAAAAAAACCAAGTTAACAAATTAGCAAAATGCAACGCTCAATAGTTCTATGTTGTTAAAAAATATTAAACGTACAGTTATTGTAAATTGCACTTTCTGAACCGCTATACGAAGTTGTAGCAGTTTTTACTGACGTTTCAGCTTTTTTACACTTAATTTATTTAAAATGTTTCGGTGATGCTCTTCATTCACTTGTAAATAGGGCTGTATGGATGAAGAATTGGAGTGCCCTGTTATCTTAATAAGCTGATGTTCAGGCACTCCAGCTTTTGCTAATTGGGGAACTGCGGTTGACCGGTAGGAATGGTTGGTAATTTTAAAACGCTTTGTGTCTAAACCTATACACGGCGCTCCCATTTTTGTCCACTTTGCAAACTTATTCTTTCCAACTGGCGAATTTTTATACCAATTTTTCCATACTCTTTACTGTGTTCGAAGGCGTACAAGAATTTACAGCACAATCAATTTCTTCTGGTGAAACATTGCTAAAACGGTTCATTTTATCGAAATCTTAATCAATTGTATTAACTAAATTTTCATTTTTCATTGTTTGACAGTATTACTACTATTACGACAGGAGTCCGCCTACGTGATAAAAAGCTACCTATTGAAATTGCCACGACTATTGCAAATCGACTATTTTGATCCGTTAAACTAATGTTATTGGTTGTTTCATATCTCAACTACGAACGTGATTTGCCAAAAATTCAAATTTGACATATGAAGGAAATAATCTTTGATTACTCGGCCATTAGACGATCAAATTTCCAGTAATAATCGAAGACTAAAGCGATTGGATATGTCAGATTATTAATAGCAATTTGTCTTGCATACATCGCGTTCAGGATAAATTGATCACAATAAAATGATCGACTATCTATCAAGGTCTTACGACTTTATCTATGGCGATTTTATCGAAACAGTATTGGATGTGTACTAGATACAAAATTTTAAATGGAGGACTAGGCGAAAAATAGTCGTAAGCACCGCGTGCGTTAAAGCGTTTGAAGCTCTACTGTGCCAGCTACTCTCGCTTTGCTCGGACGGCTAACATCTGTTGGCTTCAATGTGTACCGCACCGCCCTTGGTATTTAATATACAGGGACTTTATAAAAGAACTCCTTGATTTAAAGTTAAAATAATAGTTATTAAACCTATATAGTATTAAAGAGAATCTTCTCAAGTTTTTTTTGATACCTAATAAAGATCTATATGTGCACCATTTGTTGCCCTGGCCATGTGTAAACGATAATCAGTTTCATCCTAGGTATTTAGCAGCATATCAGGCGTAACGGATTCTACAGCTGCAACAATCCTCTTCCTTAAATGAACAATGTCACGGATCTTCTCGGAATAAGCAATGTTTTTACATGTCCCCAAAAAAAGAAACCTAGTGGAGTCAGATCTGGGCTCCTTGGTGGCCATGCAATCGGCCCACGTCTACCAATTTACTTGTCAGGGAACCGCAAGTTCAACGCATGACGGACACGGTTGCTATAGTGAGGTGGCACGCCGCCTTGTTGCAAGACAATCGGTCTCTTTTGTAGTTCAATATCATCTATCTTTGGGAAAACGCATAGTTAAAGCATTTCACAATAAAAATCCCCATTAACTGTCTTCTCAGCGAAGATGAAAGGTCCTACGATACGATCATGCATCAATCCACGCCATACATTGACTTTGGGAGCGTGTGGCTGATATTTATGCGGTGACTCAGCGCCCCCCTCCCCCCATCCTACAGCTGTGTCGGTTGATAGACCCACTTTGAAAAGTCGCTTCATCTGAAAACATAACATTTTCTACGAAGTTCTCATTTTCTTCAATCGTGTTCAAAATGTAGACTGCCAAATCTAATCTTTTCACTTTGCCATAGGGCTTGATTTCATGCAGAAGTTGAATCTTATACCCACGTAATTTAAGTTTTTTTCGCATCACTTTGTACACGGTAGACTTAGGTATTCCCAACTCCAAATTTCGCCTTGCCAATGACTTTAGGGCTACGAATACATGATGTATGGATCCGTTCCACATTGTGTTCAGAGACCGAAGGCCTATCCGGTGACTTAATTTTTATGACACTACCTTTTTTCAGAAAGTGATTATACCACTGCAGAATAGTTTTGTTAGTAGGTGCATCACCGCCATATTCACGTCGATAATTACGCTGAACTGTGATCACTGAACTTGATTAAATAAACCAAATCACACCCTGAGCTTTCTGCTGTGGCGTAGCCATGACTGGTGAGCGGCGACTGCCGGCCGACGGAAGGAGTTGCACTCTTCCCTCACCACGCTCGCTCCAAGGCCACGCATTGCGATCGAATATTTGCAAACAATCTTGACAATATACTGAACTCAAGTTCAAAACCCGAAAGTTTATTACTGGTTTCGTTTTTTAATTATGATTTTTTTAAATCAAGGAGTTCTTTTATAAACTCCCTGTACTATTTTTTTTTAAAGAATTAGAAATTATTAGTTTCAAGAATAATGTTGAGCGTACAGTCGATTAGTAATGTATGTATTTGTAGCGTTCAAAACAATGGAGAAACGATTCGTTTTTTGCTAGCCGAGAAAGATTTTCTCCGGCTAGCATATGTAGCTTCCCTACCAGAAAATGCTAGCAAACCATGTTAATGCATAAGATTATATAAAAAATCTGCCAATGCTTCTGGATTTTGTATAAAATACAGCACATTAACAATATTTATTTGTCCATTGTATGAGCTCTTCTTATAGGCTTCGTCTACTACGCAAGACGATTTCCATTCCCTTAATTTTTCAATCGTAAAATATCTCTAGCTGTATTTACTATCAGTATCGTTGCAAAGTCTAATTCGCATTGCCGTGTAGTTTTGCCAAACCTTATTTGTAAAAAAAACATTTTAGATTCTGTGATATTGGGGAGATCATTGTTTTATTATTTTTATCCTCTCCGGTTTTATAATTACAAAAGCACGAGCGTGTAGGTTTTGTTATAGGAATCACTATTTTGACGGGATTTTTTAAAATATGCAAATTTCATATGTAAAAGTTCAACTCATGGCATCCGCAGGCTCCAATGATCAAAGCAACCTAAAAGACATTGTAATTTAGCATCATACCAGGTGGTAATAAAGTATGGAATAACGGTTGTAATACGCGAAGCATAGGTTTTATGAAAAAATTTTTCAAGAAATACAGGGATTTAAATTATAAGATGTTGTTTTGTTAGTTAGTGTTCAATTGTTTTTCTGTTCAACTATTTTTTGTCATATGACGTCATCGCCAACTTTCTTAAATGAGCTTTTTTCATTTTATCTATCTAAAAATTTTAAACGGATTAGAAAAATCTTCGAGAAAAATGTGATTAAATACTAATACATTTGAACAACCAATATATAAGGGAAGTTCCTCTTATGAAAAAAAATCTATTTTTGTTTTCATAACAGTTTAAACAAACGTCATTCATTTGTTGCCTGACGTTGTTATACAAAATATTTTGTAAAATGATGCATTTAAGCATAAAGGAGACGATTGATTTCTTAATTATAGTTAGTTAAGGCGATATGAAAAGAAATCAGTTTATTCACGTGCTGTATGCAGATCGAAATCCAATTCGCTGATGGCAGAACAGTTAGATAAAAATTGCTGAGGCAACTGTAAACGTGGAAAAGAGTGTTTATGATAAATCACCGTCTGTTTACTCGTCGTCGTCATTCTGGTTAATACATTAGAAGTTATCACCAATCGGAAAAGACGCGGAGGATGGAAGTCCACGACTGTTGCAGTTGCAGGGGATATATCAATGATTCAGCAACAAAATCATAGGTGCTGTGTGTGCGGCATTTAAAGATACTATTTCACAATCACAATCATCCACAGTACAAAATAAAAATCCATATGCACAACCATCAACATCAAACACAAACAAGCAATGTATTTTCTCATAACATCCATAATGTAGAAACTAAACAATCATACTCTTCTTCCAGTCACCATTTCTATTTAGAAATTGTAACCGTAGTACGTTTACATTTAATTTCCATAGCAATTCGAAAAAAATCCCAACCAACATTTCAAATTTTTGAAAATAAACTACGTTGTTTATATCGGTATTGTATGCTTGTAGTAACCATTAAACATAAATTAATTCGAAGTTGTTAAAATTATTTTTTGATCGAAGGAAAAATGATGTACATCATTTGTGCAAAAGTGAAGTTTTTATACTCTTTTAATGTAATATACTATGACTCACTAAACTTAAGTAAGCGTGTTTCCAGGCGTTATCGGTGGCACTATCTGTTATTGTATTCTTGAATTACAATACACTTGGGATGGCGAAACAATTCTTATCAGCGTGCGTTCTTTGTTAACAAAATTTACAAGTCCTTGCACATTACTAATTTCGATTCTTAAAGGAAAGGACAATGAACCTAAGTGAACTGAATAGTTAGTTTCGCTTCAGAACTTTTTCAAATTAAAATTGCATTGTTATAATAATTAATCCGCGTGTTAAACTACGGTTTTTTAAGAGTGAAAGTTGTTCAAAATGATGTTATACTAAATAATGTTTATGGCTTTGACTATTTAGATTCAATACAACAAATAAGAGACTATAGGTTGCAGTTAATACTCCCTGTATGTTTGTTGTGGTTTGTTTTGTATTTTTCTTAATCTTCTTTGGGAATTAAACCACTCAAGAGTTGTTAAAATCGTCTTTATTTACGTTTCGATCCATGACCTAGGATCGTTGTCAAATGGTAAAAATTTCAAGTTTGACTTTTATGACATAAATTGAAGCTGACTTTGATTTATTAATTTTTGATTTGAATACATTAGGTGAAAATTTTAAAATTTAGAAGAAGGAGTGCCTTCAATTTGTGTTGCGCTCTGGAAGCGACTTTGAGGTAGCCAACATGCTTAATATGAAATCAGCAGATTAATTTTTATATAGTTAATTTCATATAAATTCAATAACTTGAGAATTGGAAAACATTTTTTAACATGTTTTTATTTATACGGTTGAGGGGATAGTTATTAAAGAAGTGCACGATTACGTTACCGTAAGAATTAAGCGGTCGTTTCTTTATATTTATCTTGAGGAGGAAAACTACCCTATTTTCACGATATTTAGTGGTATGTGAAGTAGATTAAGTAGCCTTGCTACTACAAAGATCTCCAACACTCGAATATTTGTCGAGCTAGTATGCTTATTGTTATGTAATTAGTTATTGTATGTATAAATAGAAATCATGTATGTAGGCTGTATTGACAACGATCTTAGGTCATGGATCGGAATGTAAATAAAGACGATTTTAACAACTCTTAAGTGGTTTAATTTCCAAAGAAGATTAAGAAAAATAAAACAGTTGCAGTTACCTTGGTGTGCTAAAAGTACTTGGTTACCAGGTGATCTCAATTGTTAATTCTGTTGACTGAAAAGTATTCGTCACGTTTATCTCTATATGGTTACTTAGGCACGTAATTCAGAAATACTTTCATATAACAATATCGTAATAAACACAACGAAGTATTGTTGTTTAATTACGTAACAAAATGCACTACATGTTCAGGTATACAATGGTGTCCTGGTTACGTATCGACGTTCAAAAGTAAACTAATGGGAAAAGGAGCCTAAACACGAGTAGTTTATGATTATTAATAAAAAGTTGTACCGGGTGATGCAAAATTGAAAATATTGGAGACATACATGGTAGGTCGAGTAGGAAATTACTTTTAAGATGGCGCCGATGACGCCAACATGTTGCTAATGGGCGTGGTTATGTGACGCAATTAAAAAATGACGCGTGTAAAAGTTTTACCGAATGGTACAAAGTTGAAACTATTGGAAACTATATATTAAGTCAAAAGAAATTATTTTAGAGATGACGCTCAAAGTGGCGTCAGTCACGTCAACAAACATAACGCTAGTGAGCATGGACAAGTGACGTAATTAAAAAAATGGCATTTGTATAAAGAAAATACTGCAATAGTCCTTTACTTTAAATAATATTAAAATGATCCGATAAACAATAAATACCACATCTACTTCTCTTATTAGTATATTTGGGTGAGGACAATTTTCGATTCAAAACTAACAAAAAACAAGGGTTGGATGCTATCCTTTGTTATTCAAATAAAAATTAAATAGCTTTATGTACAGAATTTACAAACAGATTCAAATTTAGGGCGTTGGGGAAGAAAAATTTATGTCGCATCCGTTTAAGTATAGCTTTGGGCATATTGCGTTATATCATTTAAACATTAATTAATTAAAATTATGTTATAACACAAGGGCATATACTACAAAATTAAATACCTTCACATAACAAAATTCTCCTGAATAGAAATCACATGGAACTGTCAAAAAGCTTTATATAAAATCAAGGATTCAACTTCTTAATTATAATAATCATCAAAGGCCAATAAAGTTTTATATAAACTCTCAAATACAGTGTTTTAAGAATCATATCTGTGTATTGGAACGTGTACAAATCACTATATAAAATTTTTTATTGCTTATAATGGAATGTCAAATCTTGCTAACAAAGAGAGAATTCAAGTTTGTCTTTAAGCTAACCGGTTTGTAGCACGCAGAATAAGATTTATATAACATCGGGTACAATTGAATTAAATCTAGTATGGAATCAATGTGCTAATGTCAATAACTAAAATACTGCACATGTTCGTCGCATAACGTTACGTTTGTTTTATTATATTAGTTGCAAGCTCCACATAAGCGGAGATTTCAGAATTCAATAACTATACATGAACGCGAGAATATAATAAATTTAAATATTTCCTATTCAATATTAATAACATTAATTTATTATTTTGGATATAAGTATAATCATTTTTATTATGTAACCGTATTCGTACTGTACTCTAAATATGATTCTAACGATCCAATAAATAGTTTAAATACCATTGTTTAATTTAAACATCATATCTACCCTTATTATTATGTGCCCTAAGTAGCGTAATTGTTAACGCAAGAGTCTGGAATTTATGGGGTTTCCCGTTCAAACCCCAGAACGGACAGCATTTTTTGCTTACTTGAATTTTGAGCGCAATTTAAATGGTATTTACAGAAAGGATTGAATAATTAGACTCGAGACGTCAGATTTTCCTCTTCGTTTCCTGTAAAACCTGGACGACATACACTTACAGCATGGCCGACGTTCTTACATTCCTATTAGTTCCTCGCAAAACATGGACGACATACTGACAACATAGCCGACGTTTCCTGCATTCCTATTAGCTGTCCGGAAGAGTATGATGATTAAACGTAAAATGGTGGAAGGAGAGGAGAGCTAATGAGTTTTCTCAATGCACTTATGAGAGAAAAGCTCTTATGAGGGGAGGATTATAATTTGTAATTCGGAACTTTATTACAATATTCTTACAGTAATAATGTCAAATAGTCAAACTATTGTAGCCTTATCCAATTCGTATTGTTAGTCTTTGTTCTGAACAAATAGGTTTTTGTTGGAAAAGTAGTCATTAGACCCACTAACATCAGTTACTCGTCAGATTGATTCGCAATATTCGAAAATAATTGAGAAATGTCGTGGCGAGCTGTTATGTCTGTATACATATTAGAAAATTCACCCGAATTCAGGACTGCAAGTACAGCATACGTATTGCGCAACAATGGTGGTATCTATTATAATGGAATAATAGTAGTTTAAACACGACCTGGGATTTAGATCATGGCTTTGTCTAAATAGAAGTGAAATTATCGGAAGAAACATGTAAGGAAATTACACCAGCTTGGAACTTTTTGGTATCCAAAGAAAAACTAAAGGTCCATATTTAAAACTGTGTCTGAGCTGTTAACAATGGACATTTTTTATTATTGATTGAATTTCGTACATGCAGAACCAATAAAAACTTTGGAAATGGAAAGCCATTAATGAAGCAACCTCTTTATTGAGGAAGTCAAGTGAATACCAGAATTAATATATCATATTTTATCATACTACCTTCAACATGCTTAATTGTTAAGTAATATTCCTGTTGGTCAGGATCAGATAAAGATAGAAGATTATTTTTGGGAATGTTAGAAAAAGCAAGTAGTAGTAAACGCACGTCCGAATTATGTTGGCCCGTATTTATGTAAGTATCAGTGGGTCCATTCTTTAGTCCTTGGTTTGGTCTAGCTCTTTGGTCAAGAACAGAATTAAATACACCTAAATTTCCATTAGGCCCAACTGAATAGTAGTAAAGCAGTATCCGAACTCGGCATGGACGAGAAGTCCTGATGGAGGTGGATTAGCAATACGAATATGTTAGACGTCAATTAATTGCACCGATGCAGTTAGCAGAATTTGCGTATTCATGGAACTTTTCTGATATTTGCGGTTATTGTTCTTCGTGTTTTTTTTTCAAGTATGTAGCGCGCATAGCTTAATAATACAACTAATAATAGTTTTGCCCAAAAGATATTTATAGCAGAGAGAACCAAAGATATTTCCCGTTGCCCAATACATGCAAAACAGAAATCAGTGTTTGCCACAAATTATGTATTTGTCTTGAGTTCATGTACTCAGCATTGCAGACAAGATAGTAGGGGACATTTCATCTTGATACATTATAATATAAGAATATCAACTTTGTGGATATATTCAGAGCAGCATTAAATAACCAGTAGAAGTATTATATAGTGGCATTATCATTACTGCTAATCTTTCTTCTGGACAAACATTTTTTTTTCATATTTGTTGTTTGAAAATTATTCAGTAGGCCTACTAGTATAATTAGCTTGTTAAATTAATTTACAGACTTATAAAAGTAATTAAAAAATTTGTTAGTTCTTTACCCGAGAGGGTTATTTTGCTTAGTTGGGTTCAAATTCCACTATTTGTTTTTGTGAAATTGCATATCCATATGCTAATACCGGTAGGAGAGGGTAGATCAGATAAATTTTATGTACGATTTGAAGTTACTTAAAAGTAACTGTTATTCTTTTAAATATTATTTTCAAACGTGTATGTGCGATTCTGGTACAAGACAATTAATGCTAAAGATAAAGAATAAATCAAAACAAATTTCTACAGTAAGCAATTTCAACAGTGTTTCGATAACAAACAGTTCTCTGACCTAAACTGAGGTAAAGTTCCCATTGTAATTATTAGCGTCTCCGTCTGGTCGAAACGTATTCAAGATTGGTAAAACTCACTGCTAACTGTAGAATCCTTTGTAGTTATTGTCTGACACTCAACAATTTATTGGATGTTAGATTAGTTAACAGTTAATTATTTTTAGTAACAAAATAAACCGTCTTAATCACAACTGCGGTAGAACTAGCAGCATATTTTCAACGAACTTCGTTCGTTTATGAAATCGATTTGTCGTCCGTCTGTCTGTCCGTCCGACGCCTTTCTAATGGTCGGACATCAATGTGTGATACATCAATCGATTCAGCTCGGTGTCCTGAGCTTAAGTTTTGATGTCAGTTGAAATCGGGCCACGGGGACGCCGTGCCCCCGCGATATTCCGTCGGGAAAATTAAAATTTCAAATAGGTCCAAAATTAATGTGCGATACATATTTGGACTCCCCTAACATAGCTGAGTCGAAATATGGTACCCCCACAAAATCTGACCACGGATACCCGACCCCCCCGGTGATTTAATTTTTATCAAAAATTTCAAATAGGTCCAAAATTAATGTGCGATACATATTTAGAATCCTCTGAAAAAACTGAATCGAAATATGATGCCCCCTTATTTACACACACACACACACACACACACACACACACATACATACATACATACATACATACACACACACACACACATATATAGCTTTTAAAATATTTATTCAATAAAATAAAATATATTAAAATGTCTCTTTTGTTGTTTATAAATTTTTGTATTTTATCTGAATACTTATAATTATTACAACATAATAATTTTAATTTCTTTAAATTGTTTTAAAGTAAGTCTACATTTGGAAGTTCGTTGCGACAATGCCTTGCATTTTCAACTTGTTATATCATATATTACATCAATACGGCTTTTCAAAATTATATGAACTTCGTCGATTAATTTATGTCTGAAACGTGTAACTTGTAACTAATAGAACTGTGACTTTTGAAACTATCGGATTCTTTATTATATTTTATTATTAGGATGTCGATTTTTTACTGAAACTTAATCACTATTCACTTTTATATTAAGCGTGCTAGTAACGAATTTTAAATGAATCTCTACCCCTGGATTTTTTATTTCTTAAATAGTTTCGAACGAAGATAACGCTAAGCAATTGGAAATTGATGAAAAAAACTTGGCGCACTCGTGTATAAATTTTATATTGAAATGAATATAGCTTTATATACGGAGCAAATCTTTAATAATTAAATAGTAAAATTAAAATTTGAGTAAATCGATGCCAAACAATGACGCATTTAATATGAAAGTAATTTCTATATAGCGCCATGCTTCTTTAGACGGCTTATTACACAAGATAAGTTGATAAATACTATCGTATTACAGTCAATAAGATGAAGTAATAACTTAGACTTTGCAAAGTCCAAATGATCATTTAAATTCGAGCTAGTAATTGAAAGATGGAAAATACAAGGTCTTGGACAGGACTTGAACCTGTATCATGGTTTTGCCGGAACCATGCGTTTACCAATTACGCCACCGAGACCAACGACGACAATTGGAAAATCTACAAATTTAAATCGTGTACACAACTATACATAAACCTAACTTTCAATTACGTTTGGCATTTTGTCAATCATGTCTGACATTGTCAAGTTTTTGATTTGTCAGTTATAGACAGGAAGCTACGCTCAAAATTACGGCTATAAGCCAATATACTGGTTCAAGTCCTGTCCAAGACCTTATATTTTCCATCTTTCAATTACTAGCTTGATTTGAAATGATCATTTGGACTTTGCATAAAAGTCTAAGTTATTATTTCATCTTATTCAATGTAATACGATGGTATTTATCAACTTACCTTGTGTAATTAACTACCTAAAATATTTATATATTTAATACTTGGCTTATAGCCGTAATTTTGAGTGTAGCTTCCTGTCTATAACTGACATAAGTCAAAAACTTGAGAATGTCAGATATGATTGACCAAATGCCAAACGTAATTGAAAGTTAGGTTTATGTATAGTTGTGTACACGATTTAAATTTGTAGCTTTCCCAATTGTCGTCATTGGTCTCGGTGGCGTAATTGGTAAACGCATGGTTCCGGCAAAACCATGATACAGGTTCAAGTCCTGTCCAAGACCTTGTATTTTCCATCTTTCAATTACTAGCTCGAATTTAAATGATCATTTGGACTTCGCATTAAAGTCTAAGTTATTATTTCATCTTATTGACTGTAATACGATAGTATTTATCAACTTACCTTGTGTAATTAACTACTTAAAATATTTATATATATATATATATATATATATATATATATATATATATATTACTCATATTTAGACCAGGGTAGAAAATTAATGGATTACATCAAATAATTTTAATCACCGTGTATAAGGAATTTCATTAAATAATACGCTTTATTAAAACCTTGAAGCATAAATAAACTCGGTCGTTTCAGTAAAAATAAGAAATTTAAATTATTTATAAGACGCTTTATATCAAAAGAAACAGTATTAAAAAAAAAAAGCTCTGCGTGTAATTTATATATTCCTAATAAAGAAGCAAAGAGAAATTACATGCAAAATTTATCTTAATTAACTCTATTTCAAATAACCGGTATTGAACAAAACGTACAGATAATATCTATAGAAACTTGTAAAAACCCAATAATGCAAATCCTAGAAGTGTTAGTTAGAAGTAGGATGTTTTTTAAAAAGCTCTGAGAATTAATATTATTTTGAACACCTGCGTAGTTTAAACACATACGGCGTAAATTTTGTAGATAATTAATAGTTTCAAAGAATCTTGGAGAAACCGGGGCTTAATATTCACGAGAATGTGCGATACGGGGTTATTAAACCCAGATAACAGTCCACATGGACTAAAATATAATCGATAATAAAGAATATCAATTTGCACCAATACGAACAGGTTAGAAAAGGAAAGAGAAATGCGTCAAGCAAAGACACATATAGTAAAGGCGGATTTAAGCAACGTCACGAGGGTCACAATTGGTTGAAAATAGGATGCAAATATCAGAGGTAGAAACAACAATTTCGGTATAAAAGTCAATTAGTTATTTCTCGGACATGCTTGCGTGCCGTGTTGAAATTTCTGAGATTTAAATGGGACGAGTGAAAATTCGTAAAATCGACGCGCGAGCGACAGACTGGGAACATAGAATGAGGAATTCTTTAGAATTACCGTTTTGAGGACAAAAGCGACGTGCCGGCTTTTTGCTATATATACCGAGATGAATATAAACAAACCCTCTTAGACTTTTGACTATTCGATGCGTTAAAAGCTCTTACATCCGCGACTTGATTGAAGATGTTAAACAGTGCATTTTAGTTTGATAAAATAAATTAAAATTTTGCTCGTATATTTTAGTGATTCAAAATAGTTTGTTATTTACGTGCTAACATGAATGTACTTCAGTGCACTTAAATACAAGGTAATAAAATTTAGTTTCACTGTACCAATTAGCAAAATTTACAACGACAAATGTATACACAAAAGTAGGCCGTTTTGGCGTATATTGGTGAAAGAAGTATGAAGTTATTTGCTATTTTTCGGGGTGTTAATAATTAAATGGTTCAAATACGTGTCTGGATCCACGAAACAAGGGTCAGATATACATAGATGAGTTCCGGAAAAGCCCAGAAACAACTGGTGATGGAGAAAATTTTAAAAGCGTTGAGAATTAGAAGCCGTAAATATAATCCTGTTGGAATGGTGTGATTAACTAAAGGGACGATGTACTTTGAAGCTACGAGGACAGTAACCTTCAGGTAAATTATACTATTTTGTTTGACATTTTTGTGTGTGTTGAATAACTTTATAATTGATTTACTTTAAATGGACATTAGTGAAATTGTACTAACCATAAAATTTTAATTTTAAGATGAAATTTGCTTGTTGAAGTAGAAAGGAGTATTTAGTTTTGATGTTCGGTAATATGATGAAAATTTGGGTATGTCTTTGAGCTCAATTAGACGAACCTGGTTAATTAACGTAAAGGGGTGGTAGATGCTCCCTTTGACTCCGGTCTGCTTATATTGTTATATTAATTAGTAGGCATCCAACAAGGACTTTAATTTTGGATGCACATTAAAATGATAATAAAATTAATCTTGAAATTCTTTTTAAAACTGAAATTTATGCTGAGTTTTAATTTTGAAATTTTAATGTATTCTGAATATTGATGTAAATAGAGTTAACGTTGATGTTTTTGGTAGGAATGTGTTGTTTTTTTAATGAATGAGGAGGTTTATAACATTAGGTGAGCAGCCGAGGCGAAAAGAGGATCACAGCCGTTTATGACGCCCAATCTGTGGGACTAGAATTTTTTTGTCGACAGGACCCAGTTCCCGCATACAAAGGAGTATATCACAGCAAATTTTGGCGACCACAACGTGAGGGCTCGAGTTCCAAATAAAATTTTTGTTATTTTATTCCAGGAAACTGGCGATCTGAGAGAGAGAGTTTTTGTGTGTGTATAAATTTAAGAGTATTTTAGAGTGTGTGAGTGATTTGAACGTATGCAGAGAAAGGAGTGGTTAAGGAGTCAAGGAGTGGAAATTGGAAGTGACGATAGTGCATTGTGTGAGAAAATTTCGAAAATGGAAGAAGCTGGAGGCAGTAGAGATCAGTCGAGGACGGAATCAGGGATCAAGGAAACGAGATGATAATGAGGATGCTTGAAAGAATGAATGAGACGTTAAGTGGGGTTAGAGAGGACTCAAATCGAAAATTTGAGCAAATGAGTGAAGAATCGAACAGGAAGTTAGAGGAGATTAGTCAGAAAATAGATAAGACGAATCAAGAAGTTTCAGAATTTAAAAATAGTCTTACCGTAAAGATGGGGGAAGTTGAAAATAGGGTTGATAAAATGAGCGTGATATTACAGGTCTTCGACAGGAAATGGGACATTTAAGGTCCGAAGTACGCATTTTTTGTGAAGAAGAGATTAATATAAAAATGACTGAAGTGACGGACTCATGTAGGGATCAGTTAGGCAGGGTAGAACGCGAAGTTAGTAGTATCAAATACAACATGTCAAATTTAACGGGGGATGGTCCCAGATTTTCTACAGGTGGAGTATCATTGGACCAACACATGAAGTTTTATGGCGATAACAGGGTAAATCCACAAATTTTTATTAATAGTGTAAGAAATCTAGTGGGAATTTTATTTGACGAACAGACTAAACTAAATACGATAAAGGCTTTATTAAAGGACAATGCGGAGGCATGGTACAATTTAGTAGGACAGGACATAGACACGTATCAGGACTTTGAAAACAAATTTTACAACATTACTGGAGTGATCACAAACAGGATCAGATTAGGGACGACTTGATTACAGGAAAATTTAAGGGAGAGTTTGCAGGTTCTAGGGAGCAATATGCCATCCGCAAATACAGTGTGGCCAAACAACTGAATCCACCATTGACGGACAGACAGATAATCAAGTACCTATCACGACATTTTGAACTGGAAATTAGACAACACGTGGCCTTACAAAACATCACAGAACGGGAGACGTTTTGGAATACTTACAGAGATATGACGATGTATGTGTTGGACGGACAAGAGAGATACGAGAACGAAACGTTAACACAGTTAGGTTTGACAACAGGACACCGAATTATCCGAGACGGCCTGACTACAACAGAAATTTTCGACCGAATTGGGAACGACGAGGACAGGAATACAGGAGCAATAGTGCGACTAGGGGACCGACGCCAAGACCTAGTTACACGCGACAGAACAGTTTACCGGAGGTAAACAGGACTGTGACCAGCACGCCGAATAGAGACAGGGACACGGATATTAACACGAGGAGGACGTACGCACAGGTTGTAGAAGGACAACCAGGACCAAGCACGGAAAACAGGATGGGACAGGATTTTTAGAACGCGACAGACCACTAGATTTCAGTGTAAATGTATATGAACATCCACGTGAATTTTTCAAAATTGAGGAGGAAGTAGAGCCAGAAACTGTAGAAAATTATGTTTGCCAATTATTAATTTAGAAATTTTTGAAAATAATATAGAAGTATTACTTGATACAGGGGCAGAGGCGAGTTTAATATCGGAGGAATTCGTCAGCAAAATTAGGGATAAGGTTTGTGATAGAATTATGCCTATAAGGCGTAGCCATTTAGTAGCTCCAAATAAAAGAAGTTTGCTGTAGTAAATAGTGTTGTGGTGCTTAGGATAGATATAGGAGGTTTTAGCTGTGAACAGGAGTTTGTAATTGTACCTGGACTGAAGTTTCAGAGCATTTTAGGTGTTGACTGTATGATGAAGTTAGGGGTTTTGATAGATATGGAAAGGAAGGTAATAAGGATTAAGGATAGGGTAGTGCCATGGAAGGGCAGTTATGAAGTCACAGAGGATGACACGGGGTTTAGTATTAATGTAGTAGAGGTAGAGGATGATGAAGTAAAACAGATCAACACGATAAGATGTCCAGAGGAAAGGAAAGTAGAGGTTCAAGCTTTAATACAAAACATGCAGAAGTAGTGGGGTAGAAGCAGCATATCAGGAGCAGGTGAAGGCGAAATTAAGTAAAGATGGCAAGTTTGTTTTAATCAAGTAGATTTAAGGGATTCATTCTGGCGGATTCCATTACACAAGCATTCTAGCAGGTACAGAGGATTTTCCGTAGAGGGAAAATTTGATAATTTTAAAGTAGTATCGTTTGGTTTGTCGGCAGAAAGGGAAACAATAATAAATGAGAAACAGACAAGTGTAGGGCATGAAGAAGAAGCAATATTTAAGAGTCAGGATAAGAGGGATGATAAGTTTATTGTATGTGAGATAATAGAGATGTTAAGTATAGATATAGAAGGGGGAGAAATAGGGATGAAGAGTATTAGGATGGTGAGAAGAAAGACTTGGAGGGTCAAGAAGAGAGTTAGATTTAAATAACTTAATGAACAAAGGATAGAGATAGGTGAACTTTAGTATAGATATAGAACAAGGGATAGCATAGGTGTATATAAAAGAGTAGAAGTAAGTGGTTATAGAAAATAAAGCTAGGTATAGGATAAATATGGGAGATAATTAGGAATAGGTTTAGGAGGAGAATAAAGAGTAAATGTAGGAAGAAAATAAGATAGGTTAAGTATAGATATTTCATATAAGATTAGTGGAGAGTTAGGAATAGAGTAAGAGTAGGATAGGTATATAGGATTAGGTAGGGGGAAGTAAAGTATAGTGAAGATTAGTTAAAAGTTAAGAATAGGATAGGTATATAGGATGTATATAGGATTAGATGGATAAGTAGGATGAAGTTAGGGATAATTTCAGTTTATAAAATTAGGTGAGAGTTAGGAATAGGATAGGGATATAGGATAGGTGTAAATATATTTTTTTCGATTGGAGACAAAGTAGGTAAGTTAGATAGATAAGGGTAGAGAGAGATAGGCAGTTTTTTTTGTAATTTTTTTTGTCTAAATGTTTTATATTTGAATTCAAATAAGTGGGATTATTTGTATTCAAATAGGGGGAAAATACTCATATTTAGACCAGGGTAGAAAATTAATGGATTACATCAAATAATTTTAATCACCGTGTATAAGGAATTTCATTAAATAATACGCTTTATTAAAACCTTGAAGCATAAATAAACTCGGTCGTTTCAGTAAAAATAAGAAATTTAAATTATTTATAAGACGCTTTATATCAAAAGAAACAGTATTAAAAAAAAAGCTCTGCGTGTAATTTATATATTCCTAATAAAGAAGCAAAGAGAAATTACATGCAAAATTTATCTTAATTAACTCTATTTCAAATAACCGGTATTGAACAAAACGTACAGATAATATCTATAGAAACTTGTAAAAACCCAATAATGCAAATCCTAGAAGTGTTAGTTAGAAGTAGGATGTTTTTTAAAAAGCTCTGAGAATTAATATTATTTTGAACACCTGCGTAGTTTAAACACATACGGCGTAAATTTTGTAGATAATTAATAGTTTCAAAGAATCTTGGAGAAACCGGGGCTTAATATTCACGAGAATGTGCGATACGGGGTTATTAAACCCAGATAACAGTCCACATGGACTAAAATATAATCGATAATAAAGAATATCAATTTGCACCAATACGAACAGGTTAGAAAAGGAAAGAGAAAATGCGTCAAGCAAAGACACATATAGTAAAAGGCGGGATTTAAGCAACGTCACGAGGGTCACAATTGGTTGAAAATAGGATGCAAATATCAGAGGTAGAAACAACAATTTCGGTATAAAAGTCAATTAGTTATTTCTCGGACATGCTTGCGTGCCGTGTGTTGAAATTTCTGAGATTTAAATGGGACGAGTGAAAATTCGTAAAATCGACGCGCGAGCGACAGACTGGGAACATAGAATGAGGAATTCTTTAGAATTACCCGTTTTGAGGACAAAAGCGACGTGCCGGCTTTTGCTATATATACCGAGATGAATATAAACAAACCCTCTTAGACTTTTGACTATTCGATGCGTTAAAAGCTCTTACATCCGCGACTTGATTGAAGATGTTAAACAGTGCATTTTAGTTTGATAAAATAAATTAAAATTTTGCTCGTATATTTTAGTGATTCAAAATAGTTTGTTATTTACGTGCTAACATGAATGTACTTCAGTGCACTTAGATACAAGGTAATAAAATTTAGTTTCACTGTACCAATTAGCAAAATTTACAACGACAAATGTATACACAAAAGTAGGCAGTTTTGGCGTATATTGGTGAAAGAAGTATGAAGTTATTTGCTATTTTTCGGGGTGTTAATAATTAAATGGTTCAAATACGTGTCTGGATCCACGAAACAAGGGTCAGATATACATAGATGAGTTCCGGAAAAGCCCAGAAACAACTGGTGATGGAGAAAATTTTAAAAGCGTTGAGAATTAGAAGCCGTAAATATAATCCTGTTGGAATGGTGTGATTAACTAAAGGGACGATGTACTTTGAAGCTACGAGGACAGTAACCTTCAGGTAAATTATACTATTTTGTTTGACATTTTGTGTGTGTTGAATAACTTTATAATTGATTTACTTTAAATGGACATTAGTGAAATTGTACTAACCATAAAATTTTAATTTTAAGATGAAATTTGCTTGTTGAAGTAGAAAGGAGTATTTAGTTTTGATGTTCGGTAATATGATGAAAATTTGGGTATGTCTTTGAGCTCAATTAGACGAACCTGGTTAATTAACGTAAAGGGGTGGTAGATGCTCCTTTGACTCGGTCTGCTTATATTGTTATATTAATTAGTAGGCATCCAACAAGGACTTTAATTTTGGATGCACATTAAAATGATAATAAAATTAATCTTGAAATTCTTTTTAAAACTGAAATTTATGCTGAGTTTTAATTTTGAAATTTTAATGTATTCTGAATATTGATGTAAATAGAGTTAACGTTGATGTTTTTGGTAGGAATATGTTGTTTTTTTTTATGAATGAGGAGGTTTATAACATTAGGTGAGCAGCCGAGGCGAAAAGAGGATCACAGCCGTTTATGACGCCCAATCTGTGGGACTAGAATTTTTTTGTCGACAGGACCCAGTTCCCGCATACAAAGGAGTATATCACAGCAATATATATATATATATATATATATATATATAAAATACAGTTTGGAGATAATGACCTTGTACAAATATGATAATATATTATTAATGGGTTTGAGGTCAGCTGGGGGAAAATGAACTCTTTCTAAGGCTTAAATTTTCGAATTTAAGTCAAATTCTTGATCACAGGCCTCAAGGCGAGGTTATACATTAAATTAAAATAGAAATTAAATAAAAATATTCTCTTTAGCTGATTTTTGCTTCAATTTGTTGTATAAGAAAATTGCTGATATGAAATTAGCTATGGTAGGGCTAGCATGGCCAAAGAGCCTAGAGAAAGTTGGGGAAGTGGCTAGCCAGAAGCCGTTCTGGACAGCTTTCAAAGAGAATTTGCGGGAAGGATCGCGGGATTGGGCGGTGATAACCGCGTGTAAATCGGAGGGGTGGGAGAGGATTGAAAATGTTTTGATTTTGACTTGGCATGAGAAATGGACATGAGCATGGTACAACCAAAAACTGTATTTAAAAAAAACAAAAAATAAAAAAAATTATAATAATTAACCAAAAGCCTAATATGCACGACAAATTCCCACACCACTAAAACAATCACTGCCTCTCCTTAAACGCGCGGAATATCGGGAATAGTTCAAAACATAAATAAATAAATACCAACTAAATCAAAAACCCTCATTCACTTAAATCAATCAAATAAATAAAGAAATAAAATAGAGTGAAACCGCGCGTCCCTCCAGGACACCCCCAACGTTTAGTGCATACCCACCAGAACTTTAGCAGTGCATATCCATCTCCCATTAGCTGTAAGATATCAATAGACGTAAGAGGACGACCAGATCTTCCGATGCTGGAGAAATTTATATACGAGGTAGGAATAAAATTGTGGCGACTGTACTCGCATAAGCATTGACTTGTATTAATAAGAAGATTTTGAAATAATTTAACAAGCACGTTTTTGTGTGTAATGGCGCTAGCCGACATAATGCTTATGCGAGTACATCTGATAATTTATTTGAGTGATGCACTGTTACATGCTTATGCTTTTTGTTTATTTATATTTATTTTATATTAAATTATATTTATATTTTATATTTATTTGCATGTAATATGTTTTGGGGCTCGAATTGTTTTTTTGTGACATTCTGCCGCCATTTTTCGTAGCAGCATTTTTATAGGAAGGAAGAATGTAATAGAGAAGATTGTAATTATAATATAAATCAGTTAGGGATTGATAGGGAAAGCTAGGGACGGATTTAGGCTAAATTACTTAGACCAGGGAAGACGAATTTGTAAATATATAGAGCAGGCAAAATAGCTGGATTCACTATTAAAATATTTGGCGAATGTTTAGAAATTTGAATCCATTTTTAATTAGTTAGCTAGCTTTGGATAATTTTAAGTCGACCCTTCAGGTCGCACCGGTAAGCAGAGCTGGCGACTGCTATCCGATATTACGGATCCCTCCCCTTTTACTTTCGCGTGTGTCTTGTTGATCGGACACACTCCAAAATCAAAACCAGGGATACCATTATTCAAACCCTATTTTTAGTTTTTGTTTTAGTTTGTTAGGTTTGTATTTAGGATCGATTAATTTTGAAGCTAGATTTTATTCGAAGCACGTTATTTTCGCGTTTAAGCCCAATGTAGTACCTTCGGGTATAGCATTGGGGACGTGGCCGCAAGTATAGCGGCCCCTATTCAAATTATAATGTATAAGAAAATTGTATAACTTGTATAAAAATTAAAATGTCAGATTTTTAAACCTTTCAATGAAACTAAATGTCTGCGAATATCTACTGTGATGATATAGCTGGCTTACTGTCTGCAATTCCTGAAAAGTCACAAAAAATACCTCTCCTTAACACAACAGTCGCAGAATCTCAAACCTAAATTCAAGAATCCGCTTTCTCGACTGGCTCAGTTGGAAAACCATTAAAAAGGTTTTCTAGCATTGATAAATTAGTATATTAAACTTTTAGGAGGATTTCTAAAGCGCAAATATTCACAAATAATATAATAAAATAAAGAAAAATAAAAATTGTTACAGTATTAGATCAAAATAAAATCAAAAGTTCCAACTTACAACACTGAGTAATTTTACGTTGCTCTGACATTGTCTTAGTGTACTCATATAAAACCATTTTCACTCCTTTAAAAATATATCCCTTTTCTGTCCAACACGTGTGAATCGCCTTTGGTTGTGCAAATAATAATCTCCTAAATGAAAATCGCGAGATTCGCGTTTAAATTGATAAAATTCAATAATTACTAATTCTCACAATTAAAAATTATCAAATTCCAAAAACACTTAGTAACAAGAAATTTACAGATTGTTTCAAAAATTATTTAAATATCTTATTAAATTCTGGTACATCAAACACAAAACTTAACTGCTACTCGAGCCTTTATTTTCCGACGTCTTGAGATAACTCCCGATTCCAAACAATTCAAATATTAATGCTCCATAGATATGGGTCTCCTCATGTAAATTACTACTAAAACTTGCAATATCACATGATTCTTTAACTTTAATTAAATTATACTAAACTTTCACTAGCACTAAACCGAGAAAGATAAGAATAGAATTGAATAGAATAGAAATGAATTGAATTGAAGCTAATTTTCCAAAATTGGCAAAAATTAAATAATTGCAGACACTTCATAATAATTGTAGATATGTACTTTAAAGATTGCACAAAGTTTTAATAATCACTGCATTACTTTCAATTACGGCGTTTGTCTGCAGAACATTAAGAATAATGTTCCGTAAGAGTACAAGTCTTATTTATAGCTTAACCCCCGCATTAAAACAAGTTAACGTCGTTCTCGAATTTTGCTATTTTCTAAGAATCCTGCTAAAAATCATGTAGAGCCCTCGAATAATAATGATTTCTGACCACATCACAGTACTTGATTGGTTTAGCGCATTTAACCATACGAGAATCGACTTTAACTTGCGGGCACACACACGCACGCATGCGCGCGCACACACGCACGCACGCGCTCGCCCGGAGTGTTTTTTTAAAACCTACATATATGTTTTTTAATCAATACAATAAATAAATAAATATAATAAATGTGTTTTTTATAGTCATTTTATCTACTTAGATGAACTCGTGAACTACGCAAAGCATATTAAATTTATCTAAGAATGATATTATTCTAGAGTATTTTTATTTGAGAGTTATAGTGATTATTTAATTGAAACAAACATTGATAAGTTTGATCGTTCTGTAATGTTCAAGGTCTCAATAGTACTACAATGGTGTCTTATGATAACAATTAAATTTGTGACCTTAACTCAAGTAATAAAAAACATCTACTTCGTTTTTTGTTTGGCAATTCAGTAGTGCTTAATGCTGGCTCATCTTTTGAATGACGGATTTGATCGGTTGATTTAATATGAACGCAAGAGCAAAGAATAGAACCACCTAAATTCACATAGACATACAAACAACGTTTAATCGATTTTTCTTATATCTAAAATGTAAATTTTGAGTCAACTTATTTAAAATCGCCCAGATAGAATAATATTTGTTGTTAATAAATTTTTGATTTTTCAATACTACATGAGTTTAAAACTATGGTAAGAAAAATTTTTAGGCACGTAGTTCTTTATGGTACCCATTTTAAGTTTGCTTTGGCGCCACTTTTCGGGTGAAAACGAGTTTTGCTGAAATTGACGAATTTGTAATTTATTCAACGTGTTAGTTTTGAACTTTCGGTGTATAATTTTTCCGTTATATTATGCGTTCTGCGCGAAACCGTTGTTAGTTCTGTAGGGGTAATCTTCCTTATAACTTAAATTACTTGGACCCCAGTATGTATTTTTTTAGTTATCTGGAAGGCAATATTTGGGCCTTGTGGATGGAAAAATGAACCAGTAGATCGTTATTTTGAGCGCTCTCGTCTTTGACTATTGCCAGCCACCATTGATCTTCATAAATGCATGCAACATAGTCCATATTTGTAAACCTAGATGTGTTAGTAAACACAGCTGAAGTTTTGTGCTCATGAAATTTTTTACATGTTGATATGGTGTAACAGCTGATCTGATTGTCACTCATAGGAACGAAACAATGATATACTCTTGTTCCTGTCACAGGCAAGCAGGATTCAAATCTTTTTGTTAGTTTAGCTTCAATTTGTTTAATTTCTTCGACAGAGGATAGAATGTATTCTATTCCGGTTAGTTGTTCATTGCAGTATTTGAACATGTCTTGTGGAGTAAAAATTTGGTCATTGTAAGATCTTTGCATAATGGTTCTTGTTATTTCCCTTTTAGTTGTATCACCAATACCATCACAAAAGTTCTTCCCATATGATGTAGCCAAGAAATTCCATTCAGTTATCAAGTCAAATCATTCTTATGTTGACACATATTAATAAAGTTTTTCTTATTTTTGTATTAGCTGCTAGCACCATCATTGAAGTACATTATCTTCTTGACTTCAGGTAAAACATTTGTTACGTACAGTTTTGGTCCCTGAAAATCTACCCGGTAATCCACAGGTAAACTCGGGGCAGTACCTCGCTAAATTTCTGTATTTCGATAAGGTACCGAAAACCTTGGCTGTACCAACAATAATGGTTTGCCGACTAACTTAGTGGGGGGTGTGGTGTAAGTGTTCGGCGGATCCGGGCATAGTTGGTATGCGTGTGACTGGTATGCCCAACGTCCCGAGTTCGAATCCCGATACGGTCCGCTTGAAAAATGTTAGGCGAACATTTTAACAAAAATACGCCCTCGTTCGGATGGGAGGTAAAATGGAGGTCCCCTGCTTGAGTGTTGCCACGCACGTTATAGATACATATCTTGCTTGAAACAGCAAGGGTTCGGCAAAATTCAAAACTTTCCAGGTAGAAAAAGCTCGCTTCTTGGCCAATGTAGTACCTTCGGGTGGAGCATTGGAAAATCAAATGTGGTGGTATAAGTATTTGAAGAGGGTCCCGGAATACTATCGTGTGGGTCTTATCGGGAATTATTTTGACGTCATCTAATTTCAAAATACGAATTTTCTTAGGGAACATCCCAGAAGGAGTAAATAAGAGGATGCCAAGATCCGACATCAGGATAGTAATTCAAGTCTAAAATTCAAACAATGAATAATCGACGACAATAATTTAATATAAACCTAAAATGGACGTAAGATAAGGGCAGTAGTATAACTATACAAAACTGCTAACTGAAAGAAAAGAAGGGTTCCCAAAATCAAATACTAAGTTATCTGCATTGTAATCACGCGTCTAGGTAATTACTATATCTTTTATTATATATATAGGCTGCAAACTGTCAGCTTTGCACCAGTTTATGAAACTCTATTGCACAATTACGTTTTAAGCACACGTACAAATATGTATCAACAATTACTTTCTAATTTCTTAAAACTAATAACGGGCACTTACTATGGGTACATTTATAAGTTTATACAGTTAAAAAAACATTGATTAATATGCGGCTACTGTAGGTGATAGTTTCAGAAAACTTATTTTAAATACCTAAGAACTCATTGGCTTTATATACTTATTGGAAACACTTAAAGTCAATTATCTCCGGGACTCAATTTGTTTTAACCAGAACCTACTGGAACTTCTAGGACCTCGTTAAAAAGTCAGATGTTCTTAATTAATATTCCTCTCCTACATTAACCTGGTAGGATATAATTCCAAACTTTTTTGACTAATCATATTAATCAGTTCGATACTTCATTATTCAGCGGTTAATTGTATCTACTCAAGTTTGCAGGTCATGTCTTTTAATTGTCTTGACGAAGTGCTCAAAAAAAACTTCTCTACATAAAACGATTCGAGGTTATCTTCGGCAGAGTTCTGAAAAAATGGATTAAGACTGAAATTTAAAATTACTTTTGTGCTGTTTCTTTATTTAACATATATATATATATATATATATATATATATATATATATATATATAATGTCTAAGGGAGCTACTAAGAGTTATAAGGGTTGGTTAGTACCAGGTAGTATATGCCAAACAAAAATAATCCACTTATTTGATCACATAAACCTAAAAATGTATGTTTGCCGTATTTTATGTATACTAAAATACCATGCAAATATAGTAGTTGAAATTAAGTGCCAAAAGGCAATTTTAAAATGACTAAGTGGCGTAGTAAGATGTGAAATGCTCAAGGGTTTATACCGAGTTGAATTTTTAAAAAGCCTTTGAAAGTACATTTGCCGTCCAAAAGCCGGATGCGTCTATGAATGTTCACTATCAACATGCATCCAGGGTCAAATGTAATTTATTTTGGTTTCATTTTCTATAGAATCAACTTTTGGACAATATTTGTAAACTCAAAATTATTAGTTATAACAACGTAAAATGTGATTGGTTGAATGTAAAGGTTTAGGACATATATTAGAATTTAATGTGATTATGAAACTGTATAAAAGACATGGACTATGGTATGTGCGACACGAACTTAGTTATTTGTTATGGACTTTAAGATGTAGTAGGATAGTAGAGAGTTAACATGGTCGCCTTAGAGAGTAAACAAAGTGATTATTTTTCGAAGCAATTTTGTAAAAGACGTGTTTTGATTATTTTTCGAACAAATTTTGTAATAGACGTGTTTTGAGATTATTTTTCGAAGCAATTTTGTAAAAGACGTGTTTTGATTATTTTTCGAAGCAATTTTGTAAAAGACGTGTTTTGAGATTATTTTTCGAACAAATTTTGTAATAGACGTGTTTTCAGAACGGTGCTAATTTGTATTCAAATATTTTGAAAAACAAAATAAAAGTAAATCATTTTTAAAAATGAGTTTAATTGAAAAGTGGTAAAGAAACAAGCGGAAGTATAAAGGGAATATTAGTGATTGTGCGACGATTAGAAATTGGATTTGGAGAGTGGTCTTAAAGGTAGCGGGTCAGCGAGAGTGGTTATACAGATTAGGAGTTGGATATTGGAGCGGGTTAAAGGCAGCAGGAGTATTGAGCGGAAACACAGATACGAGTTGGATATTGGAGCGGGTTAAAGGCAGCAGGAGCATTGAGCGGAAACAAAGATACGAGTTGGATATTGGAGCGGGTTAAAGGCAGCAGAAGCATTGAGCGGAAACAAGGATTTGAAGTGGAGATTAGTACAGAGGAAGTTATAGCACTAGTTTTTCTAAATTCTAAATTTGGGTTAATCATCTCAGATATTGGGGATCAGTAAATAGTCGAGGACACCTGGAAGCAGCACGGAAATTCAAGAACAGCATTGTGAAGACGTATACGGTAATTAGGATTTTGTGCCAGGATTCAGCAAGGCATCGACGGAGTATAGACCAGGTGAGTTTTAAAATCATATTTTTAATACGTCAAAATTTAGTCATATAAAATTTGGTTGTAATTTAATTTGGCACATAGTAACTTTGATATAATTAGAAATTTTGGCATATACTAAAGTAGAGTAGCAATTTTAGTAGTAAAACAAAAGGGTGCACGTTGGTTGGACTTAACACAACTACTTATAACGGAAACCCACTATAAGCAGTTGAATAACCTGAGATTAAGAGTTTTAAATAGTCGAGGCATTACATTAAATAGTTTATAAAAGAACCAACCAAACGGTGCAAGTACAAGGGGCGTGCATTAGGTGTGCACATTTTACAAAAGTATAAAATAAAGGGTATAATATAGGTGAAACACACAAAAAGTAGAGGGGTGGGGTATATAATACGTGGCAAACCCAACGTGGGGCTGAGAAAAAGGCTAGATTGAGTTGAAATTAGACAGAAAAAGTAGTAGGATACGGGAGCTTGAGATTAGGTGGGGCCAGTAGTTAGATATTTTCAGGCATACAAGTACGAAGACAGGCTGCAGAGATGACGGACCCAGCAATGACACGGATTACGAGATCGGGACTGATATACGGAATTGAAGCAGACAACACGACACAAAACGATGAAATTAGGACACAGGACATAGAACTAGACGCGGGAGGAGACATCCAGGAGACGGAGACAAGGCAGACTGACCCGGAGGCGACAGACATGGACACGGACCAGGCGACGGCGCCGGAGGTAAGAGTTGCAGAAATCGCCGGAACCCAGGACCTAATACGACTCATAATGAGTTTGCACGAAAAATTTGAAAATTCTAACACGAAACTGAAGGCGGAAATATCGAACGATTTTAAAACTTCAAACGCGGAACTAAAGACGGACTTAACAAATCTATCGAACAAATTTGAAACGTCACGCACTGAACAAAAAGAGGCAAATACGCATCTAATAAATAAAATAACGACTTTACAAACGACTTTAACAAACCAAATTAACGGATGGCGGACAGAGATTAAGACGACACGCACGGAACTAAAAACAGGTTTGACTGACACAATTACAGAGACACACACGGAACTACAAACGGACGTAACAGACAAAACTGAACAGTCGCGGACAGAGGTAAAGACATCACACACGGAGAAACAACCGGAGTTAACAGACCAGACTGCAGAAACACATACGGAACTACAAACGGACCTAACAGACAAAACCGAACAGTCGCGGACAGATGTTAAGACCACACACACGGAATTACATACGGACGTCACAGACAAAACCGAACAGTCGCGGACAGAGGACGAACGAAGGACGGAATTACAAGACAACGTAGACCGCGTAGATGAGACTAAAATTACACGGGTACAATTGCAGGGACAGACACAGCACTTGACATCGAAATTGGGCGCGGACGACATGGTATTACTACTCACAGGACAAGTGGTACTAAATGTAAAAACACTACGAAAAATTTTAGGCGTTATGAGAAATTTCGATTTGGAAACGGCACTGGAGACAAAAACAAGGATTAGTTATTGGGATCAAAACCGGGGTTATAGGGATGACAACCGACGACATACGTATCACGAACATCGACCCAGCTACCGACAGGACTATTTTAACCACAGACACCGAAACCACTGGGGACACGACGGAAACAGGAGACCATACTACAATAGGGAACACCGAGAGAACGACATACAAAGACAAAACAGGCACCCGCACGACGACAACGCGGATGACGGCCGGACGACGGGAGGAGGAACCTAGCACGGATATAGCCGGACGGACAGGGACGCGAATGTCCACCATATAACGACCAACGCGAGGACTCAGGACACGGATCAAATTGAAGTGGTGCAGATACACGAGGCACCCTCCGAAAAAAAAAAAACGCCAAATTTTGGACGAACGAATGTGTAGGGTTAAAGGTCGACGTGGTTTATAGTTTGAAGGACTTGTTGTTAAATAATTATAATTTGAAAAAAAAAAAAACCTTTTGTTCATTAATATTAGTTTAAATGAGTGTTCGTATGTTGCTTTAGTTGATAGTGGTTCACAGTTGTCGCTGGTAGATGAGAGGGTAGTGATAAAACATGCGGAATTTTTAAAAGAAAGAATAGAAGCGATTGATGGGGTTAATTTATGGTCGGCTATGAATAAAAAGTTAACTACGATTTATAGGATCATCCGTGTACCGATATTTGTAGGGGAAAAAATTGCAGGAGAGGCAGAATTTTTAATTACAAAGGGGTTGCATATAGATTTCATATTAGGAATGGATTTTATAGAGGATTTCGGAGTGAATATAGATGGTAAGGATAGGTCGATTCGAATTTTTGATAAAGATAAGTTATGGATGGTGTCTACGGTTAGTGAGGAATATAGGAATGGAGATAATATAGATAAGTCGGGATTAGGAATGGAATAGGACAAGTGATGATAGACAGGTTAAAGTACGGTTATGTAATATGTTTGTGAGATTAATTAAGGATGAACAGATTGGAAGAGTGAGTATTGAGATAAAGGCGAAGCTAGAAGAATTGTTTAATAAACATGTAGGGTTATTTAATGAAGAGCCAAGATTGGCGAGGCGATACATGCATAAGTTAGAGGTCACGGAAGACAACGGGTTTAATACAAAGGTGTATCCAATTCCGTTTGATATTAGAAATAGGGTTAAAGCCGAGATTAACAAGATGTTACGAGATGGAATAATAGAACCAGCGAAAACTCAATATGTGAACCCGGTAGTTATTGTTCCTAAACCCAATAAAAGGGATATAAGGATTTGTTTGGATGCGAGGAAGTTGAATTCGATTACGAAACCGCAGTATGAACAACCGCAGGGGTTGGATAATTTGTTGTTGCTAGATTTAAAAAATTCATTTTGGTTAATTCCGTTGCATGAAGACAGTAAGAAGTTTACAGGGTTTAGCATTGAAGGGGAGATTTACATGTTTTCTGTAGTTCCGTTTGGGTTAAGTAGTTCTTCCGCAGCACTGGTAAGGGCCATGCAGAAGCTGTTTAACGAGTATGAATGTTTCTGTTCGCACTATGTGGATGATTTGTTGATCTTTTCAAGGACTGAGCAAGAACACTTGGAGCATATAGAAAAGGTGATCCAGAGGCTGGACGAAGGGGGTTTGAAGTTGAACGTGGAGAAATGCGAGTTGTTCAAGAACGAAGTTACATATTTAGGGTTTGAAATCAGTGAGAATGGGATGAAAATTTGTAATAAAAGGTTGGACGAGTTGAAAAAGATTGCTCAACCAAAGAACGTGAGAGGATTACGAGGATTTTAGGGTTCTAAATTATTATAAACGATTTATACCGCGATATTCCGAGTTGTGTGTGCCGTTGGTGAGTTTATTGAAGAAAAATGAAAGATGGAAATGGACTGCTGAGCGAGAGAAGGCGTTCCAGGATTTGAAAAGTGCATTTTATAAAGAGTTGTCATTAAAATATCCAAATTTCAAAGACGAATTTATTTTAAGGACGGATGCGTCGAAATATGCGATAGGGGCTGAGTTGGTGCAGATCCAGGACGGAGCTGAGGTACCAATTGTATTTATCTCGAGGGTATTAAAAGACTGCGAAACCAGATATGCGACGGCAGAGAAGGAAATGTTGGCGATAGTATATGCAGTGAAAAGTTGCGTTTTATCTGCTAGGTAACAAATTTTGATAGAATCCGACAACACGGTGGTAACATTTATGAAGAAAAAGGAGTTTCTAAACAGCAGGTTGTACAGATGGGCGTTAGTATTACAGGAATACGATTTCGAAATCAAGCACAAACCAGGCAAGGAGAATGTGACGGCGGATTTTCTAAGCAGACCGCAAGTGGAAAAAAATAAGGACGTGAGGGATTGTTTAGTTGCTTTGCAGGAGTTCAGGGATGTTGGTCGGTGGACAAATGCCAAGCTAATGGAAACGCAAAGGCACAGTGAGGTGAGCTCGATCCGCGAGAGATTAACAAGCGAAAATGTGGAGGAGTACCGTGGATTTACCATCGTAGGGCAGTTCGTAGTCAAAAGGATAGGTGAGGCAGAGCTAGTAGTGGTATCCAGAGACGCGGCTGTGGAAATCATAGATGAAATTCATTTAAATTTTGGACATATAGGTATAAGAAAACATTTTTGGTATTCAGGGAGGCGTTTTATGCACGGAACGATATCACGGTGGTCAAAGAAAGGATCAATCGTTGCAAAATTTGTATCTTAGGGAAGGACAAGAACGTGGTGTTGCAGAACGTACCTATGAGTGTGAGCGTGAGCGGACCATTGGAATTGGTAGCTATTGACTACTTAAGCAACCTGATTACGAGTGAACAGGGTATCGGCACATATTAGTAATGGTGGACGTTTTTTCAAAATTTGTTAAATTATTTCCGGCGAGGCGAAGCAACACGGTGCATGCTTTACAATCGATCAAAGAATTTGGAAGCCAGGTAGGGAGAATGGAAAGGATATTGGTAGACAACGCAACTTATTTTAACAACCAAAGATTTAGGAACGGGTTAAATCGAGCGCACATTAAGGTGTCATTTAGCAGTATACGGCATCCGAAAGCAAATCCATGCGAACGATATATACGGGAGGTAATCAAATATCTACGGTTAGCAACGCAAGAGCACCATAATAGATGGGTTAGATATCTGCCGCAGATTGAAAACTTCATGAATTGTGTACCGAGTTCAGTGACAAAAACGTGTCCGATAACATTGATTCGGAGGATTATACCAGCTAGGCCATGGAGGGAAGAAGTCGAGGTACAAGACATCACAGAGTTGTTGGGCAGTGTTAGACGTAGGATCGAAAGGATGCAGCGTAGGGATATCGAGCGAAGGTGTAGCAGGATCAAAAAAAGGACGACTTTTGAAATTGGAGATATGGTGGTGGTGACAAGGTTAAGAGTTTCGAACCGCGACAGGAACATTTGCGCGAAGTTGTTGTTTCCTTATGAAGGGCCGTACAAGATTACGCGTATTTTTGCGGAAGGAAATACATTTGAATTAGTTACTATGACAGGGGAATATCGTGGGCGTTTTCATTTGGAAAATCTATATCCATATAAGGTTGTACAGGAAGAGGGTTTAGTAGAATAGTTTGTTATATAGTTCATGCGACGGAAAGTTTAGTTTTGTTTTAGTTTATAAGGTAGGTTAGTATGTAGCATAGTTAGACAGACATATTGAGAGTTAAAAATAGGGGTTGAATAATTAAAATGTGCAGGGATCCGAAAAGGGGTTTGTGTAAACAGGAAAGAGGGGGTTTGATTTTAAATAAAACTAGAAATTATGCACACCAGGAAAGAGTAAAGCCGACGCAATTTCCAATTTTATTCAAAATCAGTGGGGCCAATATAATGTCTAAGGGAGCTACTAAGAGTTATAAGGGTTGGTTAGTACCAGGTAGTATATGCCAAACAAAAATAATCCACTTATTTGATCACATAAACCTAAAAATGTATGTTTGCCGTATTTTATGTATACTAAAATACCATGCAAATATAGTAGTTGAAATTAAGTGCCAAAAGGCAATTTTAAAATGACTAAGTGGCGTAGTAAGATGTGAAATGCTCAAGGGTTTATACCGAGTTGAATTTTTAAAAAGCCTTTGAAAGTACATTTGCCGTCCAAAAGCCGGATGCGTCTATGAATGTTCACTATCAACATGCATCCAGGGTCAAGTGTAATTTATTTTGGTTTCATTTTCTATAGAATCAACTTTTGGACAATATTTGTAAACTCAAAATTATTAGTTATAACAACGTAAAATGTGATTGGTTGAATGTAAAGGTTTAGGACATATATTAGAATTTAATGTGATTATGAAACTGTATAAAAGACATGGACTATGGTATGTGCGACACGAACTTAGTTATTTGTTATGGACTTTAAGATGTAGTAGGCTAGTAGAGAGTTAACATGGTCGCCTTAGAGAGTAAACAAAGTGATTATTTTTCGAAGCAATTTTGTAAAAGACGTGTTTTGATTATTTTTCGAACAAATTTTGTAATAGACGTGTTTTGAGATTATTTTTCGAAGCAATTTTGTAAAAGACGTGTTTTGATTATTTTTCGAAGCAATTTTGTAAAAGACGTGTTTTGAGATTATTTTTCGAACAAATTTTGTAATAGACGTGTTTTCAGAACGGTGCTAATTTGTATTCAAATATTTTGAAAAACAAAATAAAAGTAATCATTTTTAAAAATGAGTTTAATTGAAAAGTGGTAAAGAAACAAGCGGAAGTATAAAGGGAATATTAGTGATTGTGCGACGATTAGAAATTGGATTTGGAGAGTGGTCTTAAAGGTAGCGGGTCAGCGAGAGTGGTTATACAGATTAGGAGTTGGATATTGGAGCGGGTTAAAGGCAGCAGGAGTATTGAGCGGAAACACAGATACGAGTTGGATATTGGAGCGGGTTAAAGGCAGCAGGAGCATTGAGCGGAAACAAAGATACGAGTTGGATATTGGAGCGGGTTAAAGGCAGCAGAAGCATTGAGCGGAAACAAGGATTTGAAGTGGAGATTAGTACAGAGGAAGTTATAGCACTAGTTTTTCTAAATTCTAAATTTGGGTTAATCATTTCAGATAT
Source organism: Platerodrilus igneus (assembly GCA_036346225.1). Classification (NCBI taxonomy): domain Eukaryota; kingdom Metazoa; phylum Arthropoda; class Insecta; order Coleoptera; family Lycidae; genus Platerodrilus; species Platerodrilus igneus. The sequence goes on along the minus strand of JARFIW010001171.1, from coordinate 10,713,817 downwards.
TGGGGATCAGTAAATAGTCGAGGACACCTGGAAGCAGCACGGAAATTCAAGAACAGCATTGTGAAGACGTATACGGTAATTAGGATTTTGTGCCAGGATTCAGCAAGGCATCGACGGAGTATAGACCAGGTGAGTTTTAAAATCATATTTTTAATACGTCAAAATTTAGTCATATAAAATTTGGTTGTAATTTAATTTGGCACATAGTAACTTTGATATAATTAGAAATTTTGGCATATACTAAAGTAGAGTAGCAATTTTAGTAGTAAAACAAAAGGGTGCACGTTGGTTGGACTTAACACAACTACTTATAACGGAAACCCACTATAAGCAGTTGAATAACCTGAGATTAAGAGTTTTAAATAGTCGAGGCATTACATTAAATAGTTTATAAAAGAACCAACCAAACGGTGCAAGTACAAGGGGCGTGCATTAGGTGTGCACATTTTACAAAAGTATAAAATAAAGGGTATAATATAGGTGAAACACACAAAAAGTAGAGGGGTGGTGTATATAATAATATATATAAAATGATCTTACTGAGACATTCACTTGAATCAGAGATAGGGGTTTTACCATTTTCTGAAGCAGCATTATTCAACGTGCGATTCTTTTTCGTTCCAAGACGACGATGTCATAGGCGCCAACGTTATACTTTATTAATCAAAACAAATAAATAATGAGACTGCAATAATTTACAGTACAAAGTAACGATGAAACTATTTTTAACCTTACAACCGCCATAATGAATTTGACAACCTTTGAGTATGATCAGTGTAAGATACAAAAATAATCCTTCCCTAGATCAAGGATGCATGTAAACTACAAATTATATTTCTTAAAGGAAATAAGCCTAATGTGTTGGTGGGATTTACCAATACAGAAACTATTAAAGTGAAATTTGATTATAAACATTTCAAAGGAATGTTACACATTATTCACTTCATTGATATGATGCTTTTGAAATTCACAAACTGTAAAGGTGTCATGAAAGGAACTAAGGGCTACTGAGCCCAATTTCAACTTGAATTAGTGGAGGGCGTTATTTAAGAATTTTAACTTGCAGACTTCTTGTATCAGCAGGCATAGTACAAATAGCTGCATGAAAGTTTTAATAACTTGGATTGAAAACTACAAGCAATATGCATTGAAATGGAAAATCTCAACAAACGTCTAGTTAAAATGTTTAATTTATAATTTATTAAGATTAAAAATAATTATTTTGAATTATAGTTTATTGTCTTTAAATGCTAGATCTTATTTTTGGTTTATTTAGGACACACGTTTTGTGCATTTTTATCATTTATTCTATTTTAATTAATATTGTCAAATTATGCTCTTTTGAGCATTTTTGAAAATTATATTTAGCTTTAAATTTCTACAGCATGTAGTCTATGATAAATCTATACAAGAAAAAATGTCTGTTTTCTTCTTTTTAATAATTTTGCAGCACTAGTCCCGTTTCAAGTAAATCTTCACGTTATAGTTATGAATATTTTATTTACTTTTCTCACTGCTTGGTAATATTATGTAATGACACATATAGAGCGATCATTATGATAATTTTGGTTTTTATCGTTTTTATTTGTCTTACATAAAATTAAGTGTTAGATAGATTTGACCAAAACTCGTTTACAGCTGAACTACGATTCCAAAGCACACTTAATATTGCCACTAAAAAGTCTGAGCCTAAAAATGTGTTTGAAAATGTAGTCCTTGGATTGGAGATTTATGGTGACTAAAATTAAACCATTCTACTGTTAAAAAATGTGGGAAAATCCGGTATAACCCTACAGCTCAGTTTTGCTCTTTCTTACATTATTTGAAATTTAGGAAAAACCCGTCAAGTAACTATAAATATATACTTCTCGAAAAAATAAAGCAATATACAGGTAAATTGAAAACAGTTGTACAGTACAAAGTTCAGTGAAAGGTGCAAAGCATTGTTTCAAATATTTAATTTTAAGTAGTGGTGATAATGTGTCATTGTTATATATTTTTTTAGTATATGCAATTTGGTAAATTGACTTTCATATTTTATATTATTTATGAATAACAATAAACTATTATTAATTAATTCATTTTTGTTTAGTATAAGCTTATAAACGTTCAGCATTTTAATAAAACCTAGATATGAATAGCAAAATATTTTTGTGCGGCCGTATTTCCGATCATTTTTCAGCTCGGAAAGTACGTTGTTGTCGAGCTAGGTCGGAAAAGTGACACAAGAGCTCGGAAAAACGATTGCCGGGCTCATATGTGAACATTTTCATTAAAAACAAACTAGGCATGTTACATCACATCAGTGGCCATCACATTAATGATTTTATCTTTCAGTAAGTTCTTGCGAGTTTAATAATTGTTACAAGTTTGTAAATTATTTAAAAATTTAAATATTATTGTTGTTCTATTATTGTCAAATTATTTGTGACTGCACAAAAAATTTTGTACGCGCCATACTCGGAAAGTGTCTTTACAAGGCTCGCGTGCTTTCAAGGCTCCGCCCACGATATCTTCCTGAAAATCACATGCTCGCTCTATAAACTCCCACTTTCCGAGCGTGACACGTAAATAACTATTGTACTTTTCACTTAAAAATAAATATCATCGAGAATTGGTATTTTATTACTACGAAGTCCATCGGTAGTATTTTATTAACTTTTATTAGCAATTTCTTTATTAAGTGTGTTTAAATACAAAACAGTGTGATATCTTGATTTTGTCTACCTAAATTAAAATTAGAAGTAGACTTGTAATTTTGATATTCGTATGTTTATTATTAATTTAAGAATTAAAAGACAACGAAAAATAAACTTTCTGGACATCAAAACAGAAAACGAAATACTGCGAAAGCACGAAAAGTAAAAGAGAGTATTAAAAAATCTTTTGTTGGATTGTAACATTTCTTCTCATCTTTGTCTTACGGATGCAAATTACAAATTAACATCAAATTTCTGAGAAACTATGGAGCAGCTGCCGAAATTCATCATGAAATTGATTCAAATCATATTCAAGAAAATAAGCATGTAATAATTTTAGCAACATTTAATGATGATCGTTAAAGAAAAATGACTGACTACCAATTGCATCAAATGTTATGTCATCGCCATCATATCGTCCTAGTACTCAAAAATTATTAACAGAATTAGGACTAGTGGTGGAAACAAACATTGAATGCCCTGAAGATAATTAAGAAAGAGAATTTGACAATAAATATTATGGTAGAAAATTTTCAAATTTCTAATTTGTCCACAGAAGATGTTTTATTTGCCTAAGATGTTACTGAAATTGGCAAAACCTTTCAAAAACACTGCAACTCACGAACTTTCTTAAACTCAGTTAAAAAATTATAGCCAATGGATTGATTTCGAAACAGCTTGAAGGAATAAGATTACAATTAACAGCAACAATGAAGAATTTTACGAAATAGGTAAACAACTTTGACGTGGTACACTTAAGCGTATATAGAAGTAATTCAATATTTATGTAAAAAGTGTCTTCCACTAACACGTAAATCCCACAATTTATTTTCTAATAATGAAAATTTTATGAAACTTATTAAAATAGTGGCAAAGTTAGATATTGTTACTGCAAATCATTTACCAACATCGGCAAAACTGAACAAATGACTACTAGTAAGATATGTTTGTATAGAAGATGAAAATTTTATCATAAGAAGAACACTTTTAAGTTTTTTCAATGTTACGTATATAACAGATTCTGTATCTAATCTCATATAGTAGGTAAATTACAAGAATTGAATTTAGATATTAAAAATTTAAGAAGACAGAAGTACGATGATGGATCCAATATGAGAGGGAGATATAATGATTTACAACGCCACATTTTAAATATAGACCACGGCGCTTTTTATATTCCCTGTTCTAGTTATTTGCTATATTTAATAATAAAGTATGCAACAAAAGAAAATTATTAACTATAGTTTTTTAGTATTATTTAAGAAATGTAGAGTTCTTTTGATGCATCAAGCAAGGTAGGACACGTTAGAAAATTATGTGAAAGATTTAACTTTAAATCAGAGGTCCTCAAACTTTTTTGTCGCGTAGACCACGTGCTAATTTTTCTGTTTTGAGTAGACCCCTGCCTTTCTAATAATGAAGTGTTACAAATTCATCAACTCCAGATGTGTTTTTGACAACTAGCACAGTGCTACTCACTTTGATAGATTTAACTGTAGAGTGGAAAAGCTATAGAAACACATGTTAAGTTCTATACATTTATTAATTAAAACGACACAAAATGCAAATCTAGTAAAAATATAGCATAAAATAACTACACAAAGAATATATCTTTTAACGGGAAGGATGAGCCTGATGCTTTAATAGCAAATTTTTAATATTTGGCGTCAATTTATTTAGGTTTAACTTTAAGCTATTCGATAGGTGATTTCTAATGTGTTTCTTTTTTAACGAGATTGACAACCGCGCTTAGTCTATCAAAAACTTTTTCGCGATAGTCCACAATGCCCAAATTGCTGACATCTTTTTCTGAATTTACCTTGACTTCTTCGTTAGTATTTATTCGATTCGGTTTTTTTTTTAATATGATATCCGTTTCATTAGTGTCACCGTATAGATCAATAATCTAATTTGGTATTTCCACATTCAAATCATCCTCAAAGCCCCATCTCTGAAATGTACCTTATGTTTTTCGTGAGTGCTTATTCAGATCAGTTCTTCGTGTAATAAATATGCCATCCTTTTGTTCAATATCACCGTATGGATCGATAATCCAATGTGGTATTTACATAGTCAAATTATCTTCAAACCTAGTTTTAAAGTGTGTGAAACATATTTAAATGTTGAACGTAAGGTTGAAACATCATCATCCTGACCATTGGTCTGTGACAAATTGGGAAACTGGGAAATTTTATACCGTTTTGTGTTTTGCTTCTTTAGTTTAATTCTGACAAGAAAAGTTGAAACGATGGACCGTTTTTATCAAATTTAAACTGTCATCTTGTAATTTCAAGTTAACGTCATTAAATTTACTGAACTACTGTTAAATAAATAATATCTGGTGTTCCGTTAGCTATTATAGTTAAAATTAACTTTAATTATCGCATCAGATGTAGCTTGCAGTTAATTCCCCTCCGTCGTGTATACAGTATAATTTATAGTGTTATCACGATTGACCTTCAAGTACTTTCTATTTGGGTGTGCCGCGACAGTTATAAAAAGGCTTAAATTTGAAGTTATTGGTAAATACTTTAAGGCTTCACTTATGTAAACTCGGCTCGTATTTACACTTCCACTATTTCCACCATTTGTGGTTATCAAGCCTTTTCGAGTCGAATCTGAATATTGTACCTGCAAGCTACTTCAGTAATGACTGCATTATTTGCAAAAAAAAATTGCCACTTATCAAGTTGTATCGCTTTCCATTCGATTGTAGTCTGGCGGATATGCGTTTCGTATATTAAGTTTAGTTCATTCAATTTTTCATTTTAAAGTATTTGTTATCAGTTTTAATAAGGTGCAAGTAATTAATAAATGTTCGTTTTACATTTAACATTTTGCTTTATTTGAGTTGTTTACGGACTTAGTTAACGTTGCTTTCGTTCGGCAGGCTAATTATAGCGAGAATTACGATCTCATTTCTAATAAATTTGGTATACCGGTAGGCAAATTTCGGTATAGCTTCTATACGCATTAGCTTATATAGTTAGTTATGGCGGAGAAAAGTAACCGCATGCCGCTTTTACGGAACGGTTTAATAAACTCACTTTAAGACATCTTTGACATTGCGCACAAAGGTGAAAATGGCGTAAGCCTGTTAGATCTGTTTCGCGCTCAATATACATCGATTGACGCGTTAAGAAAAAGCTTTTTTGTTCAATATAATGCCATAATTGGCGCAATCGCATGGGCCACTGACGCCGTGACCAATTTAAGAGAGAGGACGTGATTCGTATGCGGTTTGACTAACTTTTTTCTAATAAAATTACTATTTAAAACTTTGTCCGAGTAAACCTACCGCGTTTCGAGCTAGTTTACCTGTTCCTCCAGATACCTTTAAGTCAAAAATGTCTCTACCGACGCTTAGCTTCCTTACTTTTGAAGTGGGATGGTTGCCTAGTTGAAATTTTATTGACCGCTTTGATAGTTTGGTCCATCTAAATGACAAGCTGTCAGCCGCGTATAAATTTTCATACTGTCAATTAGTGCTGAAGGATCCCGTATTAGTTACCATTAAGAACTTTGATCTTATGGACGCCAATTACACGCTTTCGTACAATAAGCTCCGCGAAAAATATTATAATATTCGCCGTATTATATCTGCTCTTTGGGAAAACATTGTTAAATTTCCCGGATTCTGACCATCCGTCAGGCTTACAAATATTAGTGGACATCTTTGTCGATAACTTGCAGGCGCTTAAGAAATTTGATGCACTTGTAGAGGAATGGGATTTCATTCTGGTACTGATGTACATACGGCTCGTAATTTTGAATTACATCAGAACCCCACCTCTATCCTAACCTAAACAGAGGTAATTGTTTACTTAGAAAAATTTGTAAATCCTTATAAAATTTGTCGATCAATCATAAAGCAGATTTAAACAAAGTTATTTATTCTAACCACATATCCAGGTCTTGCTCCGCTGTTTCCATGTCAGTACATACTAGTCCCAATGTCATTAAATGTCCGCTTTGTCATCAAGATCATAGTCTTTATCGTTGCAATGATTTCAAACTTTCTCCACAAGATCGCTACACCTATTATCAAAAATATAAACTCTCTATCAACTGTCTTCGTAGTTCACACATTTTAGTGTAAATCCACTATTTCCTGCCGCCAATGTAATGAACGTTGTTATTCTTTATTGCACATTCATCCTGCTACTGCTACTAGCAACAAGGCTTGTTCGAGTCCTGCTACCGCTGCCTCTACTGTTTCACTTGTTGCTAGTTCCGCTCTTCAGGGTCACTATAAGCCATCCGCTCATCATGCTTCTGAAGAAATGTTCGCTTTGTCTAGCAGTAGTGGTCCGTCAACGTCGAATATTGTCTTATTTAATTCTCTCGCCAAACCTTCAGTTGTGTTACTCTCCACTGTTCAAGAGGAAATCGCTGATCGCTCTGGTTCCTTCAAGAAATTGCACTGTTTACTCGACTTGGGATAGCATGACTTCCTTTATTTTGCAAAATAGTGTGAAACGTTTGGGTTGTCGCGCTACTCCGCATTCTCTAACCCTTAGTGGTTTAGGCTCCATACGGCACTGCAAGACGCTATTACCGTTTCGCTTAAACCCGTAAGTGCTTCCTCGCCTATTATTAATTTCGAAGCTGTTCTACTTTCCAAAATGTGAAAATGTCCCTGCTATTAATATTTATTTTGAAAAATTCGCCCATCTAGCTAATCTCAAACTAGCTGATCAGTTTTGCGCTCAATCTGGACCTGTTGATTTATTACTTGGCGCAGTCTCTCTTGTATGACCGAGTCTACTTCCCCTTGAAAGATCGTCATCATTAGGTCTTCAGTCCTGGAACTGGTTAGACGCTTATCCTCAATGTTTTCTATTCTGAGCTAATCTATACATATCCCGGAAATTTTCACAGTCTGCACTTTCACCATCTGTTTGTAATAGTCTGATCTAGGTCTACCTTCTACCTCTTTTCTTCTATCTCTGCTTGTAATATATCCCGCACTATTCCCAAAAAATGCCTTAGAACGTATCCTGCCGTTCTATTTTTCCCATTTTTTTTCTGTTTTCCACAGATATCTTTATTCCCTACTACTTCTATAACCTCTTTCTTATTAACTTTGTCTGTCCATGTTATCATCCTCATTCATCTGAAGTACAACATTCAAAAGGCTTCTACCGTTTTTCTGTCTGATTCTCTTACTGCCCATATTTCATAGACGTACTGTGCTGTGCTCCACATATATGCTTTCAACAATTTTTTCCTTGTTTCTATGTTTGTTATCTTCGAACATAGCCACTGCTCTTTCTTTTAGATGCAGTTTAGTTCCCCTTCTATTGTTTACAAATATATACCCTATTTCCCCGATATTCTCTGGAAGATATTTTGCGAAATTATAGGAAGTTGAAGAGGTTCCTGACTCTAAACCTTTCGCACCTGAGGAATTCTTAGTTGAAAAATATTACGTCGACACTTTTTGCCACAATGAACAAGAACTGTATGTCGTCTCTCTGCCATTTTAAGATCCAAAACCTCCCTTTTCCGGTAGTTGTGATATCGTTCTACAGCGCTTTTTTTTTTAAAATCTTCTAACTAAGCAACCTTTGATTTATAAACAATACATTTCGTTCATGCGCGACTATTTAAATTCCAAACACATGCAACCTGTTGTAGCTGGGTTTATTTGTAACTTTTCGTATTGTATCTCGCATCATTGTGTTGTGAAACCTGAAAATGTAAGTGCTAAACTACGTGTAGTTTTCAACGCCTCCACTAAAACTTTATTTCGATCTTGAATGATCATTTGTTTGTTGGACCCAGGCTTCAACGAGATATTACCGCAATTTTGTTACACCTTTATTCCTGTGTTGTTACTGCAGATGATCGTCAGATGTATAGACAAATCTTTGTTAATCTTGATAAGCGTGATTATCAACGACTTGTTTGACGTTCTTCTCCTGATGAGCCTATTCAGGACTTCCAGCTGAATACCGTTACCTATGGGATAAATTGTGCCCCTTTTCTTGCGATACGCATTCTTCTGCAGTTGGCTGAGAGCGAAGAAAGTACCTTTCCTTTAGCCTTCTTTGCCCTTCGCAACCATACCTACATTGATGATATCGCTTCAGGTGGAGACCCTATGGAGTCAACCTTGACTTTGCTAAATTAACTAAGCGCTTTTTTTAAACTTGGTGGTTTTGAACTGCATAAGTGGTCTAGTAGTTATCCAGAATTACTATAAGATCTTCACGCTTCGCAACAATTCGCATTACCTCACTCCTTTGCCTATGAAAGTTGTGCGTTTTCAATCATTCATCTATTCAATTTATCATTCGCATTGTCGCTTGGACTCTCCGCTTTCTCTAAAATCTACAAAATCCGTCGGCAAAATACACTGGATCTTTGTCGTGTTTCGAACTCCATAGCGCTTTGTCACACACCACCACCAAACCCCCCCATTAAATATACGTACCAGGCTCACTTTTCTATTGAGTTGGACGCCATTCAGTCAGGATCAGTACTAAAAAAGATTTTGCAAATCCTCCCCTTTTATTAGAGAGGGAATCTTACGGATTGGTGATCGCCTGTCTCACGCTCCCTTATCCTCCGATCGGAAATGTCCCGCTTTTTTACCTAGTAAAAGTCTCTTTACTGATTAATATATCAACTTAGTTCTTCTGAGATACTTCCACGCTAGTGTTCATATCGTTGATTTTATCGTTCGTCAACGTTTTTGAATTGTTTCAATTATATAGTCCATTCGTCGAGTTTTGAATCAGCGTGTGACGTGTTGGAAAACTAATCCTACCGCATCGCAGTTTTCTATGGACCACCTTTCTCCGTGCCGAGTTAGTCAATCCGATCCCTTTTTGAGTTCGAGCGTTGATTTTTCTGGCCCCTTCTCTACTACCATTTTGTGAGTACGGGATGATAAAGTGTTGAAAGCATATTTGTTTCTTTATATGCATGGCTATCAAGGCACTCCATCTTGAATTAGTTTCTGATGTCAACCGACGCCTTTCTAGCTATTCTACCCCGATTCATTGTCAGGCGTGACGGCTGTGATAATCTCTACAGTGATTTCGACACAAATTTTGGAGGTGCCCATAGACTCTCGTAAAATCAGCGTCCGCGAAAGAACATATTTCTTGGTACTTTATATCGTCGTCTGCGCCTCATTTTGGTGGTTTGTGGGAGGCGGGTGTGAAGACGGTTAAAACCTTGCTTCTTTGTACCACAGGTGAGCAAGTTCTTACCTATGAGGAACTAACCACCGGCTTTGGTTAGATTGAGGCCATCTTAAACCCGCGTCCTCTTACCTCCGTGCGCAGTGACCTCCCAACGGCTTGAGTTGCCTGGCATCAGGTCACTTTCTGACTTTGACCCTTTAGTAGCCATTCCAAAACCTACCCTTTCTGACCGCCTGTTTAGTTGGCAATTGCTCCAGCGAATTCGTCAAGATCGCTTGTCTCGATGGTCTAAGGAGTATTTGCATACGGTCCAACACCGGTCCAAATGTCTCAAAACGGCTCCGCAGGTTCAAATGAATACCTTAGTGCTAGTTAAAGCCGATAACGTTCCACCGCCTATTATGGTCCCTTGGAGGTGTTTTTGCAGGCGCTGATGGGCTCGTTAGGGTTGTCACTCTCAAAACCGCATAAGACTAGCTGAAGGGCCATATCGCTAACCTCTGTCCTTTACCTTCGTTGTAAATTTTTCGTTATCTTTCTTTGTATAATTTTTTGTTTTGGTTTTGTTCGCGTAATTATTTTCTGGGTTTTCTTATATTAATTAATTTTTTTTCATTCCGTTCCACCCTTTGTAGTTATTTTTTTTTCCAAAAATGCCTTGCATTTTGGCGGGCGGTATGTTTCGTTTGAAATTATAGTTAAAATTAACTTTAATTATTGTATAAGGTGTAGCTTGCAAGTCAATTCCCCTCCGTCGTGTATATAGTATAAACTGTGTGTTTTACGGCGATTAACCTTCAAGTACTTTGTGTTGTGGTGTGCGGCGATAGTTGTAAGGATGCTGGTGTGATCGTAGCCATGGTGCTATAAAAATATTAACGCTTGAGTCCCGCGAAAGTCTGACAATTTCTCGTCCTGCCGCTGTCACTTAAATTTAAAATATTACTGGTAAGTACTTGAACGTTCCGCTTATATAAACTTTGCTCATACTTACACGTCCACTATTTCCACCATCTGTGGTTATGGAAGTTGACGCAGTACATCTGGTTTCCACTTAATTAAATTTTCTTTTAGAATTGGATCTTTATCATCCAAACACTCTAAAATTGTCTCAAAAAGTCAAAAAATCTTGTTAAACAAGGATTTTGACAATCAGCGTACTTCAGTGCAGTGGAACAAACAATGAAATTTTAGAACTATCTCAGGAAGTAGCGAGCTCTATAGAAATATCGGCTGAATTTGAAAGAACTCCGGAAACGAAAACTCAAAAGTAACATGTAGATGAACTGCCGACGACCGTCAACTATAACCTACTTAAAATAGATTTAATATGCATAATAATGAGTTCACTGATATTTACTTCATAAATCTAAAGTTTTCCTAAAATGACATGATTTCGCAATGAAAATTTACTGAAATCAATATTTTGTTTACCATTTTCGTGGTGTATATAATTTATGAATCTAAGTTTCGTAATATGTATTTAACAGTAATAGCACGATACTTTTGCGGTTTTTAAGTTTAAGATTTTAATAGAACTAACTATTCATGGAAAAAATGTCTTTCTTACTGAACACTACTATATATGAAATCAGAATGTACAGGGTATATCGGTATTAACCTGTCCGTTGAAGATTAATTTTCCATTTTTGCATCTGGCTTTTATTTACTGTAGCGCACATGCGTTAGAAACGACGATATCCATAATCCCGTCACTTCGCATCTGTGGCTCCAAGAATTGCTGTAATATGTCGAGGTGCGCTTCACCATTAATAGTTCCCATGGCAATCATGAAGCGTTCATAGACCTTTGACCTAGTTAACCCCATCGACATATTTACTTTGGGCGTGTCCCCGTTGCCACTCCTGCAGTGCATTCGACTACTCGTTAGCCCATATCCGATATTGTGTTTGTTCACATGCCCACATGTGTAGAATGCTGCATCACTAAAGAGGGTATACTGCATCAAATTACCATATTCGACAACCTCCAGGATACCATGACGCATAATTTACCTGGCTGGTAATAGCCTTCGCCTCAAGCTTATGCACTACCTGATATGATATGTACGTTTCTTCAATGGTAACGTAACGTTTTTTACACAGTGCTTTGTGGAATTTATTATTTATTTATTTATTTGTTCCAACGTTGCAGTAATCTGCTACTTTGTGGAATACCGAGCTCCCGACTTAGTTTCCTAGTCGATGCGGAGGAGCGGCATTTGATGGCCTCATCTACACGTCGCACAATCTCTTATGGTGCCGGCCGTTGTTCGTCCACCACACTACTTGCTCGCTTGAGTTTGTTAACCTTTCTCTTGCTAGCTACTCTGAGGGGCCTGGTTCCGAGACCTACGGGTGAAATCTGACTTGCACCTATTCATACGTCAATTCACGCAGACGGGCACACACAACGGCTGTTCGTTCTTCTGTTGTTAGCATTGTTGCACGTTACATACAAAAAAAAATTGTTAATAGTATCACCGAAATGGTATAGTGATTTTATAATGACCCGATATCTGCATAGCTTTATGCATATTATTAACATTGCGTGTTTCTGTTAGCAAGTTGGAACGTTCATTTTCTCGTTTAAAATTAATTAAATCTTTCATAAGATCCGATTTATCCTAACATCATTTGATCAATTTAGCATTAATAGTAATAGAGCATGATATTTGCAATAAATCGATACTAATAAAATTATTGATGAATTTACTGCTATAAAATCAAGAAAAATTAAGTATTTGTTGTACACTTTGTATTTTTAGCATTCATATATTTATTAAATTGTATGTCATTTATATTTGCATTAAACTGATTGCATTATTTGTTGTCATAAATTTTAATAGTTGTACTTCCAATAATTTTTTGCAAAAATTTTAAAGCGCGACACAAAAGCTTTCTTAATGCTGATTCCAGAAATAGCGTCCTTTAATGCAATTAAATTCTCTTCCCACAGTTCTGCAGCTTCAGGCACGAATCCAATAAACATACTGACAGTGGTTGATCCTGAGTATACGTTGATTCGTTTTAAGTGCTAACCTAAATTCTACCCAATTTCTTGTATCTTTTTCCAATTGAAATAATAAATCCACTATTATTTCCGTAATTTGGCGTACAACTGTGTGTCGTGAAACTAAAATATTGCTTATTAGTTTTAAATGTTTGGTACTATTGCAATCCACTGATAATCGTATCAATATTTTGTTTAGAAAATTCTATCAGTATGGGATCATCTTTGCGTTGGTTCGTGTTATTTTAAAACTAGTTTTCCGACGACCACGTATGAAAACAACAGATTGCACAGTACTTATTTATTTAGAAAGTGATGTATATCTCTTGGGGGTGCGAAAGTAAATATCATTCCAGAGTGCGAAAGTAAATATCACTCTAGAGTGCGAAAGTGAACATCACTGTGGTGTTGAAATAATTTTCAATTCTAGAGTGTATGACGAACGAGATATTAGTACATTTACCTAGACGACTCAACATTCCATTGCCAAAAACACGATGTAGAATTTGTTCGACATAACCACTCAACGATCGCACGACCTTGCATCAAGGCAAGGTGTTTAAGGGAAAGAGCAACGGTGTACAGTAGTACATTATCAGGGAAATCAGCACCACATTTCCCCCAGCATCCACATTTCCCCACACATCTGGACCAAATTTACATGTAAATTCGCACTATAAAGTCTTATTTTTTAAGAATCTCCTCCTGGCTCCTCCTTGCTCGGACACCCCCCACAACCATTTTGATTACATCACACCCGCATTCTTTCCACCCGCGAGATAAAACTTTCTCCACATTTCCACCCACGAGATAAACCTATCTTGTTTGGTATCAATTAATATTAGAATTTTCTCAGCTACCCGAATCTCTAGGATTTTTTTAGATAGCATCATCCCCAAGGGAGCTACCCCAATTTTAAGATTTCTTACCTGTAGCGACTTTTGAAGGTTCTTATAAATTTTTTTATACATGCGATACATTAAGTTTGCTTAGAATTTTATGCACATCCCGAATCTGTAAACAGATTTGAAATCGGACCACGTCCTGCAAAGTTATACCCCTTTAAAGTCCTGATCTTCTAATTTTGCTATTTGCTCTATAAGCAAACCTAACAAATAGTTTTCTTCGTCTAGCCATTGCATCTTTCGAGATAAACCTATCTTGTTTGGTATTAATCAATATTAGAATTTTCTCAGCTACCCAAATCTCTAGGAATTTTTCAGATTGCACCATCCCCAAGGGAGCTACCCTAATTTTAAGATTTCTTACCTGTAGCGACTTTTGAGCGTTCTTATAAATTTTTTATACATGCAATACATTAAATTAGTCTACAATTTTACGCACAACCCGAATCTGCAAACAGATTTGAAATCGGACCACGCCCTGCAAAGTTACACATATACCCTCTGCGAGATAAATCTTTCTCCACATTTCCACCCACGAGATAAACCTACCTTGTTTGGTATCAATCAATATTAGAATTTTCTAAGCTACCCAAATCTCTTTAAATTTTTCACATAGCACCATCCCCAGAGAGCTACCCCATTTTAAGATTTCTTACCTGTAGCGACTTTTGAGCGTTCTTATAAATTTTTATACATGTAGCACATCTTGTTAGTCTAGAATTTTATGCACAATCCGAATCTCTAAATAGATTTAAAATCGAACGACCCCTTACCATTTTACACACACCCTTTAAATTATAAATTTCCTGCGGCTCATACATAAAAGACAATCTAAAAACAATTCTTAAAACTTTTTTATTACAGACAATTTTTACTAATACAGTTTAAATTTTGTAAAACCACATTTCTAAATGCATATTTACAATTTTTTATTTTTAACCTAGAACTTCTCATATCGGCTTATACTTATTAATATTTATTTCTAAATAGAGCACCCTTTCCAAAGACCAACCGGACCCGCATGTTTCAAATTCCTCTGATTTTGTTCTTATGGTTTCGCTTAAGACCTCGTACATATTTTCCAGATTACTAGAAGACGTTATAACCACATTTTTTGTGTTAAAGGATTTCACATCGGTAGTCTCTTCCCCCATTTTGGTGTAAACGCCGTAGAGTTCGCAGTAGACTTTTATTGCTGTATGTTGTATTCTTTTTTCATTTATTAATCGAATAAATCGCTCTTTCTGCTTCCAAAGAAACTCGGGCACTCCATCGTCGACACTGGCGTTCTTTATGCGATAGCTAGCCATATGGTTGTTAAACGCTGTACTAACCATTTCTACACCATCGTCGTTAGTAGCGGTAACTGATGCATTTTTATGTCTGTTGCTCCTTAAGTGTGCAGCATAGGTAGTCTTTTCCATTTCGAAATCGCATACTTTACACATAATTCGTGGTTGTTTCGTACAAGTCCCTTTAACAGCTGGCGGGGCTGAACGTTTAAGGCTTAATGACATACCGTGCTGTTTTTCTTTGTGTCGCAGTAAGTTGTCCATTCTCGTAAAAGCGAAACCGCAAGACCCACAGTTTAAGTACTTTGCTGCGGGCGGATGTATAAGCTTAACCGTGGACGATGTTGCACCACGACATTTGTTCTGGTGCCGTTTGAGAGCATTTTTCCAGGTATAGGAAGCACCGCAAGAGTTGCACTTAAAAACGTTTGCAGATACCATTTTAGTACAAAACAAAATCCGCACTATAGCACTTTGGTTAAACTTGTAAGCGAATTAACTTATAACTAAAGAGTTTATTCTTGCGCACTTGCTTTATGTACCCTATAGAATGCAAACCGAAGGTTTCCGAAGACACCCGAACGAAGTCTCGGATTCAGCGAGGAACTAAATGACGTCATCTTGTGCCAATCCTCGCTGCTCGTCCAATACATTTAGCGCCAATGCATGCACCCGGTTCGCATCGTCGATGGTGCGAATGCCGTTAGTAGAAACATCGGAAACGTCTTCCATGTTATACGGATCGCGTGCATATTAAAAATCCAAAAGGGTGATAGCACATGCACACAAATTGTGTGCAAGTCGTGCTGTAGAATATGCAGTGCTACTATAACCAAAAACTTAATAAAAACACTTTAAACCATTACTAAGGAAATACCAACTTGTTGTCTACAGGATACTTACTAATAAAGCAATTTAATTTTAAATAACTTCTACGTCATATTTTAGAAAATGGTGGGCTTGAATATTTTCTAAATGAATCACCGAGCGAAAGTATATGCTTAGCAGTATTAAAATTAACCATTAATTTCCCATTTTTACGACCATGGTTAATTATAGATTAAAATTTAATTTGTGCACGTTCGAGCTTCTCGTAAACTAACATATTTTATAGCAACAATGCGCTGTATAATACATGCATACCCCTTCGCCGCGCTACTGCTATTCTTGTAATTGCTAGAAAAAGTCACTCTCCTTTTTACTGTTAGGACCGATGCAAAGCACCATTTTATACTTTCTATAGCACATCGCGCACTTTTTCGTCTGATAATTATGCTTCTGTAGGCTATTACACTTTCGCATAGCGGTCGGCCGCACGTAATGATTTCTAGAACCGGTAAGTACTCGATATCATCCAAATAGAGAATTAGATGCTCGATGTCTGTCAACTTCCAATTCCCTCGTAAAAGGTAGAAAAAACTCAGTCAATCATCCATGTAACTTAAACTTCGACCCGCTCCTGTTCTGATAATTTACAAACATTTTTCAAACGACAATGGGCCGAGAATTTTTAAACCTTCGGGGGATCTTTAAGTCGTGATCAATTACACATCCGAGCTACGCGTAAACTAACATATTTTGTAGCAACTGTATAATACATGCATACCCCTTCTCTGCGCTACTGCTATTCTTGTAGTTGCTTGAAAAAGTCAGTCGCCCTTTTTACGGGTAGGGCCGCTAAAAGCACCATTCCATACTTTCTTTATAAGTGTAGCACATCGCGCACTTTTGTCGGATAATTAAATTTTGTTTATGTAGGCCTTTACACTTTCGCTTATTTAAACATCTAATACGATCAATTAACCACTTTCGCTTATTCTAACAGGAACCACCATACATTCCGCCACACCGTTCTTTTGATTCCAAAGATCCTATGGGCTTCCGCACACTAACACCCGACGTATCTTTTCTACTATTTGTTAAACAAAAACTACCGGCATCGCTATTGTGGACGTAAACAGATGTTTGTGGATGTGTACGAGAATATGTAACCATATACATTAACCAGTCTAAGCTATTTTATTTAGTCCACGAAAACTACTATTTTTCTAAACCATAATTAATAATCGTCTTTATAGGTTCTACATTTCTACCGTTACCCAATGACTGGTGCTACGTACATGGAAACTTTAATTTCTTATTGGAGAGAATTCTTATTCTCCCGCGCACTGCTGCGTAGTTGCATGCCTACCCCTTTTGGTGGTATATGCTCGTTATAGGTTGTAAGACTCTCGGTTTTACTTAACTACAATTCGTGAAACCCCTTTAATCTTTTTAATCGTATCTTTCTCACCTACAATACAGTAGGACTTAACATTACTACCAACAAATTCTAATACTGGACCCCCATTAAATACGTCTTTAATTTTCCCTACAACTTTTTTTGTTGACAAGTGTTATATTATATTTATTATACGCAGGGTAGTCACTCTTTTAAGATAAGTATATTTTGCTAGGTATCAACTAATATTAAATTTTTCTAGGAACCCCAAATCTGTAAATAGATTTTAAATAGGACCACCCCATACAAAGTTATGCGTTTTAAAGACCCAAATCACTAATTTTTGCTCATCTTTATTTAACACCATTTTTAAAACCTTTTTCGCTACCCAAGACATATGCCTTAGCCAACCATCTCCCGAGAAATCTAAAACCGCCGTGCCCCGCGAATACCACGTGGAGATAACACGTATACTCTGTCAACCAGGCAGCCGGAAGGATTTGGAAGGTAGGAGAAGAACTTAAAAATTATGGAATCTTAAAACTAATATATACAATAGATTTACAAAATCCTTACAAATATAAACAACTATCTTATATCTTTACGCCCCCATGCGTAGATTGTTGTACTATTAGGAATGATGTACCT
The DNA here is from genome assembly GCA_036346225.1 of Platerodrilus igneus. Taxonomy (NCBI): domain Eukaryota; kingdom Metazoa; phylum Arthropoda; class Insecta; order Coleoptera; family Lycidae; genus Platerodrilus; species Platerodrilus igneus. The sequence continues at coordinate 10,695,883 of JARFIW010001171.1, read as the reverse complement.
TTTGTCATCTTCGCTCGATAAACTAATTTTATTAATTATCTGCGTGTACAAATCGTGTTTTTACTCCGGGTTCATACGCAGGCAAGTACTCGATACCATCCAAATAAAGAATTGGATGCTTGGTGACTGTTAACATCCGATTCCCTCGTGTACGCCCAGACACATCCCAGCCCATGAGCACCCCTGCGCATGCACACCCCTGCCCATGCGCACCCCTGCGCGTACGCACCCCTGCCCATGCGCACTCCTGCGCGTACGCACCCCTGCCCATGCGCACCCCTCTCTGTGCGAGTGCTATTTCGGGGTAACGTTACAGCCTTTTTATAAATAAAGAACAATGTTATATACTATTATAAAATGTTTATTCTGACATTATACATAACAAATTTAAAAATATTTAATGCCAAACATGGAGTCATTTAAACTTAATTTTAATACAAAGTTATACACAGAAGACAGTCCTTTCTTTATGTTTGTTTGCAGTGGTTTTAATTTTATCTAATTTTATTCGCAGCTTAAAATTTAAATCGACACCCAAGTCTTCTATCTCCTTTTCTAACCAATAGTTTGATACATAGAGACCGTCTAGGTTTTCGAATTGTAAAATGTACCGAAGTCTGCCTCTATATTTAAAGTATTTGATTCCATCGACAACCAGATCCATTCCTTCGTGTAATTCTTGCAGCTTGTGACAATCTTTTAATCGCAGCTTTCCCACTATATCCTGCATACGTATCTTGTTAGCTTGATCGACTTCTTCTTGTCGGTATTGGAGGAAATCCTTTTTCTCCCACACACTGTTGTGTAGTTGCATATCCACCACTTTTGGGAATATATGGTTGTTATGGGTTGTAAGACCCTCGGTTTTAAATGATCCGAAAGGTTCTTTACTAGGCAAATATACAATGTTTAGCGGAACCCCTTTGCGTGTGGTGTACGCCAAGGTTACGAAACCCGCATTCCTTAGTTTGTCTTTGTTATCTGCCATTTTGATAAATACGTTTTTAGAATAACCTTTTAAAAGTATACGGAATTAGTACTATCCTTTTCTGCAAGAACGCCTACATAACTAAAAGAGTCTTTCTTACTAACCGCAAATGCATACAGCTTGTACAACCCAGATGTATCTAAGTCAGTCCATCGGCACATAAAATAATCTTTTAATTCTTCCTCATTTTTCTAATAAGATGTTCTTTGTCTAACACATCTTTGTATTGTTCGCGTATTGTCGCAGTGTTTTCCATGTAGTCCAATTTTCGCCTTTTGCATCCATTTCCTCTAATTCCTGTTGTCTTTTCCTTCCACTTACAGCGTATGGCATGCATAATGGGGCAATTTCCTTTAGCGTAAACGGATAGAGTTTACTACCAATATTTGCGCGTTGTCGTACAACCTCTGGGCGAATGTTAGGTGTATTTATCAATCCCAATTCCGAAATGACTATTTCTTTTGGAATTGTAGAATATGGTGTTGCAGATTGTGTAAAATATGTACTACCTGCTTTAATGTAGCACTTGTGTAAGATTTTATTTTATCTTGGCAGTCTTCCTCCTCTACTATCTCCAAATAATTTACGGGTAAATAGTTAAAACTAAAAGCCGAAAGCACATACTTTATCAATGTTTCCCTTTCTTTTGGTTTTCGGACAACTTAATTTGCAGGCCCGTCAATTTCTTTGTATTACCATTCCCCCAATACACGTACTGTAGTAGGTTATTATACACTAAACAGCAGCTATTTTGTAGCTTGTCCGATAGCTTACTCCACATTTTGGCAAGTGGTACCGAGTACATTGGCGCCTTTAGGAAGTATAACTTACTATCTTCCAATAACGTTAAACAGTCTTTTAAGGGATTATACACCCGTTCCGCACTGACATAGCTTCCAATTGCACAGTTGTATATTGTCGCTTCCAATCGCGTAATACCATGTTCTTTGGCCAAAGTAGACGCAAATGTTTCCTTAAACGTACATCTGGACAACGTAAAAATCTAGTATATGATTGCCAAGTTGTTTATTAACACCAGGACTTGTTATCTGACACACAAATTTGTTGTATATCTTAATTCTTGCATTGGTTGTTAGCCATGTTAAACAATCAATTCCTACAGTTTTATCGTTGTCAACTATAATATTACACTTTTCTTCGTATTCGCCCTTATAGCTAAAGTTATGGTTTGTAGTTAAATAATTACACATTTCCATCTTGCTAAATATACCCGCAAAATCTTGGGTTACATCCATGTCAAAAAAGATAGAAATAATCTTTTTCGACTTCGTCTAATATATCTGGTAGTTCCTCCAATAAAGTTTCCAACTTAACATCTGCTAGTTCCACTTTGTATGGAACACATATAGGATTTTGGAATTTTTTATTAATGCATTCGAGGTCTTCTTTTCCGATAATTTCTTTTACTCTCTAGCTCATCTTGTTAGTGCTTTCCAGAGAAAACGGAAGCTTAGCTTTAACACCATGCCTAGCGGAAACAAATCGGTCGAACTTTCTTCGTAGATAGCTGTTAAATGCACCACAAATTTCTTTTTTTTAGGATAAACATCCTTTTGTTTGCAGATGCTTGTTCGGTGTCAGAAAGGTCGCAAATTTTAACCAACATTATATTGTCACAAAATGGTTCTGTAATTGGTATGTGTAGTCCGCCAGTCAGCATCTTCTCGCCTTCGACATAACAAATATTACAAATATCTGTCACCAGATTATTGTTGCACATATTTTCTGCTAACAGCCATAATCCAAATCGCTCATTTATCGGTTTCACTTTATTCCCAAGAAGTTGAGAAACGTTAATCACCTTGGAGACGCTCATGTTTACCGTTCTAGCTACTATCGAATACTAAATTGAATACAAAAAAATTGTTTTCTTATGTATTCTACAGAGTGGGATCGTATATTGCCGAAGATAGTCGAATATGTTGTTATCCGGCCTAGGCTGACAGGGATGCGCATCGACATATGTCCGGATATATGTAGGATGTTAGGTTAGGGTGAAATTGCCCCATAGGGGCAATTTCACCCTCACATGACCATATGGCCACATGACCATATGACCACATGACCATATAACCACATGACCACATAACCATATGACCTAATTGCTTTTTAATGAGTTTTCTCATTAAACACCCATTAGCACTAATTGCTTTTTAATGAGTTTTTCCATTAAAAACCAAGTGTGGACCTAGGTTAGATAAAAGGAAAAATTAATAGGTTAGGTCAGCGCCCGAGAGTCTTACAACCTATAACGAGCATATACCTCCAAAAGGGGTAGGCATGCAACTACGCAGCAGTGCGCGGGAGAATAAGAATTCTCTCCAATAAGAAATTAAAGTTTCCATGTACGTAGCACCAGTCATTGGGTAACGGTAGAAATGTAGAACCTATAAAGACGATTATTAATTATGGTTTAGAAAAATAGTAGTTTTCGTGGACTAAATAAAATAGCTTAGACTGGTTAATGTATATGGTTACATATTTTCGTACACATCCACAAACATCTGTTTACGTCCACAATAGCGATGCCGGTAGTTTTTGTTTAACAAATAGTAGAAAAGATACGTCGGGTGTTAGTGTGCGGAAGCCCATAGGATCGTTGGAATCAAAAGAACGGTGTGGCGGAATGTATGGTGGTTCCTGTTAGAATAAGCGAAAGTGGTTAATTGATCGTATTAGATGTTTAAATAAGCGAAAGTGTAAAGGCCTACATAAACAAAATTTAATTATCCGACAAAAGTGCGCGATGTGCTACACTTATAAAGAAAGTATGGAATGGTGCTTTTTAGCGGCCCTACCCGTAAAAAGGGCGACTGACTTTTTCAAGCAACTACAAGAATAGCAGTAGCGCAGAGAAGGGGTATGCATGTATTATACAGTTGCTACAAAATATGTTAGTTTACGCGTAGCTCGGATGTGTAATTGATCACGACTTAAAGATCCCCCGGAGGTTTAAAAATTCTCGGCCCATTGTCGTTTGAAAAATGTTTGTAAATTATCAGAACAGGAGCGGGTCGAAGTTTAAGTTACATGTATGATTGACTGAGTTTTTTCCACCTTTTACGAGGGAATTGGAAGTTGACAGACATCGAGCATCTAATTCTCTATTTGGACGATATCGAGTACTTGCCGGTTCTAGAAATCATTACGTGCGGCCGACCGCTATGCGAAAGTGTAATAGCCTACAGAAGCATAATTATCAGACGAAAAAGTGCGCGATGTGCTATATAAAGTATAAAATGGTGCTTTGCATCGGTCCTAACAGTAAAAAGGAGATTGACTTTTTCTAGCAATTACAAGAATAGCAGTAGCGCGGCGAAGGGGTATGCATGTATTATACAGCGCATTGTTGCTATAAAATATGTTAGTTTACGAGAAGCTCGAACGTGTACAAATTAAATTTTAATCTATAATTAACCATGGTCGTAAAAATGGGAAATTAATGGTTAATTTTAATACTGCTAAGCATATACTTTCGCTCGGTGATTCATTTAGAAAATATTCAAGCCCACCATTTCCTAAAATATGACGTAGAAGTTATTTAAAATTAAATTGCTTTATTAGTAAGTATCCTGTAGACAACAAGTTGGTATTTCCTTAGTAATGGTTTAAAGTGTTTTTATTAAGTTTTTGGTTATAGTAGCACTGCATCTTCTACAGCACGACTTGCACACAATTTGTGTGCGTGTGCTATCACCCTTTTGGATTTTTAATATGCACGCGATCCGTATAACATGGAAGACGTTTCCGATGTTTCTACTAACGGCATTCGCACCATCGACGATGCGAACCGGGTGCATGCATTGGCGCTAAATGTATTGGGCGAGCAGCGAGGATTGGCACAAGATGACGTCATTTAGTTCCTCGCTGAATCCGAGACTTCGTTCGGGTGTCTTCGGAAACCTTCGGTTTGCATTCTATAGGGTACATAAAGCAGGTGCGCAAGAATAAACTCTTTAGTTATAAGTTAGTTCGCTTACAAGTTTAACCAAAGTGCTATAGTGCGGATTTTGTTTTGTACTAAAATGGTATCTGCAAACGTTTTTAAGTGCAACTCTTGCGGTGCTTCCTATACCTGGAAAAATGCTCTCAAACGGCACCAGAACAAATGTCGTAGTGCAACATCGTCCACGGTTAAGCTTATACATCCGTCCGCAGCAAAGTACTTAAACTGTGGGTCTTGCGGTTTCGCTTTTACGAGAATGGACAACTTACTGCGACACAAGGAAAAACAGCACGGTATGTCATTAAGCCTTAATCGTTCAGCCCCGCCAGCTGTTAAAGGGACTTGTACGAAACAACCACGAATTATGTGTAAAGTACGCGATTTCGAAATGGAAAAGACTACCTATGCTGCACACTTAAGGAGCAACAGACATAAAAATGCATCAGTTACCGCTACTAACGACGATGGTGTAGAAATGGTTAGTACAGCGTTTAACAACCGTATGGCTAGCTATCGCATAAAGAACGCCAGTGTCGACGATGGAGTGCCCGAGTTTCTTTGGAAGCAGAAAGAGCGATTTATTCGATTAATAAATGAAAAAAGAATACAACATACAGCAATAAAAGTCTACTGCGAACTCTACGGCGTTTACACCAAAATGGGGAAGAGACTACCGATGTGAAATCCTTTAACACAAAAATGTGGTTATAACGTCTTCTAGTAATCTGGAAAATATGTACGAGGTCTTAAGCGAAACCATAAGAACAAAATCAGAGGAATTTGAAACATGCGGGTCCGGTTGGTCTTTGGAAAGGTGCTCTATTTAGAAATAAATATTAATAAGTATAAGCCGATATGAGAAGTTCTAGGTTAAAATAAAAATTGTAAATATGCATTTAGAAATGTGGTTTTACAAAATTTAAACTGTATTAGTAAAATTGTCTGTAATAAAAAGTTTTAAGAATTGTTTTAGATTTTCTTTTATGTATGAGCCGCAGGAAATTTATAATTTAAAGGTGTGTGTAAAATGGTAAGGGTCGTTCGATTTTAAATCTATTTAGAGGTTCGGATTGTGCATAAAATTCTAGACTAACAAGATGTGCTACATGTATAAAAATTTATAAGAACGCTCAAAAGTCGCTACAGGTAAGAAATCTTAAAATGGGGTAGCTCTCTGGGGATGGTGCTATGTGAAAATTTAAAGAGATTTGGATAGCTTAGAAAATTCTAATATTGATTGATACCAAACAAGGTAGGTTTATCTCGTGGGTGGAAATGTGGAGAAAGATTTATCTCGCAGAGGGTATATGTGTAACTTTGCAGGGCGTGGTCCGATTTCAAATCTGTTTGCAGATACGGGTTGTGCGTAAAATTGTAGACTAATTTAATGTATTGCATGTATAAAAAAATTTATAAGAACGCTCAAAAGTCGCTACAGGTAAGAAATCTTAAAATTAGGGTAGCTCCCTTGGGGATGGTGCAATCTGAAAAATTCCTAGAGATTTGGGTAGCTGAGAAAATTTTAATATTGATTAATACCAAACAAGATAGGTTTATCTCGAAAGATGCAATGGCTAGACGAAGAAAACTATTTGTTAGGTTTGCTTATAGAGCAAATAGCAAAATTAGAAGATCAGGACTTTAAATGGGTATAACTTTGCAGGGCATGGTCCGATTTCAAATCTGTTTACAGATTCGGGATGTGCATAAAATTCTAAGCTAACTTAATGTATCGCATGTATAAAAAAATTTATAAGAACTCTCAAAAGTCGCTACAGGTAAGAAATCTTAAAATTGGGGTAGCTCCCTTGGGGAAGATGCTATCTAAAAAAATCCTAGAGATTCGGGTAGCTGAGAAAATTCTAATATTAATTGATACCAAACAAGATAGGTTTATCTCGTGGGTGGAAATGTGGAGAAAGATTTATCTCGCGGGTGGAAAGAATGCGGGCGTTATGTAATCAAAATGGTTGTGGGGGTGTCCGAGCAAGGAGGAGAGCAAGGAGGAGCCAGGAGAAGATTCTTAAAAAATAAGACTTTATAGTGCGAATTTACATGTAAATTTGGTCCAGATGTGTGGGGAAATGTGGATGCTGGGGGAAATGTGGTGCTGATTTCCCTGATAATGTACTACTGTGTACGTTTCTTTAAAATATCTTTCCTAATTTTTTTTCATTAGTTGTGGTCGTCGGACAAATCATGTACAGTACTCGTGTCGAAAGCGCCATTTCACACTCGTAGGATTGTCGCACTCGACTAACGCCTTGTGCGACAACTTTCCCACTCGTGTAAAATGGGTCACTTTATACACTAGTAATGTAATATACTATGGTTACGTTTTTAAATCTTTCGTTAAATTTTGACATATAATTGATTTGATTACTAAATGATGATTTTAACGATTGTTGTTTTTTAATTTGTGTCTCGAAGTTTAACGGATATCGAGATGTTAAACTTTTGAGTACAGTTTCTCATTATGATGTTTTAAATTTTCTACTTTAAAATTATTGACTGTTGAATTACAAATTAGGCAGACATCTTCTTTCCTATTTTTCTCTTTAAAAGGAGGTCTTCTTTTCACTCCTCTTTAAAATTTATTTTTTCGTTGGTATCTCCCATTTCTTTTATTTTCAAAGACCTTCTTGGTAAATATTTTACAATAATATATCAATGTAAATAAATAGTGTGGAATTTAAACTATTTCTGTTTTTATTCAAGATCAGTTTATAACAGATTAATACAACTAAAACGGCGCCGTATACGAATGGTCAGGAAATTCCGAGATGAATACTCGAATACACACTGACCAGTCGACCAGCAAAATGAAAGTAATGTACTATATGGATAGTCTTGTTAATTGTGTTAGAACAACTATATATATAGAAATGCGCGCTGAATTTCATTACATGGACTTCGAAGGTTGAACCGGACCAAACTGAAGAATGTCAGAGACTGAACTAATAATCTTCTATGGCTTCGATATATCGACAAGATCCGTAAATTTTAAAAATAACAGTTTTCGTTCATTGAATCGGAAGAGCAGTATGCAACTTATAAACTACAGTTCGACCATCATTGGTATAATAGGGTGTCAATAAAAAAAATTGTTTCCGTAATGGTTCAAACAGAGCACATGCCAGAGGGACAAAGTTTTGAAAGATTGGCTTAAAGTGTGGTGTTCTTAAGTATATCTAATATTTTTTTATGGACAAACGTGCGAGAGATGCAACTAGTGTTATAAAAAGTATGCATAATGTAAATGATTGTGCGCAATTTATATCTTTATTGTCTGAAAATAAAGGTTTTCATTGAATTGATTGAGTAGTGTTTCAAGTAGAAGTGTTCCACAAACTACAGATGTATGAATTGAGGATCACTAGAAGAATATTTACATGTGTATCTATTGCATCAGTATGAAAGCGATGTTTTGCGGTAGATGGCCATGCTGAACGGATGAATAAATATTGTGACGAACTTTTTTTTACTTTTCTTTATTGTCCGAATATAAGAGAAACCTAATGTGCCGATGAAAACTGTTACTAACACGATTATTAACTACTTTATCACTAAGTTTGACTATGTAATTTATCTAGACAAACACTTATTTATATATACATTAAATGTATTTATTTTAATGCTTTAGCCCATAATTTATATCATAATCGCGAATTCTTTCTTCGACCGAAAACTGATTCTGCATTATTACGTTAATAATTTATTTAAAAGAAATAATATTATACCTTATTAATCGAATTAACTGTAGAGAAACTAAAATTTTGAAATGTAATAGTTAATTAATGTTTATTGTTCGTTAGATCTTAATTCTGTCCTTCCAAAAATTAAATTTTTCTTTCTTATCTGGTTTATATTTAAAGTAACGCGAACGTGTTACAAGTGCACCTTTGTAACTGTCAATCAATCTATTGTTAGTTTAATGGCTTTGTCTCTTTCGATTCTAGTCACTTTGGCGCATTTCTTACAACATTATAACAAATAAAATACATAAGGTAAAGTCAACGGAATGAAGCAATTACAAAGAATGTATCATAATTAGTCGAAACTACTTTTTAATTCAATATGAATTTTTAGCGACGATCAGCCAACGTATTTCAATTTTTTTTGTTTAAACAGCTTTTTAGTTTGTTATAAATTGAAGAAGTAATTATGTTGGTTAAACATCACAGTTATAACTTTGGTTATAGGTAAAGCGAAAAACTGCCTTTGGGACTTATTTTTAGGTGGTCTCATACGTCATACAACTTTCAATAATCAAAATTGAATAAAATAAAAAAATACATGTTAATTATTTATTTTTGAAACTGTAATTGGCATAGACTTTTGCCGGATTCTCCTGGAACTGATTGGTATGCAACCTCAAAATAACAATTATTGCATCTAGATATACAACGATACCTAAGATTGAATGGTATCTATGTACTCGTATATTATTTTCCATATACATTAAGAAAGTAATTAAAACAAATAAGTTATTAAGTTAAGGAAATGACAATAAACAATTTCGGTTTATTTCTGATAACGGATATTTTAAAGGATTTCTAATGATTTCAAATTAACACTAATTGCACTTTAATTTGTCTTGTCATAAAACATTTCTTAATTCTGTTACTCGTGTCTACGCAGAACAAGTTTCCAATTTTTTCTTAATTTGTTATCATTTATGTATGTTTTTTATTATAGCTCTGATAAAGCAATCCGATGAGAAAAATAACAGCTAAGTTCGCCAGAAGTACGAGATCTTTGTTAGAATGCACAATAAAGAAAAACTAGGAATGCAGAGGGTTTTCAAGTAAGGAGAATTATAACAATACACGGATATCGGCAACAAGATGGGAAATAAGAAAACAAGTATGCCGTTAAGAGGTTATGGAAAATCGCCGATAAAAGTATACGCTACTTTTTATATGGCAAATGGCACACTTAATAAGAAATGATATTGTATTGAAAATCATTAAGTTACCTCATGACATTAAGGTGTATAACCTTTTCATTAGTTGATATTGAAGAAGTGTTATTGATTATAGACAAATGTGTTTTCAAAAACATGTTTGTACGTTAAATCGTATCAGAAGTTATTTTTCTGTCAACGGATTGAAAGCTTTTGCAGCTTGAAAATCGTTTTAACTTTTTATAGCGAGGCTGTGAAAATAGTTAGATTTGTAAAGTGTAACCGGGGTTTTGCTATCTGAATGAGCCCATGTATTAAAAAAATTGTAGAAAAGTCGAATCGTATTAGGATGTACTTATAGTAATGGATTAGCTTCTGTTGCTGATGCATTGTTACACACAGGCTGATAGATTAGTTTAGCAGATAGGATGTTGGTAGCGATTCGTTGCTTAAGCCTTACCAAAACATATAATTTAATAAACGTCACGGTGTCATAACTCACAATTAGTTAGCAGTCTGGCATGTTGGAAGCCTTACCAAAACATATAATTTAATAAACGTCTCCATAACATAACTCACAATTAGTTAGCGGTTTGGCATGTTGTAGCGATTCATTGCTTAAGTCTTACCATAACATACAATTTAATAAACGTCACCATGATCAGCTTGACGTAACTCACAATTAGTCAGTGGTCTGGCATGTTGGCAGCGATTCGTTGCTTAAGCCGTACCACAACATGTAACTTAATTAACGTCTCCGTGACATAACTCACAATTAGTTAGCGGTCTGGCATGTTGGTAGCGATTCGTTGCTTAAGCCTTACCATAACATATAACTTTATAAACGTCTTCATGACATAACTCACAATTAGTTAGCGGTCTGGCATGTTGGTAGCGATTTGTTGCGTAAGGCTTACCATAACACATAACTTAATTAACGTCTCCATGGCGTAAAACTGGCAATTAGTTAACGGTCTGCCATGTTGGCAGCGATTCGCTGCTTAAGCCTTATCATAACATATAACTTAATTAACGTCTCCATGACATAACTCGCAATTAGTTAGCGGTCTGGCATTGTCAGCAGCGATTCGTTGCTTAAGCCTTACCACAACATATAACTTATTAAACATCTCCATGACATAACTCACAATTAGTTAGCGGTCTGACATGTTGGCAGCGATTCGCTGCTTAAGCCTTATCATAACATGTAACTTAATTAACGTCTCCGTGACATAACTCACAATTAGTTAGCAGTCTGGCATGTTGGCAGCGATTCGTTGCTTAAGCCTTACCATAACGTATAACTTAATAAACGTCTCCATGACATAACTCACAATTAGTTCGCGGTCTGACATGTTGGTAGCGATTTGTTGCGTAAGCCTTACCATAACACATGACTTAATTAACGTCTTCATGGCATAACTCGCAATTAGTTAGCGGTCTGTCATGTTGGCAGCGATTCGCTGTTTAAGCCTGACCATAACATATAACTTAATTAACGTCCCCGTGACATAACTCGCAATTAGTTAGCGGTCTGGCATGTTAGCAGCGATTCGTTGCTTAAGCCTTACCACAACATAATTTAACACTTTCTTTTTTGGAGGGAATAACCAGGTAATATTTCATTTTCTTAGGAATCATGTAAACATGTTGGATTTTTTTAACAACAATCAGGTTGCTAATGTATATGTGTAGCCAGGTTGATTAGAAAAAGATTGAAGAGTATAGGAAGACTTAGACCAAGCTATATTAGAAATTAGTAGAAATTTCGGTTGTGAAGGGTATGTAGAACTTTTTAGATTAGCACAGAGTAGAAAAGAAGTTAGAGCTGCGTCAAACCGACCTTTAGTAAGGTCGTAAACAAAATGATGATGATGTTAGGAATAAACCTCATTCTAATAAATGAGATTCTAAAGATTTTAAGACTTTGCAAATGTATACTAGAATCGTTAAATCTTACAAATTGGTTGGTGTTCTTAAATAATTTCAGTATCGATGCGTGTGTTATAAATTTTATGAAATTATTATGCTCACAGTAGAGAAATATGTACCTAATATGTACCTACTTTTTTTATGCAGTCGCTGAGACTATCACACTTGGTTCTCTAAAATATCATTTGTAAACTTAAAATAAACATAAACTTAAACTTGAGTGGAAAAAATACAGACAACCTTCCTTCTTGATTAAGATTAAGCAATCATCTCTGAGATACGAGGGTAAGGTGAAAAGTTCTCGGCCTACAATGAAAGACTTAGTGATCACACGCGAATCAACTAAGCCACGGAGCCGCCTAGTACTACAATGACCAGGAAACGAGTTTTTTACCTGGAAATTTTCCTGAACTCTTGCTTCTCTAAGCAAGATATGAACCGTTAACGTGCGTGACAACATTCATACACGGGATCTACATTGTACCTCTAATCCGAACGACGGCGTATTTTTGTGAAAAATGCTTGCCCAATATTTTTTAAGCTGTATAAGGAATCGAACCCGGGACTTTTGACTTAGTTGTTACACGCGAACCAATTAAGCCACGAAGCCGCCCGCTTCTCTCACATATCCGCTATACTTTATATTCGTTAAGCCTTTAAGACTTTTTTCAAAATGGAAACACGCTTACATTTCTCACATATTAAAATCAAGTGATCCCTCAGATGTAAAAATTACCGACCCATTTCTAAATCGTATATTCAGGAAAATATTTGAGAAAATCATTAATAAGTTGTTTACGGAAGCGATTGTATCTGAGCACCAGGAAATCTACAACAACCAATTTATTATGCCTTACGAATTATATTTCATTGAATTTTAAAATCCCGTTCTCAATTTGATGTAATATACACTGATTTCTGTAAAGCGATTGATAAAATTAATCTAAAATACTTATCCATAAATTGGAAAAGTACGGTATTCCATACAAATAGCGTCTTTGGTTTAGATTTAGACCAACGGTCGTGGAACCGGCGTAAATTACTCTAAATGAGGTAAAAATTAAATTTTTGGCGGTAATAAGGAAATTTTTCTAATTTTCTATTTTATAAACGTGGCAGTATTTTTACAAACCGATCTGTAAACAATTCGGCATTACGTTACTGTTGATGTGACAAACTTATTATCTATTACAGCAATTCTACATCGTAAAACTTGATTTCTATTATGTTTATAGTTACTGACGAGGCTTCTCGTACTGACTTATAACAAACAATATGAAATTGACTTTCGCTACGTTCGGACGCGCCGACTTTTATTAAAGTGGAAAACTGCATTGCTGTGTCTGTTGATGGAGCTCCAGCTATGCCGGGTCATATTAATGGTTTTTACCTTTTGTGAGAAAAAATAGTTCAAAAATTGAAGTTAGTCCCTGTATGATCTATCGCTAGACACTTCTTGTGCAACATTTGGGAAGCTACCGTGGAAGGCGTCGTGCATGATATCATCAAGATTGTTGATGCTGTCAAAGAACACGCACTAAACACGCGGCTATTTCGTGAATTATGTTAGAAAGGTGAAGCTGAATATACGTGGGGTGCTCGTATATATCGAGAACTGACAACACTAGTGTTGCTAGATGCTATCTGACGTTTCTAACCTAAAGGTCGACATTTTTGACAGTGTACATACTTATAACATTTTACCATGTGAACACTATTTCTTTTGTTTTGATAGATTTGAAAATTTCGTCTCGGCCAAAAAATGGAATTAACTCGTGAACATTTTCGTGCGATGATTTTTTACGATTTCCGACGTGGATTATCTCCACGACTGTGCCTGAATCAACTTATTTCGACCTTTGGGGAAGAAGCTCTAACTAAAACCACTGTATATCGTTGGTATAGTCAGTTCAATCGTGAGTTCAATCGATGCTATGCGCGAATTGATAATCTAGGATCGTCACGTGACTTATCGTGAGATTCAGGCATCCCTAGGCATTAGTATGACTAGTATACGTTCGATATTACATGAACATCTAGCTGTGATAAAGATATGTACGGATCCCACATAATTTGACAATCGCTCAAAAAAGGACTCGTGTCGATGGGCGCAAGGAAATGCTCAAGAAATACGATTGCGGTGCTTCAAATGCAGTGTATAATACCTACACAGGTGACGCATATTGGCTTTATTCGTTTGAACCCGAAAGTAAACAGCAGTCGACTGTTCTTCCAAGGTAAACGAAATCCAACAAAAGTTGTCCGCGCTCGAAGCACTTCGAAGAAAATAGTTGCCCACTTTTTCGGAAGAAATGGACATGTCACGACCGCTGCTTTAGAGGATCGTAGAACAGCTAATTCTGCTTGATATACAACCATTTGTTTTCCAAAAGTTTTCGGAGAAATAAGAAAAATAAACTGACGACGCCGAATCATTCTCCATCATGACAATGCGAGCTCTTACACATAGGCTTAAACAAGTGACTATTTGAGCACTCGAAACATCGAATTGATGGGTCATCCGCCGTATAGTCCTGATGTGGCACTTAATGATTTCTTTTTGTTCCACACGTGAAGAACAAACTGCGTGGACAACGATTTTCGACACCAGAAGAGGCGGTTGGTGCGTTCAAAACCCATGATTTGGAGATATCTCAATCGGAATGGAAAAATGCTATGAAAATTGATTCCAACGTATGCAAAAGTGTGTCAATCATCGTGGAGAATATTTTGAAAACCAGTAAAGAAGTTTTTACACTTTAAGTTTTGTTTTTGTTACTTATTCCCGATACATATCGAGCACTCCTCGTACAGTCCTACTGCATTATACAGAAATGAGGTGGCTTTCTCGCGAAAATGTTCCTGAGTTTTGATCAAAAGCATATTCTCGCGTATAAGTTTAAAAACACCTTATGGGTTGCACATCTCGAATATTTATCTTACATTTGTGAACATATAAACGTATTGAACAAAGAATTGTAAGGGAAAAATTTTAATATCATTTCAGCCTTATACAGATGTTAGATTTTGGATTAAAGCTTCCTATATTGGAGACAGAAAGTAGAACAGAACAAGATAGCTTCTTTTTCAAAGTTAGCTTTGTTTTTCGAAAATTGTGAAAACATCATTTTTGATTACATCAAGGATAGAGTTATGGAGCACCTTACCAAAATCAGAGGGCGATTCTTTGTTTACTTTCCAGATTTTGATTTATGTACTACATTTGAGTTTCCATCTGAAGGTACTACATTGGCCAAGAAGCGAGTTTTTTTTACCTGGAAAATTTTTAATTTTGCCGAACTCTTGCTGTTTGAAGCATGGTAGGGATATTTAACGTGCGTGACAATACTCACACACGGGACCTCCATTTTACCTCTCATCCGAACGAGGGCGTATTTTTGTGTCGGGGTTCGAACCTTGGGTATAGTAGTCACAGAGCCGCCTTGATTTACGCACTGTCAGTTGAGTTAGAGATCCTTTTAAATGTGAAATTGCTGACATGATATCAGTAGCTGCAAAGACTTTTAAAATTACACATAAGAAACGGTAAAAAAATTGTTGCCATTTGCAACAACCTACCTTTGTAAACAAGAATTTGCTGCTTTATGATCATAAAAACGAAGAACAGAAATCGATTAAACGCCGAAGACTGTATTCTAATTGTTCTTAAATAAAAAAGCTTCAGTTTTGAAGTTATTGTATCAAACATGAAATATCATTTCACCGAAACCTGAAAGGGAAAACTTTTCAATGAAATTATTTGTTCCAAAATGAGGGTTTTATTTGATATGTCTGTTATTTATTATTTTCATGCAGCTTTTATCATTTTTCGTGTAAAATGATCGATAAATAATGTTTATATGTAAATTTATATTGACTTTCTTTTTTTTCAAAATGAGGTGGTAATATTGTCTTACACAAATACATTTTGGAGTAATGGCTAAAAAAGTTCTTCGACCGTTGGTTTAGATCCTACTTATCAAATCGGACACAATCTGTTGGTGTAGATGGCGTAGAATCTGAATTGTCTTCTTTACCTCAGGAGTCTCCCAAGGATCGCATTTAGGCCCAACTCTGTTTATCATTTTCATCAACGATTTATGCACACTTTTAAAGTGTCAGTATTTATTGTATGCTGACGACCTTAACTTGTATTGTTCAACTACAAATTCTGAGGACGTGTTAAAATTATCAAGTAATATTAACATACTCTTAAATTGACGTAACTTACATGTACACTCTACCTAAATACAAAAATGTTTTTTTGTTAGACTTACACGAAACAAATGTATCATTAATACAAAATACTCTATAAATAGCGATACATTCCAACATCTATCGAAGTTTCCGAATTTAGGAGTTGCCTTTGATGAAAAGATGTCACTTATCTCTCAAAGAAACTGTATCTACCACGGCACATAAGATGCTTGGCTTTATATTCGGTCTGAGGCAATTTGAAAATGTACATACATATGCAATCCTGTTGAACTGTTTAGTTGATCCCTATTGGAATATGGCAGTTTAATATGGTCCCCATTCTATAGAATACAAATCGCTCGAATTGAGTCTATTCAACGACGGTTTACATATTTTTTACGTTGCCGTAAAGTAAAGGGTAACATTTATTGTCTTTTAGCAATCGGTGCATGGTCTATGGTCTAGTTTCGTTACAGTGTAGAAGACAACACATATCTCCTGTTTGTGTATAAAGTACTAAATAAATAATAAGACTTACGAACAATTTTAAAATTGGATAACTTTTCATGCTTTCGATTTCGGATGAGACACTGGACTCTTTTTAAACTCCCTCGTGCGCCTACAAATGCAGAATATAACTCGTCCGTCTCTCGGAACTTGTAATGTACAATGATATTAGCTCCCAATAACCGGATGTGGACTTATGATAGTTATGAAAAATTGCAATTCTGATACTATTTCCTAATTTATTTACCTATTGCTGCTTTATTGTTATTCTTTTTTGTTGTCTCTAATTAACATAAATACAGTTCTTCATTGTTAAATTGTAATTAGTTAATTTTTGTGTTAATCGCACCAATTTGTTACATAGAGGCAACCTTAAATTTATGAAATGATTGGTGATTGCCCATGCAGTAATTCAATAAGTAAATAAATAAAATGTCTTACAAATGTTATAATGGAATATCATCAAATGTCAAACGTTGCCTTTTAGATATTACAGACGTCATATAGATGTTATCAATCGTTACAACTGTCTTTCAAATGTGGTTAAATATTACAAGTGCTATTCAAAGGGTTTTTGAATATAATCGAGTAATACAAATGTCTCAGAAATGTTGACAATAATTAGAAATATCCTACAAATATTTCAAATATTTTGCAAATACGTCACGTCGATTGTTGCACAGGTCTTTCAAATGTGGGCAAATAGTCAAATGATGCAGATACTTTATAACTATTACCAATCATTAGAAGCTCTTTCAAATGTTACAAATGTCTTGTAAATGATATTAATTGCTACAAATATTTTTAGAATGTGGGCAAATGTTACAAAAATTCACAAATGATGCATACAACGATCATTAAAACCCACGTTAATTGTATTAATGCAAAGCGGACTGCAGGAAAATGTTGCTTTTTATTATATTTTATAGAGAAACGCAGTTTAGTTGGGTTTCCTCCTGCTATAACCTGCGATGTCAGATGAAACTACACAAAGCACAAACCGTGAGTACTTACCATAGTGTGTGTATCTGTGTTAAATATTACAACTTTAATCGTTCCCGATGAGCCCCAATACGAGCAAAACGCGTCGCCAGGATGTTATTGCAATTACATTTTCTTGCTTTGTTTAATTTAAGACTCGTTGAACTTATTTATTGTTTATAATTATAATTTTTGGCTACGAAGAAGGCAAATTGAGCCGGATCTCTGTAACGAATGTTGACAAAATCTGTGATGTCCGATGAAACAAGACGAAGGCACAACCTGTGTGCTACTTGGCTTGCGCAATTATCATATTTGTACTGAATAGTTCGTGAATGAATTTAAGCGTCGCTTCCTGCCTATATCTGACATAATTAAAAAACTTAACACTGTTTATATGATTGACAAAAAAATGCTAAACATAATCGAAACTTGGGTTGATGTATAACGGCATGCATGATTTAGATTTGTCTGTCTTTCTAATTGCAATCACTCATCCGAGTGACTCAATTGGTTAGCGCGTCGACGATCAAAGCCGAACGTTACAGGTTTGAATCCCATTCGAGACCTAACATTTCCCATCTTTCAATTACTAACTCGGTTTAAAATGTTCATTTAAACTTGCATAAAAGTCATAAGTTATTATTTCATTGTATTAACTAATACCATATTTTGTTAATAATTAACTCGCCTTGTACAATTACATATATTTGTACTCAATAGTTGACTTTAATCGTAATTTTGAGCATAGGTTGTTGTCAATATCTGACATAAGGCAAAAATTTAACGCTATCAGACATAATTCACAAAAACTTGATGCTGTCAGACATAATTCACAAAAAATACTAAACATAATTGAAAGTTAGGTTGATATATGGTAGCATGCACGATTTAGATTTGTCTAACTTTCCAATTGAAATCACTGGTTTCGGTGACTCAATTGGTTAACGTTTCGACGACGATCTGAACCGAAGGTTAAGGTTCGGATACTGTCCTAGACCTTAGATTTTTTATTTTTCAATTAGTATCTCGATTTGAAATGATCATTTAGGTTTTGCAAAAAAGTCTAAACTATAATTTTGTTATTAACTAATATTACAATAATGATAATATATAAAGACAAAATATCTGCGGGGGTTATAAGTTTGATCAAGTCAATTAAAGTTCAATAATGTTGCTAAAAGGTTTGTACAGAACCCCACAAAGCCTTTATTCTAAACGAGAGTACCGCAGTTTTAATTATTTTACGAAAACGTGAACTTTTGTTGTGAGTGCATTGTGCGGGAAGGCCAAGAGAGATTGCGCGTTTCAAACAACTGGTTGATTGTTCTCGCGATGGATGTCAAGTGAAATTGGAGCTCAACTTTTGTGTCATTCTGGAGGTCGTGTTCTTCTTCGTGAAAGAATTCCTATGGACAATGCAGTAACTTTTCAGGGAAAATTGCCCCACACTGTGATGGGCGGCTACGTGGCGTAGTTGGTATGTGTGTGACTACTACGCCCAAAGTTCTGGGTTCGAATTCCGACACGGTCCGCTTGAAAAATGTTTGGCGAGCATTTTTCACAAAAATACATCCTCGTTCGGATGAGAGGTAAAATGGAGGTCCCGTGTGAGTTTGTCACGCACGTTAAAGATTTCTACCTTGCTTAGAACAGCAAGCGTTCGGCAAAATTCCAAATTTTACAGGTAAAAAAAACTCTCTTCTTGGCCAATGTAGTACCTTCGAGTGGAGCATTGGAGAATCACATGTAAGGCACACTGTGATGGATTAGTATAATATTTCACAGAAGTATGTTGTGTTGTCATTTTCAGAAAAGATCAGATGAGAGGTGGCGTAAATATTGTAATGATCGTTTATGAAACCCGCGAGGATTTTTAGCTCTCTATATTCAGCTGTCTTCGCCGTTAACGTAGCCATCCGAATGAAACCAAGCTCCGTCGCTAAAATAAACAAGATTCAACGTTTCAATACCATTTTCATTAATAAAAACCAAACAACGATAATACCGTAAACGTTTTCCGTGGTATACATTTCTTTCGGTTCATGAATGACACTGATGCGGTAGGCATGCAAATGTAATTTTTTAGTAGCTCTGAAAGCAGTAGAAGACAAAAACCAGGCTGTAGAGATAACTTTCTGGGTAAGCGAGTAAAATTTTTTTTTACAATTTGCATAATTTCCAAATTTAACAGTGATCGTCGATCTCTACTTTTTCGATCATGTATACTCACAGACTCACGAAATTTATTAAACGCAATTTTGTCGACTTATTAGGAACCGTAGAACTATGAAATTTCAACTGAAACTCATCCTTCACTTGTTTGTGAGGTTTATACCATAAGTTTAAATGTACACTCAAATAGCACTAGTTCACGACGAGGACGTTTCAGCTCTTAGAATTGTTGATTTTAAGTACAGTGTAGCCAACAGGCACGTGGGCGATAGTGATGCCGCGAGACGAGAACAAGACGAGAGGTACTTGCTTCTTGTTTTCGAAAGATGTTTCTTGTCTCCATCTCGAGTCAGGTTTTTCGAATTCTAAAACGTTCTGCAAGTTACAACAATGTTTTTGATACCGCCAATTGGTGTGGGTAATACATTTAGATAGTATACGGTTTTAAGTATTGAAACCGAAGTAAATTAATCTGCTTCTGTTAAATCAGTGGTTAGTAACTATAGATAGAAAGTTTAGACAGTACCAAGCGAAAATTACCTTAATATTTTTATATTTGACCAATATGGAAAATAAAAGTAAATACTTATAAATAAATTATGCAATCAGTTTATTATTTGTAAGGATTAAAAATTGTTTGCATTAATAGACCGATAATTTAAATATATTTTAGTTTGCGTTTTATTTGCTTACAATCTCGGATACTTTTCTTAAATAGCCCTTAACTACGCACTGAAAATCTTTCATCTGAAAGTAATAAATTAGAAGGGATGCACTTTAATTTAAACGTTCTTTTAATCGCAATAAATTAAACGTATTCAAAACAAAAGATTGTATACTCAAGTAAAAAAATCTTAATGTTTTGACTAAGCGGTTGGCAATGTCAAGAGTTTAAAATCTTTTACCAGTTTTGCAAAATCTATGAAATTCCAACCCATGTTCTGTATTATTTGGTTTATCTATCAAATGCTACAATAAGTTTTCAGTTATAAATGCAGCTTATTAACAAACTCGTTTTGGGAAAATGTCTTCTTTTTTTCTATCTAAAAAGTCCATTGAACGTTATCCGATATGTGACAAATTTCAAAATCGTCAAACAGCAACAATCTTTGAAATATCCAACGAATAAAGTGTACGATTATAAATCAACTACCAAACAATTTTTAATTACACCTAAAAATAAATATTTCTCGTGAAACATATAGAATACGTCTCATTTAAACAAAATACATTGTTTGTAATTTTTGTTATCTTTTCAGAGTTCAAATATTTTATACCTCGCATCACAATCACTGAAAAAAAAATAATATAAGGCTCAACAAGCAGCAACTTCTAATATATTGTTTATTTTAGAGATTATCGTCACTTTGTACAAACCATACTCAGTAGCCTTTATGATTTATATTTATTTTACAAATCTGTAGCTTAGGTATGCATTGTTTAGCATTATACCTGTTTAAGACACCATTGTGTGAATCGTATACCTAAATTCGGATACCGAACCCAGCTTTCTAGTTGAATGGTAGGAAAATAGAAACTTTTTGTTTTCATTAGCTACCTTTTATAAGTTACTGAAATAGTGGATTTACACATATTCTTTTTCTAAAATGCCTTGTTGTAACTGCAACATTTGGCATTAGGAATTAAGATTATTTAAAACGGATTTGACATTTGAATATGTGCGGAGAATAACAACCTATCTTACAATATACCTGGAAGCCTAGAAGTACAAACTGAATATACCAAAAATTAAAACCTTTAATTATACCATATTTCAAAACTATCGTTTTGTGTTTTGCTGCATATACATATCAACTCTCCTGTAGCTTTGAGTAGAGTAGAATTTATTTAAGAAGAGCCTGCAAGGTCATAATGCGCACACTGCTAAAACGGTGTCAGAGTTGTCCATTGTTTATAAATAGGCGTGTTCGTTCAGCATTTCAGTGGCGTAGATAATTTGCTGTTAAATGTCAATTGATATTTGTGACTTTGACATTCTATATTTATTTCTTACGCTTTCATAGTTTTCTTTTTGTTTCTTCGTGTTTTATGCCTTGCTTATTCGCGTATTCGTCATTTCAATTTAAACCACCAACAAATAAACTTGATTTTAGAATATTTAGTCTATGGGAACCCTAAAAATTATTAAATCCGCTTCGTCACTAACTTTCAAGGTTTGGGCATATTCCAAATGACGTTCAGGCTCTTCTTAAGTAAATTCTACTATACCACCGCAACCTCTACTAATTCTTTTGCCGAAAAATCTAATATGAATGTTAGTGACGATGGTAAACTGGATGTGTATTCTATTTACGAAAAAGATCAAATCGTGGACAACAATTGGGTCAATGAATTGACAACCATTTAAATTATCCCAGAGAAAATACAGACAAAGAGTAATTTATGTCTATGCTCTTTTTTAATTTCAATGTAAAGTAGTGGAGTCCAAGTTCCGTTCATCAATATTTTCCAAAGGTGCCCTTTCGACTATTTCTATAAATCGGCAATAGACATTTGTTTTCGAAATTGTAATCGCTTATTTGAGAAAGTTGGAGTGTTTCAACTTCACTATTGCGTATAATGAATGATTTGCTCGATATTCTTAATGCGGTATGTGATTTATCGACATAATCGCTAGCCTTCATAAAATTAAAATCCAATCGCCAAAACACATTGTTCGACAATTATGCCAACATACAATTAACAGTTTCGAAAAAGGAAAAGTTATCTACAGAGATAGCGCATTATTTTAAACATCACATCCATGTCTACATCGTTTAAGTTTTAGCTTAAGATGAATAGACCAATTATTTTCAGGAAATTTCATAGTAAAAAAACCGTTAATTTAGCACAAATATTTAGTTCTCAGAGCCTCCTACCATTTATTCTTGTAGATATTCAACAGCAGCCTGTAAATGGGACAAAATTGATCATTTATAATTTGTTAATTCTGTTCCCTTGTTAAAAATATTCTAATATGCTAATTGTAACAAACGATTGTACCTTAATTTATAAGTTGAAACTCTAAATAGTAAAGTGTGTTTATAGTGTAGTTTTACAACTAACTGGAGTCGTAACTAACACAAGTACATATGTACACGAAGTTTCAGGAGTCATATTATAAAGACGGTTATTACTTTTCTTTCTTGTGCGATTTGCCACTTTTGCAACTGCAGTTCAAAATTTTAACAATTTTAGTAATACAGTATCATTGAACAGATGCTTTTCGGGTGCTATATATGTTAGGCAAACTTTTTTAATATGGGCCAAACTAAAATTTCTTAAATATTTTGTCACATTTACATCTTCTTACTTTGATAGCAACTTTATTTAAAACAAGAATACCGAAATTTTTAGTGAATCTCGAATTTCGAGACGAGAACGAGAATTCCCAATTTCGAACGGCATCACTAACTTTAAAGTATTTGGAATTTTTGCGTAAATTTCAGAGTATAAAAATTCATATGGTTACTATGGAATATAAAAATTAGTAACTTAAATCTAAAGAAGCATCAAAAATTTACAGCATATTGGAACTGACGGTGTTACTTTGATGGTTTGATAGCTATGGAATCGCAAAGTAGTTTAAACGCTATTGAAGATTGGTTTTCTATAAGAGTGTACCTGCTGGAAGTTGAACTTTGACATTCAACAGATTTTTGAAACACTTGATGGGTAGCCATCTGAAAGTTTCCAGTTTATATTGAATATTAAGAATTTTCACCAAATCTTGGTAAGTGGGTTTTATATTACACTGTACCAGAAGTCGCTTCTATTTCACATCTGGCAAACAGTCGTTTAACGCTTAAAATTATTTTCGTCGTATCAACCTTGGAATAATGAAAATTGCCAAATGAAATTTATAGTTTAAAGTTCAAAACATGTAAAATAGAAATATTAAGAGAAATTTATACTTATCAATCTTTTATAAGTACTTACGTGTTTATTAAAATGGTCATTACGAAAATGATTCATATTTTGTCTATCTAGTTTCTGAATTTATATTTTTATAAAACAGGAATATCTTAGAAGCAGAGAAAAAGGTAGAGGTAGACCAAGTTGAGACTATTGCACAAGGAAATGTGTAGGTTAGCTTAGGATAGGAAATAATGGAGTTCCAGGATTGAAGACCTGATGATGATGAAAACAGTTTAAATAAGTGTTGAAAGCGTTATTTTTAATGAAAAGTATTTGCATCATTTGAATATTGCAATTTTCTTATACACGATTTTACAATTTAAGCACTTGGTGTGATAAATCAGCTGAATTCAAAAATAGCTATTTCTAAAAAAAATTTTACCAGCATTCATAAATGAAAATGCTACTATTTTTGAGCTTAGTTTGGAAATAATTTTTGAGACGTTTCAAAGAAAATCTTTCAAGTTGGAAGGTATTAAAACTTTGAGAAACTGATGTTTAAATAACAGAAGTTAGATGTTCTATACTTACCGAGCGTTATTATAAAAAGTTTTGTACATACATAAAAAAGTGGTTTGATCAGAATTTTTGTATAAGTTCTAAAATAAGATCAATTATTTAAATTGCCGATTTTTATCTAATTTTTCTGCTGTTGAAGGTTTGATTTATAATTGTATCTTGAACTAGTTTTGAAATTTTTATTTGCAAACTATATTTAAGTTAAATATAAATGAGGTCAGAAATTTTTAAAAGAGATACCAATATTAATTTGTACTATCTAGTCCTACCTTTTACAGAGTGGTGTATAATTATTTGAATAAAAGTTTAGAAGTTTTGTGTAACAAGCATTTAGTACCTTTTTCGGGCTTAGTATCTTTTACTATTTGTTTTATTTTTGAATTTTAAGACGCAAGTTGCTGTCACGTGATTATTAATTGTCATTACGGTACGTGACCCTAGAGTTCCTGCGCCATCTCTCGGTTAGCTATTGATTTTAATGCAGTGGCGCACGACTTTCTTTTATCATCTTCGTTTTCTTTGCTTCCCCTGATCCCTCCTCCTGCTCATCGCTCAAACTCTGTACTGAAGTTTAGAGCTATTTCGTTAACATTTATTCTATCAGTCGTCTACCGGAACAGTATCTGGTACTTTTTATTCCACTGACGCTTTTTACTCTCAACACTGAACAAATATGTTTCCGTCTTGCGTACTTTTTGAAACACCTGTTAGTTGAAAAATACCTTGTGTTTGTTTGAAAAATATATTGTCTTGAATTTCACCAATGGTCCACAAAATTATGATTTTTTAGTAACAACACAATCATCAATCTTCTTTTGTTTGTTGGGCGGATATCACCTTGGTCAGTTGACCCGTTTTGTAAATACAGCTCACATGCCTAATTCGTACTATTCCTCATTTGCACAGTATCGTGTAGATTATATCTTTACGAAACTGTTGCAGGCAGCATTTGAAGTAGAAGTATACTTTCAAATTTTTCAAGGAATTAAAATGATGAAATTTAATGTTGCATTCGGAATCGTAATTTCATCAATTTTCGATACAAAATGGAAAATGGGTTTTTAAATGAGGTCCATATTCATTTCACACTATGAATTAGTCTGGAAAGTTTCATCTGGTTTTCTTAACACTTGGAAGTTGTTTGTTTAATATTCAGTTCATGAAATGAATTCGTTTTATAGGTTTGCTTAAAAAATTGTTTTTAACTCGATTATTGTTTAAAAGATATTCAACTTTGTTGAGTGCTGTTTAAAGATGCTGCAAAACTAGATTTAACACATGTGCCTAGCAATGTATAAAACTGGCATTTGTTTATTTGATCCATCATTACACTATTAACTGCTCTGGTTAAATCGTTTAATGTAGTTGCGGAGGTACCCTGAAATAACGTTCTAGTTTACAAATGATTATTCAACGAAATATCAATTACCTGGATATATTCCAAATCTTCTTTAAAATTGCCTTTACTTGAGAACGTTTTTAGATTCGCTTTGACCTCTTAAGCATTATTTTTTATTTTCCTATAAGTATATTGTCCGAATACATTTTTTAAGATTTTGGGATTTTTTATCACGTTTTGAGAATATTTTCTTGTTTTTGCTTATCGAGCTTCAATTTTTATTTCCAAATAAAGTAAGTTTCAAGAAACGTTTTGCGAGAATTTTACCTTTTTGTGCTTTTTCAACGCTGCTAACGAATAAGTTCAAATCAAAGAAACCTTCTATTTCTAAATGTTTTTTAAAATTCTTTATATAGTAAACATTGCCAGCAAAACAAATTATTTTTTAGTTAAACGCCATCTCGACCAAATTGTTTTTTCATATCTCGCAGGGTAAAATGTTTATTGTAGTCATTACAGTTAGGTTTTGTACGAGTATGTTTTATAGTAAGATTCGACAAATACGTGCAAGGACAATTACTCATTCACCTGGCGGAGAAAGGACAAATAAGTTGAATTGTTTATTGTGACTGATGGCTATTAATTCCACTAAGCCAGATATCTGATCACAATAAACCAACCCTTGGGCCTTTTATATTGTTTATTATATTCCCAATCGTAAGGTTGTTAATATGGCACTATTTAACATTTAAAGTTTAGCACTAGCATAATACATATCGTCTATAGCAGTGTTTCTCAACTTGTTGAAGGGCGAGTATCCCTAGAGCACGCATTTTTTCTTTGGAAAAACCCTCATAGCATTGAAATATTGTCATCCTGCTTCTTTTATGGCCTCGAAATATACAGAATTAAAAAACTGTAAGAACAAAATATATTAATCAATTAAAAAAACATACACATGAGATGGATGAGCTTGTTTGCGTGAGACAAGTTTGTCAAAATAAGGTTCAGTATTGAAAAGTTGTATTTGCATGTCTTCTTCAGAATTTAGTGTACTTCTTTGATCAGTCTTTTTAAGAACATACTTGGAAAATCCTTCTTCATAACGGTAGGTAAGTTGTAGTAAATGATGGTAATTTTTTACAGTACAATTGGCAATTTCCGGATATTCTCATCTAGGCTGTGCCCAAAACTCCTACAAAATAGCCGAGTTGGAAGTAGTTTTTAGGTTCCCATCAGCTGCCATACCAATAAGCTGTTCAATCTGTTTTACAGCTAGGGTTTGTTGTAAATTTTCGATTTTGACAGAATGGATTGCGAAGTCACTTATATCCTCTTCTCGTGTTGGAAAATATTCTTTGAACGAAATTTTTAAATTCAGAAGGCGGTTGTTATAGCTAGAGCCACTTCTGTTGAAAATGGTCTTTAACTGGAATACAAAATAAAGGAATGCAGGAAAGCACGCAGTTATTTTTTTGTTTATGCAAAATTCCCAGAACTGTATTTTTTTTAAACTTGGCTTCAAGCTTGTCATAAAGTGAAAGTACCGTCACAGATATTCACCGAAGTGAAATATTCCATTCATTGAGGCTCGAAACGATATCGGCAAGATAGGCCAAACGTTGAATCATTTGACATCAGTTAATCTTGACTACAAATCAACTCAGGAATCACTAAGAAACATCCAAGACATCATTTCGCAAACAAAAGGTGTACCAAAACTTTTCCGCGAGATAACCATCGCACTTCTGCGTTAAGCAAGAGCGTGGTGAACTAACCCCTCATTTATTCACAGAGAGCAGCAAAAATTCGTGAATTTAAAGGCCTGAACTTTATGAAATTTGCAATTTTTGCTGCTTCATCCAACAATTTTTTAAGACTGAATGATATTTTTCTTTACAGCTATGGCTTGTTTATGAATAACACGTGACTACTTTTAATCCTGGAACGATATTTTTAACACGTGCAATAAACCCAAAATATTCACCAGTCATTAATTAGCTATCGTCGCTCGTTCCCTTTCAGTGACATAAGAATCAACAAACTTGCAAATTTCCTCTCCGATTGTATGTCTTCAAAGGTTGTCAGAATAACACTTCTTCTTCTGCAGAGTTGTTGTGTATGTATCGGACGATGAGGAGCAGTACTGCAACTCCTGCTATGTCTTTTGATTCATCAAGTTGTAATGTGTACCAACTACTACCTTTTACCTTTTGAATAACTGTATTTTCTCTTTCGTTACTTATTTAATAAATTCTCCTACGTACTGTAACATTTGAAAGTGACAGCATATTTATATTGTAACGAAAAGTTTATTTGCACAAATAACAGTTCTTTATTTTCAAACTGATTATACAAGCC
Organism: Platerodrilus igneus; assembly: GCA_036346225.1. NCBI lineage: Eukaryota > Metazoa > Arthropoda > Insecta > Coleoptera > Lycidae > Platerodrilus > Platerodrilus igneus. The sequence goes on along the minus strand of JARFIW010001171.1, from coordinate 10,668,093 downwards.
TTTTCAACAACTCGTAGCTACAATGGAATTTTTAAAAGTGCTCCCAACTCTTTATTTTCAGCTAATCGCTGATAATACAATTAATACCTTCTTAAACTATGATGCTATTTTTTTAATGATTTACTATCGAAGTACTATAATTACGTATCGAAGTACTAATCATTAATTTATATAATCACTACAGTAATTTATATCACAGCGAAATCAAAGCTTCAATCAGAACTGATTTTTTATATCCGCGACGACAATTTATATACATATTCCAAACCTCTAAAAACGTAACAGAAATTATGCAAATAACATTCTCAAGATTTTCCAATTAATCTAAATAACTCTTGAATGTAAAACTTTTGTACTTGTCGACCAAAACTATCTGAAAGATGAGTTGCCGCGACACCTATCAATCATCTTTTGTATACAAACGCATCGCTTACGTTCTAATGTAATTATTCTAGTTAAAGGCAGACCCGATCGGGCCTACACTGCCTCCCTTTCCCCTCTTAAAGCGGTTCTGTCGCAGAACACACTGTGACCCGCACGTTGGAAATTCCTGTGACGGTAAGGACACTCGAAACAATTTCTGCAGCTTCCATATTGATAGAAGTAACAATCAATACTTTTCATAGCCAGCGCCGTACCATTTTGATTATAACCGCACCGGTTTTCTGGACGGTACCTCCAGCATATTTCGTACCGTATAATTAGAGTACGGATGTCTACACTTCCGGCCGCGTCCCCAATGCTCCACCCGAAAGCACTACATTGGGTTTAAACACAAATAATTGCATGCTTCGTATAAATCTGACTTCAAAATAGATTAATTGTTAAACATAATTTATAAACCAAAGTTAGGGTTTAAATAATATCGTTGACTTTAGCGTGTGTCATATCAACAAGACACTATCAAAAAGTAAAGGGTGGGATCCGTAACTGAATAGCAGTCGTCGACTCTGCCTACCGGTGCAACCTGAAAAGTCGACTTAAACTATCCACATCTAACTAAATTAGTATTTACTAATGTATTCGAATTTCTAACCTTACTCCAAATTTATTAATAGCGAATCCGGCTATTTGTTCATTCTCTATAAATTTACAATATCGTCCGCCTTAGTCTAAGTAATTTATTCTAGTTTCAACCTAAACTCGTCACTAGCGTTTGCTATCGTTCCCTGATCGAGTTATTCTAATTTCAATTTTCTTTTCTATGGCTAACACGACCAAAAACAGGCAAAACACCAAACAAAACGAACCCAGCGACAGGTCAGTATAATGTATAATGTACAATAAAGGTATAGATGTAATATATAAATTTCTAAATAAAACATAACAGTAAATGGAATAGCAAAGAAGCATTCCTTAAATTAGCAGGTGCACATGCATAAAGCATATTTCGTACCACCCTACAGTCCAATTCATCGAGCCCGCTACAGATCATGGGTATGGCCAACTTTTTGTCTCCATATTTGATCATCTGGTTTTTGAGGTCCATTAACGCTTTTCACAGATTCTGCTAATCCGATTTCCCGGAAGACCATTTCTTAGTCGCCAAATAGTAGATGCCTCGATGTCGGTGGTCCTTTAGCCATATGGCCTTTTCAACCTCTAGTTGTTGTCGCCGAAGTTGATCCAGACCACCAAATTTATTTTTAAGCGTCCGATCCAGTAAGTCATTCGGGAAATATCAAGGTCCACCGTTAAGCAATGTATCAGGGAGTATTTCGATGGCTCATTGAATAGATCATTTTGAATCTCTTCCGTGACACCAAATGTCGCTTTGCCTATGCCTCTGTACAGAGACACGAACTAATGATAGCTCGATCCAGACTTTCGTTCATCCTTATGAGCGTAACTGTTTGTTCTTCTCACTGCTTGCCGTTCTTTGGCATTACCGGCGTCATCACTATCGTAGGTTGCCAACCGGTTAACATTCACCACTATTGTTCATCCTTTTTGCAACTTCGTACGGACCTTCCCAATATCCGTGTATCTGCGCCATTTTCTTAGTCTCGTCGTCTTTGGCCAGTGGGAGTCTTCTAGGCTGCTGTTTTATTGGCCGTGCATATCATGTATAGATTCTATACTTGAATATTGCGGTTTTTCCTAATAACCGCCGTCTACCGCGAACACGTCCGAGTACCGTCGGATCAAGTTTATAAGTCCTACCAGTTATTGTTGTTCAAGATGTTGGCATGATTTTGTCAGCTGGTCTAATAACTTCTCTGAACACTCGTTCGTGGGGGGGTTCTATCTCAACACCGCCGCACTCCGCCACGCGAACAACTGAAGAACACCACCCAACTGTTTTATTCTTTTTTAGTGAGATATCGTACTCTTGGCGTTTAAGATGCTAACAGGTACACCATCTATAACTTTGGCCAGACTCCTCCCTACAGGCACTCCCTTTCCGAGGGATTCGTCACTAATCGGTTAAATAGCGCGCACAAGACCTTTATATATATATATATATATATATATATATATATATATATATATATAAGGTTATCATAAAGTAAGGGATATATTTTAAATTATGATAACTTTTAACAAATTAAGTTAATAACAAGAAATAAATGAAATCTAATTGCTTATGAAATGGGATTTAGTATGCCCAAAACAGGTTACGCAATTGCTCAATATGACCTCCATTTTGTTGTTGTAAGATCACTATCCTTACCTCCAAATTGTACACAGCATTTCGTAACGTTTCTGGTTGAATTGTACCAATTTGCTCCGTAATACTGTCTTTTAATTCTTGTAGCGTAGTTGGTCGTCTTCTAAACACTAAACTTTTAAATAACCCCACAGCCAGTAATCCGCTGGGTTTAGATCAGGTGATCTTGGTGGCCATGAATTTACAAAATGTCTGCTTAACACGCGATCTTGAAAACGTTGGTTAACAATTCTTTGACTGGTCGAAAATGTGCGGGGTGCTCCATCCTGCATAAAATGATGTTTTCAATTCCGTAGTGTTCGTTTTGCAGCTGTGGAAGAACATAATTTTGTAACATTTGCAAGTATCGTTCACCATTTACAGTTACAGATACGGCTTGTCCATTCTGCATTTCCTCGTGAAATACGGACCAATAATAAAATCAACTGTAAAACCGCACCAAACGGTGACTTTCTTGTCATGAAGACCTTTTGAACGATTTGTTGCGGATTTTCTGCAGACCAGATTCTACAGTTTTGAGTATTGACTCCACCATTCAGAGTAAAATGTGCCTCATCTGTCCATAAAATACGGATAACCATTCGGTTCAATTTCCATCTGAGCCATTACTCGCAAAGAAAAATCGTACCTAGTAGCCAAATCTGCGTCCTTTAATTCAAACAGCATTTTCAGTTTATATGGATACATGTTTAGAATTTTGCGTAAAATTTTCCAAACCGTGGTATACGGCATTTGCAATCGCTTGGATATCGCATTTGCACTGCTGATTGCGAGTGAATTGCTTCTGGCTATGTCTTGATTTTCATGAACAACCTCTGCAACTTGGACATCACTAATTATTGGTCTTCCTGATCTTGGTAAGTCAGTTACAGACCCTGTTCTTTCAAATTTTGTATCAAATTGCGGTACGCTTTCATTTGACAGGGTCCCGCTCTCAAACCCATTCTCGTGAAATCTTCGTAATCCAGCGGTGTAATTTCTGCCGGATTCATAATAGCACTGAACTAAACCAATTCTTGTTTGTAAATCCATGTTATTACAGTTGAGTCGTTTGAACTCAACGTTTACTTGAGTTTTAATTTCAAAATAAAACTTCAAATTGAATAATTTCGTTTTGACACTAGTGTCAACAATTGTTATGACAACGCTTTTGTTTCTCATAGATACGGTAAAATCCCATTCATTAAGCAACTAGATTTCGTTTATTTTATGTTACTAACTTAATTTATTAAAAAGTTGTAATGATTTAAAATATATCCCTTACTTTATGATAACCTTATATATATATATATATATATATATATATATATATATATATATGCTGTTTGCATGCTTAGTTCGTGCGACGCAGATGATGGTGTCCGGGGTAGAATCCGTGCCAGTCAACCTTCGCGCCCTCTTGTCGACCCCTTTTTTATGCGGCTTCTCTGCTTCTTTTTTTGGTCTGTTTACATTTGGACTGTATATGCTCAAATTGACACAATTCCAGCAACCGGGTCTTCTTTTACCTCCTCTATGCTTTCTTGATCCTGCTCCTCTACGGAGCATCTGACTTCGCCATTGCCACGATGCGAAGCTTTCTTTGCCGCTTCAACCTCCAAAGCATGAGCTAGCGCATCATCTAGCGTCCTTGGTCGAATCAACCGTAGTGCTTGCTGGATTTCTCTGTCGCGTATCCCGTCAACAGAGGTCTTGTACTGCCAGCTGTTCTAGGAAAGTGTTCGGTGCTATTGAATTGGCTAGTCGCACCAAGCGAGCAGTATGTTTTAAAATCTTGTTGCAAATGCGAGTCGCCGTACCGCATTTTCTCCAACCTTGATATTAAGGCCCCGTCGCTTCTTTGGTCATGGCCTGGTATGGTCTGCAGAATATTTAAGGCTTCACCTCGTAATGCGACATTCAATGCGGTTGCCTTTCACCATCGTTACAGCCGTTAACCCTCGCGGAAGCCTCGAAGTGTTTAAAATATGTCTGCTAAGATGACTTCCCATCAATTGTCAATGGTTTGACTCTGAACTTTGACGTCGGTTCGCATTCCAGGACATCCTTAAATTCTGACGCTCTCTGCTGTATCCCTTATCGTTAACAGTTCAACTACTAGCTTCTTAAACTACGATGCTATCAGGTTAATTACTTATTATCGAAGCGCTATAATTAACTATTCAAGCACTAACTATTAATTTATATAATTACTACAGTAGTTTATATCACATATGTACGACTATCAAAGCTTTAAACTAGAACATATTGTAATCAAAGATTCAATTAGAAATTATTATTAAACTTTTCGCCAATCATGGTTTCAACAACATATAGTATCTATGGTTTTATATAGAGTTTTGTTATAGTATGCGTTTTTCCTGCCTTAGCTACATGGCAACTTTCTTGAAATGACGCTTTCCATGCTTTTTTACTATCGCCTTTACCCACTGGAGAGGATAAGTTCATTTTATTTTTATCTATTTCCACTACCCTGCGTTAAGAAAATTCTATAGGTTTGTCTTTGTTCTCGCTATGATTTGTTTGTAAGCGTCTTAACAGTTTTGCTGGAGCTATGAGCTGTTTTTAAAAGTTTTAAAACAAATTACATACTGGCTGTTCGGAGCACAACAGAAAGAAAACCATAGAACAAATACTCTTGATAGTATTTTCTTGACTTTGTAGGTATAGGCATAGGCTCTTTGCTGCCATTAGTGTTGTCCGAAATCTCTTCAGCTTTTTCATCATGACTCGTTGAATTCTATCTCGTCTTCTATTTAAACTACCTGTTTTAAGCCATTTAATCTTAATAAATAAATATTGTATAAGAATAAATGCACGAAAAAAATGAAATCGCCTTCTAACAGGTCTAGAAAGTTAAGTTAATACTATACTAAGTATATATCGAAAGTCTATTTATTTATTTCACACAGCGCGCTTATTTAAACTAAATAGTCGCACTGGTAGTTACCTGCCTACACTCTTGTTATTGTTTGATCACTAACGATTAACTGCTCATTCCATCAGGAATTGTGGCGCTTATACAGGGAGATCTAGTAGATGTCGAATTTTCTAGTCGGTATTCGGTATCTAGGGCATTTTTGCGGATTGTACTGACCTAACGTTATTTAAATTGCAAATAATTTAATAGTATTGCCATGTCATTATGCGTTAATTGTGCTGGTTAAGATACAGAAAAGGTTAGAAACAGAGTACGTGTTAATAGTACAAACAAGAACAAACGTTTATAAACACATTCAGCCACTTTCAGATTATCTACAGAATTAGCAGAAGTGTAACCAAAAATACATAACAATTTACGTAATTAAAGACAAACAGTAAATAGGGCTGTGATTTTATTTGTCAACACACAAACGCACGTGCGCGCATACGCACGCCCGTACGCACGCACACATACACTCACGCGCGAACACATACACTGACGCGCGAACACATACACTGCTATGCTATACCCTCGCTAATATGACGAATAGATAGTAAATAAATAGATCTAAGTTAAATTTACAGTTTAAATGTCCATGTGCTAGCTGTCGGCCGGTAGGTTCGAACTTCCAGGTTGAACGTTCTATAAGTGACAGCTAAATGCGTAGTCATAAAATTTTTAATGGTAGTCAAATGTCTACAGTTGAATGAACTATAAGGTTCATTAAAACAAGTTACCAATGATCAAATTTTAATGGGCGCCAAATAAATATAAAACAATGAAATGTAATTTACGTTATTTATCTTATTGTAATGTTTAAATAATTTGGTTTTATAAATTGGTATCGATATGACTGGTTCACTTTACACCGTGGTTTAAAATTTTTTTTACTTGTAAACTTTAGTCAACGTACTGAAAGTGTTTGTTCACAATTAATCACCTTCTTAGTAATATTTTTTAGTTTAAAAACAATTCAGTGTAAAAATTCACCTTACGTAAGACAATTAATATTCAAAATTCAAACAAGTATTAGAGTCATACAATAAAATAATATTATATTGTCCGTAGAATATTAAAAATAGAATCAATTTTTGACCTTGTTAATTATGCGTTGCAAAAATTAAGTTTGCCTTGGAAATTGTTCTGTACAGCACCGGCGCGTTTTCCTCCCAGACGTTGTATTAAACTTATGGAATTAGAAATATTTCGAGTTATCATAAATATTTCTTGAACGGTATTAATTAAAGATTCTTAAATTTGTTACCCAAAAATTCTGAAATAATTGTCCAAATCGTAAACAACTTCCCAAAATATTTTCAAAATTACAAGATCCACCAAAACACAAAATTACCAAAATATTTCCACACTAAATTAATTGCACATCTTTATATACAGCGCTTCCAAGAAAGTTCTTTACAAATGGGATGTTTCTTTTATTCATTATTGGAGAAAAAAAAAATTTTCGTGGAAAAGTTCTGCTTAATCCAACACCACTAAAACACCAAAGAAATTTTTTTCCGCCTAAAGTTATACGAGGGAAATTAAAAAGTTTTATTTTACTAAAAAAATAAAAATTATCCATGATAGTCAAAATTTTAGCAAAATATAAAAGAGTGTTATGTGGAGCGTAATTTTTCACTTGGCCGCAGTAGGGTGGAAAAACAAAAGAATAGTAGGTATTAAATGTCAAGTAATTGAAAACAAAATGCTACTAAAATTTAGTTTCCAAGAAAAAATAGAATTAGTGTTAATTGTAGGTGATAAGCTGATAAGCTGCAGTGTTATTTAATGACAGGCACCCCCAAAAACAAATATTTCGTCGTTAATAAAACGGATTTTACAAATGTTGCCAAATATTGTAGGAAAATCAATAGTTTCGAAAATTTTAATTTCTAAGAAATTTCGTCCGTACAAACCAAAATTTCTTAATATTCTCAAACCCAGAGATTTAATACTTCGATTCAACTTTTGTGCCTGGTTTCAAAGAATATTTGAAGACGATCCCTTTTTTTGCTAGAAAAATACTCTTCACTAACGTGGGAATGTTTACATCTAATGGAGTTGTGTGTTCCCAAAATACTCGTTGTTGGAATTCTGAAAATCCTAATTGTGTGATTGAATGCCGTGATCAGTATTCGTTCAAGACAAGCGTGTGGGAAGGTATTTTTAATAATCGCATAATTGAACCTTATTTTTCGACATAATCTTAATTCGGGTGCATATTACCAATTTCGAATAATTAAATTTTTAATGTTTTGCATGCATTTTCTTTGCATAATGAATCCACTTTATCGGTATGACGGGACTTTATGCCATAGTTTTAGAATTATCAACCAATATCTTGACACATCATTTCAAGGACGCTGAATTGGAAGATATTCTGCAAATCTTTGGTCAGTCAGATCACCCGATTTGACACCTCTAGATTATTTTCTCTGGAACTATCTCAAGGAAAAGGTGCACTCTGAGAGACCTTTTCAAGATATTGAACATTTGGAAAAGAATATCACCGCAAAAATCCTTGAAATTCCTGCTGCAATGATCCGAAATTCAGTGACGGATTTTGGAAGCAGAACTGTTGTTTGTGCGGAGAGAGATGGAGGACATGTTTAATTCTGATTTATTATTCTGAATAATTAATTACATAAAGGTAGTTTTGTTATTATTTTGAATTAAATTTGATTATGTTATAATTTTGAATATCACAGATAATTTTCATTTTCAGTAAAATAAAACGTTTTGATTTTCCTCGTATCACTTTAGGCCGAAAAATATTTTCTTTGGTGTTTTAGAGGTTGTGGACTAGCAGAAAAAAAATTTTGCTGCAATAAATAATAAAAAAATACATTTGTAAAGAACTTTTGTGGAAGCGCTGTATATAAAAAATATCAAAATACACGCCAAATCACAAGTGAACTCCTCGTTCACACATTATTTATACATTATATACATCCCCTTTTAAAATAATACATTTCGAGATCAATAATTTCCCTGATTAATTGTTTCCAGATGATTATCCGAGAAAGTAACAGGGCTTTACCACATGTTGTACATTAACCTTGATTTAATAAGAGCTCCTAGTAAAACCTTAACCTCTCGTGCTACTTTTCGCACATCAAACGGCAAAACGCCCCTTTTACTTTGTACAAACAAAACAAATACTACTAATATCCTAAACTTTTTTTAAACATAAATTTCCACATAAAAATACAGTAAAATAATACAACAACAGAAAAAGTTCAATCTGTAACTCTTTTCAAGTTTGTCCTTTTTGTTCATAAATTATACCCACAATGCACAAAAGTCATTAAACACCAGTTTATACACATAGTCAACAAAAGCAACAACAGTTATCTGGATACTATCCCTGCATAAGGCCTCCTATCATTCCTTCAGAGACTGCGACATACAGTAACATTCCAACCTGACTTGCAATAACTATAACTGCCAGCTGCAACCCTTTCACTATGAAATCAACTTATCTACCACATTGAAGGCGTATCCAAATTCCCCAAGCTCTGCTACTAATACCATTGACTGTTGGTAAATAACCAAATTGACCAACCACTGACCCTACTCCATTTCCATTTGTATACTTTTGCACACTTAGTGCAAATTAAAATTAAAACAATCTTTACTTACGTAGAGTACTTATTTATTCAACTCGTTAAAGTCTTTTTCCCCTTGGAGCCATAAGCTGGTTGTAGACTATGAGAAAGCTTTACGCTATTCAAACTCGGCGACTAAGAGAGCCCCACAACCATCTCTTGATGTTTATATCTTCTTCCCCCTTCAAAGCATGTTAGAATTCTTCAAACTTCCTGCAATACCAACATTCAATTCCACCTACACTTCCAACAGTTGCCCAATTCTTAAAAACACTAACTAACGTACACAAACAACTCCAACCACCACCGAAATTCTAGAAATTACCCCCACAGCAACAAGGCCACGTAAACCTTTATCCGTATTTCCACTCCAACCGAAACTCACTTCTTTAAAAATCACTTGAACATCACAAACACGCACGCCTAACGAACCGATTTTCGTCGAATTTCAATAATCCCACTCTTGTATCGTTTAAAATACGCCCCTAATGCAACATATGTAGTATCTATCTCACTCCAACCTACGCCTCAAAATCACCTCTCTCTTGTTTTGTAATCACTCCACTACCTTATATTCATAATACGTGTTATTCTCATTTCGTTCTAACATACACGCTAAAGCAATTATCCTTTACTTTGTCTGCCTTCTCCGTTGTTAACGAACGTTAACGTTCAATCTACGCCTATCTCACTTGTACATATTCTATCTAATAATCTCGTCTTGTTTCCTTGTTTGCAAGTTTTGTTGTACATGACGAAATCACCCTCTTCAACCCAAGCTTCATATCTTCTTAACAGGCTATAAATCTATCCTTAATTGGCAGCAGTAACCAATACTACCTAGAAGTTGCTTGTTATTTGTGCAACATTTTCACCCCTAATTAAAACTACACCGAAATGCGACGGTTTCACTTGTTTATTTAATGTAATACTAGGAAGGCTGTTTCAAAACACTTTCACAACTTCTCATAAATAATCTAATGCCCTTTTAACACTCAAAAATCACTGTAATGTATATATATATATATATATATATATATATATATATATATAATATGAAATGTTTATATGGAATTCATAAATAATTACTACTCCCATCAAAAATGAGACACAGACACTTAGGAAGTGACTATGCGTGGTGGTGATGGAGCTAAGGCTTCCCAACTCATTAAATTCATGGCGGTACGCATTCCACATCGAAGAGCGACGTGGATCTGCTGGCAAGACCTGGCTGAGTTTAAAGGTGTCATAAATATGGTGCTCTGGTATCTTCGTGTGTTGCAGTAACCAACTGTCACGCTTGACCGGGGACAACGTCAATGGCGACTGGCGGTGGAACGGCTGTATTTTGTTCTTCCTTATATTGAGTTGTCGTGGACATACGCCTCATAAAGTAGTCGGATACCAGTAGAATAATTTATGCGAGTAATGGGAGCTATCAGGATAACAATCACCGATCATGTAAGACTAAAATAGTGATGTTAGTCAGGATAACAATCACCGACTGTGTGATGATGATGAAATAACTGTGATTGTCAGAATAACGATCACTGCCGGTGTTGATTAAAATAGTGATGTATTAGTCAAGAAAACAATCATTGACTGTAATGTGTAGTTTCAGTTAGCGCAGATTGTACAGAGCGTTAGACTAGTCGACTCTTGGATAACAAACACAAGAGCGATAGTAGTTATTGGGCCTTGGATAACAATCGACAAGGACTGACTGTCTGGTTGATTACAAGTTGCTTATGTACGTTTTATCTTTTTGATTAGGCGTGGCTATCGTAAAAGGGGTAAATGGAATTCAACTTTAAGGGTTGTTGTTTTTACATGTAACAAAAGGAATTAAATTTTGTGGGGTGTTGTCTGACAAGAAGTACAACAACACCGTACTTTATTCCTTTACCTTGCTTGCTCTAGACTCTACTCTTATTTACTTGAAGTTTATTGAATGCTTTTCAAATTCTTGTCATATCGGTCCAAGGACGTTAAAATTTTACATTCATATTATTAATTTTATATCTGCGACAATGTGAACAACAGCTTTTTCACTACAAGTTTTCATAAACGTTTATAAATTTTGTATGGTACGCAGCGCACCTAGGTCATAATCAGAATTCGTCACCGCACGAAAACCGTGACTTCTAAGCTCTGCTATTTTTAATTCACTGCTGTGTTATTGACACTGTTTGAGAATTCAATTAGCATAGTTAATAATTACTATTAAATAATTAATAAGGTTATCGATTATGGCTTCGTGTATGCATAGTAAATTCCATGTTTGAAAAAGTTGTGTGATTTCAAACATTATGATCCTTACATTTGAGTTAATATTTATCCATTTACCAACACAGTAAATTTTAATTAAAGAAAGCAAATAAAACCAAAATAATTATCGATAATTTGTTTAATAGTGCTTTTTATATCGCGCATTGCCGTTTAATGTCTCTTTATATAAACATAAAGAAGACTCGCTAAAAGACGAGGTCAACTTTGAAACAACGCGAAGACCAAATACGATCAAGGCTTGAATAAATTTAGCATTTTAATATTGTTCTTGGTAAACCAATCTGTGGGGAAACGTAAAAGGACAAAAACTATAGTTGGTTGAATAAATAGTAGGCTTCTTTGTATTATATTGATATGTTAGACAGCTGCAGACGCTGTAAATGCATACTAAACCAATCCATGGTTAATTTTAATTAAAATATGTAAGAGTAGATACTGTATGCCTCATGTTTGCCTTGTACAGTTTGAGTTATTTGCTGTGAATGTTAATTAGTTTGACTTCTGCCGATGTTGATGAACCACTCACATTAGTTGTTACGCGGTTATAACTTAGGGGTATGTATTCGTTTACAAAATAGTTTTTACTGTTTTATATCTAGTTATTAGATGTCTGCGATAAGGATCATATACAGATTGGTTCACGGAAATTTTCCACCCCAAAGATACGCAACTTTTTTATTTATGTAGATATCTTTTCATAAATTACCCGAATGTCAAACGCCCCCTTTTTCACAATATCATACGCTTAAAATTTAAATTGGGAATATTCTACAAGTATTGTTAAAAAGATAATTGTATACAGAATTTAGCTATATGAATTGCAATAATCATTACTTCAGTTTTAACGCATTCTTGCGAGAAACTAGTTTTAAGGCAAGTAGTGTTAATTATGATATTTACAAAAAAAGAAAGATCTAAAAACATGACTACCGTATTAAATACTAGACTATCTACAAATTCATTAAGAAAAGTCCAAATTATCCATAAACCTCCATACAAAATATTTTTGAACCTTCTAAAGTATTAGGTCTTTGCATATGAAACGTCTCGTTTATTAAGCTTCAAAAGCATCATTCATTTTGATCAAATTGACGTTGGTTTATTTACGCTGTTCTTCTGTTATAGTTTTGACATAAAACAACGTTCATTTTGTCATCTGACATGTCACTTTTTAACAACTTTATAAAAAAAAGTTCCGAAAATGTCATCAACGCCTGATAGTCGAGTACATTTTCATTACATATATACATACATCGAGAACTGACAACATTATTGTTGCTAGGTGCGATTTGACGTTTCTAATAATGTTTGACATTTTTGACAGTATACATACTTATAACATTTTGCCATATGAACACTATTTGTTGTGTTTTGATTGAGTTGAAAATTTCGTCTCAGCCAAAAAATGGAATTAACTCCTGAACATTTTCGTGCGATGATTTTTACGATTTCCGACGTGGATGATCTTCACAACAGTGTCTGAATCAACTTATTTCGACTTTTGGGGAAGAAGCTCCAACTGAAATCTTTATATATCGTTGGTATAGTGAATTCAATCCTGGTCTTAGTTCGCTAGCGGATGAATTTAAAGAAGGTCGTCCAAAATCGGCTGCTGTATCAGAAAACATCGATACTGTGCGCGAATTGATAACGCAAGATCGTTATGTGAATTATCGTGAGATTCAGGCATCCCTAGGCATTAGTATGACAAAGTATACATTCGATATTACATGAACATTTAGCTGTGAAAAAGCTATGTGCGCGTTGAATCCCATATACTTTGACAATCGTTCAAAAAAAGATTCGTGTCGATTGGTGCAAAGAAATGCTTAAAAAATACGATTACGGTGCATCAAACGCAGTGTATAACATCTATACAGGTGACGAATCTTGGATTTATTCGTATGAACCCGACAGTAAACAGCAGTCGACTGTATGGGTCTTCCAAGATGAACGAAATCCAACAAAAGTTGTGCGCGTTCGAAGCACTTTAAAGAAAATGGTTGCCTGTTTTTTCGGAATAAGTGAACATGTCACGACCGTTGCTTTAGAGGATCGTAGAACAGTTAATTCTGCTTGGTATGCAACCATTTGTTTGCCACAAGTTTTCGAAGAAATAAGAAAAATAAACCGAAAATGCCGAATCATTCTTCATCATGACAATGCGAGCTCTCACACATCGGCTCAAACAAGTGACTATTTGAGCACTCAAAACATCGAATTGATGGGTCATCCACCGTATACTCCTGATTTGGCACATAATTATTTGTTTTTGTTCCCACACGTGAAGAACAAACTGCGTCGACAACGATTTTCGACACCACAAGATGCGGTTGATGCATTCAAAACCTATGTTATGGAGATATCTGAATCGGAATGGAAAAAATGCTATGACAATTGGTTCCAACGTATGCTAAAGTGTATCGATTATCGTCGAGAATGTTTTGAAAAACACTAAAGAAGTTTTCACATCTTAAGTTTTGTTTTTGTTACTTATTCCCGATACATATCGAATCGAGCGCGCATCGTACATGTGCCTTATACCTTTACTAGTAATACATTTGGCTAACCGAGTAGAAGAAACAAAAAAATTTAAATTCTTTGAACGTATTTAGTACGTTTCCATCCCCGTATGGGGATAAAAGAAATATTTATTCTTTTCGAGTGTGGTGCGCGTGCCCTTATCCTAGTCGTCGAGTCCTTATATCTACTAAGTGGTTGTAGTAAAAGGGATGTGTGGGGAATGCTGCAGATTAAGGATTTGGTAGTCTGATGAGGATTTCATTTTTAGGAATGTGTTAAATTCTAGTGGATGATGATTTGAAACTAGGAGATATATGCTGAATGGAGAAAAAGAGTAATCTTAAGGCTTGTTTGGAACTGTGTGGTCAATGGACATGAGTATATCAGATGAGTGGCGATTCCCAGATGTAGTCTGTTTGAGCAACGATAGTGTGAGTAGGGAATTAGGTTAAAGCGGTACATGTTTTAGAATTTACCGTTTTCAGTTAGGTTTGTTGGAGAAACGGATATGAATAGGAATATTTGTAATATCAGGGAAGGTGTCGTATGTGTGTCTGCCACTAGTGGATGCGGAACAGAGTAGTTGCCAGAGGTGGGTAGCGGTACTTCGGATTCTGGATTTAACTTCGGTTTTGGTTAAGGTTTAGTATTTGTTAGGATTTAATGTTCTGTCATGGAGGGTTATTGGACGTTGTTGTTTTAGGTTACGAATTTGGATTGCTAAGTTTAAAGAAATTTGAATTGATGGTATTTGAAGTAGGGCGTATAGTGCGGCTGTGTATGTTTGCTAGGCTCTTGAGAAGTATTTAAGCAACGTCTGTAGGAGGAGGAGGGTTTTAATGGAAGGCAGGGTCTGATTAGATTGTAATTATAATTTGGTAAATGATCGGTCTGTGTGAGTTTGCTAAGGTATATGGATTTAGATAAGACGGGACGGATTTTATTAACAATAAGGTTTGTTTTTTCTAAGTTTAGAGAGGGTTTATTAACGTAGCTTGTAGCGTAATACTAGCTCGTTTGGATAACCATCAACATGCTAGTGGAGACTGTCCCTCGACTAAGAATCGACGAAGATACACCGGTGGTCCCTGTGGAGTTGCTTTTAAGTGCTTTCCGTTTATATATTGTGGCGTGACTATCTTAATCAGAAATAAGTTTTGAGGCCAAAAATGAATTTGTTTGTTTTGGGCCTTTCTTTCTGCCTTGAAAAATGTGTAAGTTGGTTTGAACTTTTCTATCTTGTAACAACACATGAATTTTAAAAGCACTGGCAAAGCTTTATGAAGCGTATTTAATTTGTAGTATTTTATATGAGGTCATGTTTTTGAAAAATGTTTGTCCATCATTTTTCTAACATCCGTATCGAGAATTAAACCCGAGACCTTAGGATTAGTAGTCGCCCACCAACCTGACATCCGAACTATATTTGAATTCCCAATGCTTATTAGTCAGGAGGCATTTTTTTACCTATTGCCCTTTCACCATTCGTCTCAGACGTTAGTTCTTGCGGGAGCCTCGATTGCTTGAAATATGTCTGTCAAGGTGACTTCCCATCAGATATGGATTTTTTTTCTTCTAAACCTCATTGACCTCGGTTCGCATTATCCGGCGTTCTTAAATTCTGGGACGTGCTGATGTATCACCGAAAGTGTATCCGACTCTTGTACTGTTAGGGAATTAATACGCCCATCCATCTCCCAGCATCTTTTCATTCACTTTATGCGAGTTGTCTACCAACTGCGCTTCTAATTTCCGAAAACCATAGGAAAATTTGAATTTCAATTTTTCCGCGGATTTTTTTCTTGTTTAAACTCGTCTCTTAATTGGTTGTAATTTTTTATTACATTCTGTCCAACGGCTTTCGTATTTTGATCCCATTTTGCTGTAAAATTCTTATGTAAATTGGTAGCGGTTCGTTCTCGTTTCTTTGCGTGTGATATTTCTGTAAAACTTTCCTGTAGTTTTATGGGAGTTTTCACCACGCCAGACTTGAAGTCCTTTAAAAAAGAAAGAATTTCACTGTCCGTTTTCTGTTGTTCACTACGAATTCAGACACGCAAATGGAAATCACTCAAATATTTTTTCACTACACTCCCACTACTCGACACCAATGTATCGAAAACTCTATTTGCCCAAACAAGTTCTTTATTCTCAGCTGATTATAAAAACCTTTTCAACAAGTGAACTTCTAAAAGCTTTCGCGGCAATTTGGTTCCAACTAATCCATAAACAGTACAAATACTAACTTCTTAACAATACGATGCTATTTTCTTAATTACTTACTACCGAAGTACTGTAATTAACTGCCCAAGCACTAATTATTAATTTATATAGATTACTACTAATTTATATCACGTAAGGCAATTTATATTTACAGTATGTACCACTAATTTTTTTCATATCACGACTTTCAAAGCTTTACATGAGAACTGAACTAACTAATGTTTATTACGGCATTTTATACCATATTCAATTGCTATAGATATTTTGAGAGCATACCAGACTATGCAAATAACATTCTAGCGGTTTCCTATTGCAAGGCTAATAAAGTTCTTCTATGCAAATTCTTATACTTGCCAATCAAGTCCTTCTAAAGATGTTGCGCTGCAGGGGCTTATCAATCATCTTTTGTGCAAAGCACCGATATATTATTCTGGTCAGAGGTGGACTAAACGGCGCTACATTATTAATAATCGAACAGTTATTTAATGAAGAAAAGTTTGATATGGTAACATGCTACATTTTGTATCAAAGAAATTGTGTTAATGCTGAACAATTGAAGTTTAAGAGATTCCAGAAATAAGACAATTCCATAAAGTAATTTTCCTTAAGTCAGTGACGAACATTAAAGAAAATGACTTCTAGTAAGTGTGTGCATACTCGGGAAAGTTTGTTACGTATTTTTTGGCGTCAGAAAATCTAGGCGGCAATCCACAGAAAAACTCGGTGAAGTCGCTAAAATTCAGTTTTGCTAAAGTATCGAGAACATCGACCGTATTAACAAAAATGGTTGCAGACTAACTCCGTGGGGCGGGTGGTGAAAGTGTTTGAAGAGGGTTTTTACTAGACCCTCCTGAGACTTTGAAGGGAAAACTAGATATTCTGAATTAACATGATTTTCTCCAACATAAAGTTGTTAATTTAACGGGAGCCAAGGTGTTCATAAAATTAAATGCAATCAACCTGGTTGGGTATTATCTAATCTTTATTGACTACTTGCAGTCAGTTCGATGCTTCAAGATAAACTAACCTACCTTATTTATTTGTTTGAATCGGTGACACGTAATGCTGTATAAGACATTTTTCCCTCCATAAAATAAGTTTGATGTTCTTAATTAATATTCCCTTTGTTTCAACATGAAGGTGTCTTTTGGGAACTAATTATTCCTAAATTTAAAAGTAACTAACCTGGTAGGGTATTATTCCGAACTCTATCGACTAATCACATTAATTAGTTCGATACCGTACTATTCAAAGGTTAACTGCATATACTCAAGTTTGCATACCGTCTCTTTCAACGGTAATGATAAAATTCTTAAGAAAAAAATTCTTTCCTACATTCACGGTAGACTTCCGACAGATGAATTAAGACTGCAAATTGAAATTACTTTGTCGTTGTTCTCTATCTAATACATGTAAAATTAACTTATGGAAAGGTTATCTAGAACCAGAAAAAAGGACTTTACATTTTTTGACTCGGCACAAATTTGCATGGGAAGGTCATCATTCTTAGTCGATGAAGTTATAGACGTCAGTGTTATACATTATTGATCAAAACAAATGAATGATAAAACTGCAATACTTTTAAGAGTATAAAATTATGATGATATTATTATTTCTAACCTTTAAATGAATTTTACAACCTTTGAGTATGAACAATATATGATATAAAAGCAATCCTTCCTTAGATCAAGAACTTCATAGAAGCATGTGGTGGGTAGCTTCCTTGCTTTGATACGTACCCTAAAAACATCAGGTTCAATTTTAGTTTTTAAAAGCTAATTTTTTGTGCATAATATACCAATCTACGACTTATTTATAAGCAACAGTTAAATATTTCTATGAAGTTGTGAATCATCCTGTATATCTTCATAACAAAGTATTTAGTATCCTTGAGTGACAGTTTGTGTTAAAAATTGTTGACATTAGTTACTCTCTTATTTAGACAAGTTTCGTGGACGCTATTTTAATAGCGGTTTGATAATCGCCGTTTATTTACAAAAGTGATTAAAGTTTCCGAATTTAGAAGAGATTTCTCAGCTATTTTCGATTTTAGAAGTAGCCTGTCAAATTTAAGTAGATAATAGTGCATTCTATTATTATTTGTTTACATCTTGATGTTGATGCCGGCCAGCTGTTTCTTTGTTGTATTTATCGCTTCTGGATATTGTAGCTGTCAGAATAACTAGAACGATTCTTTTATCCTTTTATCATTACTATATTATACTGTTGAAATGTAGTTGATTTTAAGAAACTTAGGAAACCAATTAGCTGTATCTTACGTTTTACCTATAAACTATGAGCGAGCTTTATCTCCCTAAATTAAATTCACTTATATGATCTCTTGAAATACAATCTAGGATTGCCGGCAGTTAATTACCAACGCATCATTACATTTGTGAGCATTGGCGAAATTATACTTAACATCACGAGTACCTTTGGTGGTTTACCATTCCTGAATTATATATTAGTGTAGAGCTTCTTAAACAAGCAGTAAACTCATTAGTACGTTTGCCATATTGTTTGCATTACTAGCTTATGAATTTATTGGGCACACGATTTATACTAGGTGATATATTACATATACAATTTGTAAGCCCCTCGCAGCACTGCTAGTTTTAATTCGTACCTGTACCTTGAGGGTTTTGTTCTCAGCAGCTCACTTTTAGGTAATTTTATGTATTTCTACTATCCTTAGATAATACCCTCAAGATTCTATCTATGTACTCACAACAGCAAGGTTAATATTCTCTAATTCTTTTGAGTTTGAAGTAGAGAAATATAATTGAGTTACTTATGGTTATTAAAGTGTGAAATTATTTTTGTTATAAATACTGGATTCTTAATAGAGACCCTTTGAACCATTCGAATATATTTTTCTGTTCGATAGCATTTTTAATTTACTACCAAATATGAAATAAAATATTGAATAACCAGGTACCAAAGTCAACAATAGACCAATGTCCAAAACTTGACAATGTTAGATGTGATTGACAAAAATGTTAAACGTAATTGAAAGGTAGGTTTATGTATAGTTGTGTACACGACTTAAATTTGTAAATTTCCCAATTGTCGTCATCGGTTTCGGTGGCGTAATTGGTAAACGCATGGTCCCGGCAAGACCAAGATACAGGTTCAACTCCTGTCCAAGACCTTATATTTTCCATCTTTCAATTACTAGCTCGATTTGAAATGATCATTTGGGCTTTGCTTAAATATATATATATACAGGGTGGGTTTTTAGTGTGGCAACGGTCGATAACTCCGTTATTATAAAAGCTACATAAACAAAATTTGGAGGCATATTAGGCATGCCTAAAGTGCACATTTTAAAAATATTTGGAAGCATACAGGGTGTTTCATAATTCCAGGGCATATTAAACTTATATTTTTTTAAATGGAACACCCTATATATTATTACATTTTTGAAAAGCCCATAAAAGGAGCTTTAATTTGATATCAAATTGTATCTGTCTATTCCTTTTAGTTTTTGAGATATTCAACTGTTTTTAGAAAAAATGACCCTGATTAAATACATTGCCACTACACTAATACACAACTTATGTTAATTTTCAAGATGCAGAAAATTTTACCATATACCATAGTATGTTTGTAAATATCACTTTTTGAAATTTCTTCACAGTATACAGGGTGTGTCAGGTTTCGCAAAATGCAATTTTTAAAAAAATTTTTAAATGGTCCCTACCAATTTTATTGCTACAATGGATAGTTCATTAAGTGTCCTTTCATTTTTGTTAAGCATTCCCTATACCTAAATTCATTACTTTCTGAGATATTTTTGATTTTCTTCAAATTCTATGAATGTTTTTAATTTACATAACTAAAAATAACTTATTATTGGAGAATATTATAAAACAATTAATACATATTGATTAACAATCAACTACACTTATCCAATAACAATTTTCACTAAAGATATAACAACCTACAATAATACGCTATCAACAGAATTCTGCCAGATCAACAATATGCATTTTATAGAAAATGTTCAAACAGGAAATCAGGCAGGCTTTGAAAAAAATAACAATTACAATCAAAATGTCATTTAGGTTTATTAATTGTAGTGTGTTGTCATTTAACACATTATCAGTTCTGTTTTAAATGTAATCTTTGAAGGAGTTTTCAAAATGAATTTTACGGTGGAAGAACAAATAAATATGATTTGGGTATTGGGAGCAAGTTTAAAAAAATTTCTACTTGCATCAAGAATATACCATGAGAGATATCCTGTTAAATGACAACACACTACAATTAATAAACCTAAATGACACTTAACATGTAATAGTTATTTTTTCAAAGCCTGCCTGATTTCCTGCTTGAACATTTTCTATAAAATGCATATTGTTGATCTGGCAGAATTTTGTTGATGGCGTATTATTGTAGGTTGTTATATCTTTAGTGAAAATTGTTATTGGATAACTGTAGTTGATTGTTAATCAAAATGTATTAATTGTTTTATAATATTCTCCAATAATAAGTTATTTTTAGTTATGTAAATTAAAAACATTCATAAAATTTGAAGAAAATCAAAAATATCTCAGAAAGTAATGGATTTAGGTATAGGGAATGCTTAACAATACTGAAAGGACACTTAATGAACTATCCATTGTAGCAATAAAATTGGTAGGGTGCCATTTAAAAAAAATATTAAAAATTGCATTTTGCGAAACTTGACACAACCTGTATACTGGGAAGAAATTTCAAAAATGTGATATTTACAAATATACTATGGTATATGGTAAAATTTTCTGCATCTTGAAAATTAACATAAGTTGTGTATTAGTGCAGTGGCAATGTATCTAATCGGGGTCATTTTTTCTAAAAACAGTTGAATATCTCAAAAACTAAAAGGAATCTACAAATACAATTTGATATCAAATTAAAGCTCTTTTTATAGGCTTTTCAAAAATGTAATAATATATAGGGTGTTTCATTAAAAAAAAATATAAGTTTAATATGCCCTGGAATTATGAAACACCCTGTATGCTTCCAAATATTTTTAAAATGTGTACTTTAGGTATGCCTAATATGCCTCCAAATTTGGTTTACCAAGCTTTTATAATAACGGAGTTATCGACCGTTGCCACACTAAAAACTTACCCTGTATATATATATATATATATATATATATATATATATAAGTATGTATATACAGGGTGGTCCGGTTTTAATTAGCCAGCGTATATCTTTTGAACTATGCATGATATAGAAAAATTTCATGGGAAAAAGTTTTTTGAATATATTTTCTCTACAAATATAAGGCATTAAGTATTTTTCATGGCCCACTATATTTGAGCAATAATATGTCACTTTGGTTTTTTAAATAGAACACCCTGTATATTTTTGGAAAAATATTCTACTTGAAATTGTCTTTACGGCAATATTCCACAATCAATGATTTCTATTCAAATTGCGCTAAATAACCTAAATAATAGAATTTCAATCTGATTATTTCTGTTAACAAATGCCATTGCAGTATTTCAGTTGTTTATTCACAATTATTTGTCACATAAATAAGTAAAAGTATTATTGTGTTCTAATAGTTGTTTCGCGCAAAATAATGGAAATGAATTATTCAAACAATGAAAAAAGATGATATGTTATGCTGTCTTCATAGGTCAAACAACAATAAACGTCAAGCTGCAATTTTATATAGAAAGTTATATCCTGACCGTGGACAACCAAATATAAATACATTTAAGAATTTAGAAAATTCTTTAAGGTTCAATGGTAGCTTTTCAACTATCACCAGAAAACAAGTACAACATAAATTGATTATTTTGGCCTACTTTAGACCTTATCCTAAACGTTTCGACAGATTTTTAATGTTTTGAGGCGTCATTCAATGAAAGCATTTAAGATGCATTTGGTTCAAACATTACATCCCAATTATGCCAACAGCCGAGTTGGTTTTTGTATATGGATATTGAATGTATAGGAAGAGAATTTTTGGACAGTATAATTTGGACTAATGAATCTAACTTTCATACAAATGGTATTTTTAACAGAAAAAATACACGTTATTGGAATGATAGAAATCCTTTGCAATTTGTTGAAACCCGTTCAGAAGTACGATTTTCAGTGAACGTGTGGATAGGTATAGTAGGTGACTGCATACCGGGTTCATATTTCTTTAATAGTATAGTTTAACCCAAAATAGATATTTTGCAAACTTCGTTTCAAGATTTCTTAGATGATATTTTCAGAGTTATCAGGCGAAACCTATGGTTTCAACACGAGAGCGCTGCACCACATAATGGAATTAATGTTACAAATTATTTAAATAATGAGTTTGGTCAGAACTGGATCTGTAATAGGGGACCGACTTTGTGGCCTCCCCGATCACCTGATTTGTCAGGTCTTGATTTCTTTGTTTGGGGGTTTTTAAAAGATCGGGTGTAATTCTAATTCTACCCCTTTTCAAAATCTTGAAGAGTTAATCGCAAAAATAAAAGCAGCTTGCTTGCTAATTACTCCGGTCATGCTGCAAGATGCTAGAAAAAATTTAATTATTCGAGTTAATAAATGTTTAGAATGTAATGGTCAACAATTTGAACATTTACTAAGATAATTAGTTTTCTTGTTAGCTATTATTTTCAGATGTATGTATAAAAAAATTTCAATTTATTAACTTATACAGTAAATAAACAATAATCACCGTTTCCTATTGGAATTCTATTATTTAAGTTATTTAGTGTATTCTGACAAGAAATCATTGGTTGTGATATATTGCCGTAAAGACAATTCAAAGTAGAGTATTTTTTCAAAAAAATATACAGGGTGTTCTATTTAAAAAACCAAAGTGACATATTATTGCTCAAATATAGTAGGCCATGAAAAATACTTAATGCCTTATATTTGTAGAGAAAATATATTCAAACAACTTTTTCCTATGAAATTTTTCTATATCTTGCATATTTCAGAAGATATACGCTGGCTAATGAAAACCGGACCACCCTGTATATTGTTGTGGATTCAAAAGGGTAAATCAGTGTGAAACAACAAAATTTCAACAACCCTGTATATAAAAAAGAGCAAATTATTTACGCGAAAAATTAATTTAATTCATTTAGTGAAAACGGACGAATATTAGAGTATTTTTATATTTAATAATTGAAATGTTAGGATCACAGGAAGGAAGAAAGCTTCAAAGCAAATAGAAGTTCAAGGATACGCATAATTAACCATAAGTTATTTTAATTAAACACATATAAGCAAAAGAGAGCGTGCTTGCATAAAAAATCAATAATCCCAAGGCAATTGTATTCATTGTAAAAGCCAACGTCAGTTTTTATCAGATACGAAGTAGTAGAAAGTCTAGGAATTATTATGTTCCAAACGGTCGATAATTAACAGAAACACCTGCTTTTTAAAGGTTACGTTCAAAGAAGTCGCGTATGTTAAGATAGGAATTCATACAAATTATTTTGGTATAAACAACTACGGTAACAAACATCTTGCGAGGGAAATGGACAATCGGTTATATACAACAGATAGAGACAGATATAAAGCAAGCAAGGAATTGAAATGCACGTACAGTATACACGTGGAGTTGAGATAAGATGTCAACAATATCGATTTTCTGTAACTCAAGTGGGGTTTTGAACGAGACAGCAAACATGTATAGAACAGAGATAAATAGAGCTTAGGCGGAGTTTGTGACGGCAAAGAATTTTGTCATTGGTTGAAAGCAGATAGTTTTCCAAACGTACGCACACGCGAAGGTTGAAAGCGAATTCGGGGTATACAGCACGTAGGACGGAACAAATTTTACGAATTTAGAGGCGGTTATATTCGAAATTTGTAGAATTCGTTTTGAAAATAAGCTTTTCGAAGGAAGCGCGTCCACTAGGGGCGGGGGTTAGAAGGATATAAATACCCTAGCTAGATTATGAAGGCTTTCTTCTCTGTGCCTTTACTTGGATAAAGTGCTGAATGCCGATTCAGACCACCATAACAGTAAAGCTTTCTGTGAGTATTTTATGTATGTGATTATGTTACCGTAAATATAGTGGTTGCAAGTATAAAACAGTAGTAGCGGACCTCGAATTATTGACTTGAAGTACGAGTAGTGCGTATTAAATTAATAAAGGTCCGGCTACTACAACACAAAAATCATTAAATGGAAGCATGTTATATGGGGGTAAGCACCACAAGTAATCGAGTTTGTATGCATGATATATGGAATTTTACTGTGATACGAGGCGCATAGCTTGCTGAGACTTCAGATGGTAGAGGCCTGTGGATCCGCTGAGCAGCACAGTAAATCGAAACAACGCCGAGGGGTTTTCTGGCACTCATTTCCGACGGTAAGGAAGCCTGAAGAATTCTCCAGGTAATTTATTTGAAATTTCTGTTGTTTTATAAACATCTATGAAATTTTGTGCTGTGTGGTTGACTTATTTTTGGTACCATATTTATGGTTGTAGAAACTTATTATAAAAGATACATGTACTGGACAATTTATTGATGTTGAATATTGAAAAAGGGTGTATTTAGAACATCCAAAATTTTATTCAGGATAAAAATTGAATTGTAAAGGGTAGACGTATCTGTAAAATTTTGTTTTAATTTATGCAAGGTTTAAAAGGCATATATAAACTTAACTGGGTTATAATGAGTTCACCATACTTCAGTGTGAAGTCAATTTAGGGTAACATGTGGGGCCCATCTACTCATATCTCATTGAATTTGTTTAAAAATCATTAGAAAAATCAAGGACTTTAAAAACATACCACAATTTGAGAATTATTGTATCTAACTGTTTTAACACATGTGAATATAATTTATCTGTTAATAGGTGTAAATAAAAGGTTGTATGGTTGCGGTATTATTTGGTAGTTTTATTGAATGGTGTGCGAATATGAAAGAGATATGTCTGTAAATTTAGGTATTCGAGAAGAGGCCCAGCTGAGCTAGCCTGGGAAGCAGAGGAGTTTAAAGGCAAAATAAAAGTGTAAGAAATTTAAAAAATTTTAATTTTTTTTTTTCGAAAACTTTTACGTTGGCCCAAGGAGGGCACGAATTTTAATAGAGAATCACGAGACTGTCCCGACTTCCACGACACTTTTATGACGCCCAATTCGTGGGGCTCGTATGATTTAGGTGAAGGATCGATGTTAAAGCTTCGTTCCCGAATTTTTGGGATTTCCACGGCAATATATATATATCGGGTCGTAGTCAATCTGTGCAATTAGATAACTCTTTTAATAATGTTCAAGCTTTCGAAAATTTTAATTTTCTTCTTCAGTAAGACTATAATTGGAGGATTACAAAAATGTTAATACTTTAATACTACTAACAATTATATGAATCTATTTAGTAAATGCTTGGAGCATGCTAATAGTTAGGATATGACGACAAACTTGGTGAGTACATTCAAAACACATAATACAGTTAACATAATAATTAATTAATTAAGGTGGTTCATTTCTAAAAAGAAGAAGAAAATAAAATTTTTCGTAAGCTTGAACTGATTAAAAGAGTTATCTAATTGCCCAGATTGACTACGACTCGATATTTACTATACAATATCAAGTTTTCTAGTCGAAATTAACCTGAATATATATATATATATATATATATATATATATATATATATATATATAAGAAGATACAAGTTCAAGTCCTGGTCCAAAACTTTATATTTTCCATCTTTCAATTACTAGCTCGATTTGAAATGATCATTTAGGCTTTGCATAAAAGTCTTAAGTTATTAATTCATCTTATTCACTATAATACGATAGTATTTATCAACTTACCTTGTGTAATTAACTACCTAAAATATTTATATATTCAATACTTGGCTTATAGCCGTAATTTTGAGCGCTGCTTCCTGTTTAAAACTGACATAAGTCAAAAACTTGACAATGTCAGATATGATTGACAAAATATCAAACGTAATTGAAAGTTAGGTTCATGTAAGGTTGTGAACACGATTTTAATTTCTCATACTTAGAGTCGATTCATTCTGGGTTTTAATTTCCCATACTTCGAGTCGATTTATAGTTGTGTCCTTACTTAGAGCCCTAAATAAATTGTAAAAATTTTGTTTATATTAATTAAATGTAGACTTACGTTTATACCAACGGCAGAGTTTTATACACACGTATTTCAATCGCGCATTTTTACTGTTTTCCACTTGAAATTTTTAATTAATACGACTTTCATTTATAACTTTTAATTTAATTTCACTAAATTGAAATTTACGCAATACTTTGGTTTCAACTATTACAATCCGTGCGTCGATTATGGAATGCTCCTCTTATCAGTTACGATCGGTTTTATAGACAAATTCGTTCCACGTGCTGGTATTGGTTGACCGCTCGCTATCTTGTTATTAGACTATGGCCAAGGCGTTGCTATTATGTGCTATCTTCAACCTCTTGGGTTTTAGTCAATATTGCATGCTATATACGCTTAATTTTGCACGTACATTAGAGCTTTGAATTATGGAATTTGGTATTTTGTTCCTTTCAACTGCACGTGGTCTTAATTGTAGTGTCTATACTTTGTTTACATATGTTGGGTTTTATGAAATGTAGCAATTTTTACATTTCAAACGGCACGTACGTTTTCGCCTCAATTTATTATACTTTATGAAATATGCCCCTTTTTAAACGTTTGCCTATACAAACTGGTATAAATTATATGCGTTTTATTGACTTAGATTTCTTACGCAAATGCATCTAGGTTGAAAGAAATTTCATTTTACGTTTATTTTATTTTAAATTTGCTGTATTTGTATTTATTCTGAGTTTAGGAATTTTTTAAACGTTTTAAAATGAATTGCGTTGCATTTAAAAAGAAATGAAAACCCAATCTTTTATGTAAAGTTGAATTACCATTTCAAATCGAACAGGTAATTGAAAACCGCTAAAAGAACAGCTGCAGCAGGATTTGAACCTGCGTCCGTTCATTGATTTTCCGGATTAACGCTCTAACCAACTGAGCTATGCAGCCAATTGATTAGAATGTGTTATAATTTATACTACTGAAGCTTATTCTTGTTTTCGATTTTCAATTACGTCTTGCATTTCAAGAAATTGATTCAAGTTATATACATAATTTATGTACCAATAACTTGATCATCCTATTTTGCCGCAGTCGCATAATACAAAGATATAAGTATATTATTATTAATAATAGCCAAGAATAATAATTCACATTTGGAATGCAAATGCATGTTTATTAATATATTAACAGTTATAAGATGAAATGAAAATTCAACCTTCTATGTAAAGTTAAATTACCATTTCAAATCGAACTGGTAATTGAAAACCGCTAAAAGAACAGCTACAGCTGGATTTGAACCTACGCCCATTCATTTTCCGGATCAGCTGTTCTTTTATTTGTTTTCTTCCATTTTAATTTTTAGCACTAGAAAAAAATAGTTGCTGAAATTCCAAAATTTACTTATTTGAAAGTAACTCAAAAAAACAAAGAAATTTACATATGTAAATACCAAATGAATACTATTAACATTGTGCAACTTCTTCTCCATTCAACCTACTCTGTATGTGTTGCCGCTACAAAGATGCCTTGCTGTGTATTCTCATCTTGGACACCCGGTATATTAATTAATTTTAGGATTAATTTTTTGCTGAAAATACTTGCCAAAGTCCCAATTAGCTTTTTTTTTCGCCTAAGGAACATGGTTAATAAGATGTGCTTCAACCTTCCTGCGCGTTCAAAATATTTATTCTTTAGTCTCAGTTACTGCGGATGGACTATTCTAACCGCATAGAAGCTACGGCTTAATTATGTCTTCTCGCTGCTTATAATTTTTTGAATGGTAGGTATTTGGATATTTTCTCGGCAGGATCTATTTCCAAATCTTCGAACAGTTACATCACAAGTCTTACGCGTTGTGTTTATCATTTTAACCGACTTCTTAATTTAATTAAGTGCTACTATTAAGATTTTCTAGTAGCTACGTTATGTCTTCAGTCTGCAAGCCTTGTGATTAACAAGATTTCTCAACCGCATTTGAACTCTTCCAGGACTGTACCCCAAGAAAGATTATTTTCGACTACTGGAATCTGTACACGGTAATTTTAGAGACTTGGTATTTAAAGAACTTTTTTTGTTTAGATTTTAGATGTAAGGTATGCTGCATGTAGTTCTATAATATACTAAGAAATGTGGGATTAATTTTCACATCGTTCTTTTGAAAATTCGTGAAAATGATATTACATAAATTTTGCTTTAAAAAATTCGAAGAGTTTTCTACTTCTGTACAAAAGTTAATTTGTCGGCAAATACAAACTATCAACTTACGTCTTTTATTTAGCAGTCACAATTATGTATGTATTTCATTGTTTACGCCTCTTAAATTTCTGATTTGTAAATTAAAACCAGTGCACGCAGGGTTTATAAATATAGAATGCTTTATTTATAGACGATTCTGTAGTCACAAAGAAAATACCAGAAATAGTTGGATGAACCCGTAAAGAACCATTTTGGTTATATTTCCGGCGGAAGTGTCCATTTAAAATTACAACGTACCACAATTGAATGCTTAATGTAATGACATTTAATATGTTTCGCAGTTTGCTTCTCCACACTTTATAAGTATTCTTACGTCATTTTTTCCGTTGGAAACCAATCCTTCGTATTATTCACATACCCATGAACATTTTTGACTGTTTGCGACATGTGGCAATACAATTGTTTTGACCATACTTTTGATTGTTTTAATTGTTTTGGCTTGGTATTATTAGTTTTTATTAGGTTTGATGAAATAATTACACAAATAGGAAGGATACTGTTAAAGTACTTACATTAATCATTATTACATATAAAATAAATAAGGATGTGCACAATAGGTATTTACTGACTGGTGCAGTATAAATTTGATGTATGATGGAACGAAGAAATTATTTAGGTCCCTTCATACGGTAATTTTTGTCTTAAATGTCTATTAATTTTCTGACTGAACCTTATTAAGAAATTTTGTTACGTAAAGTTTTGCCTCAGAAAATCTAGCCGGTAATCCACATAGAGAAGCTCGGGTCCAAAACCTCGACTATAACAACAAGAATTGATCGCCGACTAACTTTGGTAGGAAGGGTGCTTAAGTGTTCAAAGAAGGTCCCGGAATGCTATCGCGTGGGAAATAAAGTAGAATTATTATCGGATGGTGGATGACATCAGATTCAGCATACTGCAGCAGAACCTACTAACATCATGCTTGCATTATAGTTTTAATACCTTGTCACGAATGCCCTCTTTATAGCATAAAATAAACTATTATTTAGAAGGTCCTCATTTACGGACAGTATGTAGAAATGAATAAATTCACGAAATAAGTTTAGGTCATCATATGCTATCAGAACATTACTTGTTTTCTTTTTTTTGTTCGATAAAAATTTGATGTGGCAACAGTGCAAATACTCACCTAAATCGCAATAGTGTATGTAAATATCATTGTCATTCTCGCTTTACTTCTTTACGTGGCGCTTGTAGAAAATAAGTCTAATAAACGTATTAAATATTTTTTATATAGGTTGAAAGTTTCTAAAAACAGAAAAGCCTAAGGTGAAGAGAAACTTCACGTAATTATTACATTTCTTTCTGTACCTTACCATTTATTATTAAGATGTCGAAATAAAACTTTTCTTTTAAAGAGGAAATCAGTATTTATATCAAGATGTTTTTTCAAAAGTATCACATCTAACAGTGAGCTTATATCATTTTTATTTAAAGAAGAACAATAAAGCTACAAAGATCTATTAACAAAAATATCCCTTAGTTACTAGGTATTTTTGCTCTGGCAACACTGGTTATGCAAGCAGTCGATGTTTTATAGTTTAATTTTTTATTTTGACTTTTAATATGGTCGTCTCGCGCAGGTTTTTTCTAGGTCACCTGCCTTGCAATAATAACACTACTTTACCAGTCGTAATCGGGAAGTATCTTGAACGCCGCCTTTTCTCAAAATACAGGGATTTCTAGGGAAAATCACCAGAAAAAATAACAAGAGGATGCCAAAACTCGAGATCAGGAAAGAGATCCTGGTCAAAAATTCACACTAGGTATAATTGAGTAAACTAATGCTAAAACGTTAATAATAAGGACACTAATATACTTATTTAAAACTGTTAGTTGAAAAGGTTTCCAAAATCAAATGCTAAACCTGTATATAATCACGTTTATAGTCAATTGTAATGTATGTTATTACATCAAGGCTGGAACTATTCTTTTTACATTATTTTGTGAAAACACCAATATAAAAAAGTCTTTACTCTATTACACAATTATGTTTTCATCACAAGCACATATAAACATTCTTAGGAAGAAAAACAAAATATACTAAAATTAACTTAGCTTAATGGAAAACGTTTTCTACGAACAAAATTACTTTCCAAGTTCTTAAACTAATAACGAGAATGTACTGTGAGCACGTTTATAAGTTTACATAGTTAAAAGAGTTTTAAGTTTTATCATAAATACCTGAAGTAATTTGGCTGTAGATTAGATAGCTTTGCAAATAACTAAAATCAATGATATTCTAGACTCAATTCGTTCTAACCAGATCCTGCGGGACTTCTGGGACTTTGTTAAAATTTTGATATTGTTAATTAACATGAAATTCTCTTATGGGAGTCGATTGTTCCTAAAATTAAAAGTAACCAACTTGGTAGGAAATTATTCTGAACTCGATTGATATTCGAAACATTATTATTCAAGGTTAACTGTACCTGCTCAAGTTTGCATGGCATGTCTTTCAATGGTAATGACGAAGTGCTCAACAAAAACATTATCTTCCCTCTATACATTACAGCAGAATTAGGACAGATGAATCAAGACTGCTAATTGAAATTACTTTTGACATTTTTTCTCTAGCTAACATTTAAGATTATCTTACTTGAACAAGAGCAAGACATTTTTTTGTTTTCTAAATCAGCATCATTTAACGTGTGAACTTTCTTTGTTTCAAGACGACAAGGTCAGAGGCGCCAGCGTTGTCCATCATTAATCAAAATTGATGAATCATAAAACTACTAATTTAAAATATAAAGTAACCGTGATAGCATTTCTAACATTAAAAACCGCTATAATGAATTTGACAGCCTTTGAATATGAACAATGTAAGATACAAAAATAATCATTTCTTAGATCAAGAATGCATGTAAACTATAAATCCTATTTCTTAAAGGAAATAACCCTAACTCTATCAGTGGCATTTACCAATACAGAAACTAGAAACTATTAACATGAAATATGATTATAAATATTTCAAAGGAATATTACAATTTTAATATTAAGGTCAATATGTCTTAAGTGAAGCTATTCAAAAGCGCCGCATACCAATTTAACAACTGCAGGCTTTACTAAAAGTACTCCAAACAGCCGTGGTGATGGTTCTGAAGTCTCGATTTCAAACCAAAAATCGATCAATTATAAAACCCAAATTATGTTTTATCAGTAATTTGTAAGTTGCCTAAACATCAGTTAATATTTTAGTAGTGCTACTTTAGTTATATTGAAAGCGCTTTTCAAAGAATTTGTATTTAATTTTTTGTTTCCACCACATTGTTGAAAGCATTTTATTGATCAGTGCGCATTCTCTTATCATAGGAACCCTTCTTTTGTTTTGACGAATTCAGAACTTTTTTTATCATGCCTTAAATAATTATCGTTGGATCTTATCCCAAAATTTTCGATTTATTTATAGTGTAACAACAACTATTTGCAATAACAACTTCTTTATTTTCCAACTGTTTATACAAGCTTTTCAACAACTTGTAGATACAATAAAATTTCTAAATGCTCTCCTAACGCTTTATTCACTTTCCAGACTAATCACTAAAAGTGCGAGTACTATCTTCTTAAACTATGATCCTATCTTCTTAATTAACTTAATTTCTAAGCACTACAATTAATTATCCAACCATTAATTATTAACTTATATTAATTTGTATGATCACTAACAGTAATTTATATTGCATCACGACTTCTAAAACTTGCAACTAAAACATATTGCAATCGAAACTTTACATTAGAACTCAACTTCAGAACTAGTAGTAAAATCAGAGGTGCAATTAGAATCGAACTGCAGAACCCCGTAACGTTAATTTATACCTTATCCAATTGTTCTTGATTAATCTACAACCCAGATTATGCAAATGGCATTCTTGAGATTTCTTATTGTACTTTAAATAACATCTCTAATGTATTTATTGTAATCTTTAAATGAAATCTTGTATTCGTCAGTTAAAATTCATCCGAAAAGTATAACGCCGCGGGTGGCCATCAATCTTCTTTTGTATTCAAACCATTGGTCTACGTTCTAATGTATTTATTGTAGTCGGGAGTGGACTAATTGGCTCTACAGTAGCTTCAAACTTTAAAACTGCAAATGTCTTATAAAACTAGTTGATAAAAACTCTCATAACATTCTGTTTTAAATATAGGACATTCAATCCGTAAAGAAATTTGTAGTACAACTAGAAACTTTGTAAGTATTCTCTGTAATACGTATAATAAAACCAGACCGTTAACTCTAGTCAAAGTGATTAAAAGACATATTTTTAAGTATCATTACTATATTCTTTTAAATTGTTTTAGAGAATTTAAAATCTTGTACCAGTTTTAATAATTGCGCGGTGTTGTATATTCTAAGATTACTTAAAAATTAATGTAACTATTTTGACTCTGCTGTAGTTATCAAATAAAGAAATAATAATACCAGTGTATAGTACTTATATATGTAATAAAGCAAGCTCCTTCTTTTTGTTCTTTTTAGACGGGCCTAGGTCACCCCGACATTTCCTATCTAAATATTCACCTAGTACAATTTGCACGCGTTCGCACCAGGTGGCTCCGTACATAGGTTTGCGTGTGTTTACTAATCCCAAGTTATCAGGTTCGACTCTTGACACGGACCCTTTCAAAAATTTGAGGTAGGTTTGTTTTCACGAAATACGCCTTTGTGCGAACGCGAGGTTAAAGATATGTTGCGTATATATTGTCACGCTCATTAAAGATCCCCGACTTGTTTGGTATGCAAAGGAGTTTGTTAAATTCTAAATTTCCAATCACAAAGAATTCGCATCTTGGCCAATGGTGCCTTTAGGTGGAGCATTGAACAATTCAAATTTACAATTAGTTTACACACAGACCACTAGCACTGATATATTCCTGCACCAATTAGTAAATCTGTCTAAGAAAAATTCTTAGCTGAGATGTTCAGAAATATTACAATAACTATGAATGTATAAAAATTTAAAAAAAATACTTAAAACTAAGTCTAAAAAGATTTTAACCTTGGAAATGCTAAATTTAAAATAGAAAATTC
The DNA here is from genome assembly GCA_036346225.1 of Platerodrilus igneus. Taxonomy (NCBI): domain Eukaryota; kingdom Metazoa; phylum Arthropoda; class Insecta; order Coleoptera; family Lycidae; genus Platerodrilus; species Platerodrilus igneus. The sequence continues at coordinate 10,634,536 of JARFIW010001171.1, read as the reverse complement.
TCACGAATATATAAGTATCAGATCAAACAACGCTATTTGTGTATAAATCACCATAAGTAACATCTAGTGTATTTTTGTACCTTCCAGGAGCGTTGTTCTCCAAAAATCTAATGAACATTTTACAGGTTTGGTCAATAATCACAGACTAGTCAATGCTATTATAAGAGTGTGACTAGATCGGCTATTACTGATGTCGAAATAGATTGTCAAGTATTTTCTGAATATACTGAATATCTCCAGTTTGTTATGTCATGAGATCTGTTTACCAAAGACAAACTTTGCCTCACCAATGTCCTTCATTTTAAACTGACTTTGCAGACTCAGCGTCAACTTGTTCTTCAATCCCTTGTCGTTGGAGACGGATAAACGTCACGATTAACATTTGAATACCTTTGACGTAATAGTATATGCATGGATGGACCGTTGAGCAATAAGACCAAACCTTTTCAATACGTTGTCTAAATGTTGGTTCTGTATGCGATTAGCTTGCTTGAGACAGTATAAGTTTTTACCCAACCTTTGACTTGCCAACGCTCCAACCGAAGGTACTAAAGGGGTTTTCAATAAGAGCAGGTCGATGTTGCAATGGAATAAAACCAGCTGTGTGTGAGGTATTAACGTAATTCCTTTTTTATTTGAAAGATCCATATATGCCATTGTGTATGGAATATCTCATCATTCAAATGTCCACCGCGACTTCTCACGGTGGCACGGATCCGAGTGGTCCAATTTTCATTGACTTTGATGCATAGATCCGGCTGAATTTAAGCAATGGCTTGGGTTATATTGACATTAAGGCATCGGTTAATTGCGGCTTATTGGTATACCCTGCGACTCGAAGAAACCCCACAAGAAAAAGTCTAGCGGGCTCAAATCGCACAATCTCGGTGGCCAATTCGTGTCACCTCTGTGTGAAATAACCATGCTCTCAAAGCGCTTACGCAGAATATTTATTGTGGCATCCGTTGTGAGGCATGTAGCGCCGTCCTGCTGGAACCACGTGTCGTTGACGTCCATATCGTTCAATTGACGCCGTCAGCCCAAAATAGGCACAAAACAGTAACTTTTTGAGGATACATTGTCACTTGGTGAACCTCCTGTGGGTTAGCATCGCCCCATATATGGCAATTGTGCTTGTTAACATAATCATTCATTCAAAAATGCGCCTCGTCCCTAAAGATGATATTTCGGGTAAAATTGGGGTCTTCTTCCAAACGCTCCAAGCCCAGTCAGTGAACAAACGGCGTTGTCTATGGTTATCAACTTTGAGTTCCTGGGTCAATTGGATCTTGTACGGGTGTAGGTTTAAGTCCCGACGCAAAATTTGCCAAGTTGAAGTCAGTGAAAGGCCGAGTTCTTGTGCACGACGAGGAATTGACCGTCTGTAGTTCTCCTGCACTTTAACGGACCGCAGCTATGTTTACGACCGATCTGGCGTTCCTTTGACGTGCGGGTGTTGGCGACTGGTTACCGACCAGTCGACAATTGGAGAGTCGACTTTGAAGGACCATCACGTCTGCCGTAAAATGGGCGCAATGTGCGTAATAGTTGCACTACCGAACACTCATTTTGATAATACAGTTTTATCATTTGGACGTGCCACTCAATCGTGTAACGTGCCGTGTGGCGATTTGGCATCTGTAGCTGAAAAATAGACAACAGGTTAGAAAGACGTCAAAAAAAAACAAAATGGTCACAACAGGCTGCCAACATCGACCCGCTCTTATTGAAAAACCCTTTACATGAGCCGGGTAGCGGGTTTTCTTTTACCTGGAAATATTGAATTTTGCCATACCTTTGTTATTCCAAGCAAGGTAGGGATCTTTAACGTGCGTGACAACACTCGCCCACGGGACCTACATTTTACGAATGAGGGCGTATTTTTGTGAAATGTTTGCCCTACATTTTTCAAGCGGTTGGTGCCGAGAATCGAACTCGGGACCTTTGGATTAGCAGTCATACACGAACCTACCTGATTCACGGAGCCGTCACGGTTTTTTTCACCATTACATTTGATTTTCCAACGCCCTACCCGAAGGTACTATATTGGGCAAGAAGCGAGTTTTTACCACACACGTGCGCGCGCACACACGTACACGAGCACACGGTTTATTTTAACCGGCGAGCACTCTGACTATGATCGTTGAACAATTCAGGCTGGACCATATAGATCTCTTCGTCTAAATCACCTTGCAAAAAAACTAACCGCATTCATCTGATCGATCTCTACGTCATATATTGCACCAATCGCGATGAAAAAACATAATGACGAGTAACGAACAACCGGTGAGAACATCTTTTGGTAATCAATGAAATTGCGTTGAACACGACCTTTTATTACCAAACGAGCCTTATATCGATTGACTTGACCGTTCTCATCGCATTTGGTTTTGAATACCCATTTCCAAATTGCCAGTTATTGCTGGAAAATTTTCCAAACATCGAGTTCTGTTTTCAATTAGAGAGCTATATTGCTGCATGACTCTTTTTCCTGTGAGTCGCATACGGATCTTTCATCGTGTCGTTTACTGTCTACGAATTGTCTGCGTTATTCACAGTCGAAACATAGATAAAGTCGTCTTTCTTTGTGGACTTTGTCCTTTGCTTTGATCGTCGTAAGTCTTGACTTTCAGCGATGTTTGTATCACCCACTGAATCCATCATCCGTTGTAGATTGCTCGGTACTGCCTGTATATCATCAAATTGACTCGTTGAATTATCATTCTTAGTTTTTACTTCATCTTGACCATGCATATCGGCATTAATTGTATCAAGCGGTTTCTTCACTTCATTATTATCGTTTTTGAATGGATAAAAGTGATTAAATTTGTTACAAGAAAGTATTTCGTTCTCATAGCGTTGCTCCTTAAAAAAACACATCACAACTTACATCTTCTCTAGATCAAAGACTTGCTAGCCTTTGCATATTTGCTGTAACCAACCGTGGTTAATGTTGAACTGGTTTGTTTACAAATCCGGTCGTATTTAAAAGAATCGCCTATCTATTGACAAGCACAGAGATCGACGATTACGCTATGGTACGTGATTCCTACATACAAGGTTTTGGGTATTTCTATGGAATTTTGCTGTATACACAAAATTGATGCGCTACTTTCGACACGTATTACTTCAAGTTAATGCATTCGTTGTATTGGATTTTCTCATTTCTCGTTCACGTAAATTATTGTTTGTACAATAAATTTGATGAACTTTGCATTTATCATCATGCCGTGTTTATTTCGAATTTGTCAGGTGTTAGATTTTTCCTTTCTGGTCACGTATTCTTAATATAATTTATGTATTAAATTATATGCGTTTTCTATTACGCTTTTTTAAACCTGCTTGGTTCAATCGAGATTCTTAGAATAATGATGATGCATTATTAATGCGTATCGTGTTTCAGCTTTCGTCCACATTGTCTTATGATTTGTCAAATCGTTTATTTAATTAAATCGTCTAAAGTACTTATTATTTCTAAAATTAATTATGACTATAATTTATATACAGGGCGTTGTCATTTACTTTTCTGCCTAATCGTTGTATTTCTTATTTTAATCGTAGAAATGGCCAGTTTTCTGAACCCTCATGTTGTTTTCATGAAGTGCACTATACTAGTGGTCCTATCTACCCCTAAATGAACTTATTAACACAGCAATATATATATATATATATATATATATATATTTATAGATGAGAGAGAGAGAGAGAGAGAAAGAGAGAGACCTGTGCTTACAATTTCAAGCGGCTCAGTGGTGTAGTTGGTATGCGTGTGACCACTATGCCCAAGGCCCCGAGCTCGAATCCCGACCGATCTACTTGAAAAATGTTAGGCGGCATTTTTCACAAAAATACACCCACCTTTTGGATGAGAGATAAAATGGAAGTCCCGTGTGTGTATGTTGTTACGCACGTTAAAGGTCCATACCTTGCTTGGATTAGCAAGGGTTCGGCAAAATTCAAAATTTCTAGGTAAAAGAACTCGTTTCCTGACAAATGTAGTACCCTCGGGTCGAGCATTGAAAATCAAATGTAGTACCATTGGAATTTAGGAATACGATACGTTATGTGTAGAATTTGGCGTTCCAAGAATTGCGAGTTGATTTAGCCTCCTGTCGTCATCAAACAATTGCGATCAAATATGTTCCTAAATCTAATTTCATAATAACAAGTTTAAGGTACAATTTGAAATGTAAAAAAAATGGTACCCCGTCTTGGCAAACAACCTAGGTTTACCCAATCACTGCTTCGAAAAACATTCCTCAAGTAAGAATTACTTGAATCGTACCCGTTTGTACTCAGGCACAAAATTATAAAGACCAATTCATTGATCCCCCACTCAGATTAATGACTTGTTGCAAAAAGAGATCGAGAAACCGTGAGGACGACTGAAATTGCATTAAAATTCTGACTTGCTGCCATTATTGATTACGACTGTATTCTAATTCGTATCCACCATAGATACGCCCACCCGCAACTAGGGTTGCCTAACATTATTATTCGTACTAGTAATTCATACTGTTACACTTTGTTTGACTTGTCAGTTCAATCTTGATAAAGTGAAAATAAGAACAATTAAATTGTATGCCGCACGTTCCACAAAAGGAAGGGTCCATTCGCCCTAATTTTTCGCGTTCAGTATGTGATTTACTAAATAAATAAATATGTATCAAATCAAATCAAATTAAAATAAATACCTATGGGCAACGCTACTTTGTCATGTAAAATATATAAATCTATTATATGATGGTCTATGAGGCGCCGTTTGTGTCTATAATAAATACTGAAATATATATATATATATATATATATATATATATATATATATATATATATATTTTCTAATATATATGTAAAATATTTTGTATTATATATTTTTTCAAATATATATATTGAATTAAGTAACAATGAAATATATATATATATATATATATATATATATATATATATATATATATAATTTAGAATTGGACTACCGCCCGATAGGGGCGCTGTTCTTATTCTGAACGCGTGCGTCTATTAGAGATCGCACGTTTTCAGAGTTAAGCACCCTCGCTCTGGTCAGTACTTGGGTGGGTGGACACTGTTTTTTTTAGGAGCGTGTACATATACATATAGCAGTTGCTGGACCGTGTAGCACATCTCGACATGCACATAAATAATTATTGAACAATCCTGTTCACGAGTTCAATGCAAATTTCGGTGCTGCATGTGATTTTAGCTTGACATACATTTTATTTATTATACCTGTTGATGGTTGCAAGACGCCGACACAAAGGAGGGTCACTTACAATCGCAGAAGAGAGTGCTTGCTATTATGTAATGATTATACGACTAATTGCTCGTCTTTCAGTCTACTTTTCGGCTGTCGTTTATTAAATTTTTGAGTAATTTTAAGAAAACGCGGAGTTTGAATATTTGCTAGATGCATTCTCATAAGCACTTTACATACCCGGAACGCGACATTAAGTATAGACGACGACGATAGCATGTTGAAAAGCACATTAAGCAACGTTGAGCGCGGTCAGTACTTGGGTGGGTGACCGCTTGGGAACACACCGCGTGTGGTTGTCCTTTTTTTCTCTTTACGCTGGAATATCGTAGTTTTCCCTGACTTTGTAATTTTTATTAAATTACACAACCCCAACTTTATATGGAAATGTCGCGTTCCGAGTATGTAAAGTACTTATGCGAATACATCTAGCGAATATTCAAACTCCGTGTTTTCTTAAAATTACTCAAAAATTTAATAAACGACAGCCGAGAAGTGGACTGAAAGGCGAGGAAATAGTCATATAAACATTACATAATAGCAAGCACTCTCTTCTGCGAATGTAAGTAACCCTCCTTTTGTGTCGGCGTCTTGCAACCATCAACAGGTATGATAAATAAAATGTATGTCAAGCGAAAATCACATGCAGCATCGAAACTTGCATTGAACTCGTGTACAGGAATTGTTAAATAATTATTTATGTCCATGTCGAGATGTGCTACACGGTCCTGCAACTGCTATATGTATATGTACGCTCCTAAAAAAAAACAGTGTCCACCCACCCAAGTACTGACCAGAGCGAGGGTGCTTAACTCTGAAAACGTGCGATCTCTAATAGACGCACGCGTTCAGAATAAGAACAGCAGCCCTATCGGGCGGTAGTTCAAAGCTAAATTATATATATATTTCATTGTTACTTAATTCAATATATATATTTTTAAATATATATATATATATATATATATATATATATATTAAATATACATATTTTTAAATATATATATATTTTAAATATACATATTTTTAAATATATATATTTTAAATATACATATTTTTAAATATATATATTTTAAATATATATATATATATATATATATATATATATATATATATATATATATTTAAATATACATGGTTATCACAAATGAAATAGACAGTTTGGATAGGTTATAGAAAGTTTATTTTTGAAAAGTTAAGATTATTACTTATATGATTATAAAGAAGAATGATTAAGTTTTTATTTAAAATTGTTACAAATGTTCAATGTGTGCACCTTTGGTAACACGACAGATATCAACACGGTAGTCGAATTCTTGCCACACGCTATTAAGCATGTAACGGTCAACTGTAGCAAGAGCATTTGTGATACGTTGTTTAAGTTCGTCGATATCAACAGGAAGCGGTGGTATGAAAACTTTGTCTTTTATATAACCCCATAAGAAATAGTCGCAGGGCGTTAAATCTGGACTACGAGGTGGCCACGGCTTATGCACAAGGTTTTCCTATCGATTTGTTCTTTTGTAACAGGAGGTCTTCCAGTACTCTTTCTTTTACACAGACATCCACTATTTTCGAAACGTTTATACCAGTCATAGATTGATTGCCTTGTTGGTGGTGTTTTACCGTATTTTGTTCTGAAATGACGCTGCACAACAGTAACAGACTTTGTTTTGGCTAATTCAAGAACACAATAAGCTTTCTCCACTTTAGTAGCGGCCATTTTGCTAGACTGGTCGTTGTTTTAACAGCAGTACCAACCTAACAGTTGTACCAACATAAACTTTAAGAAATTCCCTATAAACCTATCTCGCTTACTATATTCAAATACACCAGTCTGATTTTTAAAGGCTATCCAAACTGTCTATTTCATTTGTAATAACCCTGTATATATTTTAAAAATATATATATTTGAAAAAAATATATATTACAAAATATTTTACATATATATATATTAGAAAAAATATATATATTTCAGTATTTATTATAGACACAAACGGCGCCGCATAATGGTCAATTGGCTTGGGAAATTCATATATTAATTCATACGAACACCATTGGTCACGTGACTTGTTTCTTTTCGTGGTTCCGACTATATATAAACCGTAACGTTTTCATTGTTCTTCAGTTATCTTCATAGACAAACAAGTAGATAAATATCTTTAATAGGATGACCTTGGTTCATGTTTTAGTTTCTTCCCACTAACAAGAGGCGTCTTAGTCAATATGATTCTAATCTGATGTGTAGAGTATTTATTTTAGATTTCCGTTTTCCATATGTTTTATTTGAATGCCATTATTATTATGTTCATAATATTGATGCCGTTCCTGTTTTTAATAAACGAATTTTTCGACAGACTAAAATTACAATATAGAGCATAGACGAGTTTTATCATTGGTAATCAAAATGTAATAATTTCATTAAACTATAAGGAAGAATATTGTAAGCTTCAGCGTTCGTCCGATCACTGAAGCAACGTCCGGCGGGTCAGTACTTGAATGGGTGACCGCTTTAAAAACAGATGCCGTTGACTTTCTTTTTTTTTTAATTGTGTAATAGTTCCTTCTTTGGCGCAGGGATGGCGCTACATTTCTAAAGAATCTTACTAAATTCTCATCTACTTGTTTTTGTCTATGGTTATCTTGCTATTAGACATCAAGTATAGCTGTACAGTGCGTGTCTTGCTCGACCATAAATAACTTTGTTGCAACCATGTTTTGCCCCGATGATACGCCTTACGAAAATGGACGAAATGGTGACTTCATTAGTTTTTAATCTAACATAATACAAACCCGAAAAACGTATGATTAATTATGACTCAGACCTTTAAATCTTCCAACACCATAGCCCCATATATTGGGGATATTTTTACACCTACACATGCATGGAGTTTATGTGTGTAAAATAACATTCTTTATTAGCGCGTGATTTGATCTTTGGGAGTATAACTTTGTATTTTTTAAATTATGTAATAATTTAGCATTTACAATTCTTTGGTTTGCTAATTTCTAAATTAGTGATTACGTTGTTGTAATACGGATATAATACGAACTGTAGCTCTGGCAAACCTTTGTCACAAAAAACATACTAGAGATTGTTCGGACTTGAAGAACCATTTAACGCATTTCCGGCGGAAGTGCCTATTTAAAAGTACAAAGGATTTAAATAAATACCTAAACAAGGTTAATATAATTCAGAACATGGCCGCCTCAATATTCCTGAATGTTTTGTCTCTTCCTTTTCAGTTTGGAAACAAACACTCGTATCACGTACTTAAAACAGACATCATCTTTTACTTGTAACATCTGGTGTCCTGCCTGTTTTTCTAAGCAGACGAAAAAGCCACATGATGTCACTATCAACCATAATGTTGATTGTTTTGACCTCTTTAATTTTAGTTTTTATTAGGATTGTAGGAACAACTGTGCTGCGATGGGAAACAAAAGGTCAAAGCGCTTGTTAACTGACGTATACTTTTAACTACTATTATATTGTACATAAAATAACATAAGGATGATGTTTCGAATAGATGTTAGGGTTCAGTATGCTTTAAGTTGTATTAATTGAAAAAGCAAATTATTAAAATACGTTCATATTGTAATATTTGTCTACGTACGTACACCTACATTGATTTTTTAGAACAGTTGTCTGCTAAATATCTACATATTATTTATGAATAAAGTGTAATTAATAAAAACAGGCCTTTGAACACCGGCGTGAAGTTAGCAGACACATTTCAGCAGACAAAATAGCGGAAATACCCGAAGGTTCAGTGGCGTAGGTAAAACTAATATAAAGCGACCTACTCATTTGCTTACTATTTTATGCTGAATATTCTTTGGCAAAACAGATTTATACCGGTAGATTATTCTTGCACCTATATATATAGCATCTAAACAAAATAATTGGCGCACTTTTCAAAAATTTTAAAATACCCTAAATGCAAATAACACAAAATTAAAAAAATTGTAGAAGGAAATACACTGCCAAGACAAAAACAAGCAAATTACATCTGCGTTAACTATATCTACGACCGACAAAAGGAAAATCACAGATCAGCCGTTTAAGGGTTCAAAATGGCGCCAAATTATAAATACTAGATTACTTAATATTTTACTAAAAAGTTGAAAAACTGGTAGAAGGAAATAGAGTGCCAGGATAAAACCAAACTGATTACATGTGCATTAACTATATCTACAATCCACAAAAGGGAAAATTACTGACCAGCCGTCTAAGGGTTCAAAATGGCGCCAAATTATAAATACCAGATTACTTAATATTTTACTGAAAAGTTGAAAAACTGGTGGAAGGAAATAGAGTGCCAGGATAAAACCAAACTGATTACATGTGCTTTAACTATATCTACGACCAACAAAAAGGAGAATTACTGACCAGCCGTCTAAGGGTTCAAAATGGGGCCAAATTATAAATACTAGATTACTTAATGTTTTACAGAAAAGTTGAAAAACTGGTAGAAGGAAATAGAGTGCCAGGATAAAACCAAACTGATTACATGTGCATTTACTATATCTACAATCCACAAAAAGGAAAATTACTGACCAGCCGTCTAAGGGTTCAAAATGGCGCCAAATTATAAATACCAGATTACTTAATATTTTACTGAAAAGTTGAAAAACTGGTAGAAGGAAATAGAGTGCCAGGATAAAATCAAACTGATTACATGTGCATTAACTATATCTACAACCCACAAAAAGGAAAATTACTGACCAGCCGTCTAAGGGTTCAAAATGGGACCAAATTATAAATAGTAGATTACTTAATATTTTACTGAAAAGCTGAAAAACTGGTAGAAGGAAATAGAGTGCCAGGATAAAACCAAACTGATTACATGTGCATTAACTATATCTACAACCCACAAAAAGGAAAATTACTGACCAGCCGTCTAAGGGTTCAAAATGGGGCCAAATTATAAATAGTAGATTACTTAATATTTTACTGAAAAGCTGAAAAACTGGTAGAAGGAAATAGAATGCCAGGATAAAATCAAACTGATTACATGTGCATTAACTATATCTACAACCCACAAAAAGGAAAATTACTGACCAGCCGTCTAAGGGTTCAAAATGGCGCCAAATTATAAATACCAGATTACTTAATATTTTACTGAAAAGTCGAAAACCTGGTAGAAGAAAATAGAGTGCCAGGATAAAACCAATCTGATTACATGTGCATTAACTATATCTACAACACACAAAAAGGAAAATTACTGACCAGCCGTCTAAGGGTTCAAAATGGCGCCAAATTATAAATACTAGATTACTTAATATTTTACTGAAAAGCTGAAAAACTGGTAGAAGAAAATAGAGTGCCAGGATAAAACCAAACTGATTACATGTGCATTAACTATATCTACAATCCACAAAAGTAAAATTACTGACCAGCCGTCTAAGGGTTCAAAATTGCGCCAAATTATAAATACTAGATTACTTAATATTTTACTGAAAAGTTGAAAAACTGGTAGAAGGAAATAGAGTGCCAGGATAAAACCAATCTGATTACATGTGCATTAACTATATCTACAATCCACAAAAGGAAAATTACTGACCAGCCGTCTAAGGGTTCAAAATGGCGCCAAATTATAAATACTAGATTACTTAATATTTTACTGAAAAGCTGAAAAACTGGTAGAAGGAAATAGAGTGCCAGGATAAAACCAAACTGATTACATGTGCATTAACTATATCTACAACCCACAAAAGGAAAATTACTGACCAGCCGTCTAAGGGTTCAAAATGGCGCCAAATTATAAATACTAGATTACTTAATATTTTACTGAAAAGCTGAAAAACTGGTAGAAGGAAATAGAGTGCCAGGATAAAACAATCTGATTACATGTGCATTAACTATATCTACAACACACAAAAGGAAAATTACTGACCAGCCGTCTAAGGGTTCAAAATGGCGCCAAATTATAAATACTAGATTACTTAATATTTTACTGAAAAGCTGAAAAACTGGTAGAAGAAAATAGAGTGCCAGGATAAAACCACACTGATTACATGTGCATCAACTATATCTACAACCCACAAAAAGGAAAATTACTGACCAGCCGTCTAAGGGTTCAAAATGGCGCCAAATTATAAATACTAGATTACTTAATATTTTACTGAAAAGTTGAAAAACTGGTAGAAGGAAATAGAGTGCCAGGATAAAACCAATCTGATTACATGTGCATTAACTATATCTACAACACACAAAAAGGAAAATTACTGACCAGCCGTCTAAGGGTTCAAAATGGCGCCAAATTATAAATACTAGATTACTTAATATTTTACTGAAAAGCTGAAAAACTGGTAGAAGAAAATAGAGTGCCAGGATAAAACCAAACTGATTACATGTGCATTAACTATATCTACAATCCACAAAAAGGAAAATTACTGACCAGCCGTCTAAGGGTTCAAAATGGCGCCAAATTATAAATACTAGATTACTTAATATATTACTGAAAAGCTGAAAAACTGGTAGAAGAAAATAGAGTGCCAGGATAAAACCAATCTGATTACATGTGCATTAACTATATCTACAACACACAAAAAGGAAAATTACTGACCAGCCGTCTAAGGGTTCAAAATGGCGCCAAATTATAAATACTAGATTACTTAATATTTTACTGAAAAGCTGAAAAACTGGTAGAAGAAAATAGAGTGCCAGGATAAAACCACACTGATTACATGTGCATCAACTATATCTACAACCCACAAAAAGGAAAATTACTGACCAGCCGTCTAAGGGTTCAAAATGGCGCCAAATTATAAATACTAGATTACTTAATATTTTACTGAAAAGTTGAAAAACTGGTAGAAGGAAATAGAGTGCCAGGATAAAACTAATCTGATTACATGTGCATTAACTGTATCTACAATCCACAAAAAGGAAAATTACTGACCAGCCGTCTAAGGGTTCAAAATGGCGCCAAATTATAAATACTAGATTACTTAATATTTTACTGAAAAGTTGAAAAACTGGTAGAAGGAAATAGAGTGCCAGGATAAAACCAATCTGATTACATGTGCATTAACTATATCTACAATCCACAAAAAGGAAAATTACTGACCAGCCGTCTAAGGGTTCAAAATGGCGCCAAATTATAAATACCAGATTACTTAATATTTTACTGAAAAGCTGAAAAACTGGTAGAAGAAAATAGAGTGCCAGGATAAAACCAAACTGATTACATGTGCATTAACTATATCTACAATCCACAAAAAGGAAAATTACTGACCAGCCGTCTAAGGGTTCAAAATGGCGCCAAATTATAAATACTAGATTACTTAATATTTTACTGAAAAGCTGAAAAACTGGTAGAAGAAAATAGAGTGCCAGGATAAAACCAAACTGATTACATGTGCATAACTATATCTACAACCCACAAAAGGAAAATTACTGACCAGCCGTCTAAGGGTTCAAAATGGCGCCAAATTATAAATACTAGATTACTTAATATTTTACTGAAAAGTTGAAAAACTGGTAGAAAATAGAGTGCCAGGATAAAACCAATCTGATTACATGTGCATTAACTATATCTACAACCACAAAAGGAAAATTACTGACCAGCCGTCTAAGGGTTCAAAATGGCGCCAAATTATAAATACAGATTACTTAATATTTTACTGAAAAGTTGAAAAACTGGTAGAAAAATAGAGTGCCAGGATAAAACCAAACTGATTACATGTGCATTAACTATATCTACAACCACAAAAGGAAAATTACTGACCAGCCGTCTAAGGGTTCAAAATGGCGCCAAATTATAAATACTAGATTACTTAATATTTTACTGAAAAGTTGAAAAACTGGTAGAAGGAAATAGAGTGCCAGGATAAAACCAATCTGATTACATGTGCATTAACTATATCTACAATCCACAAAAAGGAAAATTACTGACCAGCAGTCTAAGGGTTCAAAATGGCGCCAAATTATAAATACCAGATTACTTAATATTTTACTGAAAAGCTGAAAAACTGGTAGAAGGAAAATAGAGTGCCAGGATAAAACCAACTGATTACATGTGCATTAACTATATCTACAACCCACAAAAGGAAAATTACTGACCAGCCGTCTAAGGGTTCAAAATGGCGCCAAATTATAAATACTAGATTACTTAATATTTTACTGAAAAGCTGAAAAACTGGTAGAAGAAATAGAGTGCCAGGATAAAACCAAACTGATTACATGTGCATTAACTATATCTACAACCCACAAAAGGAAAATTACTGACCAGCCGTCTAAGGGTTCAAAATGGCGCCAAATTATAAATACTAGATTACTTAATATTTTACTGAAAAGTTGAAAACTGGTAGAAGAAATAGAGTGCCAGGATAAAACCAAACTGATTACATGTGCATTAACTATATCTACAACCACAAAAGGAAAATTACTGACCAGCCGTCTAAGGGTTCAAAATGGCGCCAAATTATAAATACTAGATTACTTAATATTTTACTGAAAAGTGAAAACTGGTAGAAAATAGACAGGATAAAACCAACTGATTACATGTGCATTAACTATATCTACAACCACAAAAAGGAAAATTACTGACCAGCCGTCTAAGGGTTCAAAATGGCGCCAAATTATAAATACTAGATTACTTAATATTTTACTGAAAAGTGAAAACTGGTAGAAGAAATAGAGTGCCAGGATAAACCAACTGATTACATGTGCATAACTATATCTACAACCACAAAAGGAAAATTACTGACCAGCCGTCTAAGGGTTCAAAATGGCGCCAAATTATAAATACTAGATTACTTAATATTTTACTGAAAAGTTGAAAAACTGGTAGAAGGAAATAGAGTGCCAGGATAAAACCAAACTGATTACATGTGCATTAACTATATCTACAACCCACAAAAGGAAAATTACTGACCAGCCGTCTAAGGGTTCAAAATGGCGCCAAATTATAAATACTAGATTACTTAATATTTTACTGAAAAGTTGAAAACTGGTAGAAGGAAAATAGAGTGCCAGGATAAAACCAACTGATTACATGTGCATTAACTATATCTACAACCCACAAAAGGAAAATTACTGACCAGCCGTCTAAGGGTTCAAAATGGCGCCAAATTATAAATACTAGATTACTTAATATTTTACTGAAAAGCTGAAAAACTGGTAGAAGAAAATAGAGTGCCAGGATAAAACCAAACTGATTACATGTGCATTAACTATATCTACAATCCACAAAAGGAAAATCATTGACCAGTCGTCTAAGGGTTCAAAATGGAGTCAAATTATAAATACTAGATTAATTAATATTTTACGGAAAAGTTGAAAAACTGTAGAAGGAAATAGAGTGCCAGGATAAAACAAAACTGATTACATGTGCATTAACTATATCTACGACCGACAAAGGGAAAATCACTGACCAGCCGTCTAAGGGTTCAAAATGGAGCCAAATTATAAATACTAGATTACTTAATATTTTACTGAAAAGCTGAAAAACTGGTAGAAGAAAATAGAGTGCCAGGATAAAACCAATCTGATTACATGTGCATTAACTATATCTACAATCCACAAAAAGGAAAATTACTGACCAGCCGTCTAAGGGTTCAAAATGGCGCCAAATTATAAATACTAGATTACTTAATATTTTACTGAAAAGTTGAAAAACTGGTAGAAGAAAATAGAGTGCCAGGATAAAACCAATCTGATTACATGTGCATTAACTATATCTACAACCACAAAAGGAAAATTACTGACCAGCCGTCTAAGGGTTCAAAATGGCGCCAAATTATAAATACTAGATTACTTAATATTTTACTGAAAAGTTGAAAAACTGGTAGAAGGAAATAGAGTGCCAGGATAAAACCAAACTGATTACATGTGCATTAACTATATCTACAATCCACAAAAGGGAAAATTACTGACCAGCCGTCTAAGGGTTCAAAATGGCGCCAAATTATAAATACTAGATTACTTAATATTTTACTGAAAAGCTGAAAAACTGGTAGAAGGAAATAGAGTGCCAGGATAAAACCAAACTGATTACATGTGCATTAACTATATCTACAATCCACAAAAAGGAAAATTACTGACCAGCCGTCTAAGGGTTCAAAATGGCGCCAAATTATAAATACTAGATTACTTAATATTTTACTGAAAAGCTGAAAAACTGGTAGAAGAAAATAGAGTGCCAGGATAAAACCAAATCTGATTACATGTGCATTAACTATATCTACAACCACAAAAGGAAAATTACTGACCAGCCGTCTAAGGGTTCAAAATGGCGCCAAATTATAAATACTAGATTACTTAATATTTTACTGAAAAGTTGAAAACTGGTAGAAGGAAATAGAGTGCCAGGATAAAACCAAACTGATTACATGTGCATTAACTATATCTACAACCCACAAAAGGAAAATTACTGACCAGCCGTCTAAGGGTTCAAAATGGCGCCAAATTATAAATACTAGATTACTTAATATTTTACTGAAAAGCTGAAAAACTGGTAGAAGAAAATAGAGTGCCAGGATAAAACCAAACTGATTACATGTGCATTAACTATATCTACAATCCACAAAAAGGAAAATTACTGACCAGCCGTCTAAGGGTTCAAAATGGCGCCAAATTATAAATACTAGATTACTTAATATTTTACTGATAAGTTGAAAAACTGGTAGAAGGAAATAGAGTGCCAGGATAAAACCAATCTGATTACATGTGCATTAACTGTATCTACAATCCACAAAAAGAAAATTACTGACCAGCAGTCTAAGGGTTCAAAATGGCGCCAAATTATAAATACCAGATTACTTAATATTTTACTGAAAAGTTGAAAAACTGGTAGAAGGAAATAGAGTGCCAGGATAAAATCAAACTGATTACATGTGCATTAACTATATCTACAACCCACAAAAAGGAAAATTACTGACCAGCCGTCTAAGGGTTCAAAATGGCGCCAAATTATAAATACTAGATTACTTAATATTTTACTGAAAAGCTGAAAAACTGGTAGAAGGAAATAGAGTGCCAGGATAAAACCAAACTGATTACATGTGCATTAACTATATCTACAACCCACAAAAAGGAAAATTACTGACCAGCCGTCTAAGGGTTCAAAATGGCGCCAAATTATAAATACTAGATTTTTAAATATTTTACTGAAAAGTGAAAACTGGTAGAAGGAAAATAGAGTGCCAGGATAAAACCAAACTGATTACATGTGCATTAACTATATCTACAACCCACAAAAGGAAAATTACTGACCAGCCGTCTAAGGGTTCAAAATGGCGCCAAATTATAAATACTAGATTACTTAATATTTTACTGAAAAGTTGAAAAACTGGTAGAAGGAAATAGAGTGCCAGGATAAAACCAAACTGATTACATGTGCATTAACTTATCTACAATCCACAAAAGGAAAATTACTGACCAGCCGTCTAAGGGTTCAAAATGGCGCCAAATTATAAATACCAGATTACTTAATATTTTACTGAAAAGTTGAAAAACTGGTAGAAGGAAATAGAGTGCCAGGATAAAACCAAACTGATTACATGTGCATTAACTATATCTACAACCCACAAAAGGAAAATTACTGACCAGCCGTCTAAGGGTTCAAAATGGGCCAAATTATAAATATAGATTACTTAATATTTTACTGAAAAGTGAAAAACTGGTAGAAGGAAATAGAGTGCCAGGATAAAACCAAACTGATTACATGTGCATTAACTATATCTACAACCCACAAAAGGAAAATTACTGACCAGCCGTCTAAGGGTTCAAAATGGGCCAAATTATAAATAGTAGATTACTTAATATTTTACTGAAAAGCTGAAAAACTGGTAGAAGGAAATAGAGTGCCAGGATAAAATCAAACTGATTACATGTGCATTAACTATATCTACAACCCACAAAAGGAAAATTACTGACCAGCCGTCTAAGGGTTCAAAATGGCGCCAAATTATAAATACAGATTACTTAATATTTTACTGAAAAGTCGAAAACTGGTAGAAGGAAATAGAGTGCCAGGATAAAACCAAACTGATTACATGTGCATTAACTATATCTACAACCCACAAAAGGAAAATTACTGACCAGCCGTCTAAGGGTTCAAAATGGCGCCAAATTATAAATACTAGATTACTTAATATTTTACTGAAAAGCTGAAAAACTGGTAGAAGAAATAGAGTGCCAGGATAAAACCAACTGATTACATGTGCATTAACTATATCTACAACCACAAAAGGAAAATTACTGACCAGCCGTCTAAGGGTTCAAAATGGCGCCAAATTATAAATACTAGATTACTTAATATTTTACTGAAAAGTGAAAAACTGGTAGAAGAAATAGAGTGCCAGGATAAAACCAATCTGATTACATGTGCATTAACTATATCTACAATCCACAAAAGGAAAATTACTGACCAGCCGTCTAAGGGTTCAAAATGGCGCCAAATTATAAATACAGATTACTTAATATTTTACTGAAAAGTTGAAAAACTGGTAGAAGGAAATAGAGTGCCAGGATAAAACAAACTGATTACATGTGCATTAACTATATCTACAACCCACAAAAGGAAAATTACTGACCAGCCGTCTAAGGGTTCAAAATGGCGCCAAATTATAAATAAGATTACTTAATATTTTACTGAAAAGCTGAAAACTGGTAGAAGAAATAGAGTGCCAGGATAAAACCAAACTGATTACATGTGCATTAACTATATCTACAACCACAAAAGGAAAATTACTGACCAGCCGTCTAAGGGTTCAAAATGGGCCAAATTATAAATATAGATTACTTAATATTTTACTGAAAAGCTGAAAAACTGGTAGAAGAAATAGAGTGCCAGGATAAAACAAACTGATTACATGTGCATTAACTATATCTACAACCAAAAAAGGAAAATTACTGACCAGCCGTCTAAGGGTTCAAAATGGGCCAAATTATAAATATAGATTACTTAATATTTTACTGAAAAGCTGAAAACTGGTAGAAGGAAATAGAGTGCCAGGATAAACAAAATTACATGTGCATTAACTATATCTACAACCCACAAAAGGAAAATTACTGACCAGCCGTCTAAGGGTTCAAAATGGGCCAAATTATAAATACAGATTACTTAATATTTTACTGAAAAGCGAAAAACCTGGTAGAAGGAAATAGAGTGCCAGGATAAAACAAACTGATTACATGTGCATTAACTATATCTACAACCCACAAAAGGAAAATTACTGACCAGCCGTCTAAGGGTTCAAAATGGCGCCAAATTATAAATACTAGATTACTTAATATTTTACTGAAAAGTGAAAACTGGTAGAAGAAAATAGAGTGCCAGGATAAAACCAAACTGATTACATGTGCATTAACTATATCTACAACCACAAAAGGAAAATTACTGACCAGCCGTCTAAGGGTTCAAAATGGCGCCAAATTATAAATACCAGATTACTAATATTTTACTGAAAAGCGAAAACCTGGTAGAAGAAATAGAGTGCCAGGATAAAACCAAACTGATTACATGTGCATTAAACAATTCTACCAACCCAAAAAAGGAAAATTAAATTACCAGCCTCTAAAAGGGTTCAAATGGGCCAAATTATAAATACTGAGGTTATAAATTTAACGCAGGAAAGGTATACTACTTCCTTATGTATTCCGGATGATCCAGCTGCAATAAAACTATATCCAAAATGCATGTCCACTTCTATCTAAAGAAGACAGTGCTTCGGATCTGATTTTTCTAAGTGTTGGATCGGACTTTATTGTTTGTAAGTTTTACCAGTTTTAATACAGTTTTATTGCACTCTATCAAAGATTGCTTTTTAAATTTAAATGGTTTTTCCTTTAAAAGCTTTTTTTTGAAAATACCTCTTTCAGCCCCGCGAACATGTTGGGTTAAGGTTTGGGTGACAAAAGTTATTCGAGTACTATAGACGCTAGCTATCATATTCGTTACTATAATTTTAAATCTTTTGCATCTGTAGTTATTATATTTACATATACCGAAGATGTGTTTTCTTTCTTTCTGTATCTCCGTCTTTGAAAATAACTATGCAGGTGTTGTTGACATATTTTTTCAAGCGATTTCTGAGTACAGTCGGGTAAAGTTTGAAACAAGTTTACCATTTTGATAGATCAAATTCCAAATTTTGCTGTTTATACTAAATTGCCCTTCAAAATAAATGTAAGACTTGTTTATATATCTAATAGAATTTGATTTTTCAGCATTTTGGAATTTACTGGTAGTATGTTTTGGTCCTTAGCTGGACTAGATAAATCCATAACTTCCTTTGGAACGTCAAAATCTTCAGGAGTGATGTTAATAGTTTTAGCACGTTCAACATCAGGATTATCTAGTGCTATATCATGAGAATTACTAGTATACTTAGAGTCTGTATGCACCTTTGTATAACTATGTAATTCATTTAGTTCAAAATCAATTATTTGATTCTGTATAGAATGCTGAAAGAATTAACTTTTATTGCCCAATGGCGTTGAACAATATATGGAACCCAGACAAACGTCCGAATTAACTACTTTTATTTCATTATTCTTTGTGTACATACCTTTTGCCTTAATGTCACCCATTTCCGATATATTAATTTACGATTTTAAGTGAATTTTTCATCAAAACGCTTTAACATGTCACCATATATAGACCTTTGATCTCTCCAAAAAGGACTCACGTTTGCACATTTGATAGATTTTTCTGTTAAGAATGACTCTATGGTTGCACCAGCTATTGCGGATTTTTTAAATTTAAAAATATTCTTTGGAATTTGACTACACGTTCCTTGAAATATTGCTTGAAATTACAATTTGTATATATTATTCTCTGAATTCTAGATAAGAAACCATACTGGTACCTTTTAGAGAATGTATAATGTTTTTGTATATGGTCTCACTTAGAGGATCTTCTAAATTTAAGTAAGGGACGTGTTTATTAATGCATTCAAATATTATACTAAACACTTTGTTCTTTGAAATAAATTTAAACTTCATGATTGTGATTAAAGTTCAGTAAAATCAATAAATAAAAGTACGTAACACGTTGAAGACACTGGTCTGTCGATCATTTGTGACAAACGTCATAAGATTCATAATTTTCTAAACTTAACGTTAAGCGGTGTCAACTAGCAATTGATATTTATATTCGGTTATAACTGTCAATTCGGCATAAAATATTGCCCAGTACAATTCGTTAACTGCGTAAACCAGTTTAAATCCCTCTACTATTGGTCTGAAGTCGCATTTCCCAATTACAACAGAACGCTGAGCGGCGTCTTCAATGCCACTTGATATCATTCTGTCTAGCTATTATATGTCATGTTCGTTGCTACTTCGTCAAAAATTTGTTTATCTGTTTTTGTAATCTAGTATTTATAATTTAGCGCCATTTTGAACCCTTAGACGGCTGGTCAGTGATTTTCCTTTTTTGGTTGTAGATATAGTTGATGCACATGTAATCAGTTTGGTTTTATCCTCACTCTATTTCTTCTACCAGTTTTCAACTTTTCAGTAAAGTATTAAGTAACTAGTATTTATAATTTGGCGCCATTTTGAACCCTAGACGGTGGTCAGTAATTTTCCTTTTATGGGTTGTAGATATAGGTTGCAGGGTTTTTTCACTCTATTTTTCCCAGTTTTTCAACTTTTCAGTAAAATATTAAGTAATCTAGTATTTATAATTTCCCATTTTGAACCCTTAGACGGCTGGTCAGTAATTTTCCTTTTGTGGGTTGTAGATATAGTTGATAATGTAATCAGTTTGGTTTTATCCTGGCACTCTATTTCCTTCTACCAGTTTTTCAACTTTTCAGTAAAAAAGTTTTATTTATAATTTGGCGCCATTTTGAACCCTTAGACGGCTGGTCAGTAATTTTCCTTTTGTGGTTGTAGATATAGTTAATGCACATGTAATCAGTTGGTTTTATCCTGGCACTCTATTTCCTTCTACCAGTTTTCAACTTTTCAGTAAATATTAAGTAATCTATATTTATAATTTGGCGCCATTTTGAACCCTTAGACGGCTGGTCAGTAATTTTCCTTTTTGTGGATTGTGATATAGTTAATGCACATGTAATCAGATTGGTTTATCCTGGCACTCTATTTCCTTCTACCAGTTTTTCAACTTTTCAGTAAAGTATTAAGTAATCTACTATTTATAATTTGGCGCCATTTTGAACCCTTAGACGGCTGGTCAGTAATTTTCCTTTTGTGGATTGTAGATATAGTTAATGCATGTAATCAGATTGGTTTTATCCTGGCACTCTATTTCCTTCTACTAGTTTTCAACTTTTCAGTAAAGTATTAAGTAATCTAGTATTTACAATTTGGCGCCATTTGAACCTTAGACGGCTGGTCAGTAATTTTTCCTTTTGTGGGTTGTAGATATAGTTGATGCACATGTAATCAGTTTTTGGTTTTATCCTGGCACTCTTTTCCTTCTACAGTTTTTCAACTTTTCAGTAAAGTATTAAGTAATCTAGTATTTATAATTTGGCGCCATTTTGAACCCTTAGACGGCTGGTCAGTAATTTTCCTTTTGTGGGTTGTAGATATAGTTGATGCACATGTAATCAGTTTGGTTTTATCCTGGCACTCTATTTCCTTCTACCAGTTTTCAACTTTTCAGTAAAATATTAAGTAATCTAGTATTTATAATTTGGCGCCATTTTGAACCCTTAGACGGCTGGTCAGTAATTTTCCTTTTTGTGGGTTGTAGATATAGTTGATGCACATGTAATCAGTTTGGTTTTATCCTGGCACTCTATTTCCTTCTACCAGTTTTTCAACTTTTCAGTAAAATATTAAGTAATCTAGTATTTATAATTTGGCGCCATTTTGAACCCTTAGACGGCTGGTCAGTAATTTTCCTTTTTGTGGGTTGTAGATATAGTTGATGCACATGTAATCAGTTTGGTTTTATCCTGGCACTCTATTTCCTTCTACCAGTTTTTCAACTTTTCAGTAAAGTATTAAGTAATCTAGTATTTATAATTTGGCGCCATTTTGAACCCTTAGACGGCTGGTCAGTAATTTTCCTTTTTGTGGGTTGTAGATATAGTTGATGCACATGTAATCAGTTTGGTTTTATCCTGGCACTCTATTTCCTTCTACCAGTTTTTCAACTTTTCAGTAAAGTATTAAGTAATCTAGTATTTATAATTTGGCGCCATTTTGAACCCTTAGACGGCTGGTCAGTAATTTTCCTTTTTGTGGGTTGTAGATATAGTTGATGCACATGTAATCAGTTTGGTTTTATCCTGGTACTCTATTTCCTTCTACCAGTTTTTCGACTTTTCAGTAAAATATTAAGTAATCTAGTATTTATAATTTGGCGCCATTTTGAACCCTTAGACGGCTGGTCAGTAATTTTCCTTTTTGTGGATTGTAGATATAGTTAATGCACATGTAATCAGATTGGTTTTATCCTGGCACTCTATTTCCTTCTACCAGTTTTTCAACTTTTCAGTAAAGTATTAAGTAATCTAGTATTTATAATTTGGCGCCATTTTGAACCCTTAGACGGCTGGTCAGTAATTTTCCTTTTTATGGGTTGTAGATATAGTTGATGCACATGTAATCAGTTTGGTTTTATCCTGGCACTCTATTTCCTTCTACCAGTTTTTCAACTTTTCAGTAAAATATTAAGTAATCTACTATTTATAATTTGGCGCCATTTTGAACCCTTAGACGGCTGGTCAGTAATTTTCCTTTTTGTGGGTTGTAGATATAGTTGATGCACATGTAATCAGTTTGGTTTTATCCTGGCACTCTATTTCCTTCTACCAGTTTTTCAACTTTTCAGTAAAATATTAAGTAATCTAGTATTTATAATTTGGCGCCATTTTGAACCCTTAGACGGCTGGTCAGTAATTTTCCTTTTTGTGGATTGTAGATATAGTTAATGCACATGTAATCAGATTGGTTTTATCCTGGCACTCTATTTCCTTCTACCAGTTTTTCAACTTTTCAGTAAAGTATTAAGTAATCTAGTATTTATAATTTGGCGCCATTTTGAACCCTTAGACGGCTGGTCAGTAATTTTCCTTTTTGTGGGTTGTAGATATAGTTGATGCACATGTAATCAGTTTGGTTTTATCCTGGCACTCTATTTCCTTCTACCAGTTTTTCAACTTTTCAGTAAAATATTAAGTAATCTAGTATTTATAATTTGGCGCCATTTTGAACCCTTAGACCGGCTGGTCAGTAATTTTCCTTTTTGTGGGTTGTAGATATAGTTGATGCACATGTAATCAGTTTGGTTTTATCCTGGCACTCTATTTCCTTCTACCAGTTTTTCAACTTTTCAGTAAAATATTAAGTAATCTAGTATTTATAATTTGGCGCCATTTTGAACCCTTAGACGGCTGGTCAGTAATTTTCCTTTTTGTGGATTGTAGATATAGTTAATGCACATGTAATCAGATTGGTTTTATCCTGGCACTCTATTTCCTTCTACCAGTTTTTCAACTTTTCAGTAAAGTATTAAGTAATCTAGTATTTATAATTTGGCGCCATTTTGAACCCTTAGACGGCTGGTCAGTAATTTTCCTTTTTGTGGATTGTAGATATAGTTAATGCACATGTAATCAGTTTGGTTTTATCCTGGCACTCTATTTCCTTCTACCAGTTTTTCGACTTTTCAGTAAAATATTAAGTAATCTAGTATTTATAATTTGGCGCCATTTTGAACCCTTAGACGGCTGGTCAGTAATTTTCCTTTTTGTGGGTTGTAGATATAGTTGATGCACATGTAATCAGTTTGGTTTTATCCTGGCACTCTATTTCCTTCTACCAGTTTTTCAACTTTTCAGTAAAATATTAAGTAATCTAGTATTTATAATTTGGCGCCATTTTGAACCCTTAGACGGCTGGTCAGTAATTTTCCTTTTGTGGGTTGTAGATATAGTTGATGCAAATGTAATCAGTTTGGTTTTATCCTGGCACTCTATTTCCTTCTACCAGTTTTTCAACTTTTCAGTAAAATATTAAGTAATCTAGTATTTATAATTTGGCGCCATTTTGAACCCTTAGACGGCTGGTCAGTAATTTTCCTTTTGTGGATTGTAGATATAGTTAATGCACATGTAATCAGTTTGGTTTTATCCTGGCACTCTATTTCCTTCTACCAGTTTTTCAACTTTTCAGTAAAGTATTAAGTAATCTAGTATTTATAATTTGGCGCCATTTTGAACCCTTAGACGGCTGGTCAGTAATTTTCCTTTTTGGGTTGTAGATATAGTTGATGCACATGTAATCAGTTTGGTTTTATCCTGGCACTCTATTTCCTTCTACCAGTTTTTCAACTTTTCAGTAAAATATTAAGTAATCTAGTATTTATAATTTGGCGCCATTTTGAACCCTTAGACGGCTGGTCAGTAATTTTCCTTTTGTGGGTTGTAGATATAGTTGATGCACATGTAATCAGTTTGGTTTTATCCTGGCACTCTATTTCCTTCTACCAGTTTTTCAACTTTTCAGTAAAATATTAAGTAATCTAGTATTTATAATTTGGCGCCATTTTGAACCCTTAGACGGCTGGTCAGTAATTTTCCTTTTGTGGATTGTAGATATAGTTAATGCACATGTAATCAGATTGGTTTTATCCTGGCACTCTATTTCCTTCTACCAGTTTTTCAACTTTTCAGTAAAGTATTAAGTAATCTAGTATTTATAATTTGGCGCCATTTTGAACCCTTAGACGGCTGGTCAGTAATTTTCCTTTTGTGGGTTGTAGATATAGTTGATGCACATGTAATCAGTTTGGTTTTATCCTGGCACTCTATTTCCTTCTACCAGTTTTTCAACTTTTCAGTAAAGTATTAAGTAATCTAGTATTTATAATTTGGCGCCATTTTGAACCCTTAGACGGCTGGTCAGTAATTTTCCTTTTGTGGGTTGTAGATATAGTTGATGCACATGTAATCAGTTTGGTTTTATCCTGGCACTCTATTTCCTTCTACCAGTTTTTCAACTTTTCAGTAAAGTATTAAGTAATCTAGTATTTATAATTTGGCGCCATTTTGAACCCTTAGACGGCTGGTCAGTAATTTTCCTTTTGTGGGTTGTAGATATAGTTGATGCACATGTAATCAGTTTGGTTTTATCCTGGCACTCTATTTCCTTCTACCAGTTTTTCAACTTTTCAGTAAAATATTAAGTAATCTAGTATTTATAATTTGGCGCCATTTTGAACCCTTAGACGGCTGGTCAGTAATTTTCCTTTTGTGGATTGTAGATATAGTTAATGCACATGTAATCAGTTTGGTTTTATCCTGGCACTCTATTTCCTTCTACCAGTTTTTCAACTTTTCAGTAAAGTATTAAGTAATCTAGTATTTATAATTTGGCGCCATTTTGAACCCTTAGACGGCTGGTCAGTAATTTTCCTTTTGTGGGTTGTAGATATAGTTGATGCACATGTAATCAGTTTGGTTTTATCCTGGCACTCTATTTCCTTCTACCAGTTTTTCAACTTTTCAGTAAAGTATTAAGTAATCTAGTATTTATAATTTGGCGCCATTTTGAACCCTTAGACGGCTGGTCAGTAATTTTCCTTTTGTGGGTTGTAGATATAGTTGATGCACATGTAATCAGTTTGGTTTTATCCTGGCACTCTATTTCCTTCTACCAGTTTTTCAACTTTTCAGTAAAATATTAAGTAATCTAGTATTTATAATTTGGCGCCATTTTGAACCCTTAGACGGCTGGTCAGTAATTTTCCTTTTGTGGGTTGTAGATATAGTTGATGCACATGTAATCAGTTTGGTTTTATCCTGGCACTCTATTTCCTTCTACCAGTTTTTCAACTTTTCAGTAAAGTATTAAGTAATCTAGTATTTATAATTTGGCGCCATTTTGAACCCTTAGACGGCTGGTCAGTAATTTTCCTTTTGTGGGTTGTAGATATAGTTGATGCACATGTAATCAGTTTGGTTTTATCCTGGCACTCTATTTCCTTCTACCAGTTTTTCAACTTTTCAGTAAAAGTATTAAGTAATCTAGTATTTATAATTTGGCGCCATTTTGAACCCTTAGACGGCTGGTCAGTAATTTTCCTTTTGTGGGTTGTAGATATAGTTGATGCACATGTAATCAGTTTGGTTTTATCCTGGCACTCTATTTCCTTCTACCAGTTTTTCAACTTTTCAGTAAAATATTAAGTAATCTAGTATTTATAATTTGGCGCCATTTTGAACCCTTAGACGGCTGGTCAGTAATTTTCCTTTTGTGGGTTGTAGATATAGTTGATGCACATGTAATCAGTTTGGCTTTTATCCTGGCACTCTATTTCCTTCTACCAGTTTTTCAACTTTTCAGTAAAGTATTAAGTAATCTAGTATTTATAATTTGGCGCCATTTTGAACCCTTAGACGGCTGGTCAGTGATTTTCCTTTTTGTGGGTTGTAGATATAGTTGATGCACATGTAATCAGTTTGGTTTTATCCTGGCACTCTATTTCCTTCTACCAGTTTTTCAACTTTTCAATAAAATATTAAGTAATCTAGTATTTATAATTTGGCGCCATTTTGAACCCTTAGACGGCTGGTCAGTAATTTTCCTTTTTGTGGGTTGTAGATATAGTTGATGCACATGTAATCAGTTTGGCTTTATCCTGGCACTCTATTTCCTTCTACCAGTTTTTCAACTTTTCAGTAAAGTATTAAGTAATCTAGTATTTATAATTTGGCGCCATTTTGAACCCTTAGACGGCTGGTCAGTAATTTTCCTTTTTGTGGGTTGTAGATATAGTTGATGCACATGTAATCAGTTTGGTTTTATCCTGGCACTCTATTTCCTTCTACCAGTTTTTCAACTTTTCAGTAAAGTATTAATTAATCTAGTATTTATAATTTGGCGCCATTTTGAACCCTTAGACGGCTGGTCAGTAATTTTCCTTTTTGTGGGTTGTAGATATAGTTGATGCACATGTAATCAGTTTGGTTTTATCCTGGCACTCTATTTCCTTCTACCAGTTTTTCAACTTTTCAGTAAAATATTAAGTAATCTAGTATTTATAATTTGGCGCCATTTTGAACCCTTAGACGGCTGGTCAGTAATTTTCCTTTTTGTGGGTTGTAGATATAGTTGATGCACATGTAATCAGTTTGGTGTTATCCTGGCACTCTATTTCCTTCTACCAGTTTTTCAACTTTTCAGTAAAATATTAAGTAATCTAGTATTTATAATTTGGCGCCATTTTGAACCCTTAGACGGCTGGTCAGTAATTTTCCTTTTGTGGGTTGTAGATATAGTTAATGCACATGTAATCAGTTTGGTTTTATCCTGGCACTCTATTTCCTTCTACCAGTTTTTCGACTTTTCAGTAAAATATTAAGTAATCTGGTATTTATAATTTGGCGCCATTTTGAACCCTTAGACGGCTGGTCAGTAATTTTCCTTTTGTGGATTGTAGATATAGTTAATGCACATGTAATCAGTTTGGTATTATCCTGGCACTCTATTTCCTTCTACCAGTTTTTCGACTTTTCAGAAAAATATTAATTAATCTGGTATTTATAATTTGGCGCCATTTTGAACCCTTAAACGGCTGATCAGTGATTTTCCTTTTGTCGGTCGTAGATATAGTTAACGCAGATGTAATTTGCTTGTTTTTGTCTTGGCAGTGTATTTCCTTCTACAATTTTTTTTTTAATTTTGTGTTATTTGCATTTAGGGTATTTTAAAATTTTTGAAAAGTGCGCCAATTATTTTGTTTAGATGCTATATATATAGGTGCAAGAATAATCTACCGGTATAAATCTGTTTTGCCAAAGAATATTCAGCATAAAATAGTAAGCAAATGAGTAGGTCGCTTTATATTAGTTTTACCTACGCCACTGAACCTTCGGGTATTTCCGCTAGTTTGTCTGCTGAAATGTGTCTGCTAACTTCACGCCGGTCCTTTGAACTGGGTTTGGAGTTATTTTATTTATAATATTTTCTCTTTGACGGGTTCTTTTGTGTCACGATGTACAGTGCCATCAAGCAAACATAGGACCCTGAAAATATGTGAACTAATTTCCAACAACAACAACATATGGAGCCAATCAGAAACCGATCTGTTTGAAAGTACACCGCGGTAACAAAGCATTTTTAAGCAAATTTAAAATTCCAGGGTGTTATGTCATTGTTAATTAAATCCCTAAAATTATTAAAGATTAAAAAATACAATAATGCCATTAATGTTAAATTTTAATAATCTAACCTTACAAATATTTCAATTTGAAAAATAAAAGTTTTGTACTTTGGGTGTACTTCTAGCAGGCAGCGACACTAAGGACACACCTCCCAAGTCTTATGTCTGCTTGGTGGCACTATATTAAGGTTTTCTCTAATTAGTTACCAACATTAATAACCCAACATGTTCGCATTCCATCTTACCTGGTATCGATTTTCCAACGTTAAATGGTCTTGATGGAAACGCTCGCAATGCTCGTCACTCGTAGATCCTAAATTGATCGGGAAAAATGCAAGTGGGAATGTAAATAGCGACATTTACAGCTCATTTTATTGTAAGCTGCCAACATTTCATCGACGAGATCTTTGAAATTTTCCGCATTGTTGCCCAATTTTGATACAATTACACGCCACTGTTTGTTTACTTGCAAAACCGCTCTGAAGCCGTTGTCATTCATTAGTTGTCGAATTTGATGATCCACAAATTTAACCTCTTTAATCTTGGCATCGTTGAATTTTGGAACTTTGTGTTTTACTTACTGAAAAGTTCCTCTGCCATGATCCATATCTTTTCAAAATTCTTTATCAGCCAGCCTTAACTTCGCATGCAAAGGGAGCAAACACGTAGGAAATGTGACCGGTCTTGGGGCAGCGCCGTCACTGCTGTTTATGGCACTAACCTCTGACGTCACAGCATCGCGGCCTCCCCTTACCATCAACCCTCTATGCCATAATTGTCACTTTGACACATCCGCCATATTGGAACCTCGCAATCAATCCTCTCTTAGATCTTAATATCTCAAGCACATCCACTTTTGCTTACGCCGATGACGTAGCTTTCCTTATCCACGGCAAATTCCGTGCCTCTATAGAATCCACTGCTTCTGTCCTAATTAATTCAATTGAATCCTCTTTAAATAGACAACCACTCTCTCCATCTAAAACAAAAATGCTCCTGCTCAAAGGCTACCTCAGCCCAAACTAAAATCCTAAGATTCACATCCTTAACACACCAATTTCCCTCTTAACAACAGCTCCCTACCTTGGACTCTACATTGACACATGCCTAAAAATAAACTCCCTTCTCTCCAAACTTCGAACCAAAACACAAATCATACTTCATAACGTACTTCACGCTCTCCTCCCAAAGTCAGCCCACCTCACTAATCCAACACGAAGACGAATCATTTAACCATATCATAATACCGATTATCAGATACGCAGTAGATTCTTGGCTCCCGCTTACACCCCCCTTCTCCAGACATACGATCAACACCTTCATAAGACCTTTCCTACTCTACACCTCAAGAGCGTACAGAACCACCTCCAAAGCGTCCTTGTATACCTTGCTTCAAATCCCTCCGATCGAAATCCAACTAAACTTCTCACTCCAAATCAGAAACCTCAAACATAGCCTACCAATCATCCTACAAGACAGAACACTTCACTATGACGAATACCGTACTCTCCCTAAAACTGACATAAAATCTCGGATACATAACTCCCTACTCCATTCCTGGCAAGATCTTTGGTCCAACTCCATCACCGGCTGATATACATTTGATATCTTCCCTGATATCACAAACATCCCTCCACATATTCCTTTTTCTAATCCTCCTACAATGCAATTTCTGTCCGGTCATGGTAACTTCCGTAATAAACTTCAACAATTCCATTTAACTCCTTCTCCTTGCTGTCCTTACGACAATCAATCTCTAGAAACCTTGCAACACCTGATATACTCCTGTCCTTCTCTGCTACAAATCAACCTCGAGCAATCTACAAACATTGACCCATTCTCCCCACTTCCTAACCTAAACTTCCTAGTCACTAACTCCCCTCAAGAATTCAACGATTTCCTAAATAAAATCCTCTTAACCAAATCTACCACCCACAACCAGTGGCACTAAAACACTTAATATACACTCTTGTAATTCACTACCACATCACACCTACACTTGCACTATACACACAATCAGCACCACTCCACGTGCACAGTCAACAATTAAAATAGGGGCACAAATTCCCCTCATCAGAACTTCAAAAACCACAGTTGTCTTTGAATTAATTATTCTGAGTTCTTCAAATATGTAGATACTTTTAATGTACGACTAGTATGGCCTGTGGCCTAGGTATAGTCCACAACATTAAATTAATTTATCTATTTATCTATCCGCCATATTGACACTACTGTCACTTTAACACATTCGCCATCTTAACACTATTGTCACTATAGCACATCTGTCATTTTGACACATTTTCCATCTTTGCTTACGTCATAATTTGTGTTCGACATACCCTGTATAGAGTACGTCATAAAATTTTTAGAAGAAAAAGGTTGAATGCTTCCTGATTCGAACCTAGGCCATCTGAATACAAACCAAGCACTCTAGCCACTAAACCACAACAGCCATGTGATAATTATTACTAGAACCGATTTTTATTTAAACAACAATTTTTTTATAGAACTATATTAAAAACATTACATATACAATAGATTATTTAATTGTGGTTAGATCTACTAACAAAATTCATTTAGAATAAATACAACGTTCTGTTGAACGCAAGTTAAATTGTTATCTTCGTGTAGTGGGCCATGACTTGAATGATCGTTTTCATTCGCAGTACTTTAGACTTGGGCGACAAATATTTCCACATTTAGATTCAGATTGCTCAGCATACATTTGGATATGGTTCGCCGCTTTTCCATCCCTAATCACAAATCGTAACATACGGCGGTATAATCTTTTGCAAGTACTGCGCGAGGAAAACTTGCGATAATTAGATTGTTAATGGATTTTCCCAGCTAAGTCAGTGCAAGGGCTTCCAGAGCCATGTGTTTTGCCACTTCTTTAACGAATAATTCGCTTACTTTATACTGGAAGCCAGGATGTAAGCCACATTTCTTTTCGAAGCTTTAAATGCCTACTCTTTATTTATAAACGTTTTCTTAGCATGTAAAGAAATCGAAAGACTAACAACTTAGAAAGACGATACAATTCTACACCTTCAATTACTTGCAATTATTTGAATGTAGGATAAATATATATATTTTGTAATTGTCTTATAGAGGCAGTTACTCGTTGATGCATGAAATGCAAAGTCACACTGCAGAGATCACATTCTGCAGAACGATCAATAGGATCGCAGGATTTTAAAATATCGAAAAGGATGGCAGTCATGGTGGATCGTGCGAAAGACCAATAGGATCGTAGGGATTTAAAAAATTTAAAAGAACAAGGGTGGACAAGATGCACATATGGAACTGCAGCGCCTGAGTATTTCTTAAAAGCTATTCGGAATAATTTTAAAATATTTTTACAGTATAATGTATATTAATTATTAATATACAATATAGTATTAGTATGTAGATTATATGGTAATAAACAGTTTACTAAAATATTAACATTACCTGGTAATACATACACATATTATACAATACTTTAATTGTTTATTATATATCTATATGCACAAATTTTAAATAGCAGAAATCAAAATATATTATCTTTTAAAATATAGTTTATTTGAGATTAAAACTTAAAATCTGCACAATAACAATACATTTCTTTATAATAAACTGTTCAATTCTTCCAATTTTGCATTAGGATTCATTTTAAAAAGTATTTTTTAAACATTTTTTTCTCTGTGTAGTAACAAGTTTCAAATACGTACTGTAATTGTTGAAGATTTGTTTGCCAGTACAAAATATGTTAAATTCCATGTCATCTCATTCATAACAATTTCCTACTAAGCTGTTGCTACTGGACCGCTAAAATAGTTGCAAAAAAGTCTCACTTGAATCCCCAAAAATAAAACCATGAAGTTTTTGCACAGTTATGCAGAATTCAACAACATTCAACTATTGTTGTTGAAATTCCTTATCTATAGAATGTAGGAAAATGGAACATGCCATTTGTTGCTTAAAAATTCAATAGCAGATTCAACAGTATGCCTTGCATGAGAGTGCTTATAGCTGTACACCCTTTTTTCTTTAGTAGAGCCCTCTATCTTAAAAGTACAAAAGGTACTGCTGTTTGGAAGTCACAGTCGCAGGCCGCTGCCTCCCATACTTTCATAAATACCTATGAGGTTGAATACTTAATACCCCCCCCCCCCCCAATTCCTATGAAGTTGTACCAGTGAAAAATACTTCTTGCAGTTGAAACATTCTCAACCAGAATTTAGCGAGTGTTGTAATATAACATATTTATTGTCTACCGCCACAACACAGTTAGAGTAGTTAGTCAACTTTCAAACTCTTACTGTGCCTTTTCCAGACATATTTTTCCTCTGGTATTAAGCAACTCTTGGTGCTGCCATACTTTCCAGCTTACTGCACATATTTCTTCCTCAATTAATGGGACAGTTTTCCTTGATACATGAGGGTTAAATTCTAAATCTCCAAAGTTCATAACCAAGGTCAAGTCTGGAACATAACAAAAGTGCCATAAACTTGAGAAATTATATACTTTCGTACCAACTACATATTTGTTTTTATTTCAGGTTAAAAAAACTTATGAAAAAATGGAAACATTACATGACAATTTTATAAGGAATTTGCAGTTGCTAAAAAACGGAGGCAGAACATGTAAAAAGAAAAATATACACTTTGATCAACTGTCCTTTTTGCTTTTGCATCTTAAAAGTTGTGAAAACACACTGTGTCAAACATTTCTCCACCAGTAGTACAAAGAATTTCAACATCTCAAACAAAAGATGTGATTGAGGAAAATCGGACAGTTCCTGCAGTAACCAACATAGCAAGAGAGCAAGGAAGCACCCAGTTGTAGGGATAACATTAGTTTCATCATCAAAATATATAACCGACCTTATGCACGAATGTGTAGCACTTCATAAAAATAACATTGCATTAAGATATGTTTGGGAACAAATCTTTTTTAATGTTCTTTGTCCCAACAATGGATAATTTATCATCAGAAAAAGCATATAATATTAGACTGCAAATATCAGAATATTTCAATCTGCTTTGTAAGTTCTGCTAATACCTACACATGTCTCGATTGGAACTTTGTCTGTAATGTACTCCACTGACCAAGATCGTGAAACACCAACAGCGAATACAGCCCAAATCAGACAGTTATGGTAAATGATAATTCTCAACAACTATCTATGTTTACTGAACCTAGCTAGCAATTTAATATCTCTGACTACGCATTACTGTTATATTAATTTTCTACACGTTTTAGTGAGATCTTAATTTCCAAAAACAGATACAGTTTATTCATATCAATTATTTAAATGAGCATATTTAAAGTTTATACAAAATAAACAACTATAACATCAAAATATTACCTTCAACCGTCAACAAGTTCTACGAACGAATTAATCTTGCTATTAATCTTTTTATTCCTAAAAAATATTCTAAACCTAGAAAATTTCCTAAATGGTACAATGAGAAACTAATTAAGCTAATTAAGTTAAAAAATAAATTGCACAGTAAATTCAAGAAATCTAAATCAATGGAGGATTACAACGACTACTCAAATTTGCGTCGGCTAAGTAAAAATGAAATGAACATATGCTATAATCTTTTTATCAGGAACTTAGAAACTGAAATTAAAACAAATACTAAGAGCTTTTGGGCATACATTAATTCTGTTAGAAAAGAAGTGGGTATTCCTGTTAGGATGAATTATGGTGGTAATTTGCTATCCTCATCCCAAGAAATAGTTGATGCTTTCGCTGATCACTTCAGTTCTTGTTATCTAGCAAATCTGGATGCCAACAGAGGCTTATGCAACTTTTCTGATGTGTGTGTTTCATCTGCCGGCTTGTTCAGTCATACATTCACAGCCAATGAAATCATAGATAAGTTAACTAGTCTAGATATTAACAAAGGGCTGGTCCTGATGGTATACCTCCAATCTTTTGGAAACAATGCTGTATGATACTTGCTGAACCGTTACAAGTTATATTTCAAAAATCCTTTGATTCGGGTATATTTCCGGAACAGTGGAAGAAGTCCTCCCTTTATCCTGTGTACAAAAATGGAGATAAAAGTGTTATAGAAAACTACAGAGGAATCTCATTACTCTCTACTGTAGCTAAAATTTTTGAATCGATAGTTTGTGATGAATTATTTAACACATTTAAACATGCCTTGGTGAAGCAACAGCATGGTTTTTTCAAAGGCCGTTCAACATGCACTAATCTTGCTGTTTACCAGGATTTTCTAGTTAATGCACTGGAAGATGGCAACCAAGTTGATGTGATATATACTGATATATCTAAAGCATTTGATAGGGTGTGCCATAATTTGTTGGTGGAGAAGCTGTATGCTTTAGGAATTCAAGGTGTTTACCTAAAATGGATTTCTTCCTATTTGTCTGGCAGATCTCAATACGTACACATTCGAGGTGTTAAATCTAAAGGGATTACTGTGACCTCGGGAGTGCCGCAGGGGTCTCACCTTGGCCCTATATTATTTTTGTTTTTCATAAACGATGTCGTTTCTGTGTTCACATCTACTCAGTGCTTACTTTATGCGGATGACCTTAAGTTCTTTACTTATGCTAATTCATACACGGATTGTTTACGTATTCAGCGCGACCTTGATAATTTAGTTTCTTATTGTGAACGTAATTTACTAAGTCTTAATGTTGCCAAGTGTAAAACAATTAGTTTTTACAGATGTAAGAATCCGATCAGATTCATCTATCATATCAACAGTATTCCTCTGGAATTTGTTAACAGTATTTCTGACCTAGGTGTTTTATTTGATCGGGAATTGTCTTTTTCTGATCATATAGATCATATACTGTTTAAATCATTCAGAATGTTAGGTTTCATCAAAAGAAACAGCATAGATCTATTTGACATATGTTCTTTGAAGTTGCTGTATAATGCATTAGTTTTAAGTATTCTAGAATATAATTCTCTTATCTGGTCACCTTATTACAAATGTCACATAGATAGATTAGAGCGTGTACAAGATAAATTTATTAAATATCTACTGTGGAAACTTAAGTTTCCTTATGACAACCTTGACCATATAATCAGAAGAAAGTTAGTAGGAATGCTAAGCTTGGAACAGAGACGTAGGAATAATATGGCTTTCTTTATGTATAAGCTTTGGAATAACATGGTTGATAGTGTAGACTTATTAAGTATTATTGGTCTAAGGATAACTCGTAAGAATACAAGGTATAGTGCTGTATTTAGTGAAAGTATGCATAGAACTAACTATGGTTCAACTGATTGTGTTTCAAGGCTATGTAAGACTTACAATAGATTTTTTGTAGAAGTCGACATTTTCAAGTGTAACTACACTGAATTTAAAAACAAAATTTTAGAATTATCTCAATTTAAGGCTTAGTGTACATGTTTTCATTTGTTTTATTTTTTTTATTATAGTGTGTATCAATTTGGAATTATCTGTATATACACACAGATGTAAATAAATAAATAAATAAATAAATATTAAAAATCTCCTTACCTTAATGTTATGACCAATCTTTCTGCATGTTGTATACTTTTCTTCATTATCGTATTATTCCGCTTTGTGTTTGCTACGTACCTAGACCTACGTACCTAGACCTACATATCAAAAAACAAAACAAAAGCACGTCGCCCACAATTATCTATTAACAATAAAAATAAATTAAAATTTCTTCATTCACATGGACAAAGAAAAGTATTAAATTTAAGTTATATTGTAAAGGACAAATTTTATGATCCGCAAAGTGCGCATTTCGTAGCTAACATGTAATTAAACTCATTGGAAAAAAAGTAATGCGTAGGTTTTCTCCATAGCAAGTGTGTTAAATTAAAGTATTAAATGTAGACCAAGTTGTAGTAAGAACTAAAGAAATATAACCAGAAGCACTAGCGAAGTTAACTTTTAAACATGAATGGTGAACTGGTTTCACTACATCAACCGCTGATAAATAATAATCCTCGATGGGCATAAAAGAAAACGAGTCACATACCTCTATGCGTCGAGATGTTTATCTTGCAAGCTACCGGGGGTGAGTCAGCACAGCAATGCCGTGGTAGTCAGAATCCATTCGCCCTGCCATCGTAACTGCGGCAGCGGTCTACAGACAAAAGCAGTTGGTCTACGTCAACGAACAGTTGGGTCTACATAAAGAAAGAACCCATTTCGCCTCCAGCTAAGAGCAATACACGCAAGATACCTCCTACTTGTCGAACAAAAAAACGTGCATCGCTTTTGAAGTATTGGACGAGTAATGTAGAAACTATTTAATAAATTAACGGATACCTAAAACAAGGTATTGATTATTTAATTTATCGAATAAATTTTCGTTTTAGAATGAATTGATTTGAAAGAAATGTTATGATTGCATGTACCATTGTAACGAAGTAAAAATACGGGATGAGGTTTTGAATAGAAACAGAAGCTAGGTGAATGAAAAACGAATTACCACAACAAAAGGACGTATTTGAATCTATCGTCGAAAATAAACGTAACATGTTCACATAGGACAGTAACCAATTGATTAAACAGCACAACTGACATTCGACAATAAAGTAAAAATTTGTCATCATGCACTTGGTGCTGTTGGAATATTTAATGAAACTGCCCTGTCCTTAACCTAGATAAAAGCGCTTAGTGTGTAGCCCCAACATCTAAACTTTCTCTTATTACAATTATCATACAATTCTATAATATGTAATAGATCAACACAGCCTACTTAAACTGTGTCCATTTTGTAAGAGTTTGTTGTTAATAAAAATGCTGGTGTTATGTTATCCACACAGTGTTTTTGTTCTGTTGATTAATGTCAAATGATTATGATTAATCAATAGGACAAACCAATAAATCTGATAGAAGACATCAATAATCTACAAGCAGTTTATTCATATTTATACAATTTTAATTATAAAAAGTGAGGAGATTACAATACTCCTGCAATTTGTTATGTTCAATTTTACCCTTCTAAATATTTTTGTTCGATTTATGACTTTTTCAAATATTTCCACATTTCCACTTCGATATTTTGTATAACTAACTACCTGTTATAGGAGATGCCTCTGATCATGTATTATAATTCAATAAGTCGATTTGTTCCTATAAAACTCATTCTAATACAATTGAAATAAGTGCTTATTCTTCAGCCTATAGAATATTATTAGTATACTTAAGTCAGAGTACCTCGATCTATCTCTATTGTTTGATATAGCATTGCAAATGTATTCAGTTATCAACAGTCTTTGCTTTCTGAAACGATATGTTTGCTTACCACAATTTTGTATTGAATAGATGTTCTATATGTGTGATTAGTGAAGGCGATTGAATTCGAATCTGTCAGTTTCTTTATCTACATATGCATTACAAATACTCTAGAAATGTTCTTCGAAATGCGATATCTAAATATTTTAATCGATTATCATATCGTTTTCTGAACTGGGTTCACTTTTATTCTGTATTTCGTCGTGACATGTATTTTCTGCATTCCTGATTCCTGATGCTG
The DNA here is from genome assembly GCA_036346225.1 of Platerodrilus igneus. Classification (NCBI taxonomy): domain Eukaryota; kingdom Metazoa; phylum Arthropoda; class Insecta; order Coleoptera; family Lycidae; genus Platerodrilus; species Platerodrilus igneus. The sequence goes on along the minus strand of JARFIW010001171.1, from coordinate 10,596,672 downwards.
TTAATTTGAGAGTGATACACACCTCCTCAGATAAGTTTATATTCTCTGTGTATTGTTCTTTTGCGTAGGCCCACTGGTTCAGCTATGTTTGCAACATCAATGAGTCTTGGCTACCGATGTGACGATTCATCATTGAGCGAGATCAAGATGTTTAGCTGTTTCACCTCATCTGATTTAGGTACAAGATAAGTATTTCGGCACATGGAGGTATGTTACAATGTTTTTTTGCATATCAAGAGATTATTGTTTATCAGCATTTGATGTTGGTGCGTAACAAATGAATCGTAAATAAACTCGTCACGTTACTCCGACAAGCGAAGCAATTTTACAAAAGCTGCTTTGAAACTAGCTTCTCTAGTGTTTCTTGTTACTTTTTAAATTGCCTACTAGAAATTGTTCTAAATTTACTGTTTAAATTAAAATGCTTGTTTAGAAGAAAGCATAAGCATTACCTTTTTTGTTTATTACCGATCCATTTTACATGATACAATACGAAATGTGCACTTCGTAGATCAACTATTAAAAATTATCCGTAGAATATAAATTTTTTTAAATAGAAATTTTTTGCTTTATTGCAAATAAAAATTCGATGGCTATGTTCTTTCTTTGTCTTTGGACCCCATCTCTCCACTTTTGTAGTTAGCACGTCATTTCTAAGTTTCTTTTATCTGTTTATACGTAATCGTGATTCGTGTGGGTCCTTACTTTACTTTCATTTCAGTTTCTGCCTGACTCGAGCGTTTTACTGTAGTAATTTGCACAAACTTCCATTAAGCATTAACATTAACAACTATAACATTTCAACAGTATTTTTACTTTAGTTATACTTAATTATCAGTTTCAAAAATTGTAAAACTTTTTGATTTTTTTCTCAGTTACTACAGTGAGGATCCTATTAACTGGTTTAGATATTATTCAGTTATTCACTTATTTGTATAGTGGTCTAGACTAAATAATTAGTATTGTATTAGTGTTGACCATTTGTGAGATCTGTTGACATTTAGGCGAGCTAGCCGCAACATCATACATACTTGTTTATACATTTGCAGTTAACAGTGACAAATATATGTACAATTTTAGCAATAAGAGTAGTTTTTGACAGTCTTTTATAAACATCATTGTTTACAAGCAAACAGCAACTCACGCAGCTATGTAGACTCTGCCACTTTTCATATATATGTCTGAAAAAACTTGACATTTAGTATAAGGTACAAAATGTAGTCAGCCATGTGACTAGATATTATAATTTTGTTTTATTGACTATTTAGATAATGTTGAACCAATAATTTTTTAAAAAGCTTCTTCATGTTGAAGAATATAGTATAACTATTATCAAGTAATAAGTACGTAGGATTGCCTGTTATATGAGGATACTGATTTGTAATTTTTTCATGCAGTTCGATAATGAAGGTAAAAATTGTTACCGAAACGTACGAGTAATTACAATTGATAGCTTCTATGCTGTTTTTATTATGTTGAGCGACAGTATCCCAAGCGTTGCATCCAAACCAAGTCTAACTAATTGCGCTTAGTAATTAACAGGAATTTCTTATATATATATATATATATATATATATATATATATATATATATATATAAAGATGAAATGGAAACCCAACCTTATATGTAAGGTTGAATTACCATTTCAAATCGAACTGGCAATTGAAAACTGCTAAAAGAACAGGCAGCAGGATTTGAACCTGCATTCTTTGAATTACCGGTTTAACGCTTTAACCAACAGAGCTATGTGGCCGATTGGTTAGAATGTGTTATCATTAATACTGCTGAAAACTTATTTTTGTTTTCGATTTTTAATTAAGTCTTTCAGGTTCAAATCCTGATGTGGTTGTTCTGTTAGCGATTTTCAATTACCAGTTCGATTTGAAATATTTTAACTTTACATAAAAGGTTGGGTTTCCATTTCAAATTATTACTGTTAATATATATTAACAACATGCATTTGAATTCCATAATGTGGATTATTCTTATAACTATTTTATATATATATATATATATATATATATATATATATATGTAAAGTAAGATGTATCTGTAAACAAACTCTTATGAAAATAATAAGAGCATATTCACCTATACAAATCGGGCTAATAATTGTATAGCCATTAACAAAACAATACCTTTATTACTTCACAAGGGGAGGAAACATCCACTGACCGACCGGTTTCCGCTTCCTTAAGCTTCGTCAGAGCAAATTAGTTTCCAACAACCCTATGAAGTAATCGAAACTATTATACTGATATAATTTCGAAGGAATCTTTGTACTATGGCAAAAGTAAATAATATTGCCATCAGGTGGTAAATCACTAACACTACTAAGCGTGGAAGTACAAAAATTGATTCAAAACTACATCGTGGTTCTGTAGATGGCTATACAAGTATGTCTGGTCTTTGGAGATTTGCGGAATGTTATGGCAAAATTTATTTGCAAACTTTACATTTACTGTAGGGATAAAGGGATGAACCAATGATATGGAATTCACCTACCTTTAATGACTGCGATCTTGATTCAACGCTGGTCGATCAATGTAATGAAACTATTAATTGATTGCGGACTGTAGTAATGTTAATTAGCACACGAACCGATTGTACGGCACTAATTACTGCAAAATAACCACGACAACATATTGCGTACATGTGACGCTTGCTACGACTTTCGAAGCACTGAAATTTCTGTCCTTTCTCACCATTTAGTCCCTTTTCTTGTAGGTAGGTAGTGGATAGAACCGGATTATAGGAAGGGGTTAAGTACTGTTAGGTTAAAGGATAAGCGACATTAATTAATATCTATAAGCTTAAGGTAAAACGTGTAAATAGGGTAAATAAGCCTAAACATACCGCCCACCAAAATAAGTGTGAAGCAACTTATTTTAAAAGTAAACGCAACAAATACTTATACGTATACACTTACGAAAGATACTAAAACTATTTTTACAAAGGAAGAGGACATAGTTTAACAAGTGGTCTTTTGAGAAAACTTTGCATTGTTTTCACACCTGCCACGCGGCTAATGTTGTCTGAACCAACATACAGTTTTTCTATGCGCCCTAATTTCCAATGTAAAGGTGCGACTTGATTGTCATGAATTAAGACTAACGTTCCAATTTTCGCCTCAGAAGTAGGGTAAACCATTTTGCCTTCTGTTGCAAAGAATGCAAATATTCATTACGCCAACGCTTCCAAAATGATTGTTGGATGCGTTGAATAAGTTGCCAACGATCTAATTTTGATATTTCCAACTCAAGGAGAACTGGATCGGGTATGACAGAAACAGGCTCTATATTCAAAAATGGGACGGACTTAAAATGAAAAATCATTCGGATCTGAACTCATGGGGCACAGAGGCCTTGAATTTAAAATGGCTTCAACCTGAATTAAAACCGTGTTTAATTCCTCGTATGATAAGATCTGGTCGCCAATCACTCTTTTAAATGTGTCTTGACAGACTTAATTCCAGCCTCCCACAACCCTCCAAAATGAGGAGCTGAGGAGGATTGAACACGAATTCAATTCCTTCAGCATGCGCTGATTGAGTCATCAGTTGCGAGATTTCGTTCGATGCTCCAACAAAATTGGTACCGCAATCGGAATAGAGTTTTAGGCATTTACCCGGCGGGCTATAAAGCGTCGTAACGCGGCGATAAAAGCATCCGCCGACAAACTTGACACAAGCTCTAAATGAAGAGCCTTTGTGCTGAAGCAAACAACAAACAAATGTAAGCCTTTAGTGACCTTACACCTCGATTACGGCTCATGAGGATACCAAAAGGACCTCCAAAATCAACTCCCGTGTGTAGGAAGGCCTTTACAGAGGTAAACCTTGATGCAGGCAAATCACCCATCGGAGGACAATAAGCAATTGGTTTCACTCTAAAACATCGAATACAAGATTTTAAACACTGACGATGACTCTTTTGCTGACAAAATCCAATAATTTTGGGTTAGTAAAATTGTGTGGCTTTAAGACCAGGGTGTAAGTATGTTTTATGGCAGTCCAAGATGATTAATTCTGTTAATCTGTGAGTGCGAGGAAGTACCAATGGAAATTTTGTTTCATATGGTAATTCCGAGTTTCTGAGCCGACCGCCCACCCTCAACAAACCACGCGAGTCGATAAAAGGGTAAGAGGTCGAAGATGTTTACTAATTACCTTACCCGTTTAATATTTTCTATATCCTACCAAATGATTCTTGCTGAATTCTCTTAATCAAAATTCCAACGTGGCTGAAACAGACACGTACCAATCTCCAACTGCCGTTAAAATTGTATAGACCACTGGTAACCAGAAACATTTCAACATATGGGCATTGCATCCTGAACCCCATTTGTCCAAACCCAATTCTCCAATTTATGATATCTAGAAAGAAAATTTCCGTTCCTTGAACCAACCCCCTTTCACATTGCAAAAATTTTCCGATAACCTTTTTCTTCATCTGAACCAAATGTTTCATTTACCAATGCATTTAAGAACCTCCTTGTTTGGATATCAATATGTCCAGCTACCCGAATCAAGATTCGAATTCACCCAAGGTACCCAATTTAGACTTTTACCGTGACTTTTGACGTTTTAAACTCTCAACACCGAACCTAAATTACTTTCCCAAGCACTCCCATTTTAATTCTTACCAGGATTTTACGCATAAATTTATCGTCAATCTCTTGTTATCTAGAATTATGTAAACCGAATCAAACAGATTTAAAAGACCACCGTACCATTTCAACACCTCAAATTAACTCCTGCGCCATACCTAAGAAATCCACCATCAAAATTTATACGAAATTACAATACATTTATTTTAAACACCAAAAATCAATTCAAATATTTTTGAACCTAGAACCTTTAATCGGCTATCTAAAATTTATTTAAAAAACCTTCCAGACAACCGGCATTTTCAAATCCCTGATTTTGTTTAGTTTCGCCAAGACCTGCATTTTGCCAGATTACAGAACAAACCCATTTTGGAAAGTTCACACGTTACCTTCCCATTGGTTAACCAGTTCGCATGACTTTTCACGTATTTGACTTGCGATTTTAACATATCGCTCTTTCTTAAAAACTCGCACCCATCGTCACATGGCCTTTTATCATACTAGCCATACTTCAACCTTACTAACCATTTACCCATGTCGCTGTACGAACTGTGCATTATGTCTGTTCTCCTTAAATGGCGCTACGAGTCTTCCATTCCACATCCATACTTCTTTGTTTTCATCAAGACCCACAACGGTGGGCAACCTTAAGCATACCGTTTTTTCCTTTTCTGGGCCATTTTTAAAACTAAAAACCCAATTTGTCTTTCCGGGGATTTAAGCAACCGGACAGTTCAACAACATTTGTTCGGGCCGTTTGAGAGCATTTCCGGAAAAACACATCCATTTAAAAACGTTTCAATACCTTTTGGTAAAAAAAATCCCACAAACTTGCGTGCAAAACTTTAACGCACACAAGTTGTGTGCAAGTCGTGCTTAGAAGATGCAATGCTACTATAACCAAAAACACTTTAAACCATTACTAAGAAAATACCAACTTGTTGTCTACAGGATACTTACAACAATTTAATTTTAAATAACTTCTACGTCATATTTTAGGAAATGGGGGCTTGAATATTTTCCAAATGAATCACCAAGCGAAAGTATATGCTTAACGGTATTAAATTACCCATTAATTTCCATTTTACGCCGGGTTAATTATAGATTGAAATTTAATTTGTGCACGTTCGAGCTCTCGAAACTAACATATTTTAGAGCAACAATGCGCTGTATAAACATGCATACCCTTCCCGGCTACTGCTATTCTTGTAATCTGCAAAATCACCTCCTTTTTACTGTTAGGCAGAAGCACCATCTTTAACTTTCTATGCACATCGACATTTTCGTCTGAATTAAATTTTGCTTCGCGTTTTACACTTTCCATGCGGTCAGCCGCACGTATGATTTCAAACCGGTAGATCGATATCCCAAAAAAATTGATGCTCGATTCGTCAACTCACCACATTCCCTCGCATAGAAACCGTAATGCCATTCCATTCAAACTCACGACCCATTCACCGATTTATATTTCCAACACATTTTTCAAACGCACCAATAGCGCACAATCCTTCATGACAGATGCCGCCGAGCGAATGCCCTTTGAGTCGCTCGATCACATACACATCCACTTGAACGCCGCAGAATTCCACATCCCCCACCACTTTTCCAGTCATTTATAACGCTGTCACTTAAGAATTTCCATATCAACCAGATTAACAGATCAGACATAATTGCACTTTTACCACTTATTACAACCATCCACCCAGATCCCGCACACGGAAACACCTCACAGAAGGAAGGGAAGAACTAATAAACAAACATAAACATAAACACATCTACAGCATTGCTAGATATGTCTTCCCGAAAACCACTTCCACGCCGACAGCAGACGTACATCACGCTCGTCACGCCGCGCACCCCCAGCACCCGCCACCCCCGCCCGCACCCCCACGCGCGACGTACGCCTTTAAACAGAACACATACGTTATCACAAATAACCGACAGTTTAAACAACACAGAACAGTCCTCATTGATGGTTTTTTATTTTCCAGTCACAACCTCTATCTCCTTTTCATGACCCAGCCGACTGCGCGCCTGTTTGCCTACGCACACCGTCCATTCGCCAGCCACCACCACATCCGCAACTGCTTGTCGTTGTCGGTTGAGAAACCCAATGGCGTGCCACTTTGGGAACAAAGAGCCGGTTATTCGCAAATCGTACGACCGCAGTCAACCCGCTCTGTCATTCATTGATAACACGTTGAATTACAGGATACTTCCAGACACCAAAGAGTCTACACGCACACGCGACGAGTGTCACATCCACAACTCATACTTCCTCATTTTCAGCTACCACTTCTGATCGCAGTCACGCACTCCACCATCCATTTCATCCAGCTCTTTCCTTCCACCAGCGCATGCACGGTCTTTCGTAACGACATTTACCGCGTTACCGCGACACCGCGCACATCCAAGTCCGAAACATTTTGAATCGATGGTCGCAGACTAAATACCTTTAACATGTAAATTTTATTATCGCCTTCCCTCTCCACCACAGTAACAGTCCCCATTATCATTTCCTTTCCCTGACACCAGTCGTCAATCTCGCATCACAGTCAGCAGGTTACACAACAGCAGCATTTGCGCCGACACCATGATGACGCTTTGAGATACATCATCTTCAGCACCAACAGCTCTCCTGCATCCGACGTTCAACGCAATCAGCATGCCAAGCAACCAGCAACGTAACGTCAACGCCTGCACGCACCAGATTGCACCAGTTCCACACACAACAGTTCATGTTGGCAAACCAACAGATCATCCGCACATTCGTCAACCATGCGACTTCGACCAAATTTCAGTTCACGCCTTCAACACACGCAGTGCGTCGTCAGCATCCAACAACAGACATCGCACGATACTGTTCAGTACCACATTCTTTAACCATCATTCAGAGGACACAATTCGACAATATTCTCGATCCGTAGTCATTTCCGACCGTTCATAACGCTCAATAAGCTGAGCTCGTAAACATGACAACCTGTAACAGACCGCAATCAACGCACTTTATTCTAGAAAGACACACGCAACACATTACGTTAGTAGCACACGCCTCATAAACGACTTGCACGATACGCACATATCAACCAGCCGATTCGTCAACAAGCAATCAATTCGTTCCAATAACCGGCATCACGTATCACGCACCGTGAATTCACTCAACGCAGCGCTATCACGCAGATCTACTGTCAACAGACACCAAATACATTGCGCACGCACATCAGCACCTCACATGATCTGTACTCATGATAGACCTGACTGACAGCACACGACCACATGACCATACATCTATGACCATGACCTGACATTACACTGCACATGACCACTTGCTCACACCATGACCATGACCACTGATTTTCAATTGAACCATACACCAGCTTTTGATCCAAAGATTAGTTAGCGCCAAGCGCGACCCAATTGTTAATAATTTTCCTTTATCTAACCTAGGTCCACACTTGGTTTTTAATGGAAAACTCATTAAAAGCAATTAGTGCTAATGGGTTTTTAATGAGAAAACACATTAAAAAGCAATTAAGTCATATGGTCATAGGCTGGGTCATATGGTCATGTGGTCATATGGTCATTGGTCATGTGGTCATGTGGTCATGTGGTCATGTGGTCATGTGGTCATTGGTCATATGGTCATGTGGTCATGGTCATGTGGTCATTGGATGTGGTCATGTGGTCATGTGGTCATATGGTCATGTGGTCATGTGGTCATATGGTCATTGGTCATGTGGTCTATGTGAGCAGGGAGATTAAATTTGGTATAAGGAAGTAGTTTTGGGTGAGCTTAGTTTAGTAAGACATTTTAACAACATATTCGACTATTTTCGGTAATATACGCCCCACTCTGTAGGATACATAAGAGAACAAATTTTCGTATTCAATTTAGTATTTGACGGTAGCTAGAACGGTAAACATGAGCGTCTCCAAGGTGATTAACGTTTCTCAACTTCTTGGGAATAAAGTGAAACCGACAAATGAGCGATTTGGATTATGGCTGTTGGCAGAAAATATGTGCAACAATAATCTGGTGACAGATATTGGTAATATTTGTTATGTCGAAGGCGAAAAGATGCTGACTGGCGGACTACACACACCAATTACAGAACCATTTTGTGACAATATAATGTTGGTTAAAATTTGCGACCTTTCTGACACCGAACAAGCATCTGCAAACAAAAGAATGTTTATCCTAAAAAGAAATTTGTGGTGCATTTAACAGCTATCTACGAAGAAAGTTCGACCGATTTGTTTCGCTAGGCATGGTGTTAAAGCTAAGCTTCCGTTTTCTCTGGAAAGCAGTAACAAGATAGGCCAGAGAGTAAAAGAAATTATCGGAAAAGAAGACCTCGAATGCATTAATAAAAATTCCAAAATCCTATATGTGTTCCATACAAAGTGGAACTAGCAGATGTTAAGTTGGAAACTTTATTGGAGGAACTACCAGATATATTAGACGAAGTCGAAAAGATTATTTCTATCTTTTGACATGGATGTAACCCAAGATTTTGCAGGCATATTTAGCAAGATGGAGATGTGTAATTATTTAACTACAAAGCATAACTTTTGCTATAAGGGAGAATACGAAGAAAAGTGTAATATTATAGTTGACAACGATAAAACTGCGGGATTGATTGTTTAACATGGCTAACAACCAATGCAAGAATTAAGATTTACAACAAATTTGTGTGCCAGATAACAAGTCCTGGTGTTAATAAACAACTTGGCAATCATATACTAGATTTTTACGTTGTCCAGATGTACGTTTAAGGGAAACATTTGCGTCTACTTTGGCCAAAGAACATGGTATTACGCGATTGGAAGCGACAATATACAACTGTGCAATTGGAAGCTATGTCAGTGCGGAACGGGTGTATAAACCCTTAAAAGACTGTTTAACCTTATTGGAAGATAGTGTTATACTTCCTAAAGGCGCCAATGTACTCGGTACCACTTACCAAAATGTGGAGTAAGCTATCGGACAAGCTACAAAATAGCTGCTGTTTAGTGTATAATAACCTGCTACAGTACGTGTATTGGGGAATGGTAATACAAAGAAATTGACAGGCTTGCAAATTAAGTTGTCCAAAAACCAGAGGAAAGGGAAAATTGATAAAGTATGTGCTTTGGCTTTTAGTTTTAACTATTTACCTGTAAATTATTTGGAGATAGTAGAGGAGGAAGACAACCAAGATAAAATAAAAATCTTACACAAGTGCTACATTAAAGCAGGTAGTACATATTTTACACAATCTGCAACACCATATTCTACAATTCCAAAAGAAATAGTAATTTCGGACTTGGGATTGATAGATACGCCTAACATTCGTCCAGAGGTTGTACGACAACGCGTAAATATTGGTAGTAAACTCTATCCGTTTACGCTAAAGGAAATTGCCCCATTATGTATACCATACGCTGTAAGTGGAAGGAAAAGACAACTGGAATTAGAGGAAATGGATGCAAAAAGGCGAAAATTGACTACATGGAAAACACTGCGACAATACGCGATCAATACAAAGATGTGTTAGACAAAGAACATCTTATTAGAGAAAATGAGGAAGAATTAAAAGATTATTTTATGTGTCGATGGACTGACTTAGATACATCTGGTTTCTACAAGTTGTATGCATTTGTGGTTAGTAAAAAGACTCTTTAGTTATGTAGGCGTTCTTGGGAAAAGGATGGTACTAAATCCGTATATTTTTAAAAGGTTATTCTAAAAACGTATTTATCAAAATGGCAGATAACAAAGACGAACTAAGGAATGCGGGTTTCGTAATCTTGCACACCACACGCAAAAGGGGGTCCGCTAAACATTGTATATTTGCCTAGTAAAGAACCTTTGGATCATTTAAAACCGAGGGTCTTACAACCTATAACAACCATATATTCCCAAAAGTGGTGGACATGCAACTACGCAACAGTCTGTGGGAGAATAAGGATTTCTCCAATACCGACAAGAAGAAGTCGATCAAGCTAACAAGATACGTATGCAGGATATAGTGGGAAAGCTGCGATTAAAAGATTGTCACAAGCTGCAAGAATTACACGAAGGAATGGATCTGGTTGTCGGCGGAATCAAAGACTTTAAATATAGAGGCAAACTTCGGTACATTTTACAATTGAAAACCTAGACGGTCTCTATGTATCAAACTATTGGTTAGAAAAGGAGATAGAGGACTTGGGTATCGATTTAAATTTTAAGCTGCGAATAAAATTAGATAAAATTAAAGCCACCCAAACAAACATAAAGAAAGGACTGTCTTCTGTGTATAACTTTGTATTAAAATTAAGTTTAAATGAACCCCATGCTTGGCATTTAAATATTTTTAAATTTGTTATGTATAATGTCAGAATAAACATTTTATAATAGTATATAACATTGTTCTTTATTTATAAAAGGCTGTGACGTTACCCCGAAATAGCAGTCGCACAGAGAGGGATGCGCATGGGCAGCGCGCATGGGCAGGGTGCGTACGCGCAGGTGCGCATGGGCAGGGTGTGCATGCGCAGGGTGCTCATGGGCTGGGATGTGTCTGGGCGTACACGAGGGAAGCGGATGTTAACAGTCACCAAGCATCCAAACCTTTATTTGATGGTATCGAGTACTTGCTGCGTATGTATCCGGAGTAAAAGAATACGATTTGCATACGCAGCTTATTAATAAAATTAGTTTATCGAGGAAGATGACAAAAGGTACATCATTCCTAATAGTACAACAATCTACGCATGGGGGTAAAGATATAAGATAGTTGTTTATATTTGTATATATTAGTTTTAAGATTCCATAATTTTTAAGTTCTTCTCCCACCTTCCAAATCCTTCCGGCTTCTATCCTGGTTGACAGAGTATACGTGTTATCTCCACGTGGTATTGCGGACACGGCGGTTTTAGATTTCGGGAGATGGTTAGTTAAGGCATATGTCTTGCATAGCAAAAAAGGGTTCTAAAGATGGTGTTAAATAAAGATGAGCAAAAATTAATAATTTGGGTCTTTAAAACGCATAACTTTGTATGGGGTGGTCCTATTTAAAATCTGTTTACAGATTTGGGGTCCCTAGAAAATTTAATATTAGTTGATACCTAGCAAAATATATTTATCTTAAAAGAGTGACTACCCTGCGTATAATAAATACAATATAACACTTGTCAAAAAAAAAGTAGGGAAAATTAAAGACGTATTTAATGGGGGTCCAGTATTAGAATTTGTTGGTAGTAGGCTAAGTCCTACTGTAATGTAGGCGAGAAAGATACGATTAAAAAGATTAAAGGGGTTTCACGAATTGTAGTTAAGTAAAACCGAGGGTCTTACAACCTATAACGAGCATATACCTCCAAAAGGGTAGGCATGCAACTACGCGCAGTGCGCGGGAGAATAAGAATTCTCTAATAAGAAATTAAAGTTTCCATGTACGTAGCACCAGTCATTGGGAAATGGTCGAAATGTGGGACCTATAAAGGCGATTATTAATTGTGGTTTAGAAAATAGTAGTTTTCGTGGACTAAATAAAATAGCTTAGACTGGTTAATGTATATGGTTACATACTCGACACATCCACAAACATCTGTTTACGTCCACAATGGTGATACCGGTGGTTTTTGTTTAACAAATAGTAGGAAAGATACGTCAGGTGTTAGTGCGTGAAGCCCATAGGATCGTTGGATTCAAAAGAACGGTGCGGTGGGATGTATGGTGGTCTCCGTTAGAATAATCGAAAGTGGTTAATCGGTCGTATTAGATGTTTAAATAAGCGAAAGTGTAAAGGCCTACATAAACAAAAATTTAATTAACCGACAAAAAGTGTGCGATGTGCTACACTTATAAATAAAGTATGGAATGGTGCTTTTAGCGGCCCTAGCAGTAAAAAGGGCGACTGACTTTTCCAAGCAACTACAAGAATAGCAGTAGCGCAGAGAAGGGTATGCATGTATTATACAGTTGCTGCAAAATATGTTAGTTTACGCGTAGCTCGGATGTGTAATTGATCCACGACTTAAAGATCCTCGGAGGTTTAAAAATTCTCAGCCCATTGTCGTTCGAAAATGTTTGGAAATTATCAAAAATACGGGTCGAAGTTTAATGGTGATTGACCATTTTTATTTCGAAATTGGAATTGAAAATGGTCTAACTTTTGGGGAATAGGCACCGGTTCAGAAACACGTGCGGCCGAGATGCGAAAGGTGCCAAGAAGCAAAATTTAATTTAACGAAAAGTCGGGGTTTTGAAAATAAAATGGTGTTTGACGGTCCCTCGAAAAAGGAATGACTTTTCACTTAAAGAATACGTAGCCGGCGAAGGGGTTGTGATTAAAGCGTTTTGGCCAAAATTGTTGAGAAAAGTGCCAAATTAAATTTTCTAAATTAACCCGGCTAAAAAGGAAATTAAGGGAATTTTACCGTTTTTACTTTCGCTTTATTCTTTGGAAAAATATTGCCCCATTTCCTAAAAATTGATAAAGATTTTTAAATTGGTAAGTTTTAAAAAATTGGTTTTTCTTGTAAGGTTTAAAGTTTTTTGGTTAAGTGTTGCATCTTCTGCGACACAACTTGTGTGCGTTGCTCCACCCTTTGGTTTTTTTCACCGTCCGAAACTGGAAACGTTTTCCGGTGCACAACGGATTGACCTCGCGAACACCAGGTCGCTTCGTTGAGGCGAAAAGGGGTTATGCGTCATTTAGTTCCCCGAATTTTCTTTATTTTCAAACCTTTTTGCTTCTTAAGGGAATAAAGCGGGCCAAGGAAATTTTGTTTGTTGTTCCTTCAAGCAAGGTAAGTCTTTTGTTTTTACAAATTTCGCAAACGTTTTCGTTTTGGAATCCTCCCGGTAAAAGACGGTCTAGGTTTACAACCAAAATTGGGGGAGAGATACGATGTGAAACTTTAACACAAAAATGTGGTTATAACGTTGTGCTAGTCTGGAAAAATGTACGCAGGTGCTTAAGCGAAGATCCATAATGAACAAAATCGAGGTTTGAAACTGCGGTCCGTTGGATCTTTGAAAAGGTCGTCTATTTAGAAATATAATCGCATTGAGATAAGGTATGACCGTTTGAAATCGTGGTCTAGGTTCAAGAATGTGCGGAAAAATTGTGAATATGTGGATTTAGAAAGGTGTGGTTACAAGAATTAAACTGTAAGTTAGTAAAAATTGTCTGAATAAAACAGTTTTATAGAATCGGTCTGTTTTAGATGAGTAATTCTTTGGTATGTGCTAACGCAGTGATTCACTGTTATAATTTAGAGGGTGTGTAAAATGTAAGGGTGGTCCTGTTGTTAAATCTGTTTAAGATTCGGAATGTCTATAAAAGTTCTGACTGAAACTGTGTCGTGTGCGATGCGCATAAAGATTTATGCAACGCTCGAGAGCATGACGTCGCGGTGGACAGGTATATGACAGTCTTCAAAATGGTAGCTGCCTTGGGGGTGATGGATAGTCTGAAAATCTAGTAGATTCGCGGTGTTGAAAAAGTTTGCAAAGTTTAACGCTCAAAAGTCGGCTACCAGGTAAGAAATCGTTAAATTGGCGGTAGCTCCGTCGGCGAAGTGGTGATATCGTTTAAAATTCTTCAGAAATTGGGTAGCTGGAAAATTCTAATTCATTATCTGATACAAACATGTATGGTACTTTCGACCAAGATGTTGGTTCAGTGAAACGTTGGTCAGCGAGCGGTCAATGTAAAGATTGGCAAATACTCCTAATGTCATGTTCCAGAATGGGAAAACGTAGGTTTCGGACAAATGAGTTCGGATTGAAATAGTGGTTTGAAAATCTCTAGTAATGTATCTAAAAATTATCTGTCACAACAACATTTAATACCAATGTACGTTTCTCCACATCTATTGGAGATGTATCGATTAACTTTGGCATGTGGGTAACTGGCCAATTTTCTTCTGGAAGTGACAACCATGGAGGCCTGTCCACCATAACTGATGATTGACTAAATCTGATGCTAACATCCTCTACAGGCGCAGTCTGCGGGTTATCATGTGACCGAACATGGTTCCACGATGCAGGAGGAACGCGATCCTGAATATGCGAAATCCGATTACTTATAAAAGTTTTCCAGTTATAAGATGACGATCGAATCCAACAAAGAGCGACTGTAGAATCGGACCAAGCAACTATACGATCTAACGATGTATTTTGGACAAATGCCACTACATCAGACAATAACACAGCACCGCACAATTCGAGTCTTGGCAACGATATCGCTTTGTGGCAAGTCTAGATTTTGCACATACTAAGGCAACCTTTATATCACCCTGTATGTCAACAGTACAGTAAATCACAGTAGCATACCCTGCCTCTGAAGCGTCACAGAACGCATGCAGCTGTAGATCTTGAACATCATCAGAAATAATCCACCGAGGAATTTTAAGGTCTGATAATTGCGACATTTGTTGCAAATAAATTTTCCACTTTGAACTTATGGTCACCGGGGACTTCCATCCCATTCAAATCCTAAAATCCATAACGATTGTATTAAATGCTTTGCCAAAAATACTAAAGGCGCTAATAGCCCTAACGGATCAAAGATCCTTGCTACTCGGACAACATATTTCTTTTAGTACATGGTCTGTCTATGATATTTGTATCATAGAAGAATTGATCAAGCGACGGTTGCCAACGCAAACCTAATACCTTTTGGGTAACATTGTTAGATTCCTCGAAGGAAACAGCTTGTTGATAACGATAAGATTCTGGTAAATCATCGATGATACTAGCAATGTTACTATTCCATTTTCTCAATGTAAAACATCCAGCCTCACAAATCTGATTTAATTCAGAAACTAGACGTTTAGCTTCATCAGGTGAACTGCACCCGGTAATCAAATCATCGACATAAACATCAGACAACAAAACCTTGGCAGCGTTTGGACATTCGCAAGCTCCTTAATAACACGCATTGCCAAGAACGGTGATGAAGTAACTCCGTAGGTAACAGTATTCAATTGATACTCGACTATTGACTCTGATGACGTTGGTCTCCAAAGTATTTTTGATAAGCCCGATGATTCGAGCAACAAAAATCTGCCTGTACATCTGTTTAATATCGGCAGTTAATACAATGGGATATAAACGAAAATCCAACAACAAAGCAAAAATATCCTTCTGAAGCGGAGGACCTGGCATCAAATGTTCATTCAATGAACCACCACTGGGACAAACCGCGGATGCGTCAAACACCACTCGAATTTGTGTAGTAGTGCTTTCCGGTTTCATAACCGCATGGTGCGGAATATAATATTCGGAGATGGAATATTGCTACTAATTGAGGCATTTACTGGTGTCATATGCCCACTGTCGGAATAGTCTTGCATAAATTGTTTATACAAAGTGTATAATTCCTGATTCTTTTCCAAGCGACGTTCTAATAATAAAAACCGATTAAGTGCGACATCCCGAGACCCAACAAACAACGGTTCAGGACCACTAAACGGCAACGATACAACGAAACGACCTGTTTTGTCTCTCGAATAATTGCTACGAAAGTGTTTTTCACAAATTTCCTCTTGTGGGGATAACTTGTGTGTTGGAATGTCTGGAATGTTTTCCAGTTCCCAGAATCTAGTGATACTAGACTCTAAGGGTTCTACGAATGCACACAATGACGTGCCACTTGTCACTGGAGACACAAATTTGCCTGTCAGTAACCAACCAAATGAAGTGCAGTGCAACTGGTTCATCAGGTGAACCCGAACGAGTTTCATTACCCAAAGTGCGGGCAAAAATATCTGCTCCCAACAACAAGTCTATATTACCTGGTTTATCAAAAGAGGGATCGGCTAAGTCTAAACCTTTTATATGTATCCAATTTTTAGAAAGAGATTGGAGCCGTTGGTAACTTTCCACAAATTTCTGGCAATACAAATGCTTGAACTGAATATTCTGGCATTGTGTGTCCAACGGGTTTAATTTTACAAACTACCTTTCCGGTAATATGAGATGACGCTAACCCCAACCCTTCTACCTTTAATGCAACCTTTGATTTATTTAATCCAAGCCGTTGACGGCATTTTTCCGTTATAAAAGATTCCATACTTCCACAATCCAATAATGCTCTTACGATTTGCGCTTGTCCAAATTCATTGCGAATAGAAACTTGAACTGTTGATAACAATGTAGAAGCACTTGACAATTTCGACGAGAACAATGTACTAGAATTTGAAGTAGAGGCAACATTTGAAACATCTGCAGCAGCAGGTTTTGTTTCAACAACAGAAGCAGAATTTTCAAAATGAAGGAGGGTATTGTGACCCTTTTTGTGACATTTTTTACATACCGATTTTGAAGGGCATGTTGCAATTTTATGTGTATCTTGAAGACAATTGATACACAAATTTTTATCCTTTGCAGTATTATACCTTTCTTGAGGAACCTTATCCAAAAAAATTTGACAACGATAAATCTGATGATTACCATTGCAAACCAAACATTTTACCGCTGTTGAAGTTGTAAGTAATGAGGTTTTAACATATGACTTCGGATTAAAAGAAAAACGCTTTTCCTTAATGTTTGTATTCAATGTGTGTTTTGAACTTGACTTGATGGTTCGGACGAAATCATACTACTAATTTCCAAAGCTTTACACTGTTTTTCAAGAAATAATTTCAATTGCTCGTATGTAGGTATTTCTTCATTATTTTCAACCTCAAATGCCTTTAAGAGGTCCGCATCAACCTTTTTGCTCAACAAATTAAACAATATTAAATTAAGTAAATCAATTTTTATTTGACGTAAACCTGACAAATTCTCTGTAAAACAATTCAACAAATCCCTAAGTTCTGTATGTGATTTTGCTTTCACCTTAGGACAATTTTCAAGAGCTGACCAATATGTATTGACAATCAAACGACGTGAGTTATAGCGTTGTACTATAACGGAGTATGCAATTTCATAATTGTCATTATTTATTGGTAGATGACGAATTAAATTTCTGGAATCTACATCCAACGCTTCAGTAAGAAATAAAAACTTTTCGATTGGTAATAACTGTGTATTTAAATGAATGAGATTTTTATACAAACTATGAAACGATTCCCAATGCTCTATGCGTCCAGAAAAGCTCCCAATTGCGACCTTTGGAAGTTTTAAATTACTGGTGATACCTATACCAGCGGTATCATACGACGATCTACTTGTAGAAAACGGTTTCGCTTCCTGCTTACTTTCAACCAAACTAACAAATTTGGCCCCAATAACTTTAATTGATATTAAAGTTTTATCCAATTCAATTCTGATTGCTGTAATTTGACTTAAACTGTCCGAATCATCCTCGTCTAACACACACCTTTTGTAGGATGCATCAAATTCTTCCTTTATCTCTACAGCTGACTGTACCATCATCGAAGCGATTGCTTGGTTTTCAAGATTATATTCCAACTTTGAAATACTTTCAAACAAATTTTCTATTCTATCCAAACACCCTTTTCCATCTACTATAAGACGGTCCATAAGCATCTGAGTCATTTCGAACAAAATAGCTATTCCCCTAAACACGAGTACCCTTGTTACAAAAATAACAAATCTTAAAGATGTAAACCCAAACTAATGATGAACATGTAACTACTCTACCAATTTTCAGAAACTAGCAATTATGTAGCTAATCCTAAGTGACACTTTAATTTAACGTTAAAATGAGACTTGTGTTGACCACAACCCTTAAGATACCTCGAGGAATAACGGTTCTTTAAGCTCTCACCAAAATAGATTAGTGCAGCTTCAGGTATACAATGCAAGTTCTTAGAACAGGGGTATCGCAATGATGTTTTACCTATTTGTATACGCTTACTTTAAATTAACTGCTTTTTTAATGCACTTAAATTTTAAGAAGTAACTTTTTTTTTAAAATGCAACGGCATGCACAAATATTATGAAATAAGCCTAACTGCAATTACTATTAATGTGTAAAACTGACCTGATTACTCTAATTGTTTGATTAGATAATCAATTTTATATGCAAATATTAATTAATGCGGTCGAAAGGAACCAAAATGTAGGGATAAAGGATGAACCAATGATATGGAATTCACCTACCTTTAATGACTGCGATCTTGATTCAACGCTGGTCGATCAATGTAATGAAACTATTAATTGATTGCGGACTGTAGTAATGTTAATTAGCACACGAACCGATTGTACGGCACTAATTACTGCAAAATAACCACGACAACATATTGCGTACATGTGACGCTTGCTACGACTTTCGAAGCACTGAAATTTCTGTCCTTTCTCACCATTTAGTCCCTTTTCTTGTAGGTAGGTAGTGGATAGAACCGGATTATAGGAAGGGGTTAAGTACTGTTAGGTTAAAGGATAAGCGACATTAATTAATATCTATAAGCTTAAGGTAAAACGTGTAAATAGGGTAAATAAGCCTAAACATTTACATTAATCCTAAACTATCATACGTTGCCTAAGCTCTAATTTTTATTTAGAAATACCTAATTATCTTATTAATAAATTTATCCAAGACCCTCTAGCGTGACCCATGACCTTCTGTATGTCTTGTTAACCTACAATTAGCTTTTAATTACACAATTATATATATATATATATATATATATATATATATATATATATATATATATATACACACACACACACATATATTAAATAAACTAGTGCATTTTCTGAAATTCATAAACTTCGACAGTTTTAAATATCTTCATGGTAATTTTCTAAATAGAGAAATCCTGGGTACGGTAATATAAAATATTTTTCTGGCACTTAATATTAATGTGAATGTAATCTTTTATAATCAAAGCTTGCTCATTTCCCATAAATGAAATTACTATATCATTTTTATTTTTTTTCCAGCATATGGTACAGACGGGTTTAGCAACACCGTTTGCAGCAGCAGCAGCAACAGCTGCCTTTCCCACACAAAATGGTGACATAAAACCAGAAATAAAGGTAGAGATACCATTATTACCTCAGCCAGCAACTGTACCTGCAGTTGCACCACCGTTCAGCCCTCCACCACCACAACAACCAGCAGTTGAACAACCTCAATCTCAACCGCAGCCGCAAGCACCTCCAATAACTTTAGCCAGTAGTCCAGTTCGTACCACAACTATAAATTCATTCCCTATAGAACAACCTTCGCAAGCCCTAGTTAAAGTAGACTTGTCAGATGCAGTTGCAGTTCCAGCACCAGCTGCAGCTAGCTCACCAGAACCTACAGTTGCAGGAACTACACCTATAACAGATTTATCAAAAGGTCAGCCAAAACGACTACATGTTTCAAACATTCCTTTCAGATTTCGAGATCCCGATTTAAGAGCTATGTTTGGGGTACGTTATATATTACTTTGCAACGTGGTTTTATTAATTATTATACATATTTCAGCAATATGGCCCAATTCTTGATGTAGAAATTATTTTTAATGAACGAGGATCTAAGGTATGTTTCACTATATATATATATATATATATATATATATATATATATATATATATATATATATATATGTATCAATATTTTGAGCTTTGTTGCTATTGGGGAAATTTACATAAGTGAAGAAACTTACAGAGAGGTGGGTATATTATAGAAAAGTATCTTAATTTGTGAAAGATTGCATGTTTCTGAATTTATGCTTTTTGACAATAGCAAATTCTTTTAACAACCTGCACATTGTTTAGATTCTGTTGGTATGAATTTGCAGATTTATTTAAATTATTAAAGTAGTTATTAAAACTACATGTGACTTTTTTTTGTATTTAAATGGTATAGGAGATGATCTAGGAAATTGCAAATTTTGCTGTATGGGATTTCTTAGATTATAAGTATACTTTAGTTTTAGTCTGCTTTTATATCTTCTATATTGCACTTTGATTGTTTTCTCTTTTTTAAACTGTAACATAAGGAATGCTAATGATATTTTCATGGTATGGTATATACTGCAACATTCTATGTTTAACATGCAATTTGTGATTTTGGTGAAATGAGTAGAACATTTTAAAAGCAATCTTCATTTTTGCTTGCAGTGTAAATATCATGTAACCAGTATAATTTCATAGTGTATGCTTCAATAAACAGAAAAGTGAATGTAGTGAATGTCCTTCTTCTCTTTATAGTGAATTTGACAAATTTTTTATAAGATTATTTTTATTTTATTTTTGACTGTTGGTCGTCATTATTGCAATAATTTGCTTTCTTAACGATAACATTAAAATTATGTTGCATGTTTCATTATCATCGTTGTTATTTACCGTTATATATGATCATTATAATTATTGTGTATCTAACAATTTGTTCTTTTTAATAGATTATTGATTGATTATTGTGTTATAAGTATATTAGCCATTTTTCCGAGTGCCATAATTGGATGTATCTCATTAAATTCAACTATGTATTATAAATACTAACTTATATATTGTTTAATTTCATTTGAGATATTAAAATTTATTTTAATACAAGGAAATCTCATTATTTGTTCTGTCATTACAATAACTTTTTTTTTTGTAAAAAAAACTAAATTGCATGTGATCAGTAGCCTGTACTAACACAAATCGATAAGGAATTTTATTATATGGCTTACAGCCTCATTAACAAAAATACCAATCCGTTATATGACTCATCAGTAAAACAACATGAATTAAACTTTGGACTTTTTTTAGTAGTTTTTGATGTAGAGTAGAATTTATTTAAGAAGAGCCTGTACGTCATCCTGCGCACATGGCTAAAACAGTGTCAGATTAGTCCATTGTTTATAAATAGGCATGTTCGTTCAGCATTTCAGTGGTGTAGATAATTTGCTGTTAAATGTCAATTGACATTTGTGACTTTGACATTCTATATTTATTTCTTAAGCTTTCATAGTTTTCTGTCTGTTTTTTGTGTTTTATGCCTTGCTTATTCGTGTATTCGCCGTGTATTCACCAACAAAATTAAACTTGATTTTAGAGTATTTACTCTATGGGAATCCTAAAAATTATTAAATTCGCTTCGCCACTGACTTTCAAGGTTTGCGCATATGTCAAATGGCATACAGGCTCTTCTTAAATAAATTCTACTACATATTTAAAAATGGGTACTAATGCAATCTTCTTGAGGAATTGAACAATTTTAATATAATTCTTTGCAGTGCAAAGGTGATTAAAATTTCGAATTTACATGACCGACTTTCACTTTGAACAAGCTATTTTGTTAGCAAACTTCATGGTTCTCTTCCAGTAGAGAAAGATAGGGTTTTATACTTCTTATAGGGCTTTTCTGCATATGCTGCTATGCATTCAATATACGTAAGTAATAATTTGAAGAATTACATTTCAAATACACTATAAAACCAGCAATCCTGCAAGAAAAATTAATTATTACTATGAGTGAAATAAAATTATTCCAGTTGAATTTGATAAAGTGGAAAGGTATTCGGTGTCTTCTCTCGAGGTCTGATGAAGTCATATTTATATTTATTAATAAAAATTCTATGCCTCCCCAAAAGTTATTTCATTATAAATTACATCACAAATAATCTGCCCAATTAGGTAACAGGATTATTTATTTGTTTAATTATATTGCCAAATGAATTTACAAAGCAACACTTAACCCAGGGCGACTTACTTTTTATAAATATCAACACAATTTTTTGCTTGATTATTTAAAGTAAAAGTAAAATTTAACTGCCAGAGATAATTGCTGTTTTATATTTAGCCGGTTAAAGTATAACAGCTAACACCTTTGCTATGACTTTTAAAGATCATACTTCCACATAATACTCAAATCTTATAGCTCTCTATAATTGAACAGATTTGTTGCCTAATGACTAAATTTTTCTCTATAGCATCGCAGTTAATATGATTAACCTTTCCCCTAGTGAGTGTAGTTCTGTAGTTAGCACAATTAACTTCATAGTTGTTTTGACTGTATATTGCTAAATGAGATGATGTTATCAAAATTTAATTTTTGTTTGTAATTTAAACCACATGACTATTTATGCCACATATCAAACAAATGTCCTATAGATATTTTGTAAATTGATCCAATTTTTAGTGAATTATAATGTTTATAGACAGATTTAAACATAAACAAATCTATAAAATAAAGGTTGTGAAATTGGAAATGTTATATATGTTCAGTTTTTTATTAAGGATTTGACAATTCACCTTTTCAGTGCCACACCATTTTACAGATTGGTACTGGGAAGCCGTTGTTGAATGCTTCATAATAATCAATAATTTTTGACAAAACAGCATAATAATGATATATAAAGGACAAGTTAGCATTTTTACATGTTTATTTAAACAAATGCAGACTGTGCATCGTCGACTTGGCTCAAACTGTTTCCATCGCAGAGCTGACAATGTACTGTCTGCGTTTTGTAATGTTTTGATACCTAGGTAGGATTTTTACATATATTTCACCTGGCGTACTATAAATTTTTATTCTATGTAAACAAATAACATAATAAAATTAAGCATCCATGATTCAGTACACTACAAAGCTTCATGTAAAATTTGAAAGCAGAGTTCTAAACAAAATCCTGCATCATCCCTTATCGATAAAAGCAATTAGGTCATTGTCAGATTCCGATGATATGTAATGAATGCCACGGTTATCGTTCCTTTTTCCAATCATAATGCCATCACGATATCTAGAAACTGTATCCATTTTTTACAAAACTGCATCTTTTATTTACTTTCTTCTTGGAAACTGCCAGGAGAAATTGCAACTGTTGTAAAAGTTGCTTATAGATACAGGTGGTTCAGCATCTAATTTTTCTTCCTTAAATTGTTCACAATATTGTTTGTATCCCCCCGTCAAGTACTGCAGTTTAAATAATAAATTTTAAAATAATGCTAGTAGGTTCGTTGAGTATATAAAGTTTAATCCCATAATTGTGGCATTTATTCTTTATATACTGCCTAAATAATAACTGTATCCTCCAAAGTACCACCGATTCATCAAGAGATAGATTTTTCCCAGGGTATTTTTTTTTCCATAGAATATAATTGATTATAGGTCTAATCTTGAATAGTCGGTCATTGGATTGTGGGTTGTACTGTTAGATTAGTGTTGAAATGCACATTTTGGAGAATTCCCATAAAACGATTTCGTGTCATGTAATCTGCAAAGCAATTAAAATTAAATAAACGGTTTTCCAATAGTTTTGCAAACCGGGCAGTTGGATTGCGTCCATGTAGAAGTGCAGTCGAATAAAAATTTTAAGTTCTTTCACGTGATAGGGGTTTCCATGGTGCTATCCTGCCCCTTAGCTTGTAATGTCAGTGTGTCGATTTGGGAAGTAGACAATCTTTTATGCAAAAGAATGCTACTTATTCCATTTTATACAGCGACAGTATTTAAACGAATGAGAATGCAAAAAGGTGTAATTTCGTCATTTTTTCAACATGCCGACGTAGAAAATGAAAAGTATGTGATGAACTGATAAATCCTCATTTTTAAGAGAAGATTTCAGTAAAATTTTTTAATTATCATCACCGGGTTAATAAAAGTTAGAATTAGCTTTTTGAAATAAACTTTCGTTTTATCAAAAGCTCAAGGTGAACGTGTTGTAGCTGTTTTTAATCATTAAGAGAACGTGCTTTGATATCTTGCTGCTAGGGAGAAGATAGAACAACAATTCAGAATTTTAAAGCGGCTTAAAACTTTTACGTGTACGAAATGGAACTATAAAAACTCGCGGCGCCGACCGCTTATCCCATGGGAGATTATAACAAGGACAGAGTTGGAATATTCTTTGTTAAACCCGAAATAAAATAAAATAAATAAGTAAATAAAATAAAAATAAAATAAAGTTGGACGCCACTGTATCTAGCAAGCATTAAAAGGATATGGTTTTAGGGTAGATACAGAAACTCTATCGGGATAGTTTCGAAAATTGGGAATATTAAAATCAGAAGGTATCTATTATATAATAAACAATTTGTATCCAATAATAATTACAAAAAGAAATAAATAATTCCACAAGTGTTAGTCATATAAAAAATCATTAGTTAAACATTTTGTTTCTTAGCATCTAGATAATCATCAGATCTGATAATCACGTACAAATTCAATGAAAAACTGTAATTCAATAATCTTGAAATAGTTATTAGTGAGAATTTTAAATATACCAAAGTTAGAGCAAATATTACTTTCAAGAAAATACATATTCTAAGTAAAAAGTATTAAATAATCGACAAAGAAATATAATATCGACTCAGGTGGGTGCCGGGTCTTACAGACTGGATCGATAAAGGTTTTCGCGACTCAAAACTTTGCTGTTTGTAGGAAAGGGGGTTGTAAAATTAAAAAATTCGTTTTGGGATTAGGCAAAAATCATTTACCCTTAACTGCTGGCCGCTGGTTGCTACCCTTAGATTTGATTGGGCAGAGGTTTCAGCTGGTTGCCAGCAGTGACAAAGGCGATTGTCCCAGATTGATGTCGTAGTACATGATAGATGAGCTCAAGGATGACGTTTGTTTGGCTCAGGGATGCTTGGATATTAACGATGTTGATTGGCTTTTGAGAGGGTACAGGTAGGCTAGTAGGTATTTGTTGGTTCAACGGCACTTATTGGCTTTACCGAATTTGGTTGGCCATAGAGGATTTTTTGACCCTACAGGTTTTTGTTGGTCCTACACGATTTTTTGGTCCTATAGGATTTTGTTGACCCTACAGGGTTTTGGGCTGAAATAAAATAAGTTTAAGGCACTTATAATTTTCACCACAAAATCTCACCATCAATGACCTCCCAACCTGCTTGACTCGAAGATGATCTGGAAACGAGCGAATTGAGAAAATGACTTACAAAGACAGTTTAACCGGAGGAAATCTTATCAGAATAAATGTTTACTGCCCACACGTCGTGTATATGAAACAAGTTGAAAATCTTAAGGTATTTATATGGACTTTTGAAACATTATATTGCTATTTACTACTTTACAAACAAGGTTTCAAAACAGTTGAATTGTTTTCTACATGCTTATGGGTACAAAATGTTGAACTTTACTTTATTATTTAAACAAACTAGAAAATAATAAATCGCATGTTGTTTTACATATGGGACTGAAGATCTTCTTTTTATGATGAAGTAATATTAAATGGGAGTCGCATTTGATCACATGAGACATGGGTTTTACGATTATCACAATAGTGATGACTTATTGCATGTACTTGTGGTTGTAGTAGTGGATATTTCTTTGAATAAGTTGTATAAGAAATGCACGAATCTTTAGTGTATATGTTTTTAATAACCATGTATCTGAGGTTAGTTTAACATACAAACTGTTATTATTAATTAAGCTATATGTAGAAACTGATTCTTACAGAATTGCAACTTATTTTATAATACTCTTCTTTAGTACCTAAATTTGTGCATATATTTTATGCTTGATCACAGGTTTAACTAAAAAATATAAACACTGCGATCAAGCATAAAATATATGCAAAAATTTAGGTATAAAAGAAGAGTATTTATTTCCTGTAGACCTATAACTCGGAAACTATTATTTATATATATATATATATATATATATATATATATATATATATATATATATATTCTTGTATATCTATACTATGTTTTTTTGTCTCTACTATTTTTAACTTTAATCTCAGGGTTTTCTCACCTTCTTGTATTCTAAATTTTATATAATATAATTACTCCTCCTTTAAACAAGATTTTATTACACGACTTTTGTCGTCGTCACAATGATTTCAAATCGAGGTGCTTTAGCAAACGTTTGGTTGGTTTTCTTTTACTAATTACTATATTTTATATGCCTCGACTATTTGAAACTTTAATCTCAGGGTTTTCTCACCTACTCACCGTGGGTTCAATCGTGAGTAGATGTGCAATACCCAACCAAACTGCACCCTCGTTTGTTTTACCACTTTTGAAATGTACTAAATTTATTTTGATATGCCAAATCTTAATAGATCAACGATGCCTGATGTCAAATTAATTTATGTAACTTTTATGACTTTAATTTCTGACGTTCTAATATATTCACGGTACTTACCAGAAATATACTGCGCTGAAGGCCTTCCTTTGACTGCTGGCTCAAGTTCGAAATTGCCGTACGCACTTTTACACAAGATTCTCCAAAATTGTCCTCTTGCGCACTGCCTCCAGGTGTTTTATAAAACAATTTTGATGCCCCAAACCCTGCGTCAATTCTTCCTCGCCGTATTCCTATCTCCTGTTCCTCTGCTCCGTATCCCGCTTACTTCTCTCTTCGCACAACCAAATCAATCCCGCTGTCTTAATACAAATCACTCCTAATCCTGCTATACCAATTATCCATACGATGTCCTTCTGCCGTTATATCTTCTCAAATCAATCCCAAAATTCTTTATGTCGTCGATGCCTTCTTTATCCACTCCAATATCCTGCTGCCGTAATACCCAAATCTTTCCCAAAACCAACACTAATCTTCTCAAATAATATCCCGTCGCTTTCTCCTTTGCACCAATAACCACTTCCAAAATCTTCTTTAAATACACGCTGACTTTCCCTTAGCACTTTTAAACACTTTTACAACTCCTTTTATACTTGAATTAAATAATACTCGATGAATACACAAATAAACTTTTATTTCAAAACTATTTTACAATTTTAACGCAGGTTTCATAAATAGGTCTGGATCTGAACAAATTTAAAAAAGAAGTCCCTTATTTATATTGCTTAGTTATTAACTAAACAAACTTAGCTTACTACAATAACATTTTTTACATATATAACATCCAATAACAAATCTCCTATCTTTCAGTGTCCAACATACCTTCGCTATAGTCTTTATAATAATTTTAAATTTCTACCATTTGTCCAAAACACTTCACTAAACTCCAATAACCTTTTACATTTTGATTCACTTTAAATTTTGATTTACAATTCGTCTAAAAGTTTGATTCTATAAAAAGGAAAAGCCAAATAATTCATACACGACCTGGACGCTTTGTTATATTGCAGATATCCATAAATGCGTCCGGCTTTCCGACGGTAAATGTACTCTCAACTGGCTCATGAAATATCAACTCAGTATAAAACCTCAAGTACCGTGCATTATATCAACGTCATAAAGTCATGTTACTACCTTTTGGCATATAAGTTTCAATCTGAAATGGTACATACTTTAACGTATGTAAAGTATAGCAAAATTTATAGTTTTTAAATTATTAAATCTGAAATATTAATCCTATCGTTTGACATACACCCCTATTAATACAAATATACCTTTAGAAACCTTCTAACCCCCTTCCTTACACAATAATATATATATATATATATATATATATATATATATATATATATATCGAATAGTAAATACATTCCTGGGCTTGTATGATACTCTATACGCATCACTGAGGTTAATATTACATGACATCTTTATAAAGCTTTTGCATTACGTTAAGCAGAGATTAGATGGAAAAGCAGAAAACAGACAAATTAATATTGATGTACCCCATAAATTTTGATTTCATGAATAATACTGTTCATTCAGCATGACATTTCAATAAAAGAAATTTAGATCATAAATATATGATATAGCCATTATAGCAGAGTCTAGAAAAGAGTTAGGAGAGTTTTTAAATATTTTAGATGAGATACTACGGAGTAACTATAGTATGAGAATTAACTCGGTAAAGACAAAGATAATGACAAGTGAGTTACAGCCTAGTTCTAAACCAAAATTAAAAATAGGTAATACCGAGTTAGAGGAGGTAGATGAATTTTGCTATTTAGGTAGTATAATTACAAAGGATGGGCGTAGCAGAAGGGATATAGTAGCTAGAATAGCTCAAGCTAGAAAAATGTTTTTAAAAAAGAAAAACTTACTAATAGCTAATAGTATTAGTTTAGATAATAGAAAAGTTTCTTAAAGTCGACGTATGGAGCGTTCTACTATACGGTAGTGAGACTTGGACAATTAAAGAAGTAGATAAGAAAAGATAGAAGCTTTTGAAACTTGGTGTTATAGGAGAATGTTAAAGATTAGTTGGACAGATAGAGTAACAAACGAGGAAGTTTATAGAAGGATAGGTGAGGATCCTGTATGTGGAAACAATTGAAGGTCAGGAGAGATAGAATGATAGGGCACCAGTTAAGACATGAGGGACTATTTAGTAAAGTCTTAGATTATAGACTACCAAATAAAAATAGAGTAGGAAGGCCTAGACAAAGCTATATTAGTCAAATTATTAGAGATTTAGGTTGTGAAGGGTATGTAGACCTTTTAGACTAGCTCAGAATAGAAAAGAATTTAGAGCTGCGTCAAACCGACTTTAAGCAAGTTCGAAAACAAAACAAAAAAATAAAAATCAGTTAACTAAATGTCACCAGGACATAACTCACAATTAGTTAGCGGTCTGGCATGTTGGTAGCGTTGCTTAAGCCTTACCATAACATATAATTTAATAAACGTCACCATGACATAACTCACAATTAGGTAGCGGTCTGGCATGTTGGTAGCGATTCGTTGCTTAAGCCTTACCATAACATATAATTTAATAAACGTCACCATGACATAACTCACAATTAGGTAGCGGTCTGGCATGTGGGTAGCGTTTCGTTGCTTAAGCCTTACCATAACATATAATTTAATAAACGCCACCAGGACACAACTCACAATTAGGTAGCGGTCTGGCATGTTGGTAGCGTTGTTGCTTAAGCCTTACCATAACATATAATTTAATAAACGTCACCATGACATAACTCACAAGTAGGTAGCGGTCTGGCATGTTGGCAGCGATTCGTTGCTTAAGTCTTACCATAACATATTATTTAACACTTTTCATTTTTGAAGCGGATAACCAGGTTATATTTCATTTCCTTATAAATGGTAATCATGTAAACATGTTAGAGTTCTTTAACAACCATCAGGTTGCTAATATGTATGTAGAGTCAGCTGGATAGGAAAAAGATAGAAGGATTTAGGAAGATCTAGACCAAACTATATTAGTCAAATTATTAGAAATTTAGGTTGTGAAGGGTATGTAGAGCTTTTTTAGATTAGCACAGATTAGAAAAGAGCTGCGTCAAACCGACCTTAAGTAAGGTCGAAAACAAAATGATGATGATGATATATATATATATATATATATATATATATATATATATATAAATTTTTAAGTTGTTAATTATCTTCTTTGGGAATATGTTCGTCCACTAGTCAATAAAATAAAACGCTCATTTATAAATTTGTCGATGTTTCGGGTAATTAATTCCCTTAATCATGACCTATGAATATTAGTTATAATACAAATCTACATAACTGGTGTTACTTACAATCTATGCTAGCTTTATTTGTTAAAAAGCAGTAATTCAGAAAACCATTATAAAATAATGACACTAATATTTAAAAAACAACTTGTAAGACAAAACTCTAGTCTTTAAACTTGTACTATACTACACCATTTAGAAATGGTTTAAATTCACATAGGTTACAAGAGTTTATAGTAAAAATGATGTTTGGTAGGTTAACAACATGCCTCAACTGATAAGTATAAACAATTATATGGTTGATGATTTTGTATTTTTATTAAATTTTTACGTTATACCTGGTGAGAGAACTTCAAAATTTGGTTTAAATCTATTTATTATTGTTGCGCCTACTTCAATAAATCTCAGTGAAATAGGGCATAATATTAGAAAACAATAGAAGGGGAACCGAGCTGTGTTGCTGTGTGAGAATTTCAGAGAACTATGTAGGTTAGTTTAGAAAATAAATAACTGCAGGTACATGTCCAACCAGTTTTGAGACGGAAAACCCAATGATGCAAAAATAAGCGCAGATAATCTCTGATGATTATTATAAACAACTACAGCTGTTGGTTGTGAAATACCTGCAACTAATGTTGACTGTACAAAAAGATATATTGGAAAAAATATTAAATCAGTAAATGTTCAAGTGCTGGGGGAACTTGGCAGCCACAGGCTGCTTACCCCCCTTCGCAACCACTGAATGTCGGAGAAATAGGGTATATAATTGTAAAGCAATAGAAGGGGACCGAACTGCATCTAACAAGAAAGAACGGCGCCTATGATGAAAGACAACAAACATAGAACCAAAAGTTGTTGAAAGTGTATGTGTGGAGCACAGCACAGACAGTATGCCTACGAAATACGGGCAGTCTGAAAAGCAGACAGAAGAACAGTAGCAGCCTTTGGAATGCCGTGCTCCAGATGTATGAGGATGGACAGACAAGATAATAACAAATAGGTTATAGAAACAGTAGGGGAACAAGGATATCTTTGGGAAAAAATATGAGAAATAGAAGGGCAGAATACGTTCTAAGGCATTTTTGGGGAATAGTATGGGATATATGACAAGCAGAGATAGGAAAAAAGAGGTGGATGTAGACCTAGATCAGATAGTGATAAATGCAAATTTCGGGGAAATCTGTAGGTTAGTTCAGAATAGGAAACGATGGTATGCGTCTAACGAGTTTCAGGACTGAAGACCCAATGATGATGATGCGCCTACTTAATTTGTACAGTGATGAATACACTGTGTTTAAATTGTCAATATCTGTTTTAAAATTTATCGTACTATTGTTGTTTAGGGTATGAAAGGATTCTAAAAATAAACGTTTTTTATAATTATTTTCTATTTCCAAAATTTGTATATCATCAAAATTAGCATTATGTGTTTTATTGTTCAAGTGAATTGCAAGAGCACACAATTGTTTATTAATTTTTGATTCACCTTTGTGCTGGGTGATACAATTGCGTAACCATTGTTTGATCTCTCCAATGTAGCATTGTTTGCATTCACAGTTGATTTTATACACTACATTATTTAGAATTTTTTGATTGGTAGGATCCTTGAGGCATAAAGAGGTTTTTAAGGTTCTGTTGTAATTCACAGCAATGTGCATATCTGGAGTGTTTAATGTCTATATCAACAAGAATACAAATAGGTAGCGAAAACTTACAAGAGGTTAAGGATTTCTGCTGCCTAGGAAGCCAAATAACACAAGATGGAAAGAGCGCAAAAGATATGCACTATTTAACAATGAAAACGACTCTTTTGATGCCATTGACGATCTGAACATGACTTAACCTACAAAAACCGGAATTATCTTGTGATTTACAACGTACATATACACAGTTTTAAAATAGAGTAGGCGAGATTCTTTACATACATTTACGAAATTACTAAACGTATATTTATGGAAGTAGCATTTTAGGTGTGTGTTTTGAAAATGTAGATTTACAGACGTAGCAGTTAAAGGGTGAACACAAATCCAATATTTAGTAATATGCTGGTTACACTTTTGTAAGTGGTTAATGTCCCTCGGATGCATCAAGCTGAATAAGTGCTATTATTGTTTGTATTCATTTGAAATCGCATGACAATTATTACTTTTGCTTGATTAAAATAGTTGCAGGTGTTCATTGCAAACGAACTTTAATGTTAAAATGATGTGAGGGATGAGATTGTTAAAGCAAGGTTACAAACTAATTCTACGGAGCTATTGCACTAAAGATACTAAATTCCTTCACTGAGTTTTTGTTGAAATTCGTATTTATAGGATTAATTAATATGCTTTACTAATCTACGTATGCCAATTCTGATGTCTTATTTGTAATTATCGAATTAGCTACATGATAATTTGTATAGTGATCATTAAAATTGCACACATATATAAATGTAGCATACCAGAGCATAGTTTGTAAACTGGGTGACACTTGCAAGGTAATGTTTATTTGTAAGTAAGATACTTTTCTATAGTAGATGCCATCATCTCTGCTGTGACTTATTTTATTATCTATTTTCGTTAGATGATTTAAAAATGTATGGGTTATTTTTATTATTTTTTTTTATTATACAGTTGAGCGGTAAAAATATACATCGTCACTAAAGTGTGAGGTTAGGATGCACGTAATTTGAAAGAAAATGTATGTGCTGTTGCAAAATGATATCCCTGTAGTGTAAACTAATTATGCATTTCTTGCGATATATTTTTGTTGGTTTGTGGATATAATGCGGGGCTTTAAATGTGTATTATAATTCTATTTTCAATTTAGCTTTCTACATATTTGTGGACTAATTTTATTTCTAAATTAGAAGTGTAATGGTTTTCTTTTTTGAATATAGTTACAATAGCAACACTGTGCTCGTTTATTAATATAATACATACAAAACAATAAGAAAGGCAGTGTAATTATTATATGATGCATGTTAATTATTGTTTTTTGCAATTTTATTTTTTATACTGTATTTTATTGTTTATTGTAACCTGGAGTTGAGCAAGAGAAAGTTTTGATGATGTTTACTTTCATATAATGATTGTGCTGTAGCTACTTTGTTTGAAATAATTATTCATTTTTCTGACTTCATATCCATTTACTATTTGGAATTGAAATGCTATTAATATAAGTATACTAGTTATTTTGGCTTGTTAGTTGTATTTTTTATTGTAATATGTTTATATTAATCATATTAACATTGAGGATGTGCAGCGTAGTAAGTAACGTAGCACATCCATTTTTTAAGTGCCTCAGAATGTGTGTGGCGTGTAAATGGATATGGAGCGGTAGTGTACATAGCTAGGTGCACTGTGAGTTAGGCTTAACAATGTAGTAGTCTAACAGAGCGAGTGTGGAATGAGGCTTTCTAGACGCATGTCGTCTAACGTCATCATGTCATTGCACGAGTTTGAGAAGCTGTTTATAATGCATGTTTTGTCTGTCTCTGCATGCAGGGGTTCGGTTTTGTAACATTCGCAAATAGTGCTGATGCAGAGCGCGCACGAGACCAACTTCACGGCACCGTGGTTGAGGGAAGAAAAATAGAGGTGTGCATGATTTATAGCTACATGTAGCACTGGCCTGTCCCGTCCCTCCCCGGTAAAATAAGGTCAAAACCCTCGTGTGGCTTGCTGGCTTTAGTGACTAACCGGTAGCACCTTCCTGCTTCACACGTGTTTTGACGTTCTTTTGCCGCACACACTGTACTTAAAAAAGACTATTCATTCAGTTATCGGTACTCCAATATGTTGTACATTGTCGTAGACGGCCATTTAATGGCGATGACAGTTGTAGTTCCGATTCCCCTCCCTCCCACTCATGGGCCGCCGAGGAGGTAAGTGGGTAAGGCCAGCTGTACAAAACTGAGGTCTTAATACTCCTTTTTCCACATGAGTAAATTTCAAGGCCCCAGAATTGTACTAGCTAATTCTACTAATTATAGGAATAGTATTAATTTTAGTGTAAGTTACCAATTAAGCATTTAAACTTCATTTCCATAAATAAAGAAGGCTACTATTACTTTTAATACAGTATATCCTTTAGTTATTCAATACATATCATATTACCTTATGCAGGTTGGCTCACAAGCGTCTGACTGGTCTATAACTCAAAAAAATGTTGAACTACGACTGAAGTTTGGTAATTTTCAAACTAAAACTTTGCGTAATTTTGGTATGAAACGACTTTATTGCAATTTAATAGGTAGTTCAACTTCAGCATTTTAAATAATACCCTCTTAGTGTGGTTTCCATTGTGTAAGAGTTTTTCGACTGTCAATTCAACTTTGCCCTATTTATTTGTGATAATGATGAAAGCTGCTAAATGAGTAAACCTTTTCTTAAATTTTTCTGAAAAACATAATTGAAAAACCAAAAAGAAATATAAAAACCATTAGTTGATTTGAAAATTGATGTCTAACACTTATATCTTATTAAAAGCTATGTAATTAATTCGGTTCTAATCATATCTGATATACGTCTGGTACAAGATTCTTTAATTTTTTATACAAATTGTCTAAATCTTTAGGCTTTGTACAACAAATCAAGTCTTTAAAATACTGATATAAGAAAAATCGGCAGATCTTATATCTATAGAACAGCTGGACTAATGTCCTGCATAGATTTTCCCAATAATCTTTTATGGAAATTATCATGAGGGCACAATGAGGAGATGAACCATTCTGCTACTTCCAACATTAAATCATTTAAATGAACATCTTCTGAAGAAAATCTAATCAACTTTCATTGTTTAAAATTTTGCAATAAAAATATTGTGTGATAAAGCAACCATTAATGAAGTCTCGTTAAATTTTTATGTTCTATATTGTCTAGAAATTAGTTTTTGTATCCAGTATTTAACATCAATAAACTTTTACATTCAGCATTTCACAACATTTTGTTTAAAGGAATGGGTTATCTATGAGTTTTACACTTGATCTTTCTTTTGGAATATGCACAAATCAAACCTTGTGTTAAAAGTATTTTAAAAGGATGTTTTTATAATTTTTGATAATGGCTGAATTATAGTTCTACTTATTCCGTATTAGTGATGTCTTTCTGTTGATCAACTATTGATGGATTTTTGAGCTGTCACTTTTCAAAAATAAAAATAAAGAAATGTGATTGCCAGTTTTTAAGAGATAATGTCTTTTCAACTACAAAGAATGAACCTTATAAAGAAAGTTGTTTATTATCATTATTCTAACGTAGAAAAAACTTGGCAAATATAGAATCATTGAATTGGTATTAATAAGCAGACAGAAAATTGTATTAATATAATGTCCAATTAAAATTTTGTCCAGAAATATGAAGTTGCTACTAAGGTCTTCTTTCTGTACGAAATGGGTATCCGGTTTCCCGTTTAAAGCTCCACATTCAAAAATTAATAGTTTTTGAGATGTGAGCTATCTTGTATAAACGAATACCTGAACGTTAATTTCTAAATATCATATTTGATAAAATATATATTAAATATTTGTAGTTGAAGACAATTAAATAATTTCTGTTCAACAACAAGCTAATTCAAGGGTATGTGCAGTTTAAAGGTTATTTAGAAAATACCTGTGATACGTGTTTGTTTTTATGAGTTGAAAATTCTTTCTCTATTAAAGAGTAGAGTTTTTGACGGCCTAACTTCTAAGAGTAACTAGATAAGTTTATTTTCACACAGTAGTTTTTCAGTATACAGATTATTTGCGTGTTTACTTTTTGAAAAAATACTGTTACATTTATATAGTATTTATGTACGTTCTAAAATAATTTGAAAATTTAAAGTTTTTCTTTTTTTCTACTAGAATAGCTTCTTGTTTAACAAATTGTATTGTCACACTAAGTAATTATTATTATTCTGAAATTAAAAAATGATACACTTCTTAACAGGAGTCCAGTTTCGAAAGTTCGTTTTAACAACATTTTTCATATTTCATACCAAGATGTTGGATATAAAAAAATAATCTGGTAATTTCATTACTTCACTTTTATGCTTGTTATCAAATTTTTAAGTGTAGCGTAATGATGGTACTAATACAGTAGTTTTAAGTATTGAGTAAAACTTATTGGTAGTTTGAGAAATTGATTGCAAACATAGATTATTATCAGTTAGTGTTCTGAAAATAGTTTTTAACAATAAAGGTTAAATGCTTACATGCATGACAGCATTGTACTAACAATTAGAACATATGCAGAGAGCTATTTGCATTAAAAAGAATATGCCTGTTATTTCTGTAATCATACATGAAATATGAAACAATTTTAATGTAGTCAGTTTTCTTGGTAATTTATTTTTTACATTGTTTTAGATATTGAGGCCAAATCTAAATACAAGATTTTGCTTTTGCCACTTTTAAAGATTGTAATAGTAGCTTTCTTTTTAAAATTTTTCTAAATGCAAGGGAATACGTTTGAGTAGATCAGAGCTTCATGTGCAGTGTTATTTCTACTTTAAACAGTGTATTGGGGGCAGTGCTGGTGATTTTTAAGATAAATTTACTTTTGTGTAAATTTACTTAAATTTCACAGTTTGCAGGTAATTTTTAATTAAGAATTTTTTTTATTAAAATGTAGCAGATGGTTTATAATAAAAATATTTCATGGGTGCTGTATGTATTAGTTATTTAATTTACCATACACAGTTGTCATTCTTAATTTAAAGGGAATTTTCTATAAAATTATATTTTTATGGTTGCTTATTCTCAAATTTGAAAAATGTTCATAAAACAAATACTTGATACAAAAACTATAGTTTTGCTAAATTTCCTGCATATTTTTGAAATTTATATTCTTTTTAATTAATACTTTAGCAGTTTATTTTGTATTGCAGTTTTTATTGTATGGTGTTATACAGGTTTTTATTCATAATATGTGAAATTCTTTATACTTCTGTTCATGGTTGGTATCTTATTAGAGTTTACAATTGCAGGGCTGTATTAATTTTTCCTTATTGTTAAACAAGTGAAAATGACAAGAGTGACTATTCACCTTTTTTTTACACAGCAGTTAAGTCCAAACCACCTTTTTTGTCTTATTCAATTTTATACACAGCTGTTTATGGAGGTACTATAATTTTATTTTTATTGGTATATTTATTGATAATGAAAACATATTGCTACATATATTAAAAATAACCCGCATTGGTTTTCAGTTCCAACAGGATGGAATTTAGTTCGCTTAGGAAGCTCTTCGCTCCTGTAGACCTTGTGCTCCGAGAACTATTTCATGTGGAAACCCCTTTCATTTCAGAAACCATTCCCATGTGAACCCCTTTTGCCTAGTCTTACTTTGGCAGCATTGTATCTGCTTATGCTCGTGGCTTCTGGTATAGCGATACTCATTTGCAGCTACTTTAAGTATTGGTTCGCCAACATGTTCTCGCACTCTACCAGTTATTTAAAGGTAACTTTAACATTTTATCAATTAATTAGCAACAAAGTTACACTAGCGTTATTAATTTTATTTATTGTATTAATGCTGGTAATTATTTTACATTTAAGAATTTAAATTAGAAAGAGTATTAGTCCCAGTTGTAAGATTAAAAAATGTATGTTTCATAGTCAAACGTTCTAAAATATATTTTGTCACATTTCCCCATATCTTCGTATTTCTTCTGGAAAATGAGTGTTATGTTTAATGGATGATGTCGGATGTACTTTTAATAATAATAATTTTATTCAGCACCATAAAGATAACATCCAATTACATGGAGCTAAGTAATACAATTTGAATTAACTATTTTAATATTGTATATCTTTAACTTGATATCCAAGTCTCTAAGGCTGATACACTCCTCTGATTACAAGTTTCCTTGTCTGAAAAATATACCCTAGTTAATTCTTTAACCTTCATTCCATATAAATCAATTTCGGCATTATTTTTATGGCCTCATTTGCTGATTGTAACATAATAATAAAAGGTGAGGTAGAATGCATTACTTTAAAAGTAACTGTACTTGATTGAAGCTTTATTAAGGCAACTTTTAAGCTAACTAGCGTTAGAAGATTTGCTGCCTTTAATTTATAATTTATTACATTATGAATAAAACGAAGAGCAAAATATTTGCACCTGTGTTATAAGAGAAGTATATTTACACTTTGTATATCATTTATTAGTTAAATTTGCATTGCATACGATATTAGTAGTGGGTAAAAAGAGTAATTCCCTGTAATTCTATAGTGTGTATATATATATATATATATATATATATATATATATATATATATAAAAGCGCTTTTTGATTTTTTCAATTAGTTCAGAATGTAGTTTGCTAATTGGCGACCATATTTCATTGGCATACTCTATCTTGCTTCTCACTAAAGAATTCAATGCTGTTATAACAAGCTTCAAGTTCTCAACTAAACGTAGATTTCTTATCAATAATCCAAGATTTCTATTACTTGTGTTTATCAGCTCTCTTATGTATTCAGCAAAACGAAAATCAGAAGTAATGTTACACCCAAATCTTTTATCTTAATCACTGATATTAAAGCTTGATTTTTTATTGTGTATGGAAATATCTCCTTGTTAATTTTCCATGTGAACGAAATACATTTGCATTTAATAATATTAAAAGGAATGTTATTCAGTTCACTCCATTCCACTACCTTGTTTATATCTTTCTGAAGGTCTGAGCAATCCCTTACACTATATACTATTTTATACAATTTTAAGTCGTCCGCAAAAAGTAGGCAGTTACTCTATTGAATCGCCATTGGTAGATCATTTACAAAATTCAAAAATAGTAGTGGCTCCAGGATCGTTCCCTGAGGGACTCCTGATAATGGGAAATGTGACTTTGAAATTGTATTTTCAATTTAACTCGGTGTGACCTAATTGTGGGTTATGACTACCATAATTTTCTAGCCTTTTCATCAAAATTGAATGCTTGCATTTTGTTCAAAAGTATTTCATGTTGCAGTTTATCGAATACTTTCCCAAAATCCAATGATACACAGTTCATTTGCACACGATTATCTACAGCTACCGATATATCATGTGAGAACTGTACTAGATTTGTTATTGTAGATTTTTGTTTAACAAAGCCATGTTGTTCAGCCGCTACAGATGTTTTCACATGTGAACATATTTGGTTAAATAATAAACGCTCAAACACTTTAGCTATGGCTAAAATGCATGCAATTTCTCGATAGTTAATCATATCATTTTTGTTCTCACTTTTAAATATTGGTATAACATTGGCACATTTCCAGTTTTCAGGGAAGGAGCTAGTTTCAATTGCTAAATTTAATAAATTTTTTAGAGGAGTCACTATTATTTTGGCACATCCTTTAACTATAAATGCTGGGATGCTATCTGGACCAATAGATGTTTTAGGTTTTAAAGCATTGATAGCTTCAAGAACTTCCAATTCAGTAACTTTATGATGTTTAAAGCGGTCCGCATTATAGCTGATATATTTTGAATGGATTATAACTTCTTTGGTATATACTGAATTAAAAAATTCGACAAATGCTTCAACTTTATCATCAGTTTTGCTATATGCAATAGTGTTGTAGTTTAAAGTTTGGGGATATCCCACTTCCTTTTGATGTTCTTTGAGGAATTTCCAAAATGCGGAAGGGTTGGTTGAAATGTTTTGAGCCACCTCAACTAAGTATTGTTTGTGTGCTTCTGCAATTAATCTTTTAATCTCTGCACGAATGGTTTTCAGTTTCCTGGTGTAAAAATCTTAATTTTCTTTTGCCGTTGACTTCAGGGTTCTATAATACGCTTTAATTTTTTTATGATTTCATATGTATATCATTTAGGATATTGTGTGTCAATCTTAATAGAAATAGGTGGAGTAGTCTGTATTATACACTCAATCAAAATTCTATAAAGAATGTTTACACCAACATTTACATCTTTAGCATTTTTTATCAATCCCCAGTTAGCTTCATTGAAAAGATTGTATAATGCTAAGAAATCGGTTCTTTTGAAGTTTAACTTTTGCACTATAAGAATGTAGTGATTTTTTATGAATATGGAAAGTGCCGGATGATAACCCAACCTCCTAAACCAGTGATTCACCATCAATTACTTTAAGGTTTTCATTACTTAAAACTAATTCTAAAGTATTTCGGCTGAAACTGTTTATTAATGT
The DNA here is from genome assembly GCA_036346225.1 of Platerodrilus igneus. Lineage (NCBI taxonomy): Eukaryota > Metazoa > Arthropoda > Insecta > Coleoptera > Lycidae > Platerodrilus > Platerodrilus igneus. The sequence continues at coordinate 10,556,756 of JARFIW010001171.1, read as the reverse complement.
GTTGTAAGATCTTAAATTATATTTAGCTCACCATTCTGCTACCAGCTTTGTCTTGGGATTATCTTGACTTGTCATAATCTACCCCTGTTATTATAGGAATATTAAAATTGCCACATATAATGATCCTACTACTCATTAAATCTGACTCAATTTCATCCACGAAGACTAGTAAATTATTAAGATCATAATATTTGAATGACATTCCAGGTAAATTGCAATCAAGACGTATGATTGATGATTTATAACCATTTTTACTCCTAATATATTTTGGAATTCGGTGTTTAATAATTGTTGGTTGTAAACCGACTTATTTATTGCTATTAGTAATCCTTCTCCTCGTTTCTTTACTAATTCAGAGTAGTTACAGTCCTTCCTAAATACTGTGTAGCTGAGATCAAGTAGTTTAGTTGTATGTATCGAGCCATTTAACCATATTTCTGTTAACATGATTATCACCGGATTCACTGCCCTAATATTTAATTTAAATTCAAGCGTTTTTGTTCTTAAACCCCTAACATTTTGATATAATATCATAGTTTTTATGCTTTTAGTAGAGTAATGTAACCTTTGTACTTGCTTTAATTGCAATTCTGCTTCATATTCAATTTTACCCCGTTGAACTATAATTCTCTTATTCCACACATTGCATACCCTATCATATGGGGAGCGTTTAGTACTTATTGCTAATGCAAACCATAAATTCAACACAATTTGGACAGTTTTTATCGAAGTTTACATATTCTTGTAAAGGATGCTCGTTTGACTCGCATTTAGCACAGTGCTGTTTAAGTGAACAGGATCTAGCTGAATGATCAAACCTTAAGCATTTGAAACACCTTGTTAGCTTTATATATTCAAAGACTGAGCATGCAGAGAATTCAATACACAATGCACTGTTACTCATGATACTGTTGTAAGTTTTAGGATCTGTTTGAATTATTGTCGTGTATTACTAACCATCTTTTTGAAAACGATAATTTTAATTTCAATAAAATTATTTTGTTTAATCATCGACTTAACTAAATTTTCAGGACTAATTTCTTCTTGAATACCAACAATTTTTATACAAGGATATTGTTTGGTAGGAATTTTAATGTTATATGTGTCACTTAACTTATGTTTGGTTTCCTTTGTTAATTTATCCAAATCTGCTTTAGATTTGCAGTTGATTATTAGGCCACCATTATTAGTATTCCTTATTCTATTAATAGCTATTCCTAGTTCAGCTACACTAATCTTGTTTTTAATTTCATTCATTGATTGTTTTGTTTCTTGATTATTTTTAGGGTTAATGATCAGAACATTTTCATTTCTTTTAAGAACTTTTGGATATGTCTGATTCCTTTCTGTTGTTAACCTTATTTACATTTTTATCTGTCTTTAAAGGTTCTCTAACATATGGTGACAAAATTACCTGTTAATTTACTTGAGATTCAAGTCTTTGTACTTTATCTTGAAGTAGTAAGATTATATCTTCATCTTTAATTATAATGTCCTTATGTTGATTTAATTCTCTAAGTAATATTATTTGCTTTTTAGAGACTCATATTCTTTGGTTGTAATGTCTAGTTTTTCTTCACAACAGAGCAATTTATTATTTCCCAATATTTGTATGTTTTTATTCCTTTCAACACAACTCTGGTGATAATGTGCAAAACAGTTTACACATGTTAATGTATTACATAATTTAGTTTTGCAACATTTCTAAAATTTCTCAGGAGCAACTTCACTAACACTCACATCACCAGCCATCTTGATTTTAGATATATATTGCTTAGATTAAGGGCAACAGACAACTGAAAAAATAAATATTTAGTATTGTGTGCAAAATAAACGTATGGCAGATTGATATAATTTTTTTTAAAAATTAGACTTGATATGTTGCAAATTACAATGGAATGGGATGCGAAATCGATTTTGAGGTATCTCACTATTTATTAGACGATTATCGTATCGTATTTGTCTATTAAAAATTGGAAACGGTATTTCGGGTGTTGAAAGCAAGTTTTAAACATTTCTGTGCATGTACGTTCATTAAACTTTTAGAATTTTTAATAAATTTCCTCAAAAATTAACACCTTTGATATTTGACACGATACAGAAATCATATATAAAATGAAAAGTCCTTCAGTCTGTGCCAAATATTTATTAGTGCCATAATTTTGGATTCAATAACTTGAATGGTGGATAATTAACAAATGTGAAACCAAGTGGAAATCGATGCGTGGCGATTTTTCATATAAAAAGTTTTAAAAAAATCAATCGTAATGACTTTCGTAAGATACATGGCATCGGTTGTCTTTTGAAAGGTAAAAAAAAACTGTATGACCTCGGCATTGAATTTAGGTCTCAGTGCATGTTATCGGAAAGCAGAAGCAAAAATGCTTGAATTTTCTGAAAACTTCACGACCAATTGGAACCTATTTGCTTGCCTCCGTAGCGCGGCACGTTTGGTTCTGGTGTTTGGTAAAGTCGTAGTTTTTTACACGTAATCCAGAACGCTACTACAAACGAAACCTAAAATCTAGAAAACACACATTTTCTCTTAAAATATCCCGTTTTACATCACATAACCTACTCAATGTAAAACTTTATTCACCATCAGACACCCACCTTTCCTGGTCCCCTCGGAAGAAACATGCGATTAACTTACTCCCGGACCTCACAAGTATCAAAGCAAAAGACAGCTATCAAATCTTATAGTAAGTGTGGACAATAATTTCACTTATATAACATTATTTTATTTTAATAATAGGAACATATTTACTAAAATGTTAAATGACATTTTTTTTAACTTTCATATTTGGATGCCAGATACTGTCTTAGACTTCTGTAGGTGCTTATGTTTTATTCCTTGGCGCTGTTTATGTTCTATTTGTAAATTACTATTTACAGTTCTTGTATTAGACACACAAAGACATTCAAAGTGCTTGAGTGTTATAATTGTGCGATTTGTTATGCAACATTTTCTGGCATGTCAGTCATTGTTTTTAAAAGGGCAGTACAGTATATAGGTGTGTTAATACATACACTATGCACTGAAGACTACAGTGTTTTGATTAATCATAACTTAATATAGAACCATAAATCACAATTAGTTATGATGAAAATTATTGCCAACAAAGATGATTTATTTTATTGTAATTTGCAGCAAATTTCGAAGGAGTTATATTTGCGTTTGAGTGTCACTAAGAATGCTTGGTATGTCAGCTATTGACCTACATGATAAACTTTGCCATCCCTGAATTAGAGTATAGTTTTTGAATATGGTACTTTAATTACTTTTGATTTTATTGGGTTATACTATTATGAAACTTCTATCATTTTTAGTATACTATAATTTAAACCATCTGCTACCAAATAACATTAATCTGCAAAAAGGAAAATGACAAACATAAGCTATAAAGGCGGCAAAATGGCAGTAATATTTTTATTTTAACCTTGTATATTTTATATATTTAAGACATAAACCCTACCTTTATGTATTACATTTTTTTGTACATAAGTAATAGCTGTGTTTGTTAAAGCAATTGTAGCTTGAAAATTTTTTTTTGTATTCTTGCCCTTTCAAACATACAGGTATAACAAAATAAATAGAAATTCCTTGGATGATATGCATAATCTCTTTAGTAAATTTGATTTTTACTCCATTTTAAAAATTATTACTATACCTGTGTAATAATGAATTAAATAATTTTTATGAAAGTTGCATACTCATATATATATATATATATATATATATATATATATATAACTTTTAATTGTGATGTTATTTCTGGGATGCAATCGTCAGTAAAGCAAAACTAATTAGTCAATTGTAATTTATTTTCTAACGTTTCGGCATGAAATTTATGCCTTAATCATAGACTAGAATTGGGTAAAATTAGTTAAAATATAAAACAGTATAGATATACAACTTACATAATTACTACGACTTAAAATTGCTATAAATAGGAACACTTATTCATGACACAGTTTTGAGTGATTGAAAATATTTTGACAACAAGAATGTAGCAGTTAACAAAAGTAAACTAGATGTAATAAATCATTTCGGACAATTTAAAAGTTAAAAGGTAAGCATTAAGATAAATATAAACTAAATTAACTATAATTAAAATGGAAAGAAGTAATTAAAGATTAAACAGCAATAAGTAATTGATATAAAAGTGTTGTGAATGTAAGTATTGTTGTCACTTGAATCTGTAAAGAGAGGAATAAACCGCACTAAGGTTGTTAATATCTTGTTTATTGTTAAGAGGATTAGGTTGCTGATGAATGTGGAAGGATTCTAGAAATAATCGTTTGTTATAGTTGTTTTCAATGTCTAGTATTTTTGTATTATTAAAGTTTGCGATATGTTTTGTTGAACTAATGTGAGACGCAAGTGCACAACATAATTTACCTATCCTGGCATCGCTTTTGTGTTGCGTTAAGCGATTTTTTAACCACTGCTTGGAATGACCTACGTAAGTTTTTTTGCAACTACATTCAATTGTATAGACGATGTTGCTACACATTGATTTGTCAGTACTATCTTTAAGTCGAGTGAATAAATTTCTTATTGATTTATTGTAGGTATAAGTTATAAGAATATCTGGTTGCTTTAATATTTTGGTAATTTGAGGTGTTAAATTTTGAATATATGGTAATGTCTTGAACTTGATGAATTGAGGTCGGTCTGATGTGATTAGTAAGTGGTTAAAGTATAATAGTCTTTTCAAAAGAGATTTAGGGTATGCATTGTTTAGTAAAGTATATTCTAATTGTTTTAAATTTTTGTATAAGAAACACGGTTCACAGATTCTTTGAATTCGTGTTTTAGACATATTATTGTATTGATTTTGTGCTTAAAAGAATGATTTGAGTGATAATTTATGTACCTACCCGAGTCAGTAGGTTTGTTATAAATGTCAAAATTTAGATTGTTGGTGGAAGATCTAAGAACTAAAGTGTCTAGGAATGGGATGCTACGGTTGGTTTCTTTTTATAGGTAAAAATTAATTTGGAATTAAAACTGTTGAAAATGTATAAAGTGTATTCTATTAAGTGTTCGGGAACAGAGCACAGGATGTCGTCTACATATTTGACAATGAAGGGCATGTCAAAGGGTAGTAAAATCATTCTTTTAAGCACAAAATCAATACAATAATATGTCTAAAACACCGAATTCAAAGAATCTGTGAACCGTGTTTCTTATACAAAAATTTAAAACAATTAGAATATACTTTACTAAACAATGCATACCCTAAATCTCTTTTTAAAAGACTATTATACTTTAACCACTTACTAATCACATCAGACCGACCTCAATTCATCAAGTTCAAGACATTACCATATATTCAAAATTTAACACCTCAAATTACCAAAATATTAAAGCAACCAGATATTCTTATAACTTATACCTACAATAAATCAATAAGAAATTTATTCACTCGACTTAAAGATAGTACTGACAAATCAATGTGTAGCAACATCGCCTATAAAATTGAATGTAGTTGCAAAAAACTTACGAGGTCATTCCAAGCAGTGGTTAAAAATCGCTTAACGCAACACAAAAGCGATGCCAGGATAGGTAAATTATGTTGTGCACTTGCGTCTCACATTAGTTCAACAAAACATATCACAAACTTTAATAATACAAAAATACTAGACATTGAAAACAACTATAACAAACGATTATTTCTAGAATCCTTCCACATTCATCAGCAACCTAATCCTCTTAACAATAAACAAGATATTAACAACCTTAGTGCGGTTTATTCCTCTCTTTACAGATTCAAGTGACAACAATACTTACATTCACAACACTTTTATATCAATTACTTATTGCTGTTTAATCTTTAATTACTTCTTTCCATTTTAATTATAGTTAATTTAGTTTATATTTATCTTAATGCTTACCTTTTAACTTTTAAATTGTCCGAAATGATTTATTACATCTAGTTTACTTTTGTTAACTGCTACATTCTTGTTGTCAAAATATTTTCAATCACTCAAAACTGTGTCATGAATAAGTGTTCCTATTTATAGCAATTTTAAGTCGTAGTAATTATGTAAGTTGTATATCTATACTGTTTTATATTTTAACTAATTTTACCCAATTCTAGTCTATGATTAAGGCATAAATTTCATGCAAACGTTAGAAAATAAATTACAATTGACTAATTAGTTTTTGCTTTACGAACGATTGCATCCCAGAAATAACATCACAATTAAAAGTTATACCTACTTTCGCTCGAGAAAAATACAATATTTATATATATATATATATATATATATATATATATATATATATATATATTAAGACTCATTAAATATACTTATTCTTTATAATTATATATATATATATATATATATATATATATATATATGTATATAACTGTATATTTGAGCGTATAAATAAATATTTATGCAAGTTTCTTTGTTATAAAAAGGCTAAATAGTTAATATCAAAGTTTATATCTTTACAGATAATTTAAATAAATTTTGTGAGATTTCAAAAGAGCAGGACCATTGATTACATTGTTTGTAAGAGAAATCAAAAACAAGTTTGATTTAAATAAAATATTGATTATGTAACTTTGTTGTAGAAACAACGAGCATAGAGAAGTATAATACCAAAACTACACAGTTTTACAAAGATATTAATATTGATATTTGCTTGTATTTTTTTTATACGGGTAGCAAACAAAGTTTGGACTACATACTTGTTTGGAAGCAGTAACTTCTCGTTCAGTTCGAACACGAGATTTAAACTTTTGTTTATTCTCCTTGAATCACGAACATAATTAATTAAACTTTTAATAAATATTTACAGATTAAACACACATACACATTCTTAATATTAAATTATGAATTCAAACTGCAAATTTATATAACCATTCTTTTTTATTGCGAGAAAGAGCTCACTACTTTGATTAAAAGGCTTAGTTATATAGTAGAAATGTCGTTGCATATTACACTTATAATTATAACATTACCTTCTTCAACACAAGTTTAAGCAACTCAGACGTATCTATGTCATCTCCCAAATGCGGACAACTTACAGTTTCCGCAAGCATAAATAAAAGGATACAAATTGTTAAATAATGCAAAGTTTATTAATGTTATAATTGCAAAAGAAAAATGCTCTAAAGTGAGATTTTATTGAATTAGCATTTCAGTACAGTGGTGCCTAATTTAAAATTAGTTAAGGAAAAATAAATATCTATAAAAACAAACAAATGTCCTTGGAGGAAGCTTGACATCTTTATGCAAATTCATCAGCTGGTCATCAAAAACTTAATTGAGATAAGTTGTTAGCTCTCGTGTTGAATGTGTTGTTGCACTGTTTTATTGAAAACGGATATTTTATAGTTCATCTTGTAGTTGTTGAAAAAAATTTAAAATGCTATTTCTGCACTGTTCTTATTTGTAAAATAGATAAAAATAGGCCCAGTTATTCCTTTACGACAAACTACCATCCAAACACCAATTTGATGAAGATGCAGGGGAGATCCAACAAACATATGCATACTATCAACAAATCTACAGATGCATTTTTGTGAACTTAGTATCTCGAAAGATAAAACCATCCTTTATCAGGAAAACTACTAAATTTAGCAAGTCGCTATTCATTAAATTATTATCAAACCACTGGTAATACACAAAAATGTCGGAAATCGTCTATTCGCAAAAGGGCAACCCTGTCTTTTTTACAATTGTTCAGTAGGTTTCATAAGAAATTCAATTTTTGAAACGAACTCTTTACAGTTGCGCGTGCACGCGTAGAGAGCTCTTGCTGCATATTTTGTGAACTTTCTTCACAACTTCTTCGGTACGTACTATTTACCTGATAATGCAATTTGAATACTTCACAGATGTTTAAAATCCATCGGCACTTGTGACCAAGATAATTTTTAGGATTTCAGTATTTTTCCATTCTACATATATAAATCCAAAACTTTGTATATGTATAAACTAAATATAAAATAATTCTGAAAGTTAAAAATTAATATTAACTAATCATGCAGGTAATTATTCCATAAATAAAAGACATGTAACATTGAAGCCAGTATTAAGAATTTATTATCCATTAATACCTAAAAAGTTAATGTACTTGATTGTTTTATTCTCTAACTTACCTCAAATTTCAACATCCAAAAATTGCTACCTATGTACAATGAAGGTTGCTTATGGCAACAAAACTGCAAAATATTGTAACGGGCTACTACTACCGCGTTTCTTTAATTTAAAACAAGTAATAATAATGGTCTTTATTACTCACTGTTCACAAGTCTAATTAACAGTATATGCCTTATTTATAGATGTTTTCAGTCCACTTAACAATGAAGCACTATTACACTAATGAATTTACAAGCACTAATATCTTCTTAAACTAACTTCTTTACCCTAGGTCCAATAACCACACTAACACAACTATTTGTTTATACACTTCTATTTATTTATGTATACTGCAAGCTGCATGCACATTAGACACAGCATATCATTTATGTATATATTCTAAAAACTCAACTACGTTTACTTTACAACGATATAATTTATATTAGACATTCAAGAATAGACTAACTCTTACATTCATAAGCGGCCTTATATATACCCTGCATTAAGATATGACTCATTATCTAGAACTTTGTAGAAGGATTCTCGAATGCTGAAGAATACGCTGTGCCCCGGGCGTTTGTATGTTTGACGGGTTGCCTAATAGTGGATCGCAACAATATTGAAGGGCTTCAGGTATAATGACATATTAAACCAAGTGCTGGTAATATCAAATGTTCAAACAAATTTCCACATAAGAATAATTCTGCCAGTGTAGCTCATTTGTCTTTAAACAACACAACAATGTCGGTTATTATTATTAATATACAAATACGAAGATTGTTATTAAATAAAATTTATTTCTAGTCAATGAAGTTTCTGTTGTCCTATTGACATTTATTACAAATGTGCCCTTTAGTAAGTAATTTGCATGATTCTTCATGACAGTAGACATTTAGTACAAAGAATAAATTGCTCCCATCTCTAAATTACACTCTAATATTTGTAGTACGACATAACCTACTAAACGAAACTTCTGCAATTTGCTAACTCTTTTATGCATTTTATCATTTTTATTTTTTTAAAAAATATTTGTAATTTCTTTAAGAGTATTCTTGTTGTTTTTGATGCTGTTAGAGAATATAATTAGGCACAGGATAGTACAAATATATTCCTTTACATTAGAATGCAGAATGCACTTTGATTATTATTTTAGAAAATTCAGAGACTGATATACTGTATATTTTAATTAAAATACATTGAAACGTATTATTCAAAGGCCTACTAAAACACTACTTTATTAACACCATACTTCAAGTTAGGTGTCTGCAAAACGAAATCTTCCGACGTAACTAGGGGTCTATTCCTTGGGTAGAGCTATGAGCAATGGGGGGGTAAGTCGAAATCTGTAGGGGGTCACACTCAAACTAAAACAAACAGGCGCCACCAAGTCCAGATTGATTTATATTAATGGCATAGCAAATTTCTAAGGGCGGACTTGGAGACCCAAAGAAAAAAAGATCGCCTTCGCTAACATACAAACTTGTCTTAACAGAATAAGACACTGCTCCTGTAAGAAAGAATATAGTTAGGTTACCTAAAAAAAATGGGAACACTATTTGCGTCCCTCAAGTATATCTAAAATGCATAGAGAATATTTCTTACATAATGGAATCATAAAATTTAACTCTTTCTGTGTTTTGTTTACCAGGTCTGATCAAACCAGATCAGAATAAAAACTTTAAATGTAGATAATTAATTTACTAGAAAGAATTTTCTTTGTTTCAGTAAATAAAATTTCATGATAATTAAATAAAATAAATATGTGATATTCTTGCAAAATTGTTGTAAGGTTTAACAACTGATCCTTACTCAAATATATAACACTTCAGTGTAACTAACAATATTAAGTTTCTTTATAACCCAACCAGATCTGTGTAGGTCACTTACAAATGAATATATGAAATTTTCTCATTAATTTAACAAAATTAAAATTAGTTTGAAGTTAATAGAATCACCAAGATATTCTTTAATTTTATCAAAAGTGGCAGTACTGTAATGTTAAACATCTGTTAGCCATTATGCAATTGTTGACGGCATTGTTCAAATAAACAGGTGACGTAATAGCAGCTGTTAATTTACGTTGCAGCCATATGTAGTCACATCTTTACAAAACTAAGTGAAATCAAATTTTGATACTGGGGAAAACCAGCTTAATTATAGGTAAACTGAATAACAATTTTGTACATCTAACAAACAAAACGAAATAATGTACTTTCAGAAGGAAGTACTGAGGAAATTCTTAATTCTATTACGCACCCAAATACCGGCTGTCGTCCTTGGTTGCAATGGAAACAGCTTGCAGAGCGGGCCTGCTGTTAAATATGTTTGTTTTCCATGCTTTATTACAGATGCAAGAGCGAAGCGGATTTCTTACATTGGTTCACGGCATCTTTTATTCACAGCGTACTCCTCCGTTGTCTAATTTTATTTCAAAGTGGTCGTGCGGTTTTCTAATTTATCGTTGCAATTTCTGACGTATTGTTGCTTTTCTAACGTATGGTTGCTTTTTCTAACATATGGTGGCTTTTTCTAATGTATGGTTGCTTGCGCTAAATAAATTTTAAATTAGCTAATATGATAACGAATATGTAATATATGGATTAAGTACTAACCGTTACTCAGGAAGTGCTTCACCAAATCAAAGCGACCGGAGGTCACTCGTCATTCTCTTCGAATGCATCTTCACGCTGCCCTAAACTATCGACGAGTGCGCTCGCCGCGCTCCTGCAAGGTGGGAGGATCATAAGTGTGGTTCTCGAACCTCTCACGCGCGCTAGTGGCTTGTGGATTTGCACCGAACTCCGAAACAAATAGACTACTAATCCTAGATATAGCAATACTATAAAATTTGATTGTTACTTGAATCTTTATATTAGTTAATAAAGGTATTTCAATATTCATGGTACGTTTAATGAGTATGTTCCTTTGCTGCTAAAATAAAATTGTTACACTACCCCTTTCCTAAAAGAAAAAATTTTTTAAGAAAACTCTAAATATAACAAATACAAAAAAATTTTTATAACAATACTAGCCTTTCCTACCTTCCTAACTAACTATGCAATTTTATAAATTTATTCAAATGGGGGACAAATATTTACAAATGAGTGTGTTGGTAACTACGCTACCTGACGTCCATCGAGACAAAATCGGGAGTCACAATCGGTAATAATCAAAATTGGGAGGGGTCAAATTAGAAAGTCAAACACTCCACGGGACAAAAAATTCAAATTTACAATATTTCCTGACTTGAGATTCTTACTTCTAACAAGGCTAATATTTCTTACCTATAACCAAACACTTACAACTTATTTCTAATTTCAAAAACTTCACTTCCAGGAGCTCATTTAGCTCTATCTACAAAAAGGAATGCTTCCTCATCAAGACAGCATAACTATTCAAAACATCATCACTACACGGTAATAATCAAAAGTAAGACCCTACTAATAGGTCTATATTTAAACACCATCATCACAAAGTGATAATCAAAACAAAGGTGACCTAATCAAAAGGTTACTCATCAAATGCAAATACAAAATATCATCGTTTCATCGTAAAGAGATGATCAAAACAAAGGTAACCCAGCCATAAGGTTACTCACAAAATTCAAATTCAAAAATATTATCATCACAAAGTGATAATCAAAACAAAGGTAACCTAACCAAAAGGTTACTTACAAATCTCAAATACAAAATATCATCACTTCATTGCAAAGGGATGATCAAAACAAAGGTAACCTAACCAAAAGGTTACTTACAAATCTCAAATACAAAATATCATCACTTCATTGCAAAGGGATGATCAAAACAAAGGTAACCTAACCATGAGGTTACTTATCAAATGCAAGTACAAAACTGGGCCAGTCAGGGCTGTACTATCCTACACCCTACTGAATATCCTATCACTAATTTCTAACAAACAACTGATCTCATTAGTGATGGACCAAACGGTGAGACTCACCAAACCAACTTTGACCTTATCAAATCAAAGAACTTCTAACGGTCAAAAGGAACAAGGGAAAGAATAATCTAATATTCTCTCTACCTGGATATGTAGAAATCAGGACCAATAATCAAATAGCCCATCTATTTCTACATAGTAAGGATATCTGTCAAAGACATCCTCCAAACACATCTCTGAGCAACGCGCGAGCAAAATGTCCAGCGTGCACACTAAGGCACACCTCAAACCTACAAAACTTACAAAATCTCAAACCACTTACTTCACTTCTCAAACAAAATACTCAATATTAGTGGACCGACACTAAATCAGAACAAAACAAAACGAACCACTACGTCATTACTTAATATCAACAAGATGATCGGATCTGAATTAATCGTCAGGATCATCATTTTCATTTGGATATGATGCATCAACTGGTTTCAAGTCCTTTACGTGCCATTTCCCTGCTTTTGTCCCATCTTCGTTCTCTAACTCATATACTAAATTGGAATGTTTTTTCCGAACTTTACTCATAACGAACTTAGGGGCTAACTTAGCGGAAAATTTATCACTCGCACTCGAGAGGACCTTATTAGCTCTCCAAACACCCTCTCCGACTCGGAATGAAATGTCTCCTCTCCCAAGATTGTAGCGTTTACTTGAACGTTGGTAAGCTACATGCAAATTTTCACGGACATTTCCAAAAATATCAAACAAAGGTTGACGATCCAAAACATAAGAAGGTCTACTACTGGAGACAACATCAATATCCTCACCCGGTATAAAATTATCATTATAAGCTTTTCCACTTAAAGGTACTTGACGACCAAAAACTAAAAAATTTGGCGAATAGTTGGTGGACTCATGTTTTGCTGAGTTGATCGCGTATTGGATCTTTGATATCTCAATATTCCACGTATCATGTTCTTCTACGTATGAACGGATTGCTGTACCAACTGTCTTATTGATTCTTTCCACAAAATTGCATTGGGGAGCATAAACAGCATTATACCAAATCTTTTGAATTTCGTACCTTGCACACAAAGCTTTAAAAATACGTCCGATTAATTGTGGACCATTATCACAAATAACAAACTGTGGTACTCCATAGACAAGAAATACTTTTTCCTCCAAAAACTTCTCAATCAAATGTGCCGTGACACTTCGCAAAGGTTGCAAAATCGAATATTTCGAAAACCAATCACCAACAACTAAAAGCCATCCACCTGCTTATGAGTCATCAATAAAAAAACTAATCATGACAATAGCTAACAAAAAAATCAGTGTTCAGGTACACTCACACCCTACTACCAATTGAACTGTCGAAACAACTATAAAGCTTCACAACGCCTAAATATGCTAGAGTGACAAACTCTCTACGAGTCTCACCTAGACTAACAATACCAAAATTTACATCAAATCAAAAAAAGATGCAAAAAAAATTCTAGAGCGCCTAACTCACATCGAGTCTCGTCTAGACTTACGCAATGCCGAGCGACCAACTCTTCCTGAGTCTCGTCTGGACTGACATACTGCTGAGCGACCAACCACGACGACAAGTTCCGCCTAGACTAAATTGCGTTGCAATGCCGATCTAAACAAAATCTGCTAACAAAATCAAAAACGTGCTTATGCACAAAGAGCAATTCTCAAACGACACAACGACAGCTCACTCCAATGTACCTTCAAAATAGAATCTCTAGCCTTATCATCAAATTTCGACAAAGATGTTCTTTATTGACTCAAACAAATCAAACAACAGGCTTATCAGCTTCTTTAGCTGACAGTCTTCCTAAAATTTTCCTCAAAACTGGTTTCTCACTCACTACTCCCGTTCTTCTTTAAGTAGACAAACAATTCGGAATATCCGACATGATTACAAAAGCCTAATGGAATCAAACTGAAAGATCTAAATGATCTGAACCTTACAAAAGTGATCAAAACAAATTCGTACTGCTAAAGGTAAAAATCAAAAAAATGTTTTTGGTAAAATTATTTTTGCCAAAACAATATCAAAAAATTTAAGGGTCAAAACAGAATGAAAGTTAAAATAAATTTAACTAAGTTAATTAATTGATTGACTGTGGTTTAACGTTACAACCAATCTTTTATCAAAAGCGAACAAACAAATCTAAATGTCAAATAAACTTTAAGCAAACAAATTTTGGAGCAAAATAATTTTTGGACAAATGGACTTTAAAGCAAAATAAATTTTGAGCTAACAAATTTGAAGCAAATTACTTTTCGAACAAACTAATTTCAAGTAAAACAATTTTTGAACAAACAAATTTCAAGCAAAATAAATTTTGAACAGACTATTTCAAAGTAAAATTATTTTTGAACAAACAAGTTTCAGAGTAAAAATAATTTTTGAACGAACGAATCTCGAAGTAAAATTAATTTTGAATAAACAAATTTCGAGGTAAATCAAATTATGAACAAACAAATTTCGAAGTAAATCAAATTATGAACAAACAAATTTCGACGAATCACTCGTTGAATAAACAAATTTCGACGCCCCTAGCGTTGAACAAACAAATTTCGACGCCCCAAACGTTGCCGGCGCCAGTGAAACGTATTATTCAAAGGCCTACTAAAACACTACTTTATTAACACCATACTTCAAGTTAGGTGTCTGCAAAACGAAATCTTCCGACGTAACTAGGGGTCTATTCCTTGGGTAGAGCTATGAGCAATGGGGGGGTAAGTCGAAATCTGTAGGGGGTCACACTCAAACTAAAACAAACAGGCGCCACCAAGTCCAGATTGATTTATATTAATGGCATAGCAAATTTCTAAGGGCGGACTTGGAGACCCAAAGAAAAAAGATCGCCTTCGCTAACATACAAACTTGTCTTAACAGAATAAGACACTGCTCCTGTAAGAAAGAATATAGTTAGGTTACCTAAAAAAATGGGAACACTATTTGCGTCCCTCAAGTATATCTAAAATGCATAGAGAATATTTCTTACATAATGGAATCATAAAATTTAACTCTTTCTGTGTTTTGTTTACCAGGTCTGATCAAACCAGATCAGAATAAAAACTTTAAATGTAGATAATTAATTTACTAGAAAGAATTTTCTTTGTTTCAGTAAATAAAATTTCATGATAATTAAATAAAATAAATATGTGATATTCTTGCAAAATTGTTGTAAGGTTTAACAACTGATCCTTACTCAAATATATAACACTTCAGTGTAACTAACAATATTAAGTTTCTTTATAACCCAACCAGATCTGTGTAGGTCACTTACAAATGAATATATGAAATTTTCTCATTAATTTAACAAAATTAAAATTAGTTTGAAGTTAATAGAATCACCAAGATATTCTTTAATTTTATCAAAAGTGGCAGTACTGTAATGTTAAACATCTGTTAGCCATTATGCAATTGTTGACGGCATTGTTCAAATAAACAGGTGACGTAATAGCAGCTGTTAATTTACGTTGCAGCCATATGTAGTCACATCTTTACAAAACTAAGTGAAATCAAATTTTGATACTGGGGAAAACCAGCTTAATTATAGGTAAACTGAATAACAATTTTGTACATCTAACAAACAAAACGAAATAATGTACTTTCAGAAGGAAGTACTGAGGAAATTCTTAATTCTATTACGAACCCAAATACCGGCTGTCGCCCTTGGTTGCAATGGAAACAAGCTTCGCAGAGCGGGCCTGCTGTTAAATATGTTTGTTTTCCATGCTTTATTACAGATGCAAGAGCGAAGCGGATTTCTTACATTGGTTCACGGCATCTTTTATTCACAGCGTACTCCTCCGTTGTCTAATTTTATTTCAAAGTGGTCGTGCGGTTTTCTAATTTATCGTTGCAATTTCTGACGTATTGTTGCTTTTCTAACGTATGGTTGCTTTTCTAACATATGGTGGCTTTTTCTAATGTATGGTTGCTTGCGCTAAATAAATTTTAAATTAGCTAATATGATAACGAATATGTAATATATGGATTAAGTACTAACCGTTACTCAGGAAGTGCTTCACCAAATCAAAGCGACCGGAGGTCACTCGTCATTCTCTTGAATGCATCTTCACGCTGCCCTAAACTATCGACGAGTGCGCTCGCCGCGCTCCTGCAAGGTGGGAGGATCATAAGTGTGGTTCTCGAACCTCTCACGCGCGCGCTAGTGGCTTGTGGATTTGCACCGAACTCCGAAACAAATAGACTACTAATCCTAGATATAGCAATACTATAAAAATTTGATTGTTACTTGAATCTTTATATTAGTTAATAAAGGTATTTCAATATTCATGGTACGTTTAATGAGTATGTTCCTTTGCTGCTAAAATAAAATTGTTACAACATAATATATTATATTTGAAGTATAAAATATTTAATTATTATAATTATGTTAAGAACTTCATAATGTGTAGATACCAGAACACATTCTGCAAACAAACAAAAGTATTAATAACAACTTACCGTTTTCTTGAAGTTGACTTTTATGCAATTGTATTTGAAATATAATATAATACTAAACAATATATTTATTTATAATTACAAAAAATATAGAACATGAAATGCAAAACGTGGAAATGACACTATTGCAGGATAGGTCCCTTATTATAGGAGGCGTTATTTTATCATAGAGGGTAAAAGATGTTTTATATTGCCAAACCTCTTGTACTACAAAGAAATATTCCTAGCTGTACTGCATTCTTCATTTTTTCATGTTATACAAAATATAAGATTTTGGAGATGTCTGTGACAGAATGATTTACACTTATTTTTATATTAACGAATAATTTTGCCTAGCATGGAGAAAGTAATTCGAGCATAGGGGATCGAAATCAATATATAAATTGTTGGTTATTTTGCAAAAAGATAAGCCCGTGACCGGTTTCACTGTTCTTGCAGATCATCAGACGGACGCATATCTTTTTGGTAGGTAACAGGTCATTTGTTTATTTAATTATTTTTATATTTGTCACTGTTTTGAGAACACGCTGGACCTGTTTTTGCAGATTATATTTCTGGACATACAATGTTTTTTATATTGGTCATTTAATTATTGATTATTTTTGTTTTAACTTTTCATGAATATTTATTCAGTTGAATTTGATTAATAAACATGAATTATTATATCAAGTACCTAAACAGTATAAATTAATCGTATTGCACAACTGAAACCAATCGACTTTATATTTCTGGAGATACCAGGTAAAGATTTATGCCATTATTGCTTGAAGATTTTTTATACTTTTATTCCACACAACACTTGACTTGCACTGTAGCTTTGATGTTGTTTGTATTATTTATAATCACTTTTTTTTGTTAGGAACGAAGGAATGTATTCACAAAATTATTTTAATTAGAAATCAAGAATTTTGTGTGGAGTAGGTATCACATATGCACTTTATATAAGTTTTAACAAACACTATTTATTGCCATTTTGTTGACTTTACAGCATAAAATAATATTTTATAAGTTTATTTTATAAGATTGCAGCAAAGAATTGTTATAGGTTATCTAATGTGATTCATATTTTTAGTTTTCTACACGTTTCTTTAAAATTTTTGAAAGTATTAATTCATTATGCATGTGTATATGTGGGTGTACAAGTTATGTTAGGTCAAAGAAAATTGAGTGATTTACTCTTAAATTTACTTGTTTGTTATAAGACAATGTTCTGTATAAACGTTTGAGTGCAGCTTTGGGAACATTGCTGCACTGATCCTTACATAAATAATACTATATGACAGTATAACACCACTATATAAAATTTTTAAATGTAAGTTAATGTAACTTGATAAAACTATGTGGTTAATGTGTATTAGGGTTCAGTAATTAGATGAAATTTACAAATCTATTTCATATATACCAATGCATTTGTATAAATGGTTGTACAAATTATCATAGACCATAAAATACTAAATACTTAGTCAGTGGCTTGCATAGATTTTCATTTAATAATCACAAAGTGTTCAAAAGTTATGCAAAATATTTGAAGAAATGTTTAACTAATAAAACCATGTATGAGGAAATCTTAATTAATTACCTTAATTAATATTACTCTACAAAGGCGGAGTGATATAACAGTAAAAAAGTGCATCAGCTAGCTTCAAGTGGTGAGGGGTGGTTTCTATAAAAATAATGCAAATCTTTTTAGGAATATACAATTGTAACACTTTCACTACATACTCTTACACCTACCTGGAAAGGTCTTTAAACTCTTCTGTTTAATAAGAACGTTGGGCGCCAATCTTAACCTGGATAGTAATGCCTGCCCAAAAGATGAGTGTTTTGAGAGACAATTTGAGCAGGTTCCACTGCAGTTGGAGGTTGATAGAGCCTTTACACTTGTATTACTTCTTTCTATTAGTCTACTTTAAACACAAATAATAAAACAAAAACTCTACATCTGGCACACCTAACCTGTATATTAGCAAACATTATTATCACAGTAAATAGCAATACAAAACAAAATACTAAGATCTACTTCTACTGTGGGCAAATATGCGTATAATTAAAAAAGAACAACTTAAATTTATATGATAGACAATCAACTAAATTAATTTCTAAGTACTATTTCGTCTCTAGAATAATGAGCTTTTATGTATGAAAAATCATGTTTCTACCATACACTTTAAATAACCACGTATCAACGTTATCATTCTTTTTAATAATAGGTTTTGCATATTCTTTTTATTAGTATCAATCACAATTATTAAATATCAGCATGCAATGTTTATAAAATGGAAAGCAAAATTGAATAACTTACAGTTATGTTTATTTATCCTCTGCAAACACTCTTGTCGACTTCCAGTGCATGAAATGGTTGCGGCACATTAATTGTGACGTTCTTTTGAAATGTAAATCCCACCAATAGAGTTCGACTATTTCATTTAAGAAGTATAATTTTTAGGCTACGTGTATTTTTGATTTAAAAAAGAATTATTTTTGTATCATATATTGTTCATACTCGAAGGCTGTCAAATTCGTTATGACAGTTTTTAAAGGTTATGAATGATACCATGGCTATTTTGTATAAAAGTACTACAGTTTCATGATTGCTTTGTTTTGATTAATAATGTATCCTGCTGGCGTGTCTATGATCTCATTGTCTGGGCATTAAAGAAAGTTCACGTTCTGATACAGAATATAAAAGTCCCGGTTTCTGATTTTAGTTAATCTTTCCGTAAGTTAATTTTTATATAATTAGATAGAGAAAACATGACACAAGGTATTTTGAATTTACAGTCTTAATTCATCTACCCGAAGTTTGCCGAAGATGTCTCAAATCCTTTTATGAAGGGGAGATCTATTTCTTTTTTAGAGCACTTCATTTTTACCACTCAAACAATCAACATGTAACTTGAGTAGGTTAGCTAACTTGAAGAATAGGTTATCCAATAGACTGAAAGTGGTCAATAACGTTCGGATAATACGCTATCGAGTTGCTTTTAATTTTAGGGGCACATTGGTTCCCAGATTGACAGCAATCACTCGTCGGGTATTTATGAAAACTTTTAAAATATATCCGAGAAAATTTGTAAAAGAATTAACATTTTGAATTCATTGCATGAACTGATAAAACGTACCTAAAGTATGTCTGTGTGATTAGGTTAAGAATTTAGTTAAGTAAATGTTGATATATTTGTTTAATATTTGCTTAAGAATGTCCACCATGTATTTGTAATGAAAACATTAGTGTATTATATAGTTGAAAATACTACTACGTAATAGTGTAAAGACTTTTTATATTTGTTTTTTTCAATTAATGTGAAAGTATAGTTCCAGTTCTGTTGTAATTCGTTATTTTGCAATTATCCAGAAGCGTGATTGAAAATTCCGGTCATTTAACATTTGATTTTAGAAACCTTCCTTTCAACTAGCAGTTTTAAATAGGTCTATTAGTATTCTTATGGTTAATGTTTATTTTATGGTTTAGCAATTATTGTTTAACGATTTCTCAGGTGAAGTTTAAGGCAGAGTCATTTTCCTGATCTCATGTTTTGGCATCTTCTTGTTATTTGTTTCTGGGGCTTTTCCCTAGAAACCTCGCGAGATTATGTAGCATCCAAGATACTTTTCGATTAAAACATATATTTCACACCAGATTGAGTTCTGGAACCCTCTTCAAACATTTATACCAGTCCCACTGAGTTAATCGGCAACCATTTTTTGTTAGTACATATGAAATTTTAGGTATTATACCAAGACTGGATTTTCAGCAGAGTACTTCACCGAGTTTTTCTGTTGATTACTGGCTTGATTTTCTGGGATCAAAACTGTACAAAACGTAATTTCTATAACATGATTGGGGAATGAGCCCATATCAGTCGCTTTCATGTTTTTTAACCAGTATTTTTTATTCGCGATATTACTGGTGTTTATATACCTACTTTTACTCAGTTTCAGCTTTTAATACCATCCATTCAATTGCTCGCTTAGCAACATCATCCCGCATAGCGTTGTTTGCATGTTATTCGACTTACAAGCTCTGCTGAAGAAGATTTGATGTGTTGTGATGTGATCTCCTCCATCATACTATTATCTGGGGTTTTATAAGTTAAAATATTCCATGGGTAATTAACCGCTTTTTTCTACTCAGGTATTGTATGACTTAAACTGTCCCAAGGTCGAGGTTAAAGTTATTTCGGTGTGTTTTAGTGATAGTGTGTTCTCACACTTTCCATTTAATATCAAAACAGCTGTGCCATTTGTTGATCATTAGGCATTACTTCTGTAGGGATGTAAATTTATAATTTTATGATTATTAAAGGTGTTTGCATAGTTGAGGGTTTCTGAAGTCGTGTGAATGGGTTCAAATATGCCCGGTTATTTATTGAGATATTTTTCGAATTTTAATACAAAAAATGTAAACTCAATTGTTATTGCTGTTTATATAAAAATGTGCTTTTTGGATTATTTATTTGTCCTAATTTAATATTCTATTCCACCCAAGTTTCTATAAATTTTTGAGGGCGCTTGGTTTTAAACCTCATGTGTGCTCAAGTAACATATGAGCATTGCACCTTAATATTAACCGAAATGGAATGCAGATTTAAGAGAAAAATTGGAGAGATTTAGTGCATGAGGGGAGTTTACATTAATTGACGAGCGCTGTCTCTATATTAATACAACTACAATTAATTCTTTGACGCACTAGTATGTAAAGTTTGATTAGACTACCATTCTACTTGAAATGATAGAAAGTCTCCCAACAGTTTCATTTAAAATTAAATGTACATTTTCAAAATTCATTTCTTGAAGTGAAGTGGAAAGACCTTGCATGGTGGAAAATAGGATGAATCATGAAGAACCAATCTGGCAATTGTTTGGTATGTTGACAATATGTACAACTTTTTAAAATTTTGTTGATAAAGCTAAGGGATCATACTTCAGAAAGAAAATTTGAAAGTTGGAATAGTCAGAGTCGATTGTCCATTCACATGTTGATGAATGCGACAAAAATTTTGTGTTATAACGCACAATCTTTAACTTATTTTCATATTCCAGTATTTAGTAATTTTGTTTTTTTTGTAATCTCACTACTGAAAATAATGTTGGGCAAATTATTATCATGGAGCCTTTACGGATAGCGATAAAATTCTTATTACAATTACCAATGAAACTATTTTAGCATAAAGACCTTTAATAAACTTTTCAAGGAATTATTTTTGTTTTTCAATATTCTTAAAACAATATTGATGAAATCTATATTTAAAAAGGGTGACAAACAGTGCTTGACTAATTGCATTTTATTTTAGCAATACTTGTTTCACCAAAAATTTTGGAAATGATTGTAAATCATCAGTAAATGTTACATACGTCTCAGTTTTTGTTCATTGTTATAATCAGTAGTATAAACCAAACTTATGGCGATTGATTTTCATCTGTGACTAATTAAAGGAGGTCTCTCAAAGTTCCATTTTGGTCTCATTTTTATTTCTTATTTACATAAACAAGTTTTGTTAAAAAATTTCAATTGTATAATTTTGTTATTTGTTATCGATACTAGCTTTAATCATGCAGCTTTGTCTATTTGCTGTTAATACTAGTTGGCAGTAAATGTTTTCAACAATTATCATTTTGAACTCAACTACTCCATAGGTTTTTCTGATTGATTTTTAGTGCACACAAACTAGTTTTTAACTACAAAAACATTGTTATGAATATTTACCCAATTTGCAATAGGTGTAGAGCACTTTATTTCAAGTGATTTATGTCTTGTAAAAGTAACTATCAAAAACAGGCGATAACAAGTAACAGTTCTTTGCTGAATACCATAATCTTTAGTTGAAGTTATTATTGATAATAAAAACTTTTCCGTAACTCATTTCATATTTGTTTAGGTGAATAATGCAACTGCTCGAGTTCAGACAAAAAAGCCAACAGTGATTCCAACAGGTTCTATGATATATTTATTATTTTTAATTGCTCAAATTAATGTTTCAGTTCCCGTATGTGTTCAGTGGCCAGAAGCAGCTTTAAGAGGTGTAGCTGCCTTACACAGAGGACGTGCTAGAGCGTATCCTACAGCAGCAGCTGCTGCTGCGGCAGCTGCTGCCTTTGCACGACATCCATCACATTTAGCTAGTGCTTTACATGGTTATGCTCCTGTTCTAAATGCTCTTCCTGTTGATGGTGGGATTTATTATGATCCATTTTTAGCAGCACATGCAGATCCTACTTATAGGTTACAGGTGTGTATACTGCAAATATTACATAAGTTTAAATGGACAATAAACTGCAGGGCTTTTAGATTTGCTATTTAAATTGTAAATATTTTAAAATATAGATTATCTGTATTTTGAGGTGCTGAGCTGCAGCAAGATTGTTTGCTTGTGCTTTTTATCATATGGGTGGGTTTTTAATTGATCAATACTGATTGCTTTCTAGGGCTTCAATGATTTAATTTTATATTCCTTTCAATGCAGTAGCATTTAATTGCACTTTTATTTAACGTTATTATTAAAAATTTCCTGTAAGCACAGGCTTTATATTTTTATATCAATTGTATGCATCTCGTGCTTTAGATGTGCATGTGTTGCATGGCACTTTGTTCTAGGCTGCTGCTGCTGCTGCTGCTGCTGTTGCTGCACCTCTACTAAAATCCCCTCTATCAACTGCCCAACAGGCCAGTTATGCCGCAGCTGCTACGTACACTGCAGTTGCTGCAGCGCGATATGGGGCAGCTCAGCCTGTTGCAGGTTATGCTGTGGCCGGTTATGGTAGAGATTATGCTGATCCGTATTTGGGACATGGAATTGGGCCTATGGCAGGATATGGGGTATGTATTTTGTGTAGTCGCTAATTGAATTTTTATATGGTTTTAATTTGTGGTGGTGTTAATACAGTAAAGTTATTTTTAACTGCTGGATAGTGATTCCTTGGATGCTATAAAAATTTATAATTGTATATGTGAAATATATTCACTAATTTATAATTTCTGTGATTAATATTTAGAGGAAGTTAGTAAGGATTATGGTTATATTTTATTTGCACATGCATTCACACGTGTGTGCATGTACTTATACACATGCCTACACATGTAGGTATACTCCCATATGCACACTTGCTCCCTAACCTGTACACACGTGCTTGCACATGCATGCCTGCAGGTGAGTAAGCATGCATACATGGGTTTCCATGGGCATGCGCCCCTAGGCATGCATATTTGCAAGTTGCAAGTATGTGGATGGAACGGAACTAATCCCATGTCTCGATGAATATTGCCAGCACTTCAAAAATACAATAAAGAAGAAGAGAATACTAGAACTTTTACAAATGTGCAAGTGCCAATATGAAAGTACCTAGGTTTGAATTCTCATGTTTTTCTCCAACGACAATAATTGGCATTTCGAGCTAAAGGATTATATGGACAAATACTACCCAGTCCACACTTTTAATAACTGTTTGGTGAACTACAGCATATTTAGAGATTTATCTATATTTGTGATTGAATGTCGCCACCAGTTTGAAAATCTCAAGGATGCAATAATAGATGTTAGAATGGAATTGGATAAATACATTAAGAAATATTTAACCATTCATGGAGACGTGTACCTTAAATATAGTGGATACTAAAAGTTATGATCAGAGGTTGTCACTAATTGAAAACATGTATTAAAGTATAACGTCTTTGAAGTTGAACATTCTAACTTTTAATATCATTGGTTTGGACATGATTATATTCAAGCGGTGAAAGCTTTTGGAAGTATTAATGTTTTTATTGACAAAGTAACTGTGGGAAATGACCTTGTAATTGTTTGCTACAAAAATTTATTTTTCTTCTCATGTTAATCAAACCATTTTTTAATGTTTCAGCACACTTCCACGATTCTTTGTTGTAGTTTTTGCAAACTATTTACAGAGGTTCTGAATGTAATATTTTTAAGGAAACTCAGTCTATAATAAATAACCAGACGACCTTGGAATAGACAACTACATGCAAACTTTCTAGCTGCCATTAGAAAATTCATGTAGAAAAATTGCAGTTTCCCCATGGCACTAACTTGTGAAAAATAACTATGTTGAATATTGTTTCTGTACTATTGCACATTGGCAGCAAAATTGAAAAACAAGGTCAATAATTCGTTTGTGAAAAAACCACATTTAAACAGCAATTTTATCAGGGTGTAGTGGAAATTCTACAAAAATATACAAATCGTCAGCGTTATAAGGTAGGTGCTTTGTAGATTCAATTACCACAAAAAATGCTTTGTTAGTTTTGCAAAATACACCGACATAGTTTGTTATGCAAGAATAAAAATCTCCTGGCATGATTTTTGAGTTTTGAAGTGCTCTTGAAAAGTGTCCAAACATAAACATTGATTGAACTCCTAAATTTTATTGACTAGCATACAAGTTTGAAAATATATTTAAGCATATTATGTTCTGTTATAAAAACCATCCGTTCTAATTACAATAACAAGATCACTTTACCAGAAAGCTCGTCAAATTATGACCATAAAAAATGATTTGACGTACATAAATTGTAGAGGTAGATATTATAAAACCTATGGGCATCTCTGACTGAGATAATTTTTAGTATCGTGGTACGTGATTCAATGTATGAATACATCTGATGTGTATAGAATTATTTATAAAAAGTATGTTAGTAGTCGTAAACTTAACCTTATTAATACTGAATTATTTAATAATGACCTCCAACGAATTCCTTTTCAACAGATATTTTTTATGACAAACATTAACCAGAAAGCGGAATTCCTGGAAGACAGCATTCGTCAACTATTTAATACACATGCTCCTATTACTTTGTTTAGTGTATCTAAACAAAGAGAACCGTGGGTTACTGATAACCTCCGATTGCTAATGTCTCTTAGAGACAAAGCTAGGAAAAAATTTATAAAAACTAACAAAGATAACGACTGGCAATATTTTAAAGCTCTCCGTTATTTGACCAATAAAACAACAAATGCAGAACGAAGAGCATACTATCACTTAAAATTAACAAATATGAACATTAAACAGACTTGGAAGGAGATTAGAAATTTTACCAGTAAAGCAAGGGATGTTGTGCAAGTCTCACCACATCTATCTGATTGTAACCAATTAAACCAGCATTATGCTAACCAAGGTACCATCAATAGTAACCCATTATTGGACGATCTACTAATGTCAAATTACAGGGTGCCTAGTGTGGTTAATGAGAATATGATGCACTTCAAATATGTGAATCAGGATACTGTCTATAAAATTCTACTAATTATCAAAATCAGTTCGACAGGAATCGATGGTATTAGTATAAAGATGTTACTGTTGTGTTGCCCAAAAATCCTACCATATTTAACTCATTTAATCAACGAATGTTTTCTCCAAGGAATTTTTCCCAACAACTGGAAGGCTTCTTCTATAATCATTCTTATACCAAAAATACCCATGCCAGAGCAATTTAAAGACCTGAGACCCATTAGCATTTTACCTACCTTATCAAAAGTTATTGAACAAGTAATGAACAAACAAATAGTCGATTACATTAATGAAAAGAGCATCCTACCCCCTTTTCAATCAGGATTCAGGAAAAATTACAGTTGTACAACTGCTCTGGTAAAAGTCACAGATGATATTCTAATAGCTACGGATAATAGGAAAATAACTCTTTTGACCTTGCTAGACTTTAGCAAGGTATTTGATACAATCAATCATGCGCTCTTATTACATATACTATCCTTCTATGGTTTTAGTGCATCATCTTGTAGCTTGTTAGAAAGTTATCTGTCAAACCGAATACAAAGGGTTAAAATAGGCACAGAATTATCAGATCCTCTACCTGTTGTGGCTGGTGTGCCTCGAGGATCTGTTGTTGGGCCACTACTTTACAGCATATACACTGCTTCGCTTTGTAAAGTTGTTTACTTTAGCAGGTACCATATGTTTGCATATGATGTCCAAATATATCTGTCATTTTATCCAAATGAAGCAACAGAAGCCGTCTTAAACTTTAATAAAGACCTAAACTCTCTTACAATTTTTTCGCACTGGCATAATCTGTTACTCAACCCTTCCAAGACTTGTACTTCTATTTGGTAATAAGAATTATGTTCTAGATATCAAAAACAATATATCAATTATAGTTATGAATCATACTATACCAATCTCTCAATCTGCACGCAACCTAGGACTTACAATGGACAACTCTTTCAGATACAGCTTGCATATTAAAAAATGCATGCAAAAGTGTTATGCTAACTTGAAAGCAATATTTCCCCTGTGACAATTATTGCCAATATCAACCAAACTTATGCTGTGTGAAGCGCTGGTCCTAAGCCAGCTTGTAAATTGTGTACCTGTCTATGCTCCCTGTTTGGATTCAACTACTACTTACCAAATACAACGGATTCAAAATTCTTGTTTGAGGTTTACATATCTCATTAGGAAATATGAACATATATCGCATAAGTTGAAGGATGCCAACTGGTTGAATATGGTTAATCGACGAAAACTTACAACTGCCTGTTTTTACCATAAAATTATTAATAACATGAAGCCTCGGTATTTAGCTCGTAAAATTACTTATCGTTCTGACTTACACAACATAAACGTACGCAATAGGGGTGTAATATCACCCCCGTTACATCGAACATCTCGTTTTAAACGTTCTTTTTCATACCAAGCCTATTTTTGTTATACTAAAATTAATCTGATATACCCTGGTATATTTAATAAATCTTTAAGTACCTTGAAAACTACTTTCAGGAGATACTTATTTAATAATCAAAATGACCCTAGGCCAACATGGTAATGAACACGTGTGGGTGTTCACGGGGACCTAAGCATGAATATGTGTGTGTGTGTGGGTATATGTATGGGTATGTGTGAGTGTGCATGTATTTTCAGAGTGGGTGTGTATGTCTGCATTTGTGTTTGTGATTGTGGTTGAGGTGAAGTTGAGCATGCATGCTAATGAGTATGTGGTAAGTTGTAATGAACTGATGAGTACATGGATACATGTGAGTGTGTTGTATAACCGCCTGCAGGTAGCTTTGAAAATGTCAAGAATGTCAAAATAGTTT
Source organism: Platerodrilus igneus (assembly GCA_036346225.1). NCBI lineage: Eukaryota > Metazoa > Arthropoda > Insecta > Coleoptera > Lycidae > Platerodrilus > Platerodrilus igneus. Next base: position 10,529,210 of record JARFIW010001171.1, on the reverse strand, counting down.
AATTATTATGTTATGTTAGTTGTTTGGGTAGCAGATGCTTAAATCTAACTGTGTATTAAATCTATTATTAGAGCGAATATGGTAATCATTAAATTTTTAACTGAATTTAAATTAAATTAAACCTAGTGAATCTGTATTGTAGTATTAGATTGTTTGTTTTTCTTCTGTCTATTAAGGAGTAGTAGGTAGAGCAAATTATATTTGATACTGCTTCTTAAGATTGTTCATTTAATGACAATAAAGAATTATTATTATTTACAATTAAAGAATCTTTATAGGTCATATATCTTTCATTTTTCAAATAAAATTGTATAATGATTATATAACTTTAGCAATAACTATAGAATGCCATTTCTTAATTCATTTATTTTGTGCATTATAATGTTTAGTGGTATACGGCAACATATGGTTGTATATGTATAAACATGGGCCAGCAGGCCATGAATGGCCAATAGGCCATGATCAGCTATGAGTGACTTGCTCATATGCAGCCTATTTACACTCATGATGTGCTAATGCAGCATGCTTAAAAGTTGTATACAAACAATAAACGTTATACAGAATAGATACTTTAACAAGACCAATAAAAAACACACTCTTCAAGCAGTCTACCTGAAAAAAATAATGATATTTCTTGGCAAATTGATATAATTGGTATGGATACTTTAAAGCAAGAAGTGACAATACACAGGGTTATTCAAATTGAACGCTTGCCATTGGGATCTCAGACATGGTAACAGATGTTGGTTAAATTGGGGCAAAGTTAAAGATTTTAATATTTGCCAATATTCACAAAAGAAATTTATCGTAACTGTTTTTCTTATTGTGGCTGTAACTTCTTGTTTTTAAAATTTTTTTAAATCTATAATGACGTTTCTAAACAAGTTCTTTATGTTGAAAACGATAACAAAGTTACCATCATCAGACGGTTTGATTTTTCAGAACCATCATCAGGTGTTTATGGACAGCATATTAATTTGTTTTACATTTAAATATTGCTCTTTGGCGATTTCAACAATGTATATTAGAATTTATTTAAGAAGAACCTGTACGTCATTTGTCATATGTGCAAACCTTGAAAGTCAGTATCGAAGCGGATTTAATAATTTTTAGGGTTACCATAGAGTAAATATTCTAATATCAAGTTTTATTTTGTTGGCGGTTTAAATTAACATAGTGAATACACGATAAGCAAGGCATAAAACACAAAGAAACAGAAAGAAAAATACGAAAGCGTAAGAAATAAATATAGAATGTCAAAGTCACAAATGTCAATTGACATTTAACAGCAAATTATCTATCTACGACACTGAAATGCTGAACGAACACGCCTATTTATGAACAATGGACTAATCTGACACCATTTTAGCCGTGTGCGCATGATGACGTACAGGTTCTTCTTAAATAAATTCTACTCTACCACATGATATACTTTTATTTGTATAAACATCCATCATTGAAAAAAACAGTTTGCTTTGAAAAATAATTGTTACAAAAAATTGAGCTCTTTGTGTTTACTTGTAATAGTTTGTCTACTTGTATTGTGATTAAAGTAAGGGGCATTTTCAAACTTGGAACAATGGATGTTGAGACATATAATAATTCTATTGTGGCAAGTGGTAATTATTTTGAAATGTATCCTGAATGCACACAGTCTCATAGAACAGATTTTGTAAGGTTGGATAGAAATCTTGTTGAATACAGTTGTCTTAAATACCTATGTCAAGAATCTTGTCACAGATTAACAGACGAAGATTTAGAAAATATTCTAGTGCAGGTATAATTTTATTAAATTCTTTAATTTGAAAATTATTACAATATCTTCAGATAAATGATAATTTGATGATATCATTAATAGTATAGCCCAGAATTTAAATTTGCCTCAAACAACAGTATGGTGTACTTTATATATTAATAAATACAAACCTGTACATAATTCATGTATCTCAAATGCTTCATGATTATATTCATCGTGTAAATTTTTCTAATTGGTTGATTGTGCAGATTATGAATAGTGCAGAATTTTTAAATAAAATCATTTGATCTGATGTGTCAATTTACGAATGTAGGCATGTTCTATCGAAAGAATGAACATTACTGAAACACCACAAATCGCTTTTGAAAAATTAGAAATCGGATATGTTTTGATTTGAACGTCTGGGCTGGAATCTTAGGTGATTGCATTTTGGGTTCATGAATAACCCTATATATACATACATAACTTGATGAATCTTTACATTCTGGTGTAAGCGAGCTCCGTAAACATGGATCTTTGTTTCCATCTAATACAAGGATGGTATTTTGCTGGACTATCAAGGTGTAGCAAAGCTCAAAGTCTTAATCAATCTAATTTTTCAAAAGGTTGCCCTAGTTTCCAAAATGTATCTTCTCTAAAATCCTTTATCAACCGAAATGAAATGTGAGCTGCTGAAAAGTGTATTTGAACATTTACCAGAAGAACTCCGCCATTAAAGATTTAAATATATTCTTTTATAGCTTACATTTCAGTTTGGATAGACTTTAAATGCCATGAAGACCTCATTGCAAATAAATGTACAAGTTACATATAATAATGCAGGATGCTGTATGAAACAAATGCCAATTTCTAAGGAAATATTACTTTGTTACTATGTCAACACATTAATCATAGATGATGAAAACACTTAACAAATCAGTTTATGGTGTAATATGTTATTCTAAAAATGAGAAATGATTCTTTGGAGAAAATATTTTGTAAATTAATCTGGATAATAGCGACATAACCCTTAAGGATAGATGACATTGTAGCATGATCATAGATAAAGAGGGATAGATAGATATCTTGCATGTTAATAATTGTCAAGGCATTCTGCATCATCTAGCAGGAAGCATTAGTGGTCGTTAAATCAGCAGTACTAAAACAGTCGCAGTAGATCGCAAAATGTTATGACGGGTAATGTGGTTATTGATGTTTTGGTTCATGTTTAAAACTAAGTGGTTTTATTCCCAAAGAAAGAATCATGTAAACAACCACAACAATTATACCGGAATAATGAGCTCTTGTAAAATATGTTTTTAAACCATTTACATAAAAATAGGTTTTACAAGTATATTGTGTAGCAAATTTGTTTCTGTTAACAATATCAATTTTCAAATCTTTATCCTTGGTTTTGAAGCTGACAAAACTGAATATTTGAACACAGAAACAGCATTCTTTCTTTATTGTGTGGGTCACAACCAATCTTGCGTAACTAATTGTCTACGTGTAGTTATAGAGAAAGTATTTAAAGAAGAAAAGTAATACTAGTTCAAAATAGTCTTAATTCCAATTCTCAATCCATTTGGTGGTAAGTTTAACTTCACCAAAGTACAAATCAAACAAAATAAATAATTTATTATTTACTACATCATCCAACATATCCAATTACAACATATTTTATCATTTTGTGATACTTGTTTAGTATTGCATGTTGTTAAAACATAATTATATTATTAGATTGAGTTTGTTGAAAGCGCACGCTACATACATATCTTATTCATACTTTCACCAGTGCAAAATATTTTCTGCTGTTGACATATTACACATTGGTAGGACTATATAAAATAATTCAAATGCTGCTTAATATTCACGCCATTGCAAAGTCAAACTATACTATGTGAAAATGTATGACTTTTAGATATTTGTTACTTGCCTATAAAATCTGATTTGAGTATTATTCAAAATGTGCTAAAATTGCATTGCAGAAAATAAGTTATATCCGATGAATAAAAAAGTCCACATTACCTTATAAGTAAATCAAAAAACGCAAAACCAACATCAGCGAGCAGCAAAGTGTTAAGTAGTATGAATTTCAGGGTACACAGTCACAATTACATCAGATTAAATGTGGAAGTGAGTGCCATCTCGTGCAGCAAGCATTCTTGTTTTCCTTTAATTTATCTTCCCCATTGAAGTTAACACCCCGTGAGCATAATTAATAATCTTACATCCCATGAGCATGATTAATAACCTTAAATAATTATTTATTTTTGAACAAGATTGTGTCTGTTTGATCGTGTAAATTTGCAAGACATTTTGTTTACTGTTTTATAAGTATTACATAATCGTACTGTTCTAGCTTCAAACAAATCGTATGCACAATTGAAACATGTTACGTGCCATTGCCACTTAAACAGTGTTTTTAGGTTAAGTTTTTATGTATGGAAGTTTCGCGGCATAAATTCAAATACGCGGTGCGCGGGAATTTTAAATGGACTAGGCGGTACTTCCGTACGTCAGAGTAGTGCATTTGCGCAGTGTGCTTATCCCTAGAGGGGTAGAGCAATACTAGACAAAGAGTGGGGAGAAGTGTTTCCGTGACGCTCTAAATCGTGGCTGTTTTCCTTTGATCTTCAAGTGAAGTAGTCGTGCCGGGTACCGATCTTATCTTACTATGTAGATTCCCTTGTCTTGCTTATCTTTGTTTGTCTTTCCCTAATTAACCTATTCCTGTCGTTCCACTACATTTAGGAAACCGATATGACCCTGGAGCAGCCCACGACCAGAGATGACCCGGATGTCCATGCTCAGCTAACACCACCGGAGCCCGGAGCAATACCTTCATTATCGACCCGGAAGGATGATAGGCGTACCTGGGAAAAGCCGGATATCTTATGTGAGTAATTTGTTTGTTAAAATTATTCGATTCTATCTTTCACTGTTTAATTTTTATATTTCTGATTATTGCGTAATATACCTTTTGTATCGGTGACGTCATGGTGGATGGCCGCGCCCAAATCTGTAAAAGGTTTGCGCTTTCCTCCGCTAGAGGCGTCACTCGCTTTTCTTATTGCGCTTGCGCGATGTATCTTATGAACTTTGTTAACTGTATTACCGGCTTTTAGGAACTATCTATCACCATATAAATGTTTCACCATCTAAAGTGTAATACTTTTTTAACTGTTTTACCGACCATATAAACTATCACCAGAGTAGTGGAATAACAATGGCGCCTTCAACGTAGAAATGGTGAACTTAGGGGTTTTTTTCTTTGTTTTTAGGTTATAATAATTTCCTTTATAGACATTCAATGTATTACCAATGTTATTTAAAAAAAAAGCTTTTTCACTGAAAATGAAGTAATTAATATCTGTAATCTTGAAACTTATACGTGTTTTGGAACATGCCTCATTCCTTTTAGATGTCAAAAAAATTAGTTGCTATGGCAATTGAAAAGTGAATACCGCCATTTTGAAAATATAACTGTTGTTTATAAAATGTGTTTTTAATATAATATTTTTCTAAATTTAGAATGTGCGATCTGTTTAACTTCAATTATGTTGTTGTGAGTGGTTTATTTTTGGATTCAAATATGACCTTTAGGAAATTATCTAACCCTATTTGTTTTCCATGTAAGTATAAAAAAATAAGCTTTCACCTTATTTTATGTCTTTAAAAACTGTCTATTACAAAATTATCTACATATATTAAATTAAAATATCTTTGTTTGTTTTCCTAACTTTAGAAGATCTTTTTGAACTTGAACACACTGTCTTGTATGTTACGTTTTAAAAAATGCCTTAGTGATTTCTTATTGAATAACAAAATTGTTTGCCTAAATAGAGATTTCCACCTAAGTTTTTAGTGTCTTTTAAAGCGTTATTTTGACCTAACCCTGTATGGTTTAAACAGTATAACCTATAAATGCGTTTTATAAAGGTTTTTGCCTTATATATAGTAACGAAATTACCTAGACCATATCTTTACCTTTCAAAATGTTGTAATAAAATGCAATCTCTTTATATCTGTTCCTTTGAATACTAAATTAAAGAAATTTCCGTTAACGTTTATTATTTAAACTCATTTACGATACTTGTTGATAACTTCTCTAATATTGAAAGAACATTCCAATAATTTGGAATACCTTTGGATAGGTATCGTGGAATTTTTCTTTCATGTAGCGAGTTTGATTTTGTCTGATTGCATATTTTTTTTAGTTATTGAAATTTCAACGTACCTTAACATCCTTTGAGCGAGGTTTACTGTCGGATTTGGTCGTGTAGCTCTGTAAGTCTAGAACGAGACCCATTGGCCAGTCGTAGAGCACTATAAGTCTAGACGAGAATTCGGTTGGTAAGTTTGTCGTTTACAATTTGTAAATCATTTTTTAATAATGATGTTGAAATTTTTCCTTATTGGGTTGGGTAGAACTCTAATGAGAACTTCCCATCCCAGTAAAAATATGCTTTATATCTTTTTGTTTTTCAACAATTTTATTAGTGAATCGAGTTTTAATTACTACTATCTCTTCACATATCGATTTATACTTCATTAAATGCCTTAAAATTGTCTTTAAAATCGTTTAACTTTATGTATATCTAAGAGCTTGTCACGTTTACTTCCTTGAAAATGTACCTAATGTTCTTAGCTCTCACTTGGCTTAATAACTTGAAACAGCCCGCAGGTTGTTTCGCAAGATGGAACTTGCGTATATCTCAATTCACTTTTGATGTTAGGCATAGGCCTGACAAATTAAATATCGTACCTGATGCCTTATCTCGTGATGTTGTTTCTCTTAACCTTCCAAATTTAATTCTTGATACCTGGTATCTTAATATGATTAAACCCTCACGATTTACCTAATATATTTTTTTGTTCTCACCATCAATTAGTTAACTTTAATTACTTATTCCTTCTCTCATACAGTATATAATCTCTTACACGTTTAACTTTACTTATCTTAATTTAGCTATCTTTTTCTTTTGGTTGACTTTTCCTTGACCATATCGTTAGATATATATCACTTCATCCTCTACACCCCCAAATATAACTCTGTCGTTTTATTTAATCTACCCTCGAACTTTTCCTACTGCATATTATTTGGTTTTTAGTGTTTATCTTACGTCATTTAATTTTGTGTGGTAATTGTCGTAACTTTGGTTGTAATAACTCATTGCATTTTTATGATTGGTTTTAGCTGATGTTGAGTGAATGCTTTCTTCTTTGGGCTCACATAGAACATGCGCGATCTATGCCATTGAAAGAAATAGTTCATATTCGCAGTTGCAAAAATTAGGATTGTCTATTCCATGTGTTTTTCTTCTGAATTATTGCAGTCGCCCACATTATACTACATCATTATTTCTTTCTTTTTCTATTAAATCAACATAACTTATAAACATTTTTTTTTTCATTGTTTTTTATTGAACTTTGTGGTGAGGTGTTAGTGTTTCTTATTGTTATCTTATTAAATTCTCGGTTGTTTTAACATATGGGGACAGTGTATCTGTATTTAACTGCTTATAGTTGGGCTTTTGTGTGTGTTTAGGGTGCTACCGATTTGAAATACTACCTTAAAACAGTTTGTTTTGTGTGTTTGTATCTGTAATGATACCTTTAAGTTGTCGTGTCTACCTTTGTCTGATTTTCTTATCGTAGTCGAAGCACTCGTTAGGAAAATGATTGTACTAGTTCTCTTAGGAGCCTAGTGAATGTTAACATATATGATACCTTATCTTGTCGGATTAATATCGCAGGTGGTCCTTCAGACTGCGCTGTGTTTAATAGGGACAACTCTCTACCTTCTCTTGGACGCTTGTCCAAAAACTATACTTTTTTCTTAACCCGCTATCTCCGCTATGCCTTATTCGTCTTTCGGTGGACCTGTTCTTGTCCCGGAACACCCGTCTGCCACATAAGAATGATGTTCCCTCATTCCGAGCTACTGACCACACTGGTTGGTTGAGTAGCGCTTTGCTATCCACCTTTTTCTCTGTAGCTTTTGCTCAATGCGAGCCCTTCCTCTACTTTCTTCTACCTGGAAGTGCCTCTAATGCATTCCAAAAAACCAACCTCCTTCTTTTTTACTGTTCCTGTTTCTCTACTGCCTTTTCATTTCTCACCGTGTGGTTGCGCGGGAGGTTTTCACAGACACCTGGACCATGTCTCTGCGAATCTTTCGTGGGGTCATGCGGTGCCGCTGTCAGTGCATGGGCTCTGGCAGTGAAGGTATGTATGAGTGTGTGAATGTGTGAGTGCATGTGTTTATATCTATATGTCGATATATCGTGTGGGTATCGGGTGATTGTATCACCGATATCGATCAAAGCCGGGTGCAGGAATGCACCCAAATGTCTTTGCCGGTCTCTCGTGCCGTTTATTGCAAACGCATCTGCTTCACAGGTTTCTCTTTTTAGAGGGCACGAGTCAATCCCATTTAAACGGCTCTACTGGAGCCACTCTATTGTTGTTATTCATTGTCTTGGGTAATAACTAGGCCAATATCTTTGTCTTCTTTATTATCTTTGACAATACCCTTAGTTTTAATATCGTTATCTTACCGATTACCTATAGTAATAACCTTAGTTTAATATCGTTATCTTACTGACTACCGTTAGTAATAATTTTGGTTTAATTTCTCGTTATCTTTACCGACTACCGTTAGGAATAACTTCGATTTATTTCGTGTTATCTTACCGGTTATCTTTAGTAATAACTTTTGTTTAAATTCGTGTCACCTTACCTACTATCTCTTATAATCACTTTAACTTAATATCGCGTTATCTTATCCAGTATCTCAAATAATAACTAAAGCTTAATATCGTTATCTTGTCTATTACCTTTGAGGATAACAACTTAAGCTTAATATCATTATCTTATCTACTATCTTTAACAACAATTTGAGATCTTGTCTTATCTTTTTATCGTCCTAACGTGTGGTATATATGACCAGACATGGGAATTATTTTTTTTTCTGAAATTTAAGTGAAAAAGCTAACCCGATTTAGAAATGTAATTTGTCAGGTTAGCATATAAGGATTTAGTAGGTGGTACTTTTGGTAAATTTGTTGATTCACAACATGTCATGGACAAGTTTTAAATGTGCATCGTAGAAAACCAAAGTACCAGTAACAAAATTTGCTAGAGTGCAGAGTGACGCACTCCATGAACATTTTAAATTTGGGCACTTCTTGCCAAAAAGAAGAATAGTTTTGATGCAACACTCATGTGTGTTTGCACATAACAACTTTTATGTTAGCTTTAGTTAGATAGGTTTAGATAGTTTAGGCGACTTGTCGCACCCGTGTTAGTTTAAGTAGTGTTTCATGCTCCCCGACAAATTTGTGCTGTCGATAATTAGTGTAGTCAAAGACTATCGGGCTACCTATTCCGTTTCCTGGTACTTCGGTAGACGTGTTATCGGTCGAAAAAACCAGGTGGCGCCTTATATAAACATTTTGTAGGTTTTAAGTTAGGGTTTATATAGGGTAGTTAGGATTTAGATTTTAAGCTGTTACTGTGCTAACAGACTTTTTCTTTTTTTAAGTTTTTTCTTTTGTGGCTTTGTTGCGATTGTTACGTGCCATTGCCACTTAAACAGTGTTTTTAGGTTAAGTTTTTATGTATGGAAGTTTCGCGGCATAAATTCAAATACGCGGTGCGCGGGAATTTTAAATGGACTAGGCGGTACTTCCGTACGTCAGAGTAGTGCATTTGCGCAGTGTGCTTATCCCTAGAGGGGTAGAGCAATACTAGACAAAGAGTGGGGAGAAGTGTTTCCGTGATGCTCTAAATCGTGGCTGTTTTCCTTTGATCTTCAAGTGAAGTAGTCGTGCCGGGTACCGTATCTTATCTTACTATGTAGATTCCCTTGTCTTGCTTATCTTTGTTTGTCTTTCCCTAATTAACCTATTCCTGTCATTCCACTACATTTAGGAAACCGATATGACCCTGTAGCAGCCCACGACCAGAGATGACCCGGATGTCCATGCTCAGCTAACACCACCGGAGTCCGGAGCAATACCTTCATTATCGGCCCGGAAGGATGATAGGCGTACCTGGGAAAAGCCGGATATCTTATGTGAGTAATTTGTTTGTTAAAATTATTCGATTCTATCTTTCACTGTTTAATTTTTATATTTCTGATTATTGCGTAATATACCTTTTGTATCGGTGACGTCATGGTGGATGGCCGCGCCCAAATCTGTAAAAGGTTTGCGCTTTCCTCCGCTAGAGGCGTCACTCGCTTTTTTTATTGCGCTTGCGCGATGTATCTTATGAACTTTGGTAACTGTATTACCGGCTTTTAGGAACTATCTATCACCATATAAATGTTTCACCATCTAAAGTGTAATACTTTGTTAACTGTTTTACCGACCATATAAACTATCACCAGAGTAGTGGAATAACAAACAATACATTGGTAATAAAAAAAAGTTGTCTGTGTCTATATATTTCATTAGATACATGAAAACTAAGTAACTGTAAAAGTGAAGAACATGTATATGGTTATTTAGCAATCTAAATATAAATTTAAAATCATACAGTATTCTTTATTTACAAGTTTATAGATGTTTAGGACATGTATCCAATTCTGAATAATTATGATCTGCAATAATATACTTAGCCTTACATGCAGTGTCACAATAATTTATGTTGAACACCTTGATCATATTTTAAATAGTGAGAATTCGACTTGGTACTACAAAGGTTACATAACAAAATGCAAGTAGATTTAATATTTCTAAAATCTTTTGTGAAGATTGTGATAAAGCCAAGGGTTCTCAGCTTTATTAGCAATAGTTTCAATATGGCTTCTAAGTAAAAGAAAGCTTTCAAATATAATTTCTAAATCATTAAAAATGGTAATTCAGTGCATAATCATTAGCAACTGAATTTTTTTATTTAGTTGTTTGCATTACTTTCCATTTATTAATGTTTGTTTCTAGTCTGATTAGGTGGACCAGCTACTAATATTGAAACATCCTGCTGTATCTGTTAAGCACTGTTATGTCTCTTTGGCTTGACATAGTTTTATTCTAATAGGTACAAGGGATTCTTTTAATTTGAAAAGGGAAAGCTTTATTTTCCATCATTAATTTAAGTAGTATAAATTAGGTTATTACGTATAAAATTGCAGTTTTTAAGTTCTCACGCACCGTAGGGAAATAACCTATAGTTTATTGATGTACTATGTCGAATCCACCTTTTCACACTCGTTTTCTCTTGTACGAAACAATGTGCGGTTATTGTGCTAACCAATGAAAACGTTTTATGGTTAGTGGAGCAACAACGAGTTCATGAGAAAACACGTGTTTTAGTTAGGACTGTATTTTGTACTAGCATACCATATCGACGTATTAAAGGTGAGTACGTGTTGAAGTATACAATGAAGTTTACCTGTGAGTTCCTTACCTCTTCCGTATCTATCTTAGTACTGTCTGTTCAAAAACTTGTAGATTTTAACAGCCAACTTCACTGCAAGCAATTTTGCAAGAAGAACTAACATCCAAATCTAATAAAGAACCCACTGCATATATAGACCATCTTAGGTTTTCCGAGAAGCAAGAACACAAAGGCCTTCCTTAAACTAGGACTATTAATTAGAAATAAGCCGTTTTTTTGTTTAGTTTGCAAACTACCTTTAGTTTACTAAAATTTGTGTAATATTGCGCCCTATGCCGATCCACACTTGGTACTAAATGTTTATCTATAACGCATTTGACAGTAATTGCATCTTCAAAACAACTATACCTTTAAATGAATTGTTGTCAGTATAAAACAAGTATTAAATTTAAAATTCATTATTGAGCAGAAATCAACTTTTACTCTTAGTTTACTAGAGAACTTTTCAGACCTCTTTCATATACACTTTTTGGTTTCAACATATACCTTTTCTGACTCTATATCACTTTACTTGCAGGATCAAAACTGTCTCAAAGTAGGTAGGTTACACAGCTTCTTATACTGAGGCTTTAACTGTTACATATATTATTTTATATTGATGGCTTCAGAAATTGATATCAAACGTCTTGAAAAATATGCCGCTCCCTTAATATAATTATCACCTCGTTTATTTTCGGACTTCTACAAACTGCAAGGAGTCCATTACTACTTCTGCTGTTTATGCTATTTCTTTCTTTCACTTGACATTTAATATTTCCTTCTACAAGTAATGTGCATGCAAAAATTTTACATCTCAGCAGTAGACTTCTATAAATTCTTCATTGCTTAAAATACATAACAATGCCGACTTAATTGGCTCCAGAGAACAACCCTTAGGCAACAAAGTAGAAGCTTAGTAAACTGTTGTGTTGTAAATCATAACACGCAATTAAATTTGGAGATGAAAGGGATTACATAACTCGGTACCATACTAATGATAAATTGATTTTGTAAAATCACTATATTAAATAATATATTGAACAATGAAAGATTGTTTTTCCCAAAATAAATAACTAACGGTTAAGACGGCATTAACTACTATCTGTGGTGGCACTTTTGTAACATCAACATTTGCACTAAATGGCTGTTGTAGTGGACCATGAAAGGCATTCTCCATACAATCCTTATCTTCCATTTTCTCTGACAACTTCTTTTACATAAGAGATGCACATTTTGAGGCAATAAGTCATCGTCATCAGCTAGAAAGCAACCTCATGTTGAAACGTAATAATTACATAATGGTTTGGTGGAATCTTAAAGGGTTTTTTTTTGCTAAATACGAACCAGTGCAGCATGGCACGACTTTGCAGTATATGAATTGCTTGAAGTAGTGGAAGCATGCACTTCAACTAAAACTTTATCGTCAACAGCATATACCTCTGTCGGTGTCTCTTATGACGATCAGAATATTGTTTTATAGTCATTTAGTAAGAGTAATTTTTCTGTTGCACTCTGTAAATTAGACCTTACGGATTTCAGATAAGGCAAAATTTCGGCAACAACATCAATAGTATCTACGACAGTGCGAAAATCATGAAGCACATCAAACGGGTCACACATTTGTCGCAAAAAGTTCAGATAACTAAGAGTAGATTCAGTAGGAATATTTTTAGCACTATTCATAGCAAAGCAGATGTTCAGTAAGGCATTCCTCCATTGGCATGATTTATCCTAACAAATGTGGACAGCTGTGTTTTAAATCACAATTTTGCCTCTCCTTAAGATTAGCCTGTGGTTGATAAACCAGTATTAGGCTCAGTTTAAATTCCAAACAAAAAGCTACCTTTTGCATCACATTAATAACAAATCAGTCACTAATGACTCGTCAAGGCATTCCATAACGGAGAATAATTCCATCGATAAGGCATCTGGCACAAGCTTCACGCTTGGTACTAAACGTTTATCTCTCTGTCATTTTTTCCTATAATGAAGTTTTAATAATGCTCTTTCAGACTATTTATCCAATCTATGTTATTAAAATAATTATTTAATTCATGAAATTTCCTCTTCTTAAAATCGCAGTACCATGGAGTGTTGTTTCTGATTTTATCCTGTACTTCGACCTCCCACGCAAGTAGTACATGATGCATTTCACCAATTTTTAATGAGGCCGTTTTTGTTATCGTGATAGGTATGTTAGTGAAGCACGAATCCAGTATTCTACCCAATTAATTTAATTTAACTTTGCATTGACTTAAACCACAATACACAAACGCATCACAAATATTTGTTTTGGGACTTTGAGTATACATTTTTGCCACTAATCCATTCAATTCCTCATCGACTGACCATAGAATGGGCATATTGTAATCCCTTGCTATAATAAATTTCTATTATGATATTTGTTGTGTAGGCTAAGCACTGTTTCAACATGGGTGTTATGAACTTCAGCTGATGAATCTGGCCTAATGTATACACATCCTGATATTAAACTTAATCTCTTTATTCAAATCAACACAAATGTCTGCTCAACTGTCGTCTCGGTTTCATTGTACCGTTCCACTCCTTATACACAGCTATCAAGACACGTTTACCACGAGTTAAAGTACTTGTTCTATAATTTCTGTCGCATCTATAAATATCATAAACGTTATTAATTACTTCTGTATTATGAATATCACCATCAATATTTCTGTGATAAATAAAACATCATAACTGGAGTTAATGGTTTCTAAGCAAAAGTCTAACAATTTGAATCTTAGACCTACATTTTGGTCAAGTATTGATAAAATATTAGTATTAATTTTACTATAACTGCTATGTTCCAAAAAGTTGTTTTTTTCAATTTTAATAAGCCCATTAACAGATCTGATGCTTTTACTCCCATCATTCATTTCTCGTAATGTGACTGTAAGTGAATTTAGGTAGCCATCTTGCATCGGAGTTTGAATAATGATATCCAGAATTTGTATCTGTCTTATTAGCTTTAGTATTGCCAGCGGATCGTATGTATTTGAAAAAATAATTTTGTCACAATCACATTTCACATTAATCTGTTTTAAAATGACCTTAATTGACAAACGCTCTTCACTGTATCTGTCAACAGTGTATTCCTTAGTAGATACCTTCAAATTTAACATAATGAGATTGTAAGCTCTCCGCTAACTAATCATTTATTTCAGAGATTATCTTGACATAGCACAAAATGTTATCATTATTCTTCAATTGCACTACGTTTCCTCTAGTTGATTTGTTTCCTCATTTGTTTGGACCTTTAAGGTTTTTATATCCTCCACCAAGGTAGTCACTATTTTCTGTAGATCATCGACTTTCTTAATTAACTCTGGTACCAGTAATAATGCCTTTTTTCATTGGTAGAATAAAACATAACGTTATTTTGCCTTTTAGTTCCTTACACTTCATTTCAATACTAGTCAGTTCTGTACAATCCTCATGAAATAATCTGCTACAGCTATCGCATGAGAAACACTACTCTTTTGAGATAAGCATCCTAGAGAAAGGGCAGAGAGTAGAGAATGTCTCCCTATAATTGGACTTAGACAGATCATCTTCCTACCCAGCACATCTGCTGCAATAAGATAATCAAATAAGGGTAACACGACCAAGTTAAATTATCCACATAGTAATTTCAAAGACCAAAAACTGCAGACATACTAAAATGATTATAGGAAAGATAGGTAATTGAAGATAGAAGTAGGAAAAATTTGAATACATCAAAACAATAAAGAATAACATTGGACAGTCCTTCATCAACACGAAAAGATTGTGCTAACGTTCCTGTGATATAAAGCGATCGAGATAATGAATGTTATAACAAAGATTGGAATAGATGCGAAATAAAGCATCGAATCTAAATTTTTTCTAGTCGCAACTTTAGAAATTGATTTTTTAATACAGAAGTATATGTTGCGATCCTATGGAAATCCAAAGAGTAAATCAACAATCTGACATCCTTTATTACATGTCCTAAAGATTTGCTGAGTAGTTCAAATGAAAGATATTTTAAACACGATAAATGAATAAAGCAGGTTATGGAACAATAACAAGATAAAAGATGAAAATTTAAAATAAAATTATTTGAAAATAGGGATAAATAAAATAAAATTTAACTAAGAATGAGGGAGCTATCATTTAGAAACAAATGAACTATTTATAAAACGGAAAGTTCTGAAACAATTCAAGGTTCAGAGTTAACATATATTTAAGTATACGATAGGAAAAGCCTAAAAGGTATACATATATGTAGGTAAGAGTTAACGAAATTAAAGTTTAAAGGTGAGATATATTTATACTGAGGAGATAACATCAAAGGAAAAAATTTTATTCAATCGAAGATATAGAAGACAAGGTATATTTAATAATTAAAGGTAAACCGACATATACGACTGTTTGTTAATCTTTAGAAAAGAGTTTGTAAATCTTTAATATGTTATGATTCTTGAAATTTACCATCAAAATTTTGGATTCTATAGCTTAATGCAGATACTACATGATAAAGTTCATATGCAAAAATTGGAAAAACTTATTGTGCTCTTGCTTCTAATCTAAATTCTACCAAACATGCAGCCAATTTCAATGAAATCACCATATTAACAGAAGACAATAACCACAAAAGACGATTATTTTTAGAATCTTACTACATAATACAAGACAATAATTGCATCAACAACAAACAAGACATCAATAACCTCAGTATAGTGTACTCACAACTATATAACATCACCAAAATAGACAACCATCCATAAAACTAATTTACTAATTTACCTCTACATTTTCAAAATATATTTAAATCAGCACACCACACCATACTATATACCCCACATGATCAAAACATTACATCCATAATTTGCAGTTTCTACAAGTTACCTTATTTACACATTTATTTTATGTCAATGTCAATGTCAAATTTTTCTATTCAAGCTGTGTATGCCAAAAACTATAATTTTAATACTGTTATTATCTTTATACTTTTAGCTCTTTGAAAAGATTTTAAATAAAATCGAAACGTCAGAAACAAGCAAATGAATATTTAATAAAACATTCGAACGAAAAGTATCCCAAAAAAATTAAAATATCAACTTGTCCATATATTTACGTTCGCTAAAAAAGAATCTATGTATATATATATATATATATATATATATATATATATATATATATATATATAGTAAAAGGAATTATTGGCAAGTGATTCAAATTCAGCCACGAGGGCATCCCGCAAATGCGTTTTGCCCTAGTTGGGGCTCATCAGGACAGGAGTAGCAAGTTGTAATATTTAATACATACACATTATGGTAAGTACAGCATCATCCAGCTCACAACGTGTGTCTTCATGTCGTATCAAGTTGTGAGCTGGGTGATGATTGTACTTCCCATAATGTCTATGTATTAAATATTACAACTTTGCTACTCCTGTCCTGATGAGCCCCAACTAGGGCGAAACACGTCGACGGATGCTCTCGTGGCTGAATTTGAGTCTCTTGCCAATAATTCCTTTTTACTTTGTATTAATTTAAGTCTAATTAAACATACTTTTCTTTTAAACCAAATAAAGTTGCTTATGATTCATTGTTCGTAATTGTATGCTTCAATACCGTAAAAACATATGTCGAGCAAGTTCCAGAATTCAATGTGGCCTTGGAATATAACGTTCTATCAAATCATCAACATTGACAGCCAAAAGCTAGCTTAGCTTTATCCCGTGCTTCGACTTATAAAGAAATATTTTCTTTTCATTCAAGAATTTACATAATCCAAAGACTTTGAACTGCATTATAAATAATTTGAAGAGTTTGAAATGTTTTATTAGCACGTAATCATTTTTAATAGGTACCCACAAAAAGTTTTTAAATCACTTTAGAATACGATAATAATTCTCCTAAATCCATTAATAAACAACCTAGAATTATATGGAGGCCGATTCCATAGCTAGGTTGTGATTCGTTTCCACAAAGTCATATGACTTTCAATTTGTAAAAATTGTCAATGACAAACATTCGTAATAAAATCATATTTGTGGTATTGGACAATACCTAGAATATTCAAAGGTTATATGTACAAAGCTGGGTATAAAACATTTGACCATATCGCTTTAACCATTAATCTTGTGCAAGATGCATTATAACTTCCAGTGCCAAATATTGATAAAATAAAAGTAATTTTCACTTGTACACGTAGCTTGCAAGTTACCTCTAAACTGATGGACTATCAAAAACATGGGTAATAATTATAAAGAATTTACAAGATGTTTCCACTTCAACCTACTACATTCTGAAATAATTTTTGGAGTTAGAAATTGCTATTAAAAAAACAATAACAATTTTGAATGTAGAGCTGACGCAGCTAAGTGCAGACGAATGGAGTACTGTTCAAGAGTTATGTCAAGTTTGCAATAATTAATCATATTAGTACAAGTATTAAAAAAGAATTGTAGATGTGGAACATGGCAATATGTTAGCTTTGTCTATACTTTTACATCCCTTTACAAGGTATTGTATAATTTAAAATTATTTCATTTTCTTTGATTGTAAATAAAGACATTGTTATTATTATTAATGAGGATGTTACCAATTGAATTAGTGTATAAACTGCACAAAGAAAACTCCAGTATCAAGTTACCAGAAGCTAAAACCAGTAATGAAGAATAACATCAAGAAGTGGGTACCTCTATATAGTATACAATAAATCAAGATCATCATTCCCTTTAGTGGGGCCATTATAGAACTTTAAATATGTCTTGAACACATTATTGCAAAAAGAAGTGACGATGCTGTGCAGTGCTGGAAAATTAATAAATTTAATGACCCCTTTTTAAGTGAGATAGTAAGAGAAAATGTCGTTTATTAGTTTTCTGTCATGCGAATGCTTATTTTCCAGAGCTGGAAATATATTAAGCAAATGTTATACAAGCTTATCTATGATAAGAGCTCAGCAATTGTTATTTCTGCATTGTATTCAAAAGGATATTAAATTAAATAATCAATATTTAGTTACCTTGTTTCTTTAATGATATTATTTAGAGTTTACCACATTTGATGTTTCAAAAATAGGTTAAAATATCGTAAATTTGCATATTATTCAACTACTGAAACCTGCAGTATTATAATATGGTAGTGGGACCATACATAGAAACAATAGATAGTAAATCAACATTTTGAAATATTTATTACTTAGGTTCTAGAATGCAATATAATTATTTACATAAATAATTGCCAGAATAAAGTTTTATAATTTTTAGATAGGATACATTTATTTTTCAATCATAACTACAATCAGTGTCACTGTCTGCACCACTATTGTCATTGCTACCATTTATAACTAATGGTTGAACAACGTCAAATTGTTTTTCAATATCCCACCATTCTTTCATGCATTTGTGAGCATGTTCTATACATTTTTGCCAATTTCATCTATTTAGTAAACTTTAGGTTTTGGATTCTCTCTGACTAACGTCAATAATTCTCTCTTCAACACACTAGTTTCAAAAGATACTTTATGTTTTAGCAGATAGTCTATTAATTCCTGTTTATTGGTGGTTGTATTTGGCATTTTTTCCATTAATTTTGAATGATAAGATGTATTGTCTAATATAATGTCTGGATTGGTTCAGATTTGGAATTAAAGTTTCTTGAAACCACTTGGTAAACAGTTCAGCATTCATATCGCCATGATAGTCTGCACTTGGTCATTTGGTAGAAAACAAACGAAATGCGTTTGGATCAAAACCATCTTTATTTCCCGCATGCAGCACAATGAATCTAAAATACTACTGAAATATAAAAGACTATTTAAAACAAGTAATCAGAAACTAACCGTTTTTCTCCACCAAATAGTTTTTTCTTAATACTTTGTTTTGTGTTATCAATCCAACTTTTTTTCGCTGAGCTCCGACTGAAAATCCACGATTCGTCTAAGAAAACAGGATTGTACAATTCCCTTTGTTTGTTTAATTTGTATTCTCTCAAGAATTTTACTTGTGCTGCGGCAACATGTTCTAATTCAAATAATCCCTGTCTGCTCTATCATCATTTTTAAAAGTAAAATCAATGGTAGGTAAAAGCCTTTTCAAACTTCTTATACTAAAACTAAATACTCCAGACAAAGCAAGTTCTTGTTGAAGGCTTTTGCTGTAACATGGAGCCCTAAAAATTACACATAGGTTATAAATATATCCCAAATTAATATTATCTTTATTACGTTTAGAATGCATGTCGTATATATTTCTCTTGACACAATTTTTAACAAAATCGTCGACATGACAAGATTTTAATTTTGAGCATTTTCTATTCATACGACGAGATTGCAGTGGTTGATTTTCTTTATGTGCTTGGGATACCTTCTTCTTAATACTAGTAAGGGTTCGGAGTCCTACACCACAGGCTTCAGCAGTCCGCTAAAACAATCTAATTAAACCATCTTTTCTACTAAAGCATTTGTTCTTATCTGCATTACAGATTCAGATTGAGCAAACAAACCTCGATTGTCACGTTCCTTTTCAAAGTAATTTAGAACATTCATAATCACCAACTGTGTTTGTAATTTTCAATGTTTATTACGCAGCATGTTTAGTGTCAATATGAAACGGCAATTGTTTTGAAAAACTGTTCTACAATACAATTAAGACAAAAATACAAAATGATAAATGAATAGAAAGCTAACTTAACCATCAAAAACTCAAAAACACAAATGAATTTACAATCTTTATGAACCAAAATAAGACATACGTTTGCTACTTCTTTATTACAGAATTATGAAGAAACACCTTTCTATAGCTATCCTGTTCTATGAAGTAAAATTAGTAGACATGAGTAACCTAATAAATATCGAAGTTAATGTAGGCAGTTAGCTGTGTTTGTTAATTAAATAGATTATAACAATTTTTTACTTCTTTAAGGCAAGGTTTTTAGTCACTGGAGTGTATAGTTAACAATGTATATTCAATGTGTATTCAGAGTAGAGAAATAGGAATATTTATCATTAAAACGACTTTAGAGGAAAAATTAGTAAAAACGCTTAAGTAAATTTGTGTATTATTTAAAGGAATTCTAGGCAGTTTTTCATAAGTTTATTTAAATAAAAATATTTTAGCATTCAATGGGAAAACTGTTATTATTAAGCATTAAAATATTAAATAAATCAGTGAAAATTATTCTAAAGTAAATATGTTGTAAAGACTCATCAAAAATTACGAGTACACATATATTTATGCTATGGAATTTTATATAAACAACAAAAAATTTAATGGAAAATAGAAAAAAATTTTATTTGGCAAATTAAAGATAAGTCCAATTCACTCATAAAAATGCTAAAATAAATATGGTGATGTTTCAAGATAAATTACTTTATACAGGACTAATTATGGAAAAAAAATCTTATAGATACCTGTAATACGAGACCTGAAAACATTGATTACACATTATAAAAGCTTTCATATTTAGATAAACATTAAATTACGTTAAATTATTTGCCAAAACTATGATTTCAAGTCACCAACTGTATTAAAGGTTAATCATTAATTACGACTTCGAAAATAATCGTATCCTAATACGAGAAAATTGAACTTTGTTATTATTTTCAGGTATTATGCAATAAGTTAGCTAACCAAGTGTACAAATAAATCACTAGACATCACCAGCAGTATATTATTAAGTGTTAAAACCCATGAAGGTTTTACAATAAGGAATGTATTACTTAAAGGCGAAGTATTTTTGATCCTGTAATAGAATTGAAATTTTTTTATTTTAGATAATAATTACAAGACAAACGCAAAGTATATACTACATACAATTCAAATTAGTATAGCTGTGTATGATCAGTAAAATTTTTTATTAATACAGAGAAAGAAAGAGCAAACTTTTAACATTTTTAATTACTAAACATTTTATATAATAACAAACCGCCCATTGGTTGGAACGCCAATTATTATGTTTTACTTATGTTAGCATGAAATGTCTAACTGTAGAGCAGAGTCAGAGTAGTTGTCCAGCTTTCCGCAGCGAAATGTCGAAGCCTATACATTTTTGGAACAAATACTTAGGGTGGTTAGATACGGGATAGGTAAAGGATTCAACAGGCACACTTCAAATGACTGATTCTCCCAATTCAGAATCACAACAAAATCAAACTTCTCAAAAACTATCAAAAGTTGCATATAAGTGTGTAGATGTATTCGCGTTTTGAAGTTCTGCCACTTTTAATATCGATACTTACCAAAAATTGGCTAATAGAAACCACTTAAATTTTCACTTAAAAGTTAAGCTTTTGTTTTATTAGTCACTTATACAGGATTAATCAAAAGTCCTGGAACGGTCGAATAACTTGGTTATTCAAAAACAAATTTTTCAAATGGTATATTATGAATTTGTCATAGTGCTGTTGTGGAGACGTGAAGATTTTCTTGAATTGATAATAAAATATTTATACTGTTATCTTCATTGGCTGCTGTTTTTGGACGTCCATTTCTCACTAAAATTTTTACTTATTAAAATAGTTCATACTTTTGAAATATCTTATACACTATGTTGTTACTGATTTGCCATCCACATAAATTGTATTAAAACTTGTACACGATCATAATATCTGTGCAACGTTAAAGTGACAAATTCGACCCGATTATATTAGTTTTATTACCATATTTTTAATTAAACTTTTTTAATAGGGAAAAAAACATAAGCCATCCTTCTCTATACCAAAAAAATTTAAACAAACTTTATAATATCCTAAGAGATACTAGTTATCCTACTCCTTTAATAAAATGACCCTACTACTAGAATAAACTATAAAAATTCTACTGATACTACAACCAGTACAACAACTCATTTCAAGGTATTTCCATATTTTGATAAGTTAACTTCTCAATTAGATAATATTTATAAAAATTTTAATATAAAACTAGCAAAAAACCCGATATAACAATAAATAATTTTTTTCTAAAATTAAAGATAAAGTCATTCCTTTAGATCAAAGGAACATCATATATCAAGTAAATTGTTCAAATTGTCCGGATATACAGCATGTTCCTAAATACGAAATGGTGTGATTTTTTTGTGAATTTTATGACTAAAAATTTATATAAACATAGGTCTGCAGATGCTGCGCTTCCGATCTGCAGGGTGTTGAAGTATCGAATTTTTTTTGGTTTTCTCTTTATAACTCCTGCAGTTTTTGATATTAAGATCAAATTTAGAATATAGGAAACATTGTAGGCTTACATCATTGGGCATGTCGAATGGTTGTGAGAATCTACAGGGTGGTAGTTTTTCTGCCTCTTCTCCCTCTAAACTTTTTTGAGGTGTACCCCCGATAGATTTTAAAACACAAAATGAATTTTCTATTTTGTTTAGAAACTTTTGGTCTCTTGCAGTTTTTTGTATCTGACCGTTATTTAGGAAAATAAAAAGAAACTATTTTCTGTAAATCATTAGATCAAATTAAAAATTTTGAAATGTGTCTAGTAGGCTCTGGATTAATTGTTTTTATTAATTTCGACAGTACGCTTCTCATTTGAACTCGTAGCTGTAAATCAGAAACAAAGTGTTTGCAGACCTATGTTTATATAAATTTTTAGTCAGAAAATTCGTCAAAGAATCACGTCTCTTCGTATGTGCATGATATTTAGGAACACCCTGCTAGTCTGCATATTTCCCTGAAATTCCCACAGCCTACATGTTTCACTATCTGTGTGCAATAGTCTAACCTTGGTCTACCTCTACCTCTCTTTTTTCATATGTTTTCTTCTAATATATTCCACACTATTCCCTCATGTCTCAGTTTGTGGCCTATCATCCTATCTCTTCTATTTTTTACTGTTTTCCACATATTTCTTTCTTCCCCTAATATGTCTAGTACATCTTTGTTCTTAACTTTGTCTGTTCATGATATATTCATTCAAAGTCTTCTATCTTTTTCCTATCCTCCAGATTTCTCACAGCCGTACAGTGCTGTGCTCCACACATATGTTTTAAGCAATCTTTTTCTTGTTTCTATGTTTGTTGTCTTTGAACACAGTAGTTGCTTTTTCTTGTTAAATGTAGCACGACCTTGTGCTAATCTTTGTTTTATATCTTTTGCACTCTTTCCATCTTACTTTATTTGGCTTCCTAGGTAGCAGAAATCCTTAACCTTTTGTAAGTTCTCATTACCTATTTGTATTCTTGTTTTTGATTTATTTTCCCCTCCTTTGCATACTAGTACTTTAGTTTTATTTTGGTAAATTTTCATACCATATTTCTCTATTAGAACTGTTTCCATTTCGTTAAGGACGGCCTCTAACTTTTTCTTGCTAGATGTTAATACCGCTATATCATCTGCAAATGTAAGCATATTAATCTTTTGTCTCTGCATAATAATTCCAAATGTCTTCCTACATTTGACAGTATTCATTGTATCTTCGATGTACAAGTTAAAAATTAATTGGAATAGAGCACATCTCTGTCTCACCCCTTTTCTAATATTTACTTCTCTACGTTCCTGCTCTAATTCTATTACCGCTGTTTGCTCTTTGTATAAGCTATGTACTATAGTCTATCTCTAAAACTCATTCCAATTTTTTTCGAGTATTTCGAACATTTTTTTCCATTTTACATTGTCGAATGCTTTTTCCAGATCCACAAACCCTATATACATGCTTTCCCCTTTTCTGTTTTCTTCATTATCACCCTCAGAGCTAAAATAGCCTCTCGTGTTCTCCTGTTTCGCCTAAACTCAAATTGATCTTCTCCTACTATTTCTTCAGCTAGCTTTTCCATGTGTCTTTTTACAATTCTAGTTAATATTTTTGATACGTGTGCTGTCAAACTTGTTGTTCGAAAATGTTCACATCCTTCGGCTCTTCTCTTTTTTAGTATAGTGACTATGATGTTACATTTGAAATCTATAGGTATCTCGCCTGTCTCATACATATTGCTTACAAGCTGGAAGAGAGGTTCTGTTACTGCTAGTCCAGTGGCTTTTAGAGTTTCTGCTTGCACCTTCTGTATACCCAGCACCTTAGCATTTTTTAGACCCTCTAATGCCAATTCAAACTCATCTCGCAGTATAGGAAATTCCAAGTCATCATTTTCAATGTCTGATTCCTGTTCTAATGCTGTTAGTTCCTCTCCTGCATATAAATTTCCTATATATTACTGCCATCTAACCACTTTCTCTACATTTTCTATAATGACGTTTCTTCTCACGCCCCTTATATTTTTGCTATACGGCTTTATATCCCTAAAATTCATTCTAATTAGTTTGTATGCTTCGTCTGTCTTTCGTATTTCCATCTTATTTTGTACCTCTTTGCACTTTTCATCGATCCATTGTTCTTTAGCTTTCCTGCATTTGTTTTCCTGTTTCATCTGATCTATTTTTGTGTTTTCATCTTTCTTCTATTAAATTCAGGATAGCATTTGTTATCCAGGGTTTCTTATTTTTTTTTTGTGTATACCGTAGAATATCTCTGGCCGCCATGTCTAAGCTGGATTTAATGTTACTCCATTCTGTTTCTACTTCCTTAGTATAAGAAATTTTCCTGATATCTTTTACCAATTCATTTGACTTTTTTCAAATCTTTCGTGGATATCTTTATCATTTAGTTTCCCAAGGTCAAAGTGCCTCTTTCCATTCCTTTTTTTTTTAATTTAAGAGTTGCCTTCATAATAACGATGTTGTGGTCAGTGTCTATATCTGCTTCTGGGTAGCTTCTGCAGTCTTTTACTTGATTCCTAAACCGTTGTCTAGCAAAAATTTAATCTATTTGATATCTTTCTATATCTCCTGGCGATTTCCACGTGCATCGTCTTCTAGCAATGATGTTGAAATAATGTGTGTGTGATAATTAAATTGTTCTTGTCACAAAATTCTACCAACCTATTTCCCCTGTCGTTTCTCGTGCCAAAACTAAATAAACCTACTTCCGCTCCTTGCCTACCCTCACGTACCACTGCATTAAAATTTCCCGTAATTATTAAATTTTTATGTCCTTTTACGTATCTCACAATATCTTTGTAGATCGCTTCTACCTTTTCCTCACTGTAGCTAGAGATAGGCATGTATGCTTGTATTATTACTGTATATACCGATTTAGATTCTAATCTAACCATGACTCTTTCATTCTTTGGTAAGTAGTTTTCTACACGTTGTCCTATCTTTTATTGCATAACTATCCCCACACCCGAATTTCCTTCCTCTGATCCTGTATGAATTACCGTAAAATCTCTAGTCCAAGAATCCCTGCCTCTGGCCAGCAAACTTCGCTGATCTCTGCTATCTCTTTTGCTAATCTATCTATTTCAATTTTCAAGTTCTCTAGCTTACCTACTTGCTTCATACTTCTGACATTCCATGCTCCGACTTGCAAAATGTTTCCTGCTTCCCCTTTAAGCTTTCTGAACACATCCTCCGAAGTATTCCCCTCCCAGAGATCCGAATGGGGGACTATTTTAACTCCAGAATCTTTTACCCCAGAGGATGCCCATCATCTTAAACAATGTAAGTACGCTGTGTACTTGGGACCAAGGTCCCGGGTTCGAATCCCGACACGGTTCGCTTGAAAAATGTTAGGCGAACATTTTTCCCAAAAATACACCCTCGTTCGGATGAGAGGTAAAATGGAGGTCCCATGTGTGTGTTGTCACGCACGTTAAAGATCCCTACCTTGCTTGGAACAGCAAGGGTTCGGCAAAATTCCAAATTTTTCAGGTAAAAAAAACTCGCTTCCTGGTCAATGTAGTGCCTTCGGGTGGAGCATTGGAAAATCACATGTAATGTGTACTTGGGAGATAATATGGTGGTTTCCCGTTGTCTTCCACATCGCAATAGTGTGTTTTAGAATGCCATACCGACCCCTATGGTCTCTGCCAATCTAAGCACCGAGATAGCTGCTGCCCTCTTTTGGGGTCCTGTCTTAGTCGGGTTCCTCTCTAAGGATTCCGCCAATTTAATAAACCTTTGTTTCGGTTCTTTAGCTCATTGGAACACTCCAGCCGTTCCACCCGTTCGAGTAATCTAGAACTTCTTTAAGGTGCAGGTCCTTCCAGAACCCAATTTGTTACAAATTCTATTTCAGCAGAACCTAACGAGGTAGGTTAGAACTAATATTCGCAGCAAAGTTTGAAGCGATCTGGTGAAGCTATTAAAGTATTAATAATCGAAGATGTAATTGCAGTAATATTTAAAGCTTTCAATTGAAACCTTATTTTGAAATCTTCGAGTCGTACTTAGTGTCATAGTCAAATTGATACTTTGAAGCTCACAGTACCAAAATAATTCAAACATCCAGATTTTGCTTACAATTTTAAATGGGCAAAGTGAAACTCAAACTACACTTCAAATAAAATATTTTTATTCTTACGTATTTCGAAGTGCTTATTTATTTTGAAATGTTTACTGGATCACTGAAAATTCAACAATTATCTCTTTCAAAGTGAATCTACCCCTATTTATAGTGTTTAATCCAGAATTCAGAGACATTTGTTGCAGGAATTCTCATTTACGCCTCGTATTAAATTTGCTAAAAGACATGCTCGACCTGACCAATGAACAACCATCTTTTTCAAACCAGAGAATTCTATTCGTTGAATGCTTTGATTATTGTTGGATTGATGTTATTACCATA
This sequence comes from Platerodrilus igneus, assembly GCA_036346225.1. Lineage (NCBI taxonomy): Eukaryota > Metazoa > Arthropoda > Insecta > Coleoptera > Lycidae > Platerodrilus > Platerodrilus igneus. Next base: position 10,502,472 of record JARFIW010001171.1, on the reverse strand, counting down.
TGTAAATTCCAGTGATTTGAATTCTCTAATTTGTATATTTACCAAGTGCAAATAACAAATTTGTTTTGTTATTGTCGTATGTTGGTTTTATATCACAAAATTAACTAGCCTGTGTTACTATTTGGCAATGGCATATTTATAATAAGAATTTGAACCTTCACATGCTCTCTCTTAACATTTGCGTTACTTTTTCTACATTAATGCAATTTTCAGCTTGGATAAATATGTCTATCCATTAATAACTGTTGATGCTAAATGAATGTAAGATGTGTGTAACATCTTTATCAATTTCATTAATATAAAGCGTATTTTCCAAATACCAAACGCTCTTAAAGTTTGCTCCTCTATAATTAATTACTCTGAGTTGGGATCTAGTCCTTATAGACCAACATGGCGTCCTTTTCTTAGCAATATATTAGCAAGGTTTCTTGCATCAATTATATTGTAACGAAAACTTCCTTTATAACAACAGTTCCTTATTATTAACTGATTACACGAAAACCTTGCTGTAGTTACAGTGAAATTATAATGTACTAAGGGTAATTATTTCCAGCTAATTACTAACAGTAGAAACATCCTTAAAGCAGCAATATTATCGTCTAAATTACTGCTCAATGCATTTATGATTAACAATCGAACCACTATTAATTTATCTATTAGTAACTGTTAATGTATGTTGATCAGTAACTTCTAATTATTTATATCATACGGAGACATTTATTTTAACACTATGTTAACAATAATTTATTTCCTATCACGACTTTATGGATCAAGACATCGAATGGAACTGATTAATCCTCACGAAACACGACTTTTGTATATTTAATTTAACTGTTCTACAAAATACTGAATACAAATGAGAAGCGTTACGAATTATTAAAATTAGCTTTCAGCAGTTTTCTTTTGTCAGCTTAATGACTTAGATGCACCCTCTTGTAAATGTCAATTATCTTTAGTGTATAAAGACGCCACTCTGTAGTGCCAAATGTACTGTTCCGAAGGGTAGATTTTTTGGCAACTTGTTAATATGTAGACTATTTGAGCCTTGTTACAATATGTATATTTTCGTTAGCAAGGGCTAGTACCTTGTTTTGAATAGTTTGGGAATTGAAACCTTAATGTATTAATCAGCGCAATAAATTTAACCAACAAAATAAATTTATTTTAAAACTCAATATCTACAGTGCTCTTGAAGGTTTAATGGGGTTATTTCAGATTTTATTATATAATATCTCTTCTGCAAAGTTCTACTTTATGACATTGTGGTCTTTATAAAACTAGAACATTTGTGATTGTGCAACATTGTTTAGAACAGTTTCAATATCAGGTCAATTCATTTGAAATCACCCAGATACAATAAAACTGGCTGAACGTTTTTGATATTCCTAATGTTTTTACCAGTTACTCTCCAATACTAGCCGTGTTCAAAAGTGTGGTACGAAAAACTTTTACGTACACACTTTTTTTTGTGGCTATTTTAAGTTTGCTTCGGCTGAAAACGAATTTTGCGCAAATGTATCATGCTGTTAATTTTACAGATATCAAGACAAAATAAAAACCAAAATAAGAATTCTTTGTCCTTACATGATATTATCTAAGTAGTGAGGAAAGTGAAGAAAAAAAATTAACGACTGAAGTGAAAGCTTGAAACTTCTACAGCAATAGTCTTATGATAATCTATACATGAAAAAAACTTAAAGGTTAGTCTTTCTTCCTTTTAATAATTTTGCAGCACTAAAATGCCATTTTAACTTAATTTTTACTTTATAGTTGTGAAATTTTTTCTTCACTTTCCTCACTACTGAGATAATATTATGGATAAAAATCTAGAGCATATCATTATGATAATCTAGTTTTTATTTCGTTTTGATATCTATAAAAATTACAAAGTAGATAAATTTGCCCAAAACTCGTTTTAGCCGAAAAACGGTTTTGAAATGATCTTAAAATGGCCTCCAAAAAGACGTGAGCCTAACATTTTTTAACCCTACTGTTGTACTCACACCTAGTATTAGATGAATAATGTTAAGCAACATGGTTTGGGTGATCGATTTCTAATGGATTTGACCCTGTCTAGAAGCACAGTATCTGCATTGCTCTTTATGTAAGCTTAATTTTTTTCATTCATGTGAAGTTTTTCTTAACTACTGTTTTAATATGAATATTTACTTTTTATGAAACTCTTTCACACTGTTATATACAAACTTTTATTAATATTGGAACTTTAAGAATATTTATATTATTAACACCACCACATAATGTATTGTGCCTGATTGTTTGACTGAATTGAATGTTAGATTTTATCTTCACAATTTGTTACTTGCATGTATTGATTTTAGACACAAGGGCTTAAATTGTAGTTGGGCAGGTTATTTAGTGTTATATTCTTTTAGATCTTTATATTGGCTGTATTTGGACGAGTATTATTCAGATGTGCTAATTATTAACCCAGCATATTTGCAGGCTGCTGTCTATCGCAGCGGATATAATCGATTTGCACCGTACTGAACATATCGGCAGCTCCTTCTTACAAAGGCCTACGATAATGTAATACTCAACTATTGTAAGTTATATTTATTACTTGTATTGTGGATAGCACAAAACAGCACAACAAAACTGAAAAAGCCAAAGAGCTGTTAACTCACTAACGTATGTCCTTGTGATAAACATCAAACTTAACAAGCTCTCTAACTAAGATAGTGATTAGTTATTAAGAATAAAAATCGTTTCCACTTACTGAGAATAATATATCTGCATCCGCACATGATTTTAAATATTTTTTATATTTATTTTTCTTTTTTTGATTGAATAAATGGAATTTTTGAATCTCATGAATTGAATGTCTACACAATTGATGTAGGTACCTATTTCTTTAATGACAGTTTTGTATTAAAATTATTTAAGATTGACTTGTAATTTATATATAGTTAGTTGTACTATACTATATACATTGGGAATGTATCATTTTTGTAAATTTTAGATATAAAATGAAACGTACATTTTATACATATACAAAATATGAAATTATGAGTAAGTGTAATGGAAACGTAATTTTAGAATTTGGGTCATTCTATATTATATTGGTAAATGTTTTTTGCCAAACATATCGTAAATACTCTATTTATGCTCTCTGTAATGAGAGGGTGGATTTACATTGTTAATCCTCATGATTGTTGCCAATATAGCATTGTAGTTATATCCGAGCATTTTATTATTGTTGTACATATATTATATTTACTTGTTGCTACTAGCTCTTTTCTAAAAGTTCCTGTAAATTATGTATTTTTTTGTAAAAGCACATGTACATCTTTTAAAAATAATTAGATGTAAATACACCCTCAAACATCATAGATAATCTCGAATGAGGAACTGGTCTGTAAATATACGTACAAATTAGTGTCTGATCCAATTTATAGTTGACCCTTCCCTTTCTCCCACTTTTTTGTTATTTTGTGTAGTGTTAAGAAATTCTTGTAAATTATATAAAAGCACAAATACATTTAATTACATTTTTTGTATTTATTGTGTCTTTATTAAATATATAGCAGCAAATAAAAAGTTTTTGATTGTTATTTTATGCGACTGCTTGATTACTGCAAGAATATATTCTTTAAAATGTTAACTCATTAGTTTGTGACAAAGCAAGTAATGATCGATCGGTAATTAAGCATACATTCGTAGAGTATTAATTTCAGCTAATTAAACGAACTTAAAAAATTTAGCAGCTTGCGTGATTTATATTTTATAAAGAGGCTATTTTAATATGATAGTAAAAGGACATAGTACATTTTTATATAAACAGCAACGACAGTAGGAATTTTATGCTAGTCGTATTCAATTAGAAAAATCATCGATAAAAACCAGAACCATTACCATTTGGGGGTTCAAGAATCCCTAATAACCACAGAATAATATAATGTTATAAATTATTGCGTTCACACGATCTGAATACTTTGAACTTGCCTCTACGAAACCATTAGACACATAACATATGAGAATGCAATTTGGAATTTTAACGGAAGGGAGGGAGGTTGTAATATAATGATTGTTCTTTAGTAAAGTCGGAAAGAACAAAAATATGGTTTAAGGGTAACGGATGTGAACTATGATGAATTATTTTGAGCTCTACTGGATGATTTAGGACAGAAAGATCAAGCACGCGAGAAGTGTGGATTTAGATCGCGTCGATACTGTATTAAAAGGGTGATAAATGAGTTTTCACTCTACAACTATACATTGGATAGTAAATCACTGGAGTTAACCTCGAAATCCTTAAATTATTAAACTGAACACGCTTCCAAGTTTTGCTTGTTTTATTTTGGTTGATGTTTGATAAATATGCACATGTGAATTTGTAAATATGTGGTGAGCTGGTTCGTAGAGTGATGGAATTAGTTGTTTTCATTTAAGCATAAAATTATTGGAAAGGAAGTTCAAACTTTTGAAACAAAAAAGAAGGCATATTAAGTGAAACTCAAGCTTTAACTCGTACTTTTAATGGACCTCGGGATGGCAAAAGCAGAAGTTGGTATTGTGCTGTATATTTGTAAGTAAAGTTGTTAAGAAAGAAAATAGGATTGACGCTCTTTATTTTGATAACGAGCATCGAAAGGACGTGTTTCCGAGACTTCTAAATCAGGCTATACGAAAAGTTGAAGCAAAAAATGAAAGCAACAAATCTGGATTTACGACCACTGGTATTGTGCCTATTAATAAAATTTTGGAAAACTGCCACAAACAGAAATAGATCATATACAAGAGTCAGACCATAAAACTAAAACTCTACAGAAATATTTGAAAGCGTTCGTTTTAAATCTCCTACTGCAACTGCTGGATGATAACGCAAACTAGCTGTTGAACTTGGGCAAAGTGTTACGCAAGAAGACTTGCTTAAAATAAACTGACATTTTATCAATATCAAATGCTCAGAATTGTTCAAGACCTAAGAAGGTTATTCAAGACGAATTAGTACCAGCAACTCAAATGTTTCAAGAAAACAACGAAATCTAAGAAAACTTTTCAATATGATTCCTATTCTGATAGTGATAAAGACATGGAAGTAATAACTGGTGACACTGACAACAGTGTTGTCTTTGAAACATTGTCAGACGCTGAAGAGTTTAATGAAAACGATATAAATGCTGTAAATGTTACAAAAGAGTTTTTTTGTGGTGATTTTATTCATCTTAAGCTAAAAGCAGAAACAGGCAACATAAAAGAATATGTTGCAAAAATAATAAGCTGTAAAAATGTTGGCACTTTTTGTACAATTTTCTTAGGAGGAGCAACAAAGTTGGAAAAGCATTTGTTTTTCCCACTATAGAAGACATTGAAGTGGTAGAAAAGTGTGAAATAGTAAAATTATTGGTAGACGTTACAGTGATGAGTGGACAATTACAATTTAAAAATTTTCAAGCTCCATGTTTAAATGTAAACCCTACATTTTGTCTACATTATGATTAAGGAAGCTCCAAATTTTACTTTGTAAAATATTTTTTTCAAATATTTAGCAACTTAATCACTAAACAATACTTTCTATGCTGTTGCTTCTTTAGTTTTAATAATTTTTTAATGTTTACATAATTGTTTCTAAACTATATAAATATAGGGACTAATATTTCTTTAATAAAAACGATTTTCAAATAAAAATGCTTTTTATCGTAAGAAATGTCATAGGCATCTCAAATTACTTAGTAGTATAATTTTTTGTTATTTTCGTTTTAAAGTCGCCCCAATACAATCCTAACATGAACATAAGACAGCCATAAATGTGATTTTCAAGTCACCCCGAACTTGGGATGACTTGAATATATGACAATAACGAAAACTTGAAATATAGATTTTCTTTGATATCTTACAGGGTTTGTGTTATCCTAAAGTAATCTAAAAAAAAATTATTTCAATAAAAAAACATGTGATACAAAGGGTACAGCCAATTAAAGGTAAAATCTTTTATCAAGTCACCCCATTCTATGGTTCCTGAAATCAGTTTTTCTTCTTCCTATAATATCCAATACACCAATAATATATTTTGGTAAAAATGTTGTTTTTTCATTTCTTAAAATGCATATGTGATGTATATGTTGAAATTTTCAGTTTTATTAAATTTGACTGTTGATATCCTGGGTAGCCGCTGTGACACATACATTCATCTGGTATCTATTGTAGGGCATCATCCCCCACACTTAACTGATTGGTATTCACGCCAATAAAACAAAATGATACTCTTAAATTTTAACAAACTTTAATGTAAAATAAGGACCGGCAACAACAACAACATTTTCTTAATCTTCTTCTTTTCACCCCCTTGCGCATGCTCAGCCAATAGCAAGGCTTACCCTCTGTAATGGCGGTATATTCAAAATAAGTACACACATAATAATCAGGCTATCTACTACACTATTGATAGAGAGGAGCAATCAAGGAAGGCGGGTGTCACAGTTTTGAGAGACATTAAAAAGGACATTCGAATTATTTTAGGATGGACGAGCTTTACCATTAAATTATTCTTTGTGATTAGTTATAATAGTGTTTAATAAATTATTGATCGAGCTACCTGTGTGTTGACGAATTGCAGTCCCAGACAACATCAGAAGTGGCGGAATCCCACGATGGGGCGTTCGAAGGAAAAAGCAAAACGATCTGCTAGGAACTCTACATCATCTAGTTCAAGTTCAAGTCATTCTACTAACTCATCTGGTAACGACGTTGCAATTTATTCTGTTTAAAAAAAACGTATTCAGTCCTATACACCTCCTACCAGGTCAGGTACTAGTATTAATATATGGGGATCCAGATGGGGTAAGTAGCACATTCACTGATGCAAAAGATACGTTCTTACCTAATTCCATTGTGCTTCCGGAATTCGATCCCGCAGTCGACGAAGTAGACATGTGGCTAGAGGTTATTGAACATTTGTGCAGGTTATATAACTGGAGCGAACGAAACATATTTTGAGCCCTTAATAAACTTCGAGGGACGGCACATATTCTATAACAATATTGTTAGAAATGAGGTTGGTTGGTAGCAATACACTTGGCGGGAATTGAAAAATTTAACACAAAACACGTTCGTTATAAAAAGGAATACGTTTAATCTATTGCAACACCTTCTAGTAGACAAACCAGCAGTAGGTGAAGGTTTATGAGTTTCATTTTAAGCATCTTGCAAAGATATCAGATTTGAACCTAGAATTTACTGAATCAGATAGATAAAATTTTCTTAATTATTGGTCCTATAGGAGACATAAATATTACGTCAGCAGTAGAAGCCGCTAACATAAGCGATGTTAATGTTAACGTTGTCTTGGGAAGTGATTGCTCCATAATACATAGGGCCAAGGCGGTAGCACTGGGTCTTAACATTTTTATTATGCAAAAGGTAGTAAATTTATCCGGGTTTCTTAGGTTATGGTACTACCGTTCACGATTATATAGACATTGCTATTACTGTAGACAAAGCTAAGGTGCAATGCAAGAGATACCTCATAGACGATTATTCATTTTTCCATGATGTGCTAATAGGACGAAACTTTTCGGAACATGATTCTGTTATTTATTAGAAAGCGGAACTCATTAAAATTTAAGCAGAAGCTCATTGATAATGTGCTTGATTTGTTAATCATGGTTCACTAACGGAAAATGCAGACTCCTATATCAGATACTTAATGAGTTGAAATTGTGTATTTCTCATAAACTTGGGGAAAGTTCCCTCAATTTCTTTGAAGATTGAAGTAACTGATACCAAACCGGTAGCCTGCAGACCATTCAGATTAGCTGAAAAAGAAATTTTAATGGGTATCGTCGATGAATTAATAAAACCAATATAATTCGGCGAAGTAAATCTCCTTATGCAAGTACCGTGTTGTTAATAGATAAAAAGGTGGGCGAAAAACGAATGGTTGTCAATTATATTGCTCAAAATAAAATTACTGTTAAAAATACATTTCCCATGCCTCTAACTGAACAGCTTATTGATCAACTTTCCGGATACATTTACTTCACATCGATTGACCTATCTTCTAGCTACTGCCAAATACCGGTTCATCCGGATTCGGTTGAAAAGGCAGCGTTTATAGTGCCGTTTAGTGTCTGAGTTTCTGATAACCCCTTTTGGGCTAGTGAATGCCTCACATGAATTCCAAAGAATGATGACCTTAATTTTTGATCCTTTAAGACATCTTGGACTGCTGATATACATTGATGACATTCCAATTCCTTCAAATACTGTAGACGAAGGTTTAGACAAGCTACGGTTAGTTTTGGAAGTGCTTCAGGAATATGGCCTGACGATGAGATTATGCATATGTTCATTTTTAATGACCGAGATAACGTGTTTGGGTTATAATGTTACAAAAGATTGTGTTTCTTCTAATGAATTAAAAACCGACGCCGTTAATTTTCAGATTCCTAAGTCTATAAATCAGGTACATCAGTTCATTGGTTTAGTAGAGTACTTTAGAAAATTTATACCAAACTTTTCACGCAAAGCCGTATTGTTAACAGCTTATTTAAGAAAAATCAGACAGCATCGGACCAAAGAACATACAAAAGTAGTAAATTACCTCAAAAGTGTAATTACCTCTAAACCAGCGTTAGTAATATTCAATCCGAACCTAGAATGTGTAGTGTACACAGATGCAACCAGAGATGGACTTACTGGCATTCTAGTGCAGGTTACAGAGAATGGAGAAAAGCTGGTAGCTTATTACAGCCGAAGCACAACCAGGGAACAAAAAAAATACCACTCTTTCGAGCTGGAATTACTAGCGGTAGTGCATACTTTAAACCGATTTCAACATTATTTAATCGGCAAACCATTTCTGGTAGTCACAGATTGTAACACTAAAAAATTCTTTGGCAAATCAATCAACTATACCTAGAATTGCACGATGGATATTGCAATTACAAGATTTTAATTTCTAAACCAAGCATAGACCAGGCAGTTCAATGCGACATGTGAATGCATTGAGGCGTAATCCACCAGTGGAGTAAGCTCAGCGAAAAAGTGTTTATAATTTCTAAGGATGATTGACTACTTTATGCGCAAGACCAAGACAAAAGAATTACTAGAATTAAAGAAGTCCTGCTGTCCGGTGATATGGCAAGTAATAAAGCTATTTTCAATGAATATGACTTACGTGGTAACCGGGTCTACAGAATAACTTAATATGGTCGTAGATGGTTGGTGCCAAAAAAATGTCGTTGGCAAATTGTCAAAAATAATCACGATGATGTCGGTCATTTTACTTTTGATAAAACGCTAGAATGTATCAGGCAGCGATATTGGTTTCCAAAAATGCGCAGATTTATTGCCAAATACATCCGGTTCTGCTTACCATGTTTATATCATAAAATACCTGGTGGTAAAAAACCGGGTTATTTACATTCAATACCAAAATATGCCAACCCATTCACACACTGCATGTGGATCGTTTGGGTTCGTTTGCTAAAACTATACACAGTAATTGCTACCTCTTAAATGTCATTGATGCTTTTACAAAATTTACTTTTATCAGAGCTGTGTCAGATACTAAAGCTAGCAGTGCTACCAGAGAATTAGGTGACATATTTGCAATATTTGGAAATCCTAACTGCATTATTTTGGATGCAGGTAACGCTTTTGCCTCCAGTGAGTTCAATGATTTTTGTGCACAATGATAAATTCGGTTATTTGTAACAGCTGTAGGCATGGCTACGGATAATGGTAAAATTGAAAGAACTAATAGTGCGACACTTGATGCGCTAGCAACCTGCAATTTAAAAAAGTTCCAATACATGGGACAATGACTTAGTTACGATACAACAAGGTATTAATAGCACCATGCATAAAACTACTAAACAAACACCAGCTGAACTTGTTATGGGTATACATTTGTGAGTAGACACTGATCTTTGCGACAGTGAACTCGAAGACAAGTTAGTAGATGTCAGTAAAAATCGAGCGGAGGCTTCACAAAAAATTAGAAGATAATCGTATTAAGCAAAAAGACTACTTTAATAGGAAAAGGTGCAAAGCAGGCACATATTGCATAAGTGATCTAGTATTGACTGGTATTACAAGTCACCCGAATAATAACGAGAGTAAAAAATGCTAAGTTCAGAGGACCCTTTAAATGATCGTTATGGGGTAAAGGAGGACATTCACACTACACGTTCAAGAATTCCTTATGAAGCCATGTTTGGTTTTGAGAATGTGTAGCCTTTTGAAGTATTCATGCAGTAGGTATGTAGAATTACTGTAATAGTAAAATTTTTACAGTGCTCCACTGCGTAGAGTACGGCCATATGATGTAGCTAATGTACCTAACTTACGTGCACTAATTCATGCATACCAATGCTGGTACACTATATCAGTGCGAAATTTTGTTTGTGATTTGCCCCAAAATGCTGGGCCAACAAGCTGCTCTATAGTGCTGAGAATGGTAGGCTTCACATTGCTGAGCATGACTGATTCCAATTTGCTGAGTAGAGTATGCTTCAATATACTAAGCACAAGACGCTCCAAATGCTGAGCATGAAAACTCACATGTGCCGAGTAGGGCATCTTCATGCTATATGGGTACGATTCGGCTCTATGTACTAAGCAAACTTAACAGACCTTGCTATACTTATTCTACACAGGTGGCACTGTCAAACTCGTATCTGTCACCGCTAATTTAATTTGGTAATGTTTTTTTTTTATTTCAGGTCATTCGTGGACGAATGCGTGTCAGGATGGCCAAATATTGTATATCCTGGGTAGCCGCTGTGACACGTACATTCATCTGGTATCTATTGATAGAGAGGAGCGATCAAGGAAAGCGGGTGTCACAGAGTTTTGAGAGACATTAAAAAGGATGTTAGAATTATTTTTGTATTAAGGAGCTTTACCATTAAATCATTCTTCGTGATTAGTTATTTGCAAATAATAAACAGTGCTACCTGTGTGTTGACGAGTTGCAGTTTCAGACAACATGACCTATATACATACACAAAGTATGTATGTAGTTCATTTTAGTGACATATATAAATATAAATTTTTGCATCTATAAGCTTTCAAATTAATTTGCAATGGTATCTTAGATGTGAATCATAGCAGGGTTTTAACCTTTTAAGTATAGCGTAGATACAAATCGAGCCTATAATTTGGTAGGAAGAATTAACACTATTCGCCCAAATAGCGGGCAAAGACACCAACAACCTATAAACAGGAAGTGACACATCTAAACTAACTTATGTAACCTATGAGTCGTTGCTTCAACTTGTTTATGTTATCTAATAAAATAAGGTAAATATATATTGTAGATTTTAGCGTGTCAACTTGAATTTGCATAACTTACGTGTTTGTATTTGTCTAGTGCACGAATACCACCTAAGTGTGTTTAGGATTTGATAAATGCTAAAATTTTCTTCCCTTATTAGCGTAAATATTTGGTATTAATAGCTGTAATTTCAGAAACTACGTTTTAATTGTACATTGTCATGTGTACAATTTTTTATTTCGCTTAAAATAATATTATATTATCAATACTAAACAAAAAAATCATAATTTCAGTTGTAGTCCTTAACAATAGGTGCTACTAAATTTGTTTGGGCGCTAAAAATAATAGTATTTATAGTCCACAGCTTTTAGTTAAAACAGTAATGGCTTTGAATTATTAGCACTATTAAATTTAACCCTAAAACAAATCTATTTGCATGTGTTGTTAGTATTGTAAAAAATAATTTAAATTTGAATTGAGCGCCAAATGCACTATTAATTTTGCCTAGGTCGCCTAGGCGCTATTTCAAAACATGTTTTCGTGGGAATAGCAGAGTGGCTTATCTGTTTCTCCTTATTAATCTATTATCTGTCATTTTATTATAGATCGTGTTTCTATGTTTGGTATAGTTGATTTCAAGTATACACATGTAGTTTTTATATATACTAAAAGTTTTTAATGTATATCAATTAAGGTGTATTCTTGAATTAAGTAAATACGGATTTTGAAGCATTCTTTGCGATTGAAATATTAAGATTTCCACATGGGCAGAAAGAAGCGTAAGTAACATTCATTATTCGTATCTTTGGTTTTGTAGTTCATTACAACTTTTTTTTGTAAATTGCATTTTGGCAAATATTAATATATCATTACTTTTTGCAATGTATTTAAAAATATGATGCAAGTAGGAAGCATATATGATGTAATCATATTTTGTGGGAATCCCATAAGAAATATTTGTTTATAAAGTATATTTGGGTAGTTTTTATGAGTATCTCATTTTAAAATTTTTTAATGGAGTTGCGATGTAATATTGTATTGACCTAAAACTGTAACAATAATTATCTAGAACACTTTTAGAAACATCTATAAAGTTTGCAATATATTTTAATTCAGTTATAAGGTTGTATGTTTAGAATGTGCTCATCGGCATTTGCAATAGAAGACTTGGTTACTGTGTATATACAAATACAGTGGTGTGTGTAGGAACTTATGTTCATGCAAGTTGTGATATACAGCAATACTACGAATTCCATATATAAGATACACCATAAGTATTTTTTGAAGTAACTCCTTTGTAGAACCTGTAAAATATTTAGCTCAGTAGTGGTGTTTATATATTATGATAGTTAGGGGATATACTCAAGAACTACAGGAAGTCCCTTAGTATGTATGTTTAAATAATGTACATTGGCTGCTTGGATTTTAAAATCCCATTGTATTAATCTTTATTAACTATAGATAAGGTTTAAGTGGTATTGGGATTCCCAATTAATTGTGTTGTGTGTTTTTGACTTGAATTACATCAGCTATTTTGCTAATTTTCTGTCTCAGTGTATTGTTTGCTACGTACCTGGACGTAGCCGGAAGAAAAGTAGACACCAGGCTAACTACCAACCACGGAAAGTGGGGGGACTCGCCTACATACCAAAAAAACAAAAAATTAAAATGAAGACCATCGCTCACGATTATCTATTAACAACTAAAAAAAATTAAATACATAATTCAGTACAAACAAAAGAACGCAATAAAATAAGCGTTATCATTTCAACGCCAACAATTATATTATACGGACAAATGGGATAGTAAATCCGCTTTTCGCGGCTGGCATGTATTAAAACTCAGTAAAAAAAAGGAAAATTAATGCTTAAAATTTTCCAATCGCAAGTATGTTAAATTTAGGTATTAAATGTAAATTTAGGTTTTCCATCCAGTACAGGTGTTAAACTTAAGCATTAAATACAGTCCATGTTGTAGCAAGAAATAACGACGTATACCCAGAAGCACCAGCTCAACCAGCTGTTCAACAAGTATGGTGGACTGGTTTTACACCATCCACCGTTGATAAATAGAAATTCTTGACATGCATAACAGAATACAAGACACATACCTCTCTGCGTCAGGGTACTTAACTTGCCAACCGCTGAGGGGAGGAAGTCAGCATAACAACGTAGTTACCATTGTAACTACAGCAACTGGTCCACGACAACGAACAGGTTAACTACAACCAGAAAGAACGCCTTCGGCCTCCAGCAAAAAAAGGTAAAATAGAATCTGGTTAGATGGGGGTAAGCGCGGGAACACTCACAATACACGCAAGACATCTCTAATTGGCAGAACAACAATAAACGTGCATTGCTTTTAAAGTGATAGAACGAGTAATGTAGAACATATTTCGTCGCACGGGCTGCAGAATCAAATTCAGAATGAATTTAAATGACACCAATTCGAAATCCAAATATCCATGTTATCGAAACGCGATTCAAACTGGGAAACCAGGTTTTACCGGAGAATAGTAGGACATATTCCTTCGACAAATCTTTAGGTGGAAACCCACTAGAACGAAATTATACGTTATTGGAAGGTAAAACGTGCTCACGGATACCCAACAGGCGTATTGCATGGCGTTTACGTGGTAGCAAGTGTGTTGATGATGCTTGCGGTGTTGCAGGAGCAATTGACCTCTGTATACACTATCTTGTGTTCAGCTGGGAAAATAATATACATATATAATAATAATAATACATATATAATATATTTAAATTTATACAGGATTAAATTTCCCTCGAGGTGTCAAATCTCTCAAATTATAATGCTAAAACTTACCTCTTGGAGATCCCAGTCTAGGTGCGTCATCTCGGGGGGTGTGCTCAGAAGTTCGTTGTTTGGTTATCGGTTATCCTCTATCGACAAAGTGGCGGTATTTTTATTTCGGTACAGGAAAAAGGCAATAAAGGAAAGTGAATCACTTCGCCGACTCCCGACAACTCCACCTAACACGTCCGCATTCGTGGAAGGTCGTGCTGTTCGTTTCGATGCTCGGCTGCAATGAGCCATCGTTCACCTCCAAGATATGTTATGTTCTCACGTTAAACTAGTAGACAGCTGCACTTTTAAGCCAAATCTGTGTGTGGTTTACACCTGACGCTTATATTAAACATAATCTTACATACTAACTTATAAGATGTGTTGCTTACAATGAACCTTGTTCAGTAAATTTCCATTACATTATAAACGTTCTCACTTTCTTTCTGTTTTTTATGCCTCGATCTTAAATTTGTCGATTCAGTCACATTGTGCTGTGTACTGGTTTGTTTTGCAGAGGCTACAGATTGCAGTGTTGGGGACAAGCAATAAACTGAACAAAAGAGTAATTCTTTTACATTATAAACGAGTAGTTCAGAGAAAGTTAGAGTAAATTTGTTGTGCACTACCTGCATAAAACAAGAGTGCCGTGAGAAATTGATTTATTGGAGATATACAATTGTTTCTAAACTATTGAAGTTAAATATACACAGCTAGACTATACAACTCGTTCTTAAAAATCATTGTTAAACTCCAAACGTTCCTCTAACATTTCTAATACTGATGTCACCTTCGCTTAGTTAGTTGAAACCTTCGAAAAAAAACTTAAATTGTCCATATCTTCAATATAGTTAGGTCTAATGTAAAGATGACGTGGAAATTCTAACTGAATTATTTCACCTTCCACATTCGTAATTAAAAACAAGATAAATACAAAAATTAAAAACATGTCGAACCTGTAAAAACAGTGCAAGATGTGGGGGGTTATGGTCGACAATAAACCGAACTTAGTTATTTAAGCCGCCAAATTCAAAGGCTTTAACTTCAAGCGAGTTTAAAACTTGTCAGTTCGGTGGATATAAAATGAAGTGTTAAGCCCGCTTAAATCTTAAGTCAAGCTTAAATACATAAGAATATGTCCCTAAGTGTTTTGCTTCCAATCAAATCATTGATAGAGCTATTATAATTCACGGTAACCCTGAAAACATGTTTAACTTTTCATCATCTATGGGAATCAGCATGCCTGAAAAACACAATGATACTCCCAAGAAACATGATGTAAACATGTCATATTCTCAAGCAGCTAAAAGTGTGTCGCCGACAGTATACAAAGATCAAAAGCAGGTAATTTCTAATAAACAACTTCATGAAGCTGTACATGCTGCAAAAACGAATGATATTATAAACCTAACTCAGCTGCCGGTTATAAAGGATGCAACTAACAGCACATTGTCTAGTAAAAAAGATTCTGATGTAAACTCGATTATAATAATTGAATCCATTAAAAAATGACCAGATGAATCGACAGTACACGATATATGTAAGGCAGTTGATGAAACGAAAGCACAATTACAAGTAAACTTCAGAAAGAAGGGTAGTGGCAGAGTGGTCTCTTTTCATTGTGCCAACAAATAGTCACTAGCATGAAATGCAAGGACAGTGGCGTACATACAATAATATAATGAAACCTAAACGCTTTAAAACACAGTTATCAGAATTACTAGCACTTGTACACATATAACACTAATCTATACAATTACTCTTCAACTAACATAATGAATACATCAAATAACTCAGATAAATAAATTCTTAAGTTAAAAACCACATGCAACACTAATGCATAATAATGCAAGAACTGAAAGATAACAGGATTACCAAGTATTCAAAGTATGATCGAAGTTATTGACATTCGTCTCCATGACAACGTAATCATCGAATGTTATCGTGATTCATGCGGGCCCTTACTTTTACGTTTCTTTTCGGTTTATGCTTGACCCGTGCGTTCTACCGTAACAAAGCGAGTTTCGTACCTGAAAATTTTGAATTTTGCCGAACCATTACTGTTCCAACCAGTATAGGGATCTTTAACGTGCGTGACAACACACACACGGAACTTACATTTTACCTCTTTCCAAACGAATGCGAATTTTTCTGAAAAATGCTTGCCTACAATTTTCAAGCAGTCCGTGTCGGGACGCAAACCCGTGACTTGGGCTTAGTATTACATTCAATTTTTCAACGCTCCGTCCGAAGGTACTATATTAACCAGAAAGCGAGTTTTTTCCCTGGAAATTTTGAATTTTGCCAGACCCTTGCTGTTCCAAGCAAGATAGGGATCTTTAACGTGCGTGGCAACACTCATACACTGGACCCCTGCATTTTACCTCTCATCTGAATTAAGGCGTATTTTTGTGAAATATGCTCGTGTAAAGTTTTTCAAGCAAACCGTGTGGAGATTCAAACCTGGGACGTTGGGCCTAGTAACCACATGCATACCAACTACGCCACGAAGCCGCCGCACTGGTTAGACATTATAATTTGAATTAGGGCCGCTATACTTGCGGCCACGTCCCCAATGCTCCACCCGGAGGTACTACATTGGGTTCACTGGTTAGACAGCGGACTAACCAGGGTCAGTTAATAAGATTAATCAATATAAATAATTTGAGTAGTCGATAAAACTAAAATTACCGGGAATTATTGAGAAAAACATAATACTTGTGTATGTTTAACTTTGTATTCAGAGTGTAACAATTTTTAAAATTTATGTTATATAGCAGTTGATAATCAAGAAAGAGTGGTTATTGAAGCTGAGGTGTGGTCAAAGACAAAGTTGGATTGTTGAACATTTAAATAGAAACTCCCAACTCAATTTTTGGCCATCGTCTCATTTAATTACCTCGGCCTTTGTCCTTCCCCAAACTAACAAGTTTGTACACAAACATACATGCACATGTGCAGGTATTTACATACACAAATGCATTCATGCAAACACGTGCATGCACACATGCATGAACATACACAAACACACATGTATGCACGTGCACACATGCACTCATACACGTATGCATGCACACACATGCATGAAATCACCCACAAACACATCATTCATGTGTATGTTTGTGTGCACCATACTCACGTGCAGACATGCAAGCATGTACACTCATATACGCCCATGTATATCAGCATATAGCATGGATTTATAGACACACAAATATTATGTATGTACAAGTTTATGGTCGTGAACGAAGCATAGCTAGTAGAACATAAAATTGTTTTCTAGTGCAGTAGTTGAGAATATATTTATTACATATTTTATGGGAATGCAAATGTTTTGAAATTAACAAATTTTATCACCTATTGCAACGTGTTTTTTTAATTATTTATTGGTGTATTTTTTGTACATGGAAATCTAATTGCTTATTTAAAAATTTCTAGGTAACTCAAAGGCTAATGACGCCAACACAAACAACTAAAATGATTAAACATTCTACAACTTCTACAATAGATAGGAAAACAAAGATAATGAATTCTTCAGTGCAGCAAGCTCGCTATAATGAAGATCCAAGTGTTCGTGAATTTTTCTTTTTCAGTTAGCCATGAATTTACACAGGTTGTAGCAAGAGTATTGGATCCTCCAGTGCTGAATTATGACAAGAAAACAGTAAATCCTAGAAAAGGAATATGGCAAAGTGGTAATTTTCTTAATGGAGTAAGTTTAGATAACTGGGGAGTACTTTCTATTGATGATCGTTCAAGATATCAGGTTATATCAGAGTTTACTACTATGGTAAGATAAGTTGATTGTTTAAGTCTTATTATACTTGTTATTGTAGCTTATGCAGTGTGCTAGGAAGTTGGGTATGGGCATCTCACAACCAAACAAAGTATTATGTAATCGTAACCACAAGCTGAATTAGAGACTTGGTTTTTGAATTATTTCAAAGGTTTTCAATTAGTGCTTGTTATAATTCCTTCTGATGGGAAAGATATTTATAATTATGTAAAACAGGTTGCAGAATTTAAAGTTGGAGCATTAACCCAGTGTGTAAAAGGACGCAATATTTTCCACCCAAAGGAGTCCACCGTGATAAACATTCTCTTAAAAGTAAATGCCAAGTTAAATGGCATTAATTATAAACTTCATGTAGAACCAAAATGTTTGATGCGGCCTTGCATGATAATGGGTGCAGATGTTACTCATCCTAGTCCAGATAACAAAGGAACTATACCTAGTGTAGCAGCTGTTACAGCCAGTCATGATCGAAAAGCTTTTAAGTATAATATATACTGGCGCTTACAACCTCCTACTCAAGAAATAATATCTGATTTGAAAAATATTGTTAGGGAACATTTGTTATTCTTCCATAAAGCAAACAAAGGAGCGAAACCAGAGCAAATTATATTTTTTAGAGATGGAGTATCTGAGTCAGTTTGAAATCGTTTTAAATAGCGAAATTACTACTATATGGGAAGCATGCAGCACCATGGGTGATGGTTCATACAAGCCCAAAATAACCTTTTTTATTAGTACAAAAGTGTCATCATACTAGATTCTTTCCATTGAATCCTAACGACAGTGAAGACAAAGTTCCTGCTGGAACTGTTGTTGACACTGAAATTACACACCCAACTGCATTAGACTTTTATTTAGTTTCACATGCAAGTATACAAGGTGTTGCTAGACCTACGAAATACAGAATGTTATGGGACGATAGTGACATGAATGAAGATGAATTGGAACAGCTCACTTATCATTTATGTCATTTATATGCTAGATGTACTCGCTCTGTTAGTTATCCTGCCCCTACTTATTATGCTCATCTTGCAGCTGCTCGTGCTAAAGTTTACTGTGAAAAGAGACAAATAAATATGAATTCATTAGATAGATAATTTGCTAACCTGAGAATCAAAGATGAAATTCTTAAAGGTTGTCCCATGTTCTTCATATGATTCATTGCACTGTTGTTTCTTGCCATGATAGAAAGTATCCTGATAAATTCATTAAATTTGATATAATTATACATTTGTCGGATATTTTGTCTTTACCAATAGGCTACGATTGAATTTTATATATGCGTTTTTTAATAGGAGGAATGTATTGGGCTTTTTTATATCAAGATGAGGCTGTGCTGGTAAATATAGCAAAAAAGATAGGAATGGGATTTAAACTTGAGGCTTAGTAATTATGAGTCAGATGGGTTCATCACTGGAATAATAACTAGGCTTACAGCATTTGTTCAAAACAGGTTGTAGCAGTAAATTTATCAAGCATAGTTTATCTTTTTTTAATAATATAGGGTGTGAGTTTTTAGTTCTGTTACCCTATTGTAAATGTAAGGTAATTTTTTTCTAATAAAGGGAAATTTTGTTTTGTTGTACGAATTTAGTAGCCCTACTCAGTCGGTAGACACGGAGGTGCGAGTTGATTATCCTTGAGCTGTGTAACATTTTGTACGGATTCCAGTCGTGTTATGAACAGAATGTCTTTTACTATAGAACAACGGGTTTTCATTCTTGAACAATATTTTGTAATGAAATCGTACGCGAGTGTAAAAGAAGCATTTCAAATTAAATTTGTTGGTGTACCTACGCCAAAAAAATGTCAATTTCTAGGTTAGCAAACCGATTTCGAGAGACAGGAGTGTTTGCGATGGAAAACGTAGTGGTCGACCAACTGTCTTAACAGATGATGTTTTAGAGAATGTGCAAACAAGATTGCTCAATTCTCCACAGAAAAGTATACGAAAACTTTCCTCGCAAGTTGGTTTATCATATTCGAGTGTTCAGAAAGCTGCTAAAAAAATGCAAATGTATTCGTATCGCATATGATTAGTCCAACAGCTTCGACCTCCGGATTTAAACAAGCGATTGCAATATTGTCGTTGGTTTATGTCATTTGTAAATAATAACGGAATCGAATCGTTGAACAAAGTGTTCTTTAGTAATGAAGTTTGGATCCATCTAGACGGTTATGTGAACAAGTCAAAACGCTCGAAATTGGGTGGCGGAAAATCCTAATGCTGTCCAAGAAAAATCTTAACATCCTGCAAAAATTGGTGTGTGGTGTTCGATATCTCGTCAGCGTATAGTCAGACCCATATTCTTCGAACAGACTGTAAATGGTGAAGTGTACAGGAATACTGTGTGCCAATTTATGGCTCTACTGGAACCTCAAGAATGTTCCAATACAACTCTGAAAAAGGTTTCTGCTGCTATGGTGAAAACAGTTAGAGCATGTATAACCTCAAGGGGTGGACATTTTGAGCATATTTTTTAATAATCTTTAATAACTAAGAAATGTGAGTAATAAAATATTAAATTTCTTTTGTAAAAAACAACTACAATTTTTTATTACACCTAAAGTTCCATTTTATAAATTACATTAAAAATTGGGTAACAGGACTAAAAAATCACCCTGTACTATAGCTTAAAACAAAATCGCTTTTTAATTAAACAAAAAAATTT
This sequence comes from Platerodrilus igneus, assembly GCA_036346225.1. Classification (NCBI taxonomy): domain Eukaryota; kingdom Metazoa; phylum Arthropoda; class Insecta; order Coleoptera; family Lycidae; genus Platerodrilus; species Platerodrilus igneus. The sequence goes on along the minus strand of JARFIW010001171.1, from coordinate 10,481,957 downwards.
AACTTAACCCTAGGAATTGTTCTGTTCAAAAGACTGGGAAATCATAATGACTTTCATTATGATTTCTCAGTCTTTGGAAACTTTGTAATTGTATTATTTGAAATAAAGCTATTTTTATCATTTGAAGATTTTGCATGCAATACAAAAACTGTATGCCTCGGCTAACTTGGCTATTACCCCAAGGGAGAGTTAGAGTTGGATCAGGATTGAATTTACTAAGTTGAATAAAAGAAAAATATAATTCTAATTTGGACAGCACTGTATCTAAAACATTAATTTTGAAGCGCAGATACACAAAACCCTTTAGTGATTATTAATTCTTATTTTTAATCAAAATTCTTGGATAAATACAATGTTACTATATTAAAGATAGGACTTGTCTACCACATTTGACACATTAATAACCTGAAGAGTCACACAATTTTGTATTAGAAGCATCGTACTAATGCACGTACTTTTCTCAATAGTTTAGATGAATTTCCCAACTGTACTGTTTAGGAAATAATATATGTTGATTTGATAAAGACGCCATTGAGCACCATATTATGCGAAATAAAGCACCCCAAATCTGAGAAAATAAAATCTTTTAATATTTAAGTTTTGTAAGAAACGCCCTGTATAACATTTCTAGTAAGATAAGCTTATTTAGTACTAATTTTAGCATATAAGTGAAACGCTTAATTCTAATTTAAACAAGTTTGAAAAGGTAAATATTTATTCTCCATTGCAAACTAACAATGTAAATACAACGCAAAAAAAATGTGTTGTGTAACCATTTTAAAACGCTAAATATATCGTTTAAAACAAGTTTTTAATGCAATTATGCATGATGCAAAACCCCGTATTTTCTAAAACCAGTTCTAAAATGTAAATGCTAATTGAATAATATAAAATACCGTTTAATAAATGTTATTTCATCCAAAACGTAATACACTGCATTTATTTGTATTCTTTGAAAGAAACTTCAATCTTTCTAGATAGTTCGTAAACTCAATTCTTAGAAACATGTAAATCATTTGTAAATAAGTAAAGGACTGCTAATTATCTTTCATGGATGAATACACACCATTTATGCGAGTTCGTGGAACGCAAAGAGGCAGGTGAAGACTATAAATTAGATAAGACGCTCAAAAATTTTAATAGGAAGCAATGACCACCAAGCATTTCCATTTTAATAAGAGATAGTAATACTTTTGGGAATTGTTATTCCTAATTCCCGAAATAATTTGATCTACCAATTATTTATTTATATTATATATTGTATTATAAAATATCTTTCATAATTAACATTAATGAACAGAACTGTATTTAAATGTTAGCAGTTGTAGTAATAAAGGAAGAGTACAACTTAATTACAATCAATATTTCTTTTGTTACCAAAGCAATTAAACTATAAAAATGTTTGTAATTGAAACGTAATACTTATTTTTAAGGTAACATCAAAAGCTTATAATTAACTATTAACGCACTATAGTTGTTACAATTGCTCTTGATGCAAAGTGCGCTGCCTATCATATTCATTCAACTTAAACATTACCATCGAAAACTGTTTCTAGAAAAAAAATTTAGCTAATTAGAATGTTGGATAGACATCAATCTAAATGGGACACAATACTTTACTAAATAAAAGCAAATTAAAACTTTACTTTAGCTATCCTTAAAAGAAATAATGCCAACTTGAACAAAAGGTTAAATCAACTTTTGTATATACTTTGTAAATACTGCAGCAATGATTCCTTTTAGATAAAGTGCAAACTTTAAAGAAGTATATACATGTAATATCTATAGCTACCTTTGTATACTATACTATATGTGTGTAGTCTATTATTACAGATAGAGAATATATCCATTTTTGTTAAAAAACTTATAAAAAATAAATTATAAAAGATTTGAATATTTTAAAATGAAGTCACTTACGTATTAATAAACTATGGAAATATATTTTAAGCTTTCTAATATAATAGATCTTCTAAATTTGAATTTCAATTTATTGAATAATACATGTGTTAAAATTTATAAGTTATACAAAAGTGAATTTCATGGGAAGTATAAACATTTTTTTATGTTAATTAAATCGTATGTCACATATGTTAAAACTGGTGATTTATATACTAGTTCAGGGTTCGGCTCCAATAAGGCTTTACTGTAGTTTGCAAGATAACGGAAAAGTAGTACACACAAAAAAAACAATTGCAAATAATCCAAAAATAAATACTACTAAAATAGTTTGAAGAGAATTTAATAAAACCTTAAACATAATATTTAGATCAGACATTTAAGCAAATGAAGCAGGAGAATGCAGGAATATAGCAACACAAGCAAGCACGAGTTTAAAAATTCTTGCTTCCACTTTGTTGCTGACTGAGAAATTATCAACAAAAATATTTTTGTTATATCTTGGAAACGGTGAGTGTTGTTGAGTTGGGGTTTGAAGCAGGAAAATGCAGGAATATAGCAACACAAGCAGGCATGAGTTTACAAATTCCTGCTTCCACTTTGTTGCTGAGTGAGAAGTTAGCAGCAAAAATACTTTTTGTTATATCTTGGAAACGGTGAGTGTTGCTGAGTTGAGGTTTGAAGCAGGAAAATGCAGGAATATAGCAACACAAGCAGGCATGAGTTTAAAAATTCCTGCTTCCACTTTGTTGCTGAGCTGGGGTTTGAAGCAGGAAAATGCAGGAATATAGCAACACAAGCGGGCATGAGTTTAAAAGTTCCTGCTTCCACTTTGTTGCTGAGTGAGAAGTTAGCAACAAAAATACTCTTTGTTATATCTTGGAAACGGTGAGTGTTGCTGAGTTGGGGTTTGAAGCAGGAATATAGCAACACAAGCAGGCATGAGTTTAAAAATTTCTGCTTCCACTTTGTTGCTGAGTGAGAAGTTAGCAACAAAAATATTTTTTGTTATATCTTGAAAACGGTGAGTGTGCAGTAAAATGCAGGAATATAGCAACACAAGCAGGCATGAATTTAAAAATTCCTGCTTCCACTTTGTTGCTAACTTCTCGCACCCAAAAGAGTTGGCATTAGCATACATCCGAGTGTTATTATAATTTGTAGATGAATGATATTTTCTTGTTCGTATGCGAGTTTATATCAAACACTCTTCTATCTATCGCAGGGATGACCGGGAAACCATAAAATTGAAATAGTAAAGCAGGTTCTGGGTTAAATTTTTGTTGAAAACTATAATTATTTATGGTGTTACTAAAACTACATGATACATTCTTTAACCTTCAATTAGGTGATAAAATTGTATCTCATGAAAATAATGTGATCCCACCTGGACAGGGAATTACAAGTGCATACACGCTCGCAATCCGTTCAGTCTAGTGGAATTTAGTTACAAAGTCTGTTCGGTCTCTTTGTCGCACGTTGCGTGGTTAATTTTAAGTTACTTCAAATTCGTAGTTGTAAATCTAATTGTAAACCTGTCATCCCTTGTTCCCTTATATCCTGCCATAAAAATTCCCTGTGCATGTGTGAATAAGGTGGACAGAGTAGTGAACAAACACTTTCTTATGGATATTGAAGCAGAACGGTCGTCGGTTTCTTCGTTCAGTACCGTAAGTTAGTCAAGTGCCGCAGACTTTCGTTGTTAAACCCTAAAAACCTGAGTGCAAGTGTAACGTAACATAGACTCAATTCGCATACAGTCCACTTGGTTGAAAGAATAGGAACTGCAGCTGAGAACAACAAAACACCGGGGAGGTAAGTCGATGTATAAATTTATAAGACCCCCCGCGCGTGAACAAAATTGGTCCTTCGAGCCGGATCTTTAATTAAATAATTAGTTCCTATCCTTTAAGCTCCTTATACTTAAATTTATAAAATTGTCGTAGTTTTTATTATGGTTAAACGTGTTACACAGAAAAGAACATCTTGCTTACACATTTACTGTAGATTTTACAATACATTCCTTATCCTTTGTGGCAAAGATTAGGGTCGTCGTCGGTATCCTTTTATGTAAACTATTTATGAGGGTTATTGTATCCTAGATCTTTACCTTATTTGCCACTTCAAGTTGGAGCAACCATTCGGGTTCATGCAACTTGTATAACAAAGGGGTTATTGGTATTTATTTGAAACCTTAAAAGCTTTGTCGGGCAAGCACTGTAGTTAGTTGCATTTTTCTATTAATAATTTAATTTCGTAGATGAATTAGTAATTTAGCGTATTCGAGTCACGCATTGTGTTTACATTAATTTTTATTGTCGTTCATTAATCATTAATCAAATATGGTTATATCAATTGATAAAGCTATTCTTGAAGCTAAATTTGTAGTTAAAAGGTTGGATCACATTTACAGTAAGATCAACCAACCGGAAGACGTATTGATTGCTTTAATTAGAGCGTCGATTAAAAGTGTCGAACAGATTGAAACGCTTTTCAAATCCTTTTGCAAGGATATTTTCTGTGATGAAGAAAGTGAACAATTGGATGAATTTTCGGCTCTTAGGGTGAAAATCGATGATTATCTATTAGATATTCGTATTATCGCTGAACAATGCGAATTAGATCGGGTAGAAAATAAGCCAAAGGTGGAAAATATGAATAATTCCTTTTCGTCAAACTGTGCAATTCGCTTGAAACATCTTTCAGTCCCCCGCTTCTCCGGACGCATATCAGATTTTGAGAGTTACAATGCAATCTATAAGCGGTTGATTCATGATAATGTCAGTTTGTCACCCGTTATCATTACTAATCGTTTTCAGTCCAAGAGGTTATTACTTTCAACATATTTTAATGCTCTCGAAAAATGCCCTAAGGTCAGTTCCTCAGACTCGCATGCGGAACTCCGGCAATTAATTAGTTGTTTTGATGAAAATATATTCGCGTTAAGGCAGATGGAAATAGATTTATTAGATTTCATGTTGTTCAATCTGTTATCAAAAAAATTAGATACAAACATTTTAAAGCGTTTTGAATTAGGAAATAGTGACGAAATTCCTTCGTTTAAAGATTTAAGGTCGTACATTGAAAACAATGTAAAGTGTTGGAAATAAATGATATTGCTTCAGGAACATGCTTAAAATCTCGAGATTCCGTTAAAGAAAGAGAAAAGGAAGGTTTGTTAGCACTTGGCTAAAACTTCTTTAGTTGGTACCACCAATGATGTTAAAATTGTAGTTTCTGTCAAGCTGTGCATCCTATTTATAGATGTAAGCAGTTTCTGATAAAACCCCTCAAGAAAGATTTGAGGTGGTAAAGCTTAAAATCTTTGTATTAAATGTTTAAATCCTTCACATTCGATGAAAAATTGTACGTTAGATTGGTCGTGTAGAAAATGTCATCAGTCGCACAATTCGTTGCTTCACTTCGATAAACAAGAAAAATCAGTGTCGCCACGCCGACAAACCCATCGTCAAAGGTCAGCGTCTCCTCGGAGAGCGGCGCCTAGACTTACTTCTACTAGTAGACCTAGTGAAGACAATCTGTCGTCGTCGGTTGTGCATGAACAACCTGCCACTAGTTCGTTGATTTCGACGTCATTAGAACACACAACCACGCTGTTAGCTACGGCAATGGTGTCGGTGCTTGATTATACAGGAACATTGCAATCTGTTCGTGTAATATTAGATAGAATAGAATAGAATAGAAAAGTTTATTAAATAATAAATTATAAACATAATAATTATTTAAATGGTACAATGTCAGCAAAGCTGATTTTCACAGAGTACCTCTGTACACCAATTATATGTGGTTCTGCCTTTCAATAATTCTAATTAACAAAGCCTTTTTGAAGGTTTGAACTGAACTTGCTCTTAAATATAAATCAAAATATTTATTAAATATTGTTGCAGCATGATATTCAAATGAACACTTGAACTTAGTTGTTTTATGGATTGGAATTGTTAATGTACTGTTGCTGCGAAGATTAAGGTTGTGATTAGAGCATTGTACATTTAAAATATTATATAAATAACTAGGCTGTTTACTCTTATAAATATTGAACAAAAAATGGCAAAAACAACTCACATTGAAATTTTAGCTTAAGAATGCCCAAATTATTATATACAGGGTCACATGTTCCTATATGGCACATTATATGAAAATCTTAAACAACTGTTCTGTAAGATTTGTAACTTATTTTTATAGTGTTCTGAAAGATAACTAAAGTATACTGTGTTGCAGTAGTAAATATGACTTAGTATAAGACATTGACATAATTTCCACTTTGTTTGTGGCAGAAGTGACATTTTATATCTGTAGAGCGACTTGAGTTTGAAGTATCCTACGCTGCAAATTTTCTTTACATGGCTTTCAAAATTTAAATTTGTGTCATAAATTATACCTAAATTTTTTGTTTTCTGACTAAAATGCCATTTCGAATGGACCTGCACCTTGCCGAAGTTCTAAATTACTAGAACAGGTGAAATGGCTTGCGTGTTCTAATGAGCTAAAGAGCCAAACTACAGGTCCAACCAAAGTAGTAGGGTCGTTAGTGAGGAACCAGACTAAGACAGGTCCCCGAAAGAGGGCAGCGGCTCTTTCGGTACTTAGATTGGCAGAGACCATAGGGGTCGGTATGGCAGTCTAAGACACACTACCGCGATGTGGAAGGCAACGGGAAACCACCACATTATCTCCCAAGTACACAGCGTACCTAAATTATAATAAAATGATGGCATTCTCTGGGGTAAAAGATTCCGGAGTTAAAATAGTCCCCATTCGGATCTCCGGGAGGGACTACTTCGGAGGATGCGATCGGAAAGTTAAAATAAGAGTCGGGAACATTTTGCGAGTCGGAGCGTAGAATGTTAGAAGTATGAAGCAAGTTAGTAAGTTAGAGAACCTAAAAATCGAAATGAGTAGGTTATCACTATACATAGTAGGGATCAGCGAAGTTCGGTGGCCAGAGGCGGAGATTTTTGAAGTGGAGACTTCAGGGTAATTTATACAGGAGCAGAGGAAGGAAATTTTGGTGTGGGGATAGTTATGCGGAAAAAGATAGGACACTGTGTAGAAAATTATTTACAAAAGAACGAAAGAGTACTCATGGTTAGATTAGAATCTAAACCGGTAAACACAGTAATAATACAAGTATACATGCACACCTCTAGCTACAGTGACGAAGAGGTAGAAGCCATCTACAAAGATATCGAAGACATATTAAGATACGTAAAAGGACATGAAAATTTAATAATTACGGGGATTTTAATGCTGTGGTAGGTGAGGGTAGGGAAGGAGCGGTAGTAGGTTTATTTGGTTTAGGCACGAGAAACGACAGGAAATAGGCTGGTAGAATTTTGCGACAAGAACAATTTAATCATCACAAACACATTATTTCAACATCATGCTAGAAGGACGATATACGTGGAAGATGCCAGGAGATATAGGACGATATCAAATAGATTACATTCTTGTTAGACAACGGTTTAGGAATCAAGTAAAAGACTGTAGAAGCTACCCAGAAGCAGATATAGATACTGACCACAACATCGTAATTATGAAGGCCGCACTTAAATTTAAAAATCTGAAAAGAGGAATGGAAAAGGCACTTGGACTTAGAGAAACTAAAAGACAAAGATATTCAAGTAAGATTCGAAAAAATCAAATGAATTGCTGAATGATATCGCGAAAATATCTGAAACTAAGGAAGTAGAAACAGAATGGAATAACATTAAATCCAGCCTAGACATGGCGGCCAGAGATATTTTGGGGTATACACAAAAAGAAAATAAGAAACCATGGATAACAAAGGATATCGTGAATTTAATAGAAGAAAGACGAAAATACAAAAATAAATCAGACGAAACAGGAAAACAGAGATACAAAGCCATAAAATGGGAAATTATTCGAAAATGCAGGAAAGCTAAAGAACAATGGATTGATGAAAAGTGCAAAGAAGTACAAACTAAGATGGAAATAGGAAAGACAGACGAAGCATACAAATTAATTAGAATGAATTTTAGGGATATAAAACCGTATAGCAAAATATAAGGGACGACAAGGAAACGTCATTATAGAAAACGTAGAGAAAGTGAGTAGATGGCAAGAATATATAGGAATTTATATGCAGGAGAGGAACTAACTGCATTAGAACAGGAATCAGACATTGAAAATGATGACTTGGGATATCCTATACTTGAGACGAGTTTGAATTAGCATTAAAGAGTCTGAAAATGGTAAGGCGCCGGGTACAGATAAGGTGCAAGCAGAAACTCTAAAAGCCGCTGGACAAGCAGTAACAGAACGTCTCTTCCAACTTGTAAGCTATATGTATGAGACAGGCGAGATACCCAAAGATTTCAAACGTAGCATCATAGTAACTATACCAAAAAGAAAGGCGCGGATAGATGTGAAAATTTTCGAACAATAAGTTTGACAGCACACGTGTCAAAATATTAACTAGAATTGTGCAAAGACGAATGGAAAAACGAGCTGAAGAAATACTAGGAGAAGACCAATTTGGGTTTAGGCGAAACAGGGGAACACGGGAGGCTATTTTAGCTCTGAGAGTGATAATGGAGAAAACAATAGAAAAGGGGAAAGCATGTATATAGGGTTTGTAGATCTGGAAAAAGCATTCGACAATGTAAATTGGAAAAAATGTTTGAAATACTCAAAAGGATTGGAATGAGTTATAGGGATAGACGAATAGTACATAGCTTATACAAAGAGCAGACAGCAGTAATAGAATTAGAGCAGGAACGTAGAGAAGTAAACATTAGGAAAGGGGTGAGACAGGGATGTGCCCTATCCCCATTGATTTTAACTTGTACATAGAAGAGGCAATGAATACTGTCAAATGCAGAAAGACATTTGGAATTACTATGCAGGGACAAAAAATTGATATGCTTAGATTTGCAGATGATATAGCGGTATTAGCATCTAGCAAGGAAGAGTTAGAAGCGGCTCTTAATGAAATGGAAACGGTTCTAACAGAGAGATACGGTATGAAAATTAACAAAACTAAAACTAAAGTTCTAGTTTGCAAAGGTGGGGAAAATAAATCAAAAACAAGAATACAAGTATTTAACACGAACTTACAAGAGGTTAAGGATTTCTGCTACCTAGGAAGCCAAATAACGCAAGATGGGAAAAGCACAAAGATATAAAACAAAGATTAGCACAAGGTCGTGCTACATTTAACAAGAAAAAGCAACTATTGTGCTCAAAGACCACAAACATAGAAACAAGGAAAAGATTGCTTAAAACATATGTGTGAGCACAGCACTGTACGGCTGTGAAGCCTGGACAGTAGGAGAAGCGGACAAGAAAAAGGTAGAAGCCTTTGAAATGTGGTGTTACAGGCGTATGATGAAGATATCATGGACAGACAAAGTTAAGAACGAAGAGGTACTAAAATGGTAGGGGAAGAAAGAAATATGTGGAAAACGGTAAAAATAGGAGAGATAGGATGATAGGCCACATACTACGGCATGAGGGAATAGTGCGGAATATTTTAGAAGCAGAGATAGGAAAAAAGAGAAGAAGAGGCAGACCTAGATTAGACTACTGCACACAGATAGTAAAAGATGTAGGCTGTAGAGGTTTCAGGGAGATGTGTAGGCTAGCCCAGAATAGAAATCAATGGAGGTACGCATCCAACCAATCCCAAGATGGATAAACTAATGACGAAAAGATAACTGTGCGTAAACATGATGATTATTATAAGTAACTACAAGAATTGGTTGGGCAATATTCTCGAATAATGTTAAGTGTGTGAAAGGATTTACTAGAAAACCATTATTTCGGCAAATGTCTAAGTGTTGGGGATCTTGGTAGCCACAGGTTGCTTAACCTCCTTCACTGAATCTCGGTAAAATAGGGTATAAAATTAGAAAACAATAGAAAGGAACGAGCTGAATACACATACTCCTGAAAAGAAGAAAAGAAGAAAACCACCAAAACGCAAAATCAAAGAAGCTGCCTATATAACCCTACATAAAAATAACTGCGTTGCAAACGAATCCGTGACTTTCAGTAAACAATGGATTCCATTACTAAAAGAAATAACAAAAGAAATAACAAATGAAAATCAAATGCCCACAATATCTAGGTAGCATTGCAAGTTTTTCCTGGGTTTTCCTTGCAATATTAACATGAAATACACCCTACATACATGATTTCTATTTATACATAAAATAACTAATTACATAAAATAAGCATATTAACAATCCTTGTAAAACAGCATTGGTATCTGACAAGTATAAATCCACAATAAGGTTACCTCAAAACCATATACAATCTCCGTTGAACAGTATTGGTATCTGACAAGTGTAAACCCGCCATAGGGTCGCCTCAGATCCATATACAATCTTCATAGAACAACATTGGTATCTGACAAGTGTAAACCCGCCATAGGGTCGCCTCAGATCCATATACAATCTTCATAGAACAACATTGGTATCTGACAAGTGTAAACCCGCCATAGGGTCGCCTCAGATCCATATACAATCTTCATAGAACAACATTGGTATCTGACAAGTGTAAACCCGCCATAGAGTCGCCTCGGAACCATGTTAAAATCTACCAAAGAGGTAACTTAAATCATAATGAATTTTCCCCCTCAAAATAAATATAAAAAAAAACGACTACTTAAGCCTTTCAATAATGCAATCGCACACTTCTTTAATAACCATCCTCTCAATTGTATAAATAGAAACATGTTAAAAAATGTTGGCTGAAATGCAGACACAAAAACGGTAGCAGTCTTTTGAAATGCTCCAGATGTATGAGGACGATAGCATGGACAGACAAAGATAATAACAAATAAGTTACAGAAATAGTATGGGAACAAGGATATCTGGGGAAAAAGAGAAATAGTAGGGCGGAATACGTTCTAAGGCATTTTTGGGGAATAGTATGTGATATATTACAAGCAGAGATAAGAAAAAAGAGGTAGATGTAGACCTAGATCAGACAGTTATAGATGCAAACTGTGCATATTTCAGGGAAATCTGTAGGTTAGTTCAGAATAGGGAACAATGATGGTACGCGTCTAACCAGTTCTAGGACTGAAGACCTAATGATGATGATGACTAAAATCTAATACACAATTGTCGAGAACAATATTTTCACTTTTTAATTGCTTGAATATTGTACTATTGTAGAAAGATCCTATGCACTGGCAAACAGTTTTCTCAGGATTTAGGAGTAGTCCATTGGATAATGACCATTGATGCACTGCATTTAAATTAATGTTAAGCTCATTAACAATCCAATTAGCACTGTAAGGATTACCTGACACATACAACTGCGTGTCATCAGCATACATATGGATGCCACAATTTTCGGTTACAATCGAGGGAAGATCTGCAGTAAAAATTGCGAAAAGCAGAGGCCCTAGTATACTTCCCTGGGGGACACCTTGAGTTACATACAATTCATTGGATGTATTGCCATTAAATTTCACTTTCTGTAGTCGTAATGATAAGTAGTTTTGCATCAATTGCAAAGCAGGCAGGCTCAACCGTAGTACACTAGTTTAGCATTAAGTAATTTATGGTTTATTAAATCAAATGCTTTGCTATAGTCCAGATATACAGCTACAGTTACTTTTGATTCATCCATGTTTTTGATAATGTCATTTGTAACTTTGCACAAAGTAGTTGCAGTGCTGTGTTTTGCACGAAACCCAGACTGGGTTTTAGGAAAAATATTGTTTGCATCAACATGTTGTAAAATTTGACAATACACAATATACTCTAACACTTTCGATAATGCTGGTAAAATACTTATCGGCCTGAGTTCCTTATAGGTGGTAGCAATGGTTACCTTAGGTAAAGGTGTAATTATGGACTTTTTCCATATACTGGGCATAGTAGAATTTTCTAGAATGACATTAATAAGGTGAGTCAGAGCGTCAGCACAATAAGGAAGAATAAGTTTTATCATATGTAAGTTGATCCCATCCACACCTGTAGCGTTTGATTTCTGTCTTGTAATAGCCCTGATTACTTCACTAGAATGTACGGTGTGAAACATCAGATCTTCAGTTGCCAAAGAATATTTGTTATTGGAAAAATAGTTTACTATTTCTTCAGATACTGTGGATATTGGAACACTATCTATAAAATATTGATTAATGTAATTCGGATCGTTACTTGCTAAATTAACATATTTTTTAGGTTTGGTGTGTATATTATATTGCTCAAAAAAATTCCATAGTTTTTTAGGGTTTTTTATATTTGCTAGAACTTGATATCTGTAGAATGCCTGTTTTTCATTCCTAACAGCTTGTGTAATGTAGTTTCGTAATTCTTTATAATAGTTGTAACTTGTTGTTTGTTTTGTTCTAATAAACTTTTCAAGAGCTTTGTTCCTTAACTTAATCATTTCTGCTAAAGTTTCAGTTAGCCATCCTGGTTTTTTGCTTTTATTCTTTAATATATGAATAGGGGCATGTATGTCAAAAAGTGAAGTAACAGCATGATTAATATAAGATAATTTCTCATCAATTGTCGATAGGTACAGCAATGTAGCCAGTCAATGTTAATTGCATCATTGGCAAACTTCTGTTGATTGAAGTATCTAAAACTACGGATTGTTTTTAACTCAAGTTGTTGTTTATCAAGAGGAATACACAAACTGCAATACACCATTAAATGATCAGAGATATGACCCAAGTCATAATAGCCAATATTTACACATTGTAGGGTTTCACTAGCACAAATAAGGTCAAGAAGTGAAGCAGTAGTGTCAGTGATTCTCGTTGGCTTATAGACATGTTGTGTCAGCTTAAATGTTGAGAATATTGTTTTTAAGTATTGAGAATTGTAGTTTTCTTTCAGGAGATTAATATTCAAGTCCCCCATCAGTAATATATTATCATATTTTAGGTATAATATTGAAAGGGCACGTTCGTGAAGTGAAGATAAGGGACTAAGGGGTGGTTTGTAAATAACGCCTACAGCATATGTTATTTTCTTAATTGTGAGTTTTAACCATAACTGTTCTACAATTCCCATTTGTGTAAACTCAGCTTCGATAATTTTGCAATTTACTTTATTATGCACATAGCAGCAAACACCTCCTCCTCTAGTGGGCCTGTCTTTTCTGAATACAGTATAACCCGGAATTGTAATTAATGTAGAGGGAAAGTCTACTGAGAGCCATGTTTCAGAAAGTGAAATAAGTACAAAATTTTTATCTTGAACAAAAGTACAAAATTCATCAAAATAGGTTATGAGTGATCTAATATTATAGTGGCAGATTTTGATTTCACGGAAGACTTCTGTGGTTGCTATTTAGATCCATAGTCAATTTTGGAATTTAGTCTCTAACAGTTTTATATAAAAGGACACTGATGGTCTGTTGCACTATGGTCAGTTTTGAGATGTAATTGTAGGTTTTTATTAGCTTTGACACAATTAACACATGTCATAGTATTAGTTTCACACGACTTATAATCATGGTTCCCTGAGCACTTAGAGCAACAAATTACTTCTTTACAGTTTTTTGCATGATGGTAAAATCCCATGCACTTGAAACATTGGGCAATATTCAGATGGTTGGACACGTATCCCTTTGACCACCCGATTGCTATTTTTCCAAGGTTTATTAGTATGATATGTGTCAGAGGATCGGCTTCCAATACAATAGTTGACCTATTTGCAAATTTGCTTTTTAACACTGTTATGACCTTCAAATGAAAATCCTGTAATGTGTTGTCTATATTATTTTGCTTTAAAATCTTTGCGATAGTAGTTTCATTATCTATTATGTCTTCATTTTCCACATATGATACTCTTACTCTAGGTTTCATAAGAACGGGGATAACAACCTTGTATTTATCACCAAGCTTGTCAGTTATATTGTCTTTCAACAGTCTTTGTTCGCTTTTGTTGTCGACTTCAATGAGTACACCACCTTTTGAGACTTGCTTAATTTTAGAAACATTAATCCCTATACTAACAGGATCAACTGAATTTTTTATATCTGACTTTGTCTTTTTACTTTCTTGCACTTGTACTGGCTTAACTATCAGCACAGGTTCAGATTTATTCTTAGCTATATTGGCATAACTGGGTGTTTCTACTGGCGACAAGTTTTTCAATATGTTCTGTTTGAGCAGTGTAATGTCATTTTTCATTTCAGTGATTAGACTGATTAGCCTTGGCAGGGTTTTGATAAAGTCATCACATGTGTAACAAACTAACTTTAACACTCTCTTTTGCAATGGCATGCATTTGATCTCAGATGCTGTTAAAGTAAAGCATTTTTTATGTACTAATCTATGACAAATATCACAATTGTAGCTTTCTTCTACACTATTAACTATTAAATTGCATTGGATGCATTTATCATTTATAATATCCATTTTTAACAGTGTAGTACAGTTTTCTCTTATGATATTATGAAATACTTTGTATATATGTATATTTCCATAAATCTTTGAAGTACTTTGAAGTACTTTGAAGTACTGATAACGGATCCATGGAAAGTTTTATGACTGAAAGGTGCCGTCAGAAATTAGGTTTAAGGAAACGGAGAGCCAATGTCACTGTTCAAGGACTTGGCTTGAATTCGTCGTTGGTGTCTGGTGCACTATCGTGTGTAGTCAGTCCCTCGGGAGCACGGTCTCCAGCATATGGAATTGATTGTTATATTTTTCCTAACATTTGTAATCAATTACCTTCGTCGTCGATAGGGGTCAAGGAATGGTCGCATACTCGAGGTTTGGCCTTAGCTGATCCTAATTTTAATGTTCCTGGTAAAATTGACATGCTACTCGGAGCGGAAATTTTTGCTCAGGTTTTGTTGAACGAGTCTCGTTGGGGTGTCGCTAACGAGCCAGTTGCTATTAAAACAACCTTTGGTTGGGTTTTAACGGAAAGGTCGTTTCCCGAATAGTTCTATTACGTCGTTGTGTGCTTTCATTGAGCCCTTAGACAGTGACATTCGTCGATTTTGGGAATTAGAAAATATTCCCTTCAAAAAACACATTTCTCCTGAAGAAGAAAGGTGTGAAAATCAATTTGTGGAAGGTTATAGACGTAACAAGGACGGTCGTTTTGTAGTGTCCTTGCCCTTTAAAATTTCGGAACCCTCATTTGTGGGTACGAGATCAATTTGTATTAAAAGATTTTTGTCGTTAGAACGTCGTTTGCTAAAAAATCCTGAATTGTATTCAGATTATAAAAAATTTATGGAGGATTATTTGACAAGCGGTCACATGGTTCAAGTGAAATCGCCTGAAAATTCGTCGGGTTATGAAAAAATGTATTACATTCCCCATCATGCTGTACATAAGCGGGATAGCACTACCACCAAATTGCGTGTGGTTTTCGATGCTTCGTGTCAGGATCAATCTGGAAAGTCATTAAATGATAGCTTGGCTATTGGCCCTGCTTTGCAAAAGGACATTGCAGTGTTGTTATTGCATTTTCGTGTACATCTTATCGTAATTACAGCTGACATCAAACAAATGTATCGGCAGATTTTGGTTAAAGATACTCATCGTGATTATCAACGTATCGCCTGGAGATTTTCTCCGTCAGATCCTATTATGGACTTTAAATTAAATACTGTAACTTATGGAGTCTCGTCGTCGCCTTTTTGGCCTTGCGTACTGTTCAAGAATTGGCAAGGTTAGAGTCGATTAATTTTCCTTTCGCGTCATCGGTATTGGCGGCGATACCTATGTTGATGACTTAGTCACTGGATGTAATTCGATTGAAGCTGCTAATCAATTAATTGGTGAATTGAATAGTATCTGCTCTAGTGGTGGTTTTCAATTAAGAAAATGGAGTAGTAATTGCCCGGAAGTGATGTCCAACTTGAGGAGTCCCTGTCCAGTTCGGATGCAATTACATTTCAAGATAAAGATAGTGGTTCAATAAAAATTTTAGGCCTTTCGTGGCGTGCTCTTACAGATGCATTTTTATACAACTTAGACGTTGAAGAGCGCACTTGCACTAAGCGTAATATTTTGTCGGCTATCGCAAAAATTTTTGATCCTCTCGGTTTGATAGCACCTGTAGTACTGTTCGCTAAACGTTTAGTTCAAGATCTTTGGCTATTAGGTCTCGGGTGGGACCAAGAGCCTCCATTGAAGTCATACAAAATGGAAACATTTTTGGGTGAATTGCCAGCGGTTTCGAATATTGAGATTTCGCGTCACATCGTATGTCATAATTTTAAAAAGGTGGAGTTGCATGGATTCTGTGATGCTTCTGAAGCCGGGTATGCAGCTGTCATCTATTTTCGGTCGTTCGATCTAGAAGGTAATATTACCATTTCATTAGTATGCGCAAAATCAAAGGTTGCTCCTACTAATCGCGTTTCATTGCCCCGTCTCGAATTGTGTGCTGCCGTACTCTTGGCAGATTTAGTAGATTTCGTCAAAAATACTTATACAGATATTTTATCATTTAGTAATATTTTCGCGTGGTCAGATTCTACTGTTGTTTTGTCTTGGATTCGGTCTTCCTCGCATAAGTGGAAGACATTCGTTAGCAATCGTATTTCGCACATTCAAGAACGTATTCCTCCATCTTCGTGGTTTCATGTTAGGTCCCAGGATAACCCTGCGGATTGTGCCTCACGTGGACTTTTGGCTTCAGAGTTGGTTCATCATCCATTATGGTGGACAGGACCTTCTTGGTTAGTGCGTCGTAATGAAGAATGGCCAGTAACATCGCTGCCAAAACTTATCGACTCATCTCAGATGGACGTCGAATATCGAACTCTGTCGTTAACAGTCGTTATGTCTGACAATTTCTTAGATATGTTGTTGGATAAATTTTCAAACCTGCAGAAAATTTGTAGGATTATTACCTGTATTCGTCATTTCATTCGTAATGTTCAATGTCCAGATTTGCGTTCAAAATATTCTGATGGTTTGTCTCTAGCTCAGCAGCAAGAGGCTATACATTTATTGATTAAAAGAGTTCAAACAAATGTTTTTGCTCAAGACATTGCAAATATTAAAACTGGAAAACTTGTTAGTAAACAACTTCGTAGCCTTAGTCCGTTTCTAGATAGTCATGATTTGTTGAGGGTGGGCGGTCGCCTATTTAACTCAGAGTTGTCGCATGATGCAAAATTTCCAATTTTGCTTCCTCGGTCGCATCGGTTGACTGAACTTATTATATTAGATTGTCATGAAAGACATTTACATCCTGGAAATCGAACAACACAATTTTTACTAACTCAAAATTATTGGATCTTGTGCGCCAAGAGGGCTATTCGGCAATGTCTGAAATCCTGCATTCGTTGTTTTCGTGTAAACTCTGTGGCTTTATGCCCCCCCCTTGGGGGATTTACCAGCTTCTACGTTAACTCCAGGTAAGGCGTTTTTACATACGGGAGTCGACTTTGGTGGACCTTTCTCTGTCACGATGAATCGATGTCGTGGCGCAAAATCATTGAAAGCGTACATTTGCTTATTTATTTGTTTCAGCACTAAAGCCATCCATTTGGAACTAGTGTCTAACTTGTCGACAGACGCTTTCTTGGGTGCTTTACGTCGATTTATTGCTCGAAGAGGCAAATGTATTCAAATCCATTGTGATAATGGTACTAATTTCGTTGGCGCCTCTCGTGAAATCTCTCAGTTGATGCGCCATTCGGCAGGCGTTGAGGAATCGAATTTGTGTTTAATCGTCCTGCTGCTCCTCATTTTGGTGGGTTGTGGGAGGCCGGATTAAATCGGTAAAATCCCATTTAAAGAGAATTATCGGTGAACAAATTTTGTCGTTTGAAGAATTCTCGACGGTATTGATTCAAATCGAAGCGATTCTCAACTCACGTCCACTATGCGCACTGAGTTGCGAACCGCATGATTTCTCGTATTTGACCCCGGGTCATTTTCTTAATGTTGAACCAGTTTTGGTGTTACCAGATCCAGATTTGTTGTCCATAAACCCCTCTCGTTTGAATCGCTGGCAACTGTTGCAGCAAATGCAACAAGGGTTTTGGAAGAAATGGAGTGCTGAATACCTGCACACATTGCAGCAGAAAGGTAAGTGGTTAAGGAATTCCGCTACCTTACCTATTGATTCGCTTGTCCTCTTAAAGCAAGAAAATAACCCCCCTCTACAGTGGCGTTTAGGAAGAGTCGTAAATGTGCACCCTGGTAGAGACGGTATCGTTCGGGTAGCTACAGTCAAGACATCCTAAGGGTTAGTTAAATGCCCTCTAGTGAAACTATGTTTACTGCCAGTTACTTGATATTTAATGGTATGTACACATATATTCACTTGTATAAGTTTGTCGGTTAGGTTTCTTAGTTAATAGTTCTAATTATTTTTAAATATAAAATAAGTTAGTTCATACTTATTTTGGTGGGCGGGATGTTCGGTCTCTTTGTCGCACGTTGCGTGGTTAATTTTAAGTTACTTCAAATTCGTTGTTGTAAATCTAATTGTAAACCTGTCATCCCTTGTTCCCTTATATCCTGCCATAAAAATTCCCTGTGCATGTGTGAATAAGGTGGACAGAGTAGTGAACAAACACTTTCTTATGGATATTGAAGCAGAACGGTCGTCGGTTTCTTCGTTCAGTACCGTAAGTTAGTCAAGTGCCGCAGACTTTCGTTGTTAAACCCTAAAAACCTCAGTGCAAGTGTAACGTAACATAGACTCAATTCGCATACAGTCCACTTGGTTGAAAGAATAGGAACTGCAGCTGAGAACAACAAAACACCACGGAGGTAAGTCGATGTATAAATTTATAAGACCCCCGCGTGAACAAAGTCAATGTTGTGTTGCCGCAGTGTCGAAAGTCACCAGATTCCAATGCCACCCGCATCTAAACTCGTATCTGTTTGAATTAAACCTGAAAGAAACTACTTACATATTTATCATACCTCTCATACATGATAAAGTGGCTACGAGGACGTAAAAACAAAACACAAGTGCTAGACGATAATAGTGAAAATATAGTGCCTCAAAGATCAATCAAATTTGTAATTTGATCAGGTTAAAATAAATTTCAACACATTTCAAATAAATTTTATTACTTCTTATCATTAAACAGTATGAATGATTCAATTTTAAAGCATGCATTGCTAGTTGATTCATTACCTCCGAAGGCCTTATCAATTTTAATTTTGTTATGTTGACCGAAATGGTTCAAAAACTACATCTATGAGGAATTAATTAAGAAACAAGAAACAACTTACAAAAATATTACATATAGAAGTACTGAAATGTGTAAATTTCTAAGCAAAGTTTTGGTCAATCTTTACAAAACTTTGCCTATGATTTACGAGATTTAAGTGTAAATTGTAATTTTCCAAAAAAATTTTTAGATCAAGATCATTAATTACAGCTTTCCCAATGGAATTGCAAGATAATAGTGTTTCCTTAGTTCAAGAAAACGAAATTGAATTTGGTATAACAGTTGAACGTGCAAAAACATTAGTAGGTCTCCATGTTACAAAAACTACATTTTCTAGTGAAACACAAAATGCCCGGTTTAGAACAAATAAAATATTGAGATGGAAAAGTAAGATAAAAAAGTAATTCAACTTTGTCTAACACTTCAAATTCTTCTATGCTTGGTAAAAATATAATTTAATGTCACCGCTTTGGCAAAAATCGCTTACGAAAAACAGCCAAATAGAAATATAAATTGCTATGTGTGTAAGAAGAGAGATCATATTGCAGAAGTTTGTCAATTATTACAACAGGAAAAGAAATAGAAATATATCTCCTCCTGCCTCTACCTCGATTTCAGATGTACATCATTCTAATTACCAATGGACTAATTATAAAAAGTTATTTACAAATTCTGTTCAAGGAAAAAATCCATATGCAAAACAAATTGAAGGTTATGATGTTTTTACAATTTGTAATACCATCAATACTATAAATAATACAAAATTTCTAGTTCCCAGAAATCAACAGGTATTTAGTTAAAATGAAATTAGATGCCGAAAGTTGTATTACTATTGTATCCACTGCCAAATTCTGAAAATATTATTTGTGCTAAATGGTGGAAAACATTTCTGTTCTAGATCTTCAAAAGCCTATTTTCAATTAGAATTAGATAAAAAAAGCAAAAAGCTCTTGTTATAAATACGCTTCATGGTTTATTTCATTACAATCGATTACCATTTGGAATTGCTAACACTCCTGCAATTTATGAAAAAATAATGGACCAAATGTTATGTGGTCTAAATGATGTAGCATGGTATTATAATGACATTATTTGTACTGGTACTACCGATGAAGGACATCTTTACAATCTAGGAAGTGCTTTAAAAGAATTCAACCATACAACTTCAGATTACAGTTAGAAAAATCATTTTTCTTTAAAGACTGTTCAATTCCTGGATTTAAAAATTGACAAAAATGGTATACATACAACCGACAATAAAATTAAATCAATAATGAATATGCCTAAATTATATAAGAAAAAACGATGTGTCATTCAATTAGAATAAAGATTGTGAATTATCTTTCATAAAACTTAAAAAAAAAACTACTGGTCTCTACAAAATATTTAGCACATTTTGATCCATCTTTGATGATTATTCTTTCTTGTGATGCTTCTTCTGTCGGAATAGGGTACGTTTTATATCATTGTTACCCCGATAGCTAAGAAAGAGATCAAAAACTGTACATTCTGAAGAACAAAAATACTCCC
This sequence comes from Platerodrilus igneus, assembly GCA_036346225.1. Lineage (NCBI taxonomy): Eukaryota > Metazoa > Arthropoda > Insecta > Coleoptera > Lycidae > Platerodrilus > Platerodrilus igneus. The sequence goes on along the minus strand of JARFIW010001171.1, from coordinate 10,461,413 downwards.
AAATAGAAAAAGGACTCTCAATAATATTCCAAGTGAAAAAATTTCATAAATACATTTGAGAATGAACTATTCTTCAAACTGATCACACAAACCATTAGTTACTATTTTAGGCTCAAAGAAGGGCATCCCTACTATTACTCAAGAGTTCAACATTGAACTATCGTTCTAGTGGGATATACTTATCAAATAAAACATTGATACTGAAAAATTTGGAAATGTAGAGGACTTTCTTGATGGCCTTCTGGTTATACTAGCAAATTAGAGTCTAATGATTTCAGTACGTATCATGTAATAAATCAAATCCAAGAAGAAATGTTAAGCAAACTACCTGTCCAAGCGTCTTTGATTTCTGTTGAAACTTCCAGGGATCCTGTACCTACTAAAAATGATCAAAAAGGCAATTCTTACCGAGTGGCTGCCATACATTCAGAAGAAAACTGTCAAAAGAAGTGAATTATCTGTTCATTGGATTTGCACATTATGGAGTATATGTACAATTATTCCTGAAAAATTTAGAAAACAAATTCTAAAATACTTACCTCAAATGGTCAAACAAAAAAATGTACAATCATTTAAGTCTTCAATTAAGAAAATAATTTTTGATAATCCTTAAATAAATATCAGAAAATCTCTATAAAACTATTTATTACGATATCGTAGTACTCCTCAATCTACTACAAATCCTACTCCTTGCAAACTATTTTAAAAAGACATACATAAACGTTGGATCTCCTATATCCGAATACTTCAAATTTAATAAAAAATTAGTTGAAACATTTATAAAAAATTTTAACAAAAGAACTAAGGAAAATACTTCTTGTTCGGACAAAGAGTTTGTGTAAAAAAATTCAATTCAAATAATTTTTCAACTTGGTAATGCGGGATTATTACAGGCAGAAATGAATTCAGAGTTTGGATCATTGACATTGAGGGTAAGTAGTTTAGACCTGACAATAACCAACTCTGTATTGATAATTCTTATGAAGTAGATCTATCAGTTTCATTAAACCCGGAGATACCTTCAAGTCCTGCACAACCATCACCAATCATCACTACTCCTGTGGAAAACCACTTCAGAGGAAGAAGTGACATTAATTTACGACCTCATGACAAAATTCGTACCCTACAACAATACGATGAAGAATTTAATAATTCTGAATAAGTGTATGGGAGAGTAGTATAGTCGAAATCAGGAAAGAATGAATGCACGTCATTAATTTCTGATTTAATCCAAGATATACTTCCGTCTATACAATGGGCGTATTTAACATGTAAGAGAAAGAAAGAATACAAGTAGCACGTGCTTCGAGCAAAGTAGCTTAGTAACGACTTATGCTGTGGCGTTTATGATATATATATATATATATATATATATATATATATATATATATATATATATATTGTATATAATTAGTTTTGGGTTTTAGGTCAGCAGAAATGAAGAGTTCTCTTTTTTATAAACTCAAGCTTTCGGAAATTTATTTTTCCATTATCAAGAGTATAAAGTGAGATAAGATACAATTGGACGATTAATAATAATGTACAGTGTATAAGGGTATGGTATAATTAAATTTAAAAATAAAATAATACTAAATATATCGTTAAAAGGAGTAGAAATATTTTTGATTAAGATGATGTATACTGTATATAAAGACAGTATACAAAACTAATTATATACAATTAAGAAAGCAAGGTCGTTACCGAATTTAGTATATATATATATATATATATATATATATATATATATATATATAAGATGAAATAATAACTTAGACTTTTAAGTAAAGCCCAAATGATCATTTCAAATCGAGCTAGTAGCTAGTAGCTGATCATTTGGGCTTTACTTAAAAAGTCTAAGTTATTATTTCATCTTATTAATTTCAATACGTAAGTATTTATCAACTTACCTTGTGTAAAAAACTACTTATAATATTTATATATATATATATATATATATATATATATATATATATATATAAAGAATGGGAACAGTTAACTGTCGCATGTCCTAACTATATTACACTTATATTAATGAAGTCTTCAAGTTGATTTGTGCGGTTTTTTAACACATGTCATTTTTAATACAACATAACCATAACTTATAACTGCGCCTTTATATTTGGGTTTGTTTTATATTTTGTTGTTTTCATTATATTATTTTCGATTTCCAATGGGAATATTTCTTGAAATTTTTATTAAACAGTCAATTGATTAATCTTGATGCATACGAATACGGTTGATGACGTACATTCATTCTTTCCTGACTTCAACTATATGTGCATGCCTACAAATTATGCCCAAATCAATCATTGTATTCAATATTGTTAATAACCTTCAATTTTAATATTGTAAAATAATGAGATCTCTCAATATACACTTATGAATAGTATTATATGGAAATTATTATCATACGCTTGGAAAAAGAATATTTATTATCTTACCAATTTTCATCCATCTTTGATGTTTTGATATCAAACTTTAATTTAAAATCAATTTAAAATTATGCAAAGTTGGGCTTCTCATTTATTATCTAAATTTTTATTTATCTGTTGGCACTGTGTACCAAATTGATAAAACGCTAAAACGTATTTATGATGAAAGTAATTTAAACATGCAATGTTCATAATCTATAGGAACACTGTGGCACAATTTGAATAAAATGAAAAAACCCTCACCACAAAAGATATTTAAAATACTAGATTCGTATTTCGACCACTATGTGGTCATCATCAGTAGGAAATCTGTAATTACATAATAATTAGCTGTTGTTCTGGAACACTTCACAGGATATTCTCCTCACCACTTAGGCTGAAGTGAACCTTCCCAACATACAATTTACTATATTGTTGCTTTAAACACTATCGAGGATATTCTCCTCACCCGCAGGCTGGTGTTCTCAACAACAAACAAGTGAATTGTGACATTATAACTTAAATCTACTTAATTTATACTAATTCTAAATCTACTGAAGCGTAACCAATTTAATCTTGCTTTCTAATTGGTTGTTGACCAATAGGGAAAGCAAAGCAGATGGCTCTATTGGCCCTTTATCGGTGTTTAAGAGGGGTCCTTTATATTTAACAAATTTAATTGATTCATAGGCATTTAAGGAGGAAAACGTTGGTACCGCTTTTAACAATTTAACATTTTCTAGTTTAAAGGGGTGGCTGGTTTCAAATATATGTTTGGCGACCTGAGACCTTTCATATTTACCATATTTGAAGTGAGCAATGTGTTTTTTAAATCTTGTTGTCATATTCCTCTTGGTCTGACCAATATATTTTTGAAAACACCCTGGCCCTGCACAACTAATTTCATAAATCCCCGACTTTTGCAATTTTTCCACCTTGTCTTTTGGATTACCTAGCAAATCTTTAATTTTATTAGTATTAGTGAAAGCAATTTTGAAATTACACTGTTTGAATATTTTATTAAGACCCTTTGTGGTTTTGTGAAACGGAAGTTTAACATATTTAACATTATCGTTAGAGGTGGTTGATTGCAAAGTCGTTGATTTACGGATGTTGATCCTATTTTTACACTTTCTAAAAATATTATCTATAATATCAGAAGAGAAACCATTGTAATTCGCTATTTGTTTAATAAGAGCAAATTCCTCATTAAATCTGTTTTATTTAAAGGAAATTAAATAATCTATTAATTAAAAAGTTAAATGAAGCCAACTTATGTTGTATGCTATGATTAGAGGAAGACAAAATAAAGCGATTTACATTGGTTTCTTTTCTATAAATGTCAAATTCTAATTTATTACCATTTCTAATTACTAATGTATCTAAAAGGGTAATTGTCCATTATTCTCTAGTTCATACATAAATTTTATGCTTTGAAATTTTGCATTCATTTCTTTAAGAAAATCATCAACATTTGATTTAGAAGTGTCAAAACTGCAAAATATCATCCACGTACCTTAACCATATTCTTGGGAAGTATTTGGAGTTTTCTTTTAACTCGGTCTCAAAGCGAGACATAAATAAATTTGCTATGAAAGGTGATAAGCTATTTCCCATTGCTGTGCCTTCAAGTTGTTCGTACAACTTGTTGTTGAATTGAAAACAGTTCTGGGACATGCAATGCGAAACAAGCTTGATATAGTCCTCAACTTTATCATCATCAATATCACTATCTATAAGAACATCCTTTAAATATGTTAAAGTACGTGGTATTGGAACACTAGGAAATAATGAACTGACAACAAATGAAATTAAGATTTCGTTATCTTCTAATGTGATATTTTTTTTTTATTTTATTAATGAACTCTAAAGAGTTTTGTACAGACAAACTGTTAAACTTTATATTCTTAAATTCATTTGACAGCCATCGTGATAAATAGTAAGTCGGTGAGTTGATACCTGAAACTATTGGTCTCATCGATTTATTATTTTTGTGAATTTTTGGTAAACAGTAAAGCTTTGGCATTTCAGGATTTGAAATTGTCAATTTTAATTTTAGTGTAGGCGAAATTAAGTTTGGACATTCTTTCAAAACTGACTCTGTTGATTTAATCATATTATTTAAAGGAATCTCATTTTTACGTTTTTTTAAACTATTGGTCTGTAAAGACCCTCAGACAGCAAATTTTCTACTCTATCAACATAGTATAGTTTATCCAGAATAACCAACCTATTCCCCTTGTCAGCCTTTAAATAATAACAATCCTTTTGTCGTAAATCTTTAATAATCAGATGATCTTTCCTTGTTTGTTCTGAGGCATTCCTTGCGCAAGTTGTCCGAAAGTTGAATTTTGCATGCGTTTCTAATAAAGTTTTTTGAATTGTCATCTAATTTTGAAATGGATTTTTCGATTCCAGCAATAATGTCTTCTAAAGGAGTTTTCAAATGATCTACTCCAAATTTTAGGCCTCGATCAAGGAAAGTCAACTCTTCATTATTAAAGATTTTCGACGATTCGTTAACAACTATTGACTCTAACGGAGGTGAAGTAATTTCCAGTTTTTTAGGGGGTACATTGACATTGTGTTTCTTTAAAAGAATCTTCAACTTAGTGTTTTGATTATTAATTTTGTCTAACAATTTATGATTGTTGACTTCAAAAACAAATCTCTGGAAATTACTCCATTCCTGAAAACCAGACTCAGACAAATTGCACGTTAGTGCTAGGTGCAATTTATACGTTTCCAGTTCCAATCTACTAAGCTTACTATACAGATATTTAATTTCTAAATTAAGCCATTTATTTTTTGCAAAATTGATTATTGTGTTATCCTCGATAGTGTTTAAAGCAACAATATAGTAAATTGTATGTTGGGAAGGTTCACTTCAGCCTAAGTGGTAAGGAGAATATCCTCTGAAGTGTTCCAGAACAACAGCTAATTATTATTTAATTACAGATTTCCTACTGATGATGACCACATAGTGGTCGAAATACGTATCTAGTATTTTAAATATTTTTTGAGGTAAGGGTTTTTTCATTTTATGCAATGTTCAATTAACACTGTGCTGGCCATTTAGAATCTGTTAGAATGAATTATTTGATATTATAACATAAGCCTTACATCATTTTTCATGAACTTCCGTATAAAGTGCCTGATGTCTTCAATTGGTATGGTGATATACCAGTGTGTACTAATGGATTTCAACCAACATGCTAAAAAGTCCATAAATGAGTGATGGTGTTCTTGATTTAAACTGCGATTACATATTAGTTGTAAACAGAGAGGAGTAACCAGTGAAAACCTAAGCTTTGGTTGCATATATGTAAGTAGCTTTAGAACTTTAAATGCATCCGATGTAGTATCTTCTTTAGTTAATGTATGTGTATGGTAATAAAGTTCTGAAAGATGATTTTGATTTATCGTAACGAATAGACTTTCCTGATGGTGGCCTAGAAGTACTAGTAGAAGCTTGAGACCATATGATAAACGCTTTATATTTTGTCCATGCAACACTTTAATAAACTCTACTTCAACAGGGTTACTTGTAGTAATATTATGTAAAACCTATAAAATAATATTAAAAAGTTAAGAAATTTTCGTAAAAATTAACAAAAACCTGAATATGAATTAAATATCTTAATAATCCCACTGCAGCAATTGCCGTATTGTCATTTTGAACACATGCTTTAACAGCTAAAAATCTAATACATGCTGAATATTTGTAAAATGATTCCAGTACATTCCTTTGATAGCCAACTACTTTAATCAAATCTTGTAAGTACAAACAAGCCGATTGAACTGCAGTGTCACCTGTGAAGAAAGTCATACAAACAGAAATTGTATGTATTGCAATTAGAGAATTATGAAAATCTTGAGATATGTCAGGCCGAATTTGAACCAGTGAACTAATAATTTTAGGCCGTTTGCATAACAATGGCATTGCTCTCAAGATTGCCTTATTTAGTTGAGCATCTCTTTTTAACAGCACAATTAGTTCTGATACTCTAATAAAATTAATTAGTTAATTAGTTTAACACAATCTCTACTAAAGGAAATTATAAATAACGTTAATTGGATAATACATTTTATATAAACTGCATAAGATACATGTAATTTGATAAATATGAAATATTTACATCATCATTAAGAGGTCTTCAGTTCTAGAACTGGTTGGATGCGTACCTCCATTGTTTCCTATTCTGAGCTAACCTAAACATTTCCCCAACATTCCCACAGTACATCTTTCCCTATCTGTATGCAATAGTCTAATCTAGGTCCTACCTCTCATTTTTCCTTTCTCTGCTTCTAATATATTACACACTATTCCCTCATGCCTCAGTATGTGCACTATCATCCTATTTCTCCTATTTTCACTATTTTCCAATATTTCTTTCTTCCCCTATCATTTTGAGAACCTCCTTGTTCGTAACTTTGTCTGTCCATGCTATCTTAATCATACGTCTGTAGCACCACATTTCAAAGGCTTGTATCTTGTTCCTGCCCATTTTTCCTACTGTCCATGTTTCACAGCCGTACAGTGCTGTGCTCCACACATGTTTTCAGCAATCTTTTCCTTGTTTCTATGTTTGTTGTCTTTGAACATAGTTGCTTTTCTTGTTAAATGCAGCAAGGCTTTGTGCTAATCTTAGTATATGGCCTATCATCCTATCTCTCCTATTTTTTACTGTTTTCCATATATTTCTTTCTTCCCCTACCATTTCTAGTACCTCTTTGTTCTTAACTTTATCTGTCCATGATATATTCATCATACATCTGTAGCGCCACATTTTCCTGTCCACTTCCCTACTGTCCAGATTTCACAGCCCTACAGTGCTATGTTCCACACATATGTTTTAAGCAATCTTTTCTTTGTTTCTATGTTTGTTATCATTGAACACAGCAGTTGCTTGTTAGCACAACTTTGTGCTAATCTTAATCTTTGTTTTAGATCTTTTGTACTCTTTCCATATTGTGTTATTTGACTTCCCATGTAGCAGAAATCTTTAACCTCTTGTAGGTTCTCGTTTCCTATCTGAATTCTACGAATTTGGTTAAACCTATAGTTTGGCTCTTTAGCTGGTTACGTTCAATTTTACACTCCTAAATATTTTCATTTGATTTATGATGATCTAAAATATTTCCACACTTCCACTTCGATATTTGGTTTAACTATCTGTTATAGGAGACTCCCCTGATCATGCATTATAATTCAATAACTCGATTTGTTATTATAAAATTTATTCCAATACAATTGAAACAAGTGCTTGTTCAAAACCCTGTAGAATGTTATTAGTGTATTTAGTTTAAGTCAAAGTACTTCAATCTATCTTTATTGTTTGATATAACACAGCAAATGTATTCGGTTATTAACAATCATTGCTTTCTAAGCAGATATGTTCGCTTTATTTAAAAGTAGTCATATAAGTTTGAATAGAATAGATTTTCTAGATGTGCGATTAACGCGGTGATTGGATTCGAATGTGCCGGTTTTCTTTATATACTTAGCATTAAAAGACGCTAGAAGGGTTCTTTTGACATGTGGTATCCTAATATTTCAATCGTTTACCATATCATTTCCTAAACTGGGTTCACTTTGATCCTGTTTTTCGTCTTAGCATTACTTTCTGTATGGCTGTTTCTATTGCTTCAAGAGCGATGAACATCTTCAACGAGAGCTTATATCCTCTGTGAATTGATAAATTTCTTACGTGGTTATTCATATTAAAAAGAATCTCTTCATAGCTCTTTTGTGTAGGTCCGCTGTTGCAGTATGATCGCAGCGACAATGATCTGGCTGCCGTTGTGACGCTTCATCAGGGTGCGAGAATCAAGATTTTTAGCTGTTTCACCGATGCTGAAGTACGTGCAAGATAAGTATCATGGCACATGGAGGTATGTGACGTTGTTTTCTTTTTATTATCAAAAGAATCCCCACTTTTGATTTATGCGAGTAACAAATGAACTCGGATAAATTCAAGTAACATCACTTCAGTGGATGCTACCAGTTTGCAACCCGCTTTGAAATTAGCTTCGCTAATGTGTCCTGTTCCATTAACATATTTGCTAGAAATGGTTCTGAAATTTAATTTAACACACTTACTATTAAGAAAATCTACTGGAAACGGTTGTGAATTTTATATTTTAATTTAACACACTTACTATTATGAAAATCTAAGCATTACTTTTTATTACCGATTAGTTTTCTTTACATGTTAAAATACGAAATGTACACTTCATACTTCAATTCTTAAAAGATTGTCCGTAGAATATAACTCTCTTGCTTTTTTAAAATAGAATTTTTTTGTGTTTATTGTCAAATAAAAAAATGTCGATGGTGGTGTCCTTCCTTTGTCTATGTGAACCACACCACTCTTCTTTTTTGTAGTTAGCACGGTATTTCTACGTCACTTTTATCTTTTTATACGTAATCGTGATTCGTGTGGGTCCTTTTTGTTTTTCTTTCTGTTTCTATCAGGTTCATCGTTTCGAACATTTGTTGCTCTGGGACTAAGCCGTTCCAGTTCTCTCGTTGTTGTTGGTTTTTGTCAAAGATACAAACTCACTGAAACACGCAAACCATTCTATCCCTTGTGATATTTTAGAACTTCTTCAAGGTGCAGGTCCGTCCAAAATGGAGGAGTTCTATAAAAATCATAAATTTAGAAATCATACTTTCAGATAGTTACAATGTAAGCAAGACGCAATAAAAATTGAGTTTTACAAAGTAAACAAATGAAAAACTATGAGTTCATAAAACCCACAGAGATTAGATTACACCCCAGACATCATTATTAATGACATTGTATTCATTTATATCATAGTTATGTGGGGTTATTAGCAAAAGAAACCATGACAGCAGGCATTTTACACATGTTAGGTACATATTAATAGCATACCCGCTGAGGCAGCAAAAGTTGAGATAATGACATCGCAAGACAGTTACTTAAACAAAATAATTCAATTCATTCCAAGTTATCAACCCAAACAGATGTGGGGTTAGAAAAAAGAGTAAAGGTTTGCTTTTTTGCAAAACATCCTTTTATTTATGAAATAATAAATGAGGGTTCACGTATACAACAAGGATTTTCGTCATAACCTACAAACCAAGGGAGATTGAGACATTTCGTTCCCAACAGAATATTTTCGAATTCAAGACCACAAAGGATGAAATGATCTCTTGATTCAATGGAATTTAGGACCTGAAAGGTAAAATTGTTATAGAAATAGCTGTGCAACTAGAACTGTATTTGTCGTTATCATTTATAAAATACTTCTCCAATGTGCAACGATCCATTGTTAAGAATATAAGGTTTGGACATTTTGAATTTAATAATAAGTAATTAAGATATTTAACCTTAAAGGTTAGATGCATTAAAAATGAACTGATAATGAGTTTTGCCTATTTTTGTTTAATTATATTTTGTTATAGGAATATTTGTACATCACTAACTCGACTATTACTGTAAGTACATTTTAAACTGTTTTATGTCTATTTGTTCACACAAAGTTTAAATCGTGTTATTGCAGAATAGATTTAAGCCAGATGAGTAGAGAATAGTTTTATTACTTCAAACGGACAGGTGAGTTTTTGTAAGGAAATCCAATTCACCAAAAGAATTAACAATTCCGTGGTTTATACGTCAGTCATAGATCATCCTATCAACTCAGACGTTGTTGGCTCCCTTGAAACTTGATGAATCGAATTCCTAACAAGGTAAGTGTTAGTAATAATGTAACTTGAAATCGCGCCTAGGTAAAATTGGAACCATTACTCAATTTTATTCAATTTTCTGCCATTTATTGCCAATAGGAACCCACTTTCGCACTACCGTAGTTGGCTGGTGCAGCCTTACTTTGTTATGTGATTTCCGCCCCTCTTGGGCAATTTCAAATTTAAGAACTTAATACTTCAAACGACCATAACAGATTCTTGAAAATCTTAAAATCTGGCTGTTTCCATTGTGAATGCATTTCAAAATATCTTTGATGGGCCCTTTGTCCATTAAATTTTTCCTATCCATATACACATATCATATCTTCTATCTCTTACTTAAAAAATTCATTATGCCTGAACATTTTATAGCTATGAAATTTTTTTTCAAAAACTATGTAAAACAGCAAAATGTCACTACATCCATACACCAGCAAAGTTCGACACTAATTAAATGTGTAGCGTTTGTTTTTGTATCTGATTTAGTCATAGTCAACTTAAAAAAATTTTACTTTCGAGTGTTTAAAAAGGTGTACTGAATAATTGGATATCTGGAAAACAATCACTCGGAGAGACATGCCCATGGTTATACTTTTTCTTTGCATAAAAAGATGGAAAATATTTAATATTTAGACTAATAATACACTATGACACAAAAAGTTAGGTAAATTTAATGTACTGTAAGTGGCGCTCTCTACTAGTAGCATCCTGTATCTTGGTTATTATCAACTTTTGGACTGAGGTAAGTTTGGTCAAATCTAAATATTTTTACCCAATGAATTTGCAGTTTTGCTGTATACTATTAATTAGCAGACACCCTGTACAACACTAATTCAAAACATAGATGCAGTAAATATTGCTGATGAGGATTTGGAACCGTATAACTCCGCATGAAAAAATTATAGCTGGTTCAAGAAGTTCGGTATTCATGTTATAAATAGAATGGTGTCGAATGCAAAAATTGTTTATGAAAATTCAAATAATAAAATGGTTCAATTTTCAAAATTTACAAAACATTTATGCGATGATCTGCTTCAACACTATTAAACAAAATATAAAGACTTGTGCAACGAGCATAAGAACATCAAAAATAAAAAACGGCCTTTAAAGAATCGAGAACTCACGACAATTTGGTCTGCCTTGCTAAGGAGCAGCAAAAGAGAATGTGCTAGCTTTGTTATAATGTAAATAAGACCATCAAGTTTACATATTTATTTTGTTCAGGTTGCGATAAATCATTTTGTGCCAAAGAACATTTGAACAATACCACTCTAAACATTTGAAATAATATAATTTGTATATACTGCTATTTTTTTGCTTTTTCTGTATCAAAAAGTGTTTTATATTTTTTACAGTAATAGATGCTGTAATTATCTTCAAGTGTTGTAATTTACTGAATGCAGTATGTTTATTCATATATCACTGATTATCTGGATGCAGGTACACTGAGCACTTTCCTAACTGGCACAAAGGAATTAAATGTAATATTGTCACGATTGTTCTATTATGCTATTTAAGAAATCACAATATATTATTTTGCAATTAATCCTGCCTGATACATAACGTTACACATCCATCTTTCTAAAGCAACAGTTTTGTCTAAACTAAGTATGATCAATAATTTTTAGGAGGACCAAGTACAAATACACCAGGAATTGTATTTTAGAAATAGAAGTGTCAAGCTTTTTATTGGAAATATTTGAACAAAAATAATTAAAATGAAGAAAGAGTGATCTAACAATTGTGAGATATCCAAAGCTTGTTGTAATTTTTTTGTTTGCAGTTTTTAGAGCAGAATAGGACACTTATTCACCACCATATAAAGATAACATGTGGATTAACACACCCTGGAAGAAACAACATTGGCCTTAATCAGGCAAACTATCAATAGAACTTTATTGTTGGTACTTTAGCCTATAATTTTAATTTATGTATTTTATAACTAACATTTTTATTTCGTTTTTCAACAATGCACATTTTCACTAAAGGAAAAGGATTATGAATACATTTCTGATTTGGAAATTGCTTGCAGTTTAATATATTTGATATATTGAGTATCAATTTTATTTCGGGGAAAATTAGGAAATCAAATAAGCCACGAAAATATTCCATTTTTTAAAATAGACTTAATGATAAGTATTAAATTGTTTTTAATCTATACCAATTTTCAGTCGGAACTAATAATTGTTATATAAGATTTTAGAACAGTTTTTAAAACAGCTCAGATTTTATATAAAGTTCTAAAACATTTTAATATATCATTCACATAAAAAAACATCACATTAATCTTAGGTATTATGGTAAACGTCCTTAAAATAACCTAAAAAGCTATGTAAATATATTATTGTATTTGTTATAAAATATTACCTTTAGTAGAGATTTTTATATGACTACCTAGAGGCTAGTGGTGCATCACAATGATGAACAAGGAATTCTACCAAAATGTGGCCCAAGTTACATTCTTCCAATATTTTCACAATTTCATTATCACTTTTTTGAAATTTTAACCATGCAACTAGTATACTGGTCTTAAAGCGATTATCAGTACTTTTTAATAGCCATTTTATTTGTACATCATTATAGCTTAATAATTCAGGGAATGTGCGACAAGTAGATATAATATTTATTAAAACCTTTCCAGCATTTGTAGTATCAGATACTAGCTTGTCTTGCATTATTAATGGATATAAGTCTAAAAGACATTTCAAAAGTGATTTTTCCAATAAAATGATAGGTGATAGTATGCGACTCATAGCTTTTAATATGTCCTTGTAGTTCCAAAACGTTTGCCTAAAACAAAAACTATTGTAGCTTTTATTTGTTATAGAATTACAGTTTCATTTCTTATGTACTTTTATTGTTATGAGTGCTTCAGATCTCTCGAGTACAAGTTGTAATATACAAAGTTTGGGTTTTTGAAGATTTACATTGTATGAGAAAGATCAGCTAAATGCCATGCTGTCACAAGCTTCTGTAATTGTGCACAAAACACGTGTGTTTTTCTATTTCAATTAGGTTCCATTTATAATGCATAATTGAAATAAAAATTATATTATGCATGTGTAGATTTGTGTATTTTCGATTAGAGGCTTGGCCAATTTTAAATCTCATCACTCATAGCAGATTTCTGTATATTTTCAAACAGCTTTAACATTGAATAAATAGGTAGGTGGTTACTAGGGTAAAGGAATTTCGAAAAGTGATTATGGATTAGCTTGAGCTGTGCATGAAAGTAGTCAAGGATGGAGATATCAATTACATGCAAAGCAATGAACTCTTTTAAAAACAAAATCGGAAATCTCTTACAAGTTCAGTTAAAATATTCCTTACTGAGGCAAAAGTTGAATTATTTTTTCATACTCTACTAAGAATTTCACATTATACCTACTCAAATCAATTAAACAACCAAATTTTAACAAATTCTGTAACTGCTTTAACTAACAAAAACCTAAGATTGTTCTCTTCTCAGAAACTGACCTTCTACTTTCCTTGTGGAAATAAACAATATAATGCCATTTTATATTAAAAATTAATATATACGAATGATTAGTTAAGTATAACATATAAATTTAAAGAGGTAGATTTTTGGTAACCACCACTTCAGTGTCCTCACAAACCAGTTTGCGATTTACCTCAAGGAATATCATTAGTGGTTATAGGTAAAGAAGTCATTTCAGATAAAAGGGACCCCATCTATTAATATAAACTATCTAAAGAGAAGTAGTTTAATGAAAATGCAGCAACTCCCAATACACATCAAACACTAAAATCAGAATTTATTTCTAAAATTTTAACACCTCTGCACCAAAGTACTGTTACGTCTCTACACTGTAAAATGCCATATTGTCTTCAGATTGGATAACTAGTTAAAATTTGGCCAAAAATCGGTTTAAATTAGTAGAAGAATTGCAATTCCTTTGAGCAATTCCTATAACAAATAAATGTTTGCAAATCTTTCATGAATAAATGATGTTCCTCCCATGATAGACTGCACTCTAAAGAAGATTGAAGTTACACGTTGGTGGAGGAAACATATAAGTTTAGAATCTATAGTTGATTTTTTGAAAGAAAATGCGATTTGTTACCTTCATAAAATTCTTGGCTAATATGCTTCTTAACAAATACAGTAAATTTGAGAGAATTTTGATAGAATTATTTGTTATATATTCAGTATCAAATTTTCTACAAACACCTGCATTAAATTATCTACAAGCATGATGTATACAGGGTGTTTTTTTTTAAGTGGGAGGTCATCTATATATGGAAGACCAATGGTAGAAGGAAGCAGAAAATTTGCACTAGGAGGTTATCAAATGTGGCCTACACGTCTAAAATAGTTTCGATACGTTAGCACTTCCGGTTATACCGGAAGCCGGTATTACTATCGTTATTTTAAATAGAACACCCTGTATATTTATGCATTTTCGAATTTCTTGTCGAATTTTATGTGAACTTTTATAACACAACCATACCTCTATCTAATGCCGTTTTCGGGATATTTTCACTTTTAGTAGATTTTTGACATTTGCACGGTCACATAAATTGGAATAACTAGAAAGTGAGCGAACTTACAAAATTGTTTTTTCTAATCACATTAATAATACATGATATTATTTCTACGTGCAAAGAAAATCTGATTGCAATGTACAGGGTGCTAGAAAATTCATTTTATAATTTGACTAATAAAATGTCAAATATTCCGTTTTTTTTAAATGGAACCTACCATATTTTGTTATATTAATCGATTCTATGGAAAAAAATACCTTAGGTATGTAATTACAACAATCCATTTATTGTAAGCCGTTTTTGAGTTATTTGCATTAAAAGAGAAAATGCACTAGTTCAGTAACATAACATTTGCTACTATCAAGTAGCTTTTGTCCGATACATTAACCAAATAATAATTGGTTATTTTTACGAAACGTCAAATGTAGATAATTTTACGCAGGTTGCAATTCCTGTACTGTAGTTATTTATGAGGGTTAATCGAAACTTTACAAATCAAGATTATCTCGAAATAATAATTATTTATGGCGAATGTAATAAATTTCTTCGAAAAACTGGCGATATTTTTCATCAAATATTTTGTTATATTAATCAATTCTATGGAATTAATATCTTTGTACTTAAAAAGCAGGATATGCTTTTGCACATTTTAGTTGCCAAAAATGGCAGAGCAAACACATTTTTTAAAAAATAATGTTTAAAAGCTACACAAACATGGAACAATGTATTTCATCTAACAATATTTTATCTAAAGAAAAATAAATAAAAACATAAGGGGTTGTTTATAAATGTTTTATTTGGTGGCCATTTTGATCTAAGCATTTTAAAATGCGTCTTTTAAACTCTTCATTTGTTACCTTTTGTATTTGCTCTGGAGTTAAAGAATTTAGAGCATTTAATACTCATCTTTTGCAATCTTCCTCAGTAGTAGGAGCGTAGGAAAAGACCGTATCTTTTACATACCCCCATAGAAAAAAAATTCAAGGAGTGAGATCAAGTGATCGGGGTGGCCATAAGTGAGGTCCAATATTAACTATAAATTGGTCTTCAAACGAGGCATGTAAGTACTCGGTTGCAACGTTTCCATTATGCGCAGGAGCACCGTCGTGCTGGTAAAATATTTTGCGTACTTCATTAGGTGGGAGGTTGTTTAAATATGCTACAATTTCTCCACGCACAATTTCTAAATATCGTTCCCCTGTAAAAAGTGTTCATCGAGAAGAAAAAAAATTACTAAAACAATATCGTCGCTTAAGATGCAATAACTCGTAACCCACATAATTGACAAAAATCAGATTTCGACATAAATACAGTTGTGGGATACGATGTTATGCATCTACGAATTCTTAAACACATCAAAATGGTAATACAACCAGCATTTCATTAAATAGAAATCTCGTATCCCACAAATGTAAATTCAATATCACGTAAACCTCATGTTCCCACTACTTTTGTGGGTTAGGAGGTATTGTTGCAACGGGCACACAAATATAAAGCGATTGCGCATGTGGTTTACGAGATTTTGAGTCAGTTGTTATTGAGTATCGTTAAAAAGTATAGCTAGTATTTTGTCCATATACTTAATATTATTATAATTGTTTACATAGAATGAAAAACTCCTTTTCACAACGGTGTAAACACATTGTCGAAATGTGCAGAAAACCAACAGGTAAGTGGCATTCTTATTCTATTTAACGTTTGTTTACGGTTATTAAATACACTTGTTAAAATGTCTGCACACAGAAACGTTGATATGCTAGCATCTTTTCTTGAAAACACTTGAAGTGAATAGATTTCAATAATCACAATAATCATTCAACCTTTGACAATGATTCAGTTTAGCTAACCTTGTTAATATTTTAATTTGATTCACCGAATGTGGAAAATAAAATTAAGTTGACAGGTTTTGTTTTTCTTTCAGAACAAAAACTGACCGAGAATAATGATCAACCCATCATATTAATAACCGTACCTCCAGCTGAATACTTTACAATCAATAAGGTAAACGAAATAGATAATACCATTCAAAGTACCATAATTGATGCAAATAGTTTGGACGAAACAATTCAAGATGTTTATTTTGTTAATCTTAGTGACGAACTGCTAGTTCACCTGAGCAAGTAGACACAATTTCGCAAGACAACACTGCGAGAAACTGGGATTGTTATGTTGCTGACAAAGCCACAGTTCTACAAAATGTTGCCAGTGCAACCAAACTTAACAATGAAGAAACTAGGGCAAGTAAAAATAGTTTGAACAAATCGATACAAGATGGATTTGTTAATCTTAGTGACAGACTTCTGGTTCACATGAACGAAGTTGACGAAGTAGGTACACTTACACAAGACAAAACTGCTATGAACCTGGATTGTTATGTTACTGACAAAGTAACCGTTTCGCAAAATATTGACAGTGCAACAATGCCTATTGAAGAAATTAGGCCAACCAAAAAACGAAAATCAAAACCTGACCCCAGACTTTGGAAAAGAGAGCAAAATAAAAGACTGTGAGAACAACGACAGAAATACATTGGATTTGAAAAAGACAGTAAAACAAAAAAATATAAACAAACTGCTTCTAGGTCCGAAAGGAAAATGGGCCCCCCCTTGCGATTCTAATCTTTGTAAAAAGACGAAGTTGCGCTCTTGCTCATCTTTATCAGAAGAGAAACGAAAAGAACTTTTTGAAATGTTTTGGAAGATGGCGTGGGATCAGCGAAAACTTTATATTGTTAATCACGTGCAAGTTTCTAGTGTCAAAAGGAGATATACAATGAATGAAGAATCATCACGTAATATTTCAATGTTTTACTCGTTATCAGTTGATGGAAAAAAGATAAGTGTGTGTGGCTGATGGGGGATAAGGAGATGATATAAATATGCTATTATAGGGAAGGACCAATTGCTTTTTGTAGCAATACCGATTGGCGGTGGAGCGGTTATGTAATAATTAAAAACAACTACACCAAACTACTTAATAAAGGGTATAAATACCTTTTATCCTGTGCTGCTGTGGGCAATAACGTTCACACACAAAAGCTTTCGACGGACCACCAGTAACACGCACGATTTGGTGTCGGAGTCGCTTTCAAAAGCTCTCATACAACCGTCTTTTGCAAGGGTTCGGATGCGACTGTATTCTTCAACGCACTTCCACTGTCGGTATATAAAATGTTTCACTGAAAACTGTAGGATGCACGCACAAAGTATTTATTGTCACCAATTCCAATAAATGTTCGATGATGACGTAACATACCGCCCACCAAATTCATAGAATTTTGAAAAGGAGGGAAGTAGGTTGGGTGAAGGAAATCACATGGGATTTGACCTTGCTAGGAAAACAGGTAACGAAAGATAGGGTGGTACACTACAGCGAGCGATATTACCAACTATGCAAAAATAAAAATATATATGTAAATAAGCAAATATGTAAAAATAATATACTACTATACATGTAAGAAATGTGTATATACATCTAAACATAAAAAATAAAATTAAAATACCGGTAGCGGCGCTAGTTTGACCAAAGGTCGTTTTAGTGTGCCATGTGCCGTTTTGATTTCAGCGACACGTATAATACCGTCCGCACCGGAAAGGTATTAATAATACGACCAAACTTCCATTGAAGTGGAGAAAGCTGGTCGTCCTTGATGAGGACAATAGTGTCCTTTTCAACTTGTCGGACACCCACCTTAGAGTGCCATTTAACCTTTGATTCAGAGTATGTAGTACTCATGGCTCCAGCGAGCCCAAAAGTCTTGGTGGAGTTTTTGCAGGAGTTTCCACCTGCTTTTAATGGTAAAACGTTAGTTGAATGGTCCTCATCTGGTGGTGCAGAAAGAGGCTCCATAGTTAGGAAATGACCTGGTGTTAGGCAACGCAAGTCATTTGGATCCGAACTCAAAGCGCAGAGTGGCCTTGAATTTAGAACAGATTCAATTTGTGTAAGAACTGTGTAAAGTTCCTCAAAGGTAAGTTTTTGTTCGCCGATTACGCGAGCTAGGTGTGTCTTTACCGACTTAACACCGCTTTCCCATAAGCCACCGAAGTGAGGGGCGCTAGGTGGATTAAACGACCACTTTATCTTTTCTGAGGTTACTGCACTATGCAGATAACTCATAAGCTTGTAACGATTTTTTCTCTCTCTAATTGGCTCCGCTAGCCTCACGCATGGGCGCTAGTGAAACGCTTTTCTATACTTCTGGCCGACAATACTTTATAATCACCATGCTCCAAGTTAGGTGTCTGCAAAACAAAGTCTTCCGACGTAACTAGGGGTCTATTCCTTGGGTAGAGCTATGAGCAATGGGGGTAAGTCGAAATCTGTGGGGGTCACACTCAAACTAAAACAAACAGGCGCCACCAAGTCCAGATTGATTCATGTAAATGGCATGGCTAATTTCTAAGGGCGGACGTGGAGACCCAAAGAAAAAAGATCGCCTTCGCTGACAAAAACCTGTCTTAACAGAATAAGACGCTGTTCCTGTAAGGAAAAATAATAATTAAGTCACATAAAAATGGGAACACTATTTGTGTCCCTCAAATATATCTAAAATGCAAAAGAATGTTTCCTACATAAGGGTACCATAAAATTGAACTCTTATTGCTTTTTGTTTATCAGGTCTGATCAAACTAGATCAGAATAAAAGACTTTAAGCGTGGATTATAAATTTACTAGAAAGAATTTTTTCTGTTTCTGTAAATAAAATTTAATGCAATAAAATAAAATGAATACTTGAATTACTTGAAGAATTATTGTAAAGTTTATCAACTTGATTCTTACTCAAATATATTACAACCCAGTGTGACTGGTTATACTAAGGTTTTCTAACCCAATCAGATCTGTGTAGGTCATTTACAAAATAATATACAAAACTTTCTTTTTAAGTTAACAGTATTAAAATCGATTTGAAGTCAAAATATTCACAAAGATATTCTCTAATTTTATCAAAGGTGGTAGTAATGTAATACTAAACATCTGCTTGCAATTGTGCAATTGTTGACGGCATATTTCAAACAAACAGGTGACGTAGCCGCAGCTGTTAATTTATGCTGAAGCCACGTGTAGTCACATATCTACGTGAAATTTAAATTTGATACTGGAGAAAACCAGCTTAGCTACAGATAAACTGAATAACAAATTTGTGCTTCTATAAAACAAAACGAAATAACGTGCTTTTAGAAGGAAGCACTGAGGAAATCTTAAAGCTATTACGAACCAAACCCCGGGCTGCTGTCCTTGGCTAGATTGGGAACTGCATCGCCGTGCGAGTCTGCAGCTAATTATTCCTGCTTTCCATGCTTTAAATACAGGTGTTGAAGCGAAGTGGGTTTCTTACATTGATTCAAAGTTGCATAAATTTTGTAGCGTAATCTTCCATGGTCTAATCTTAGTTATAAATATAATTTTCGTTGCGTAGTTTGTAAGTCGTAGTTTGTAAGTCGTAGTTGCGCTAAACAAATTTTTAAATTAGATACTATGATAACGAATATACAATACCAACCGTTACTCAGGAAGTGTGTCACACAATTAATGCGACCCGGAGGTCACTCGCCATTCTCTTCGAATGCATGCTGTCGCTGCTTTTACCTATCGACGAGTGCCCCTGCCGCGTTCTTGCATGGTGGGAGGGTCCCGAGGGAGGTTGTCAATCCTCTCACGCGCGTGCCTGTGGCTGTGGAATACACCGACCTCCGAAACAAATAGACTAACGACTCTAGATACTGTATTAATGCAAAAATTTGATTGTTACACGTATTATTACTTTAGTTAATAAAGGTGTTTTAACATTCGTTATACCTTTAATGAAGAGATTTTTAATGCGAAAATAAAATTGTTACACTACCCTTTCCTAAAAGAAAAAAGTTTTTTCCTTTAAGAAACAACTTCAAATATAACAAATACAAAAATTTTTTTATTATAATAATACTAGCCTTTTCTACCTTCCTAATTAACTATGCAATTTTATGAATTTATTCAAATGGGGAGACAAATATTTACAAATGCGAGTGTGTTGGTAACTACGTGTACCTGACGTCCATCGGAGACAAAATCGGGAGTCACAATCGGTATTAATCAAAATTGGGAGGGTCAAATTAGAAAGTCAAACACTCCACGGGACAAAAAATTCAAATTCACGATAATTCTTTAACTTGAGGTTCTTACTTCTAACAAGGCTAATATTTACTACCTGTAACCAAACATTTTACAATTTATTTCAAATTCCACAAAAAAACTTCACTTTCTGGAGCTCAATTAGCTCTCTCTAAAAAAAAGGAATGTTTCCTCACCAAAACAGCATAACTATTCAAAGTATTATCACTATAAGGTGACAATCAAAAAGAAGACCCTACTAATAGGTCTAAATTTAAAACACTATCATCACAAAGTGATAATCAAAACAAAAGTGACCTAACCAAAAGGTTACTTATCAAACCCAAATACAAAATATTATCACTTTATTGCAAAGAGATAATCAAAATGAAGGTAACCTAACCATAAGGTTACTTAACAAATTCAAATACAAAATATTATCACTTTATTACAAAGAGATAATCAAAACGAAGGTAACCTAACCATAAGGTTACTTAACAAATTCAAATTACAAAATCGAACCAGTTAGGGCTGTAATATCCTACACCCTACTGATTATCCTATCACTAAGTTCCAACAAACAACAGATCTCATTAGTGATGGACCAAATGGTGAGACTCACCAAGCCAACCTTGACCTTATCAAACCAAAGAATTTCGAACGGTCAAAAAAACAATGGAAAGAATAAACTAATATTCTCTCTACCTAGATAAGTAGAAATCAGGACTAACAATTAAATAGCCCACTTACTTCTACATTGTAAAGATATCTGTTAAAGACATCTTCTAAACACATCTCCGAATAACGCGCGAGCAAAACGACCAGCGTGCACACCAAGGCACACCTCAAACTTACAAAATCTACAAACTCTCTAACCACTTATTTCACTTCTCAAACAAAATACTCAAAATTAATGAACCGACACTAAATCAAAAATCGGAACAAAACAAAGCAAACCACTACTGCATTACTTAACATCAAAGAGATGACCGGACCGGAACTAATCATCAGGATCATCATTTTCATTTGGATACGACGCTTCAACTGGTTTCAAGTCCTTTACGTGCCATTTCCCTGCTCTTGTTCCATCTTCGTTCTCTAACTCATACACTAAATTGGAATGTTTTTTTCGAACTTTACTCATAATGAACTTTGGAGCTAACTTAGCGGAAAACTTATCACTAGCACTCGAGAGGACCTTATTAGCTCTCCAAACACTTTCTCCGACTTGGAACGAAATGTCTCTTCTCCTAAGATTGTAGCGTTTACTCGAACGTTGATAAGCTACATGCAAATTTTCACGGACATTCCCAAAAATATCAAATAAAAGTTGACGATCCAAAACATAAGAAGGTCTACTACTGGAGACGACATCAACATCCTCACCAGGTTTAAAATCATCATTATAAGCTTTTCCACTTAAGGGTACCTGACGACCAAAGACTAAAAAATTTGGAGAATAGTTGGTGGACTCATGTTTTGCTGAGTTGATTGCGTATTGGATCTTTGATATCTCACTATCCCACGTATCATGTCCTTCTACGTATGAACGGATTGCTGTACCAACTGTCTTATTGATTCTATCCACAAAATTGCATTGGGGAGCATAAACAGCATTATACCAAATCTTTTGAATTTCGTACCTTGCACACAAAGCTTTAAAAATACGTCCAATTAATTGTGGACCATTATCACAAATAACAAACTGTGGTACTCCGTAGACAAGAAATACTTTTTCCTCCAAAAATTTCTCAATCAAATGTGCCGTGGCACTTCGCAAAGGTTGCAAAATCGAATATTTCGAAAACCAATCACCAACAACTAAAAGCCATTTATGTCCGCGTTTGGAACGAGGAAACGGACCCATCAAATCTAAAGCAATGGTTTGGAACGGTAGTCCAACCTCTTTCTCCTTTCCCATCATCCCAAGGGGACCTTTATTGGGTGGTTTTGAGCACCACAAACCAAACATTTCCTACAAAATTTACGTACGTCAAAGATCATCTTTGGCCAATAATATAATTCTTGGACACGAGACAAAGTTTTAAAGAACCAAAATGTCCTGCTGAAGGGGGTCATGACATGATTTAATGACATCTATACGCTGAGATTTTGGCACTAAGTACTTCCACTCTACAACATTCGCCGAATGCGGTAATAGGAAGGTATAAACTTATAAATAAACCCATCTTCCACTTTCCATTGTGGGTAGCTTTTGGGTGACAACAAAATTTTCTTTCTCAAAGATTCATACCACAAGTCTACACCATCAAGTTTAATCTCTACTAAATTAACTTCTGGATTTTCTAAGGAACACCACGACTAAGACAATCTGGGACTATATTAAACTTTCCTTTCCTATGCACCAATTCAAATGAATGTTGCCTTAAACGAACTGACCATCTGGCGAGTTTTCCAGTTGGATTCTGAAGATTACTCAACCAAAGTAACGAAAATGATCGGTGACAACTGTGAAGCGAACTCCTTCTACCCACGGACGAAATTTCTCAATTGCAAAAATAACTGCTAAACACTCCTCTCTGTGGTGGAATAATTGCGCTCTGTACGGCTCAGGGTTTTACTTGCGTACGAAATTACACGCTCTTCTCCTTTTACATTTTGAATCAAAACAGCTCCTAACCCAGTGTTGCTTGCGTCACACTCAACAATGAAGGGTGCTGAGTAGTCTGGCTGCGAAAGAAGAGGTGCAGAAACTAATGCTTGCTTGATCAGCACAAATGAATTTTCTGCTTCCGCACTCCAGTTTACAGTTTGACCTTTTTTCTTACTCTTAATGAGGTCATTGATAGGCGAAACTAAAGACGAAAAATTCTTTATAAAACGACGGTACCAGCTGCACATTCCTATAAACCTTTTAATCTCCGTTGTGGTTTTCGGACGAGGAAAGTTAACCATTGCCGACACCTTATCGGGATCTGTACGAAGTGAGTTAGAGCCTACTATATAACCCAAAAATTTAAGTGTCTTTTTAAAAAATTCACATTTACTTATGTTTATAGTGAGGTTAGCTTCTTTTAAACGTTGCTTAACCTCTACCAATAACTTTAGGTGTTCTTCAAAAGATGACGAACATAATATTATGTCGTCCAAATAGCAAAATACATGGGGTTCAAAACGTGGACCAAAAATTGCATCTACTAAACGCTGTTGTGTCTACGCAGCATTCTTCAATCCAAACGGCATGCATGTAAATCTAAATTGTCCTCGTGAAATAACACTGAAGGCAGTCTTATCCTTAGACGACTCACTAAGAGGATTTGCCAAAACGATTTTCTCAAATCAAGTGACGAAATGTAGTTCGCACCTCTCAACATATTGAGAATTCTGTCTACGTTTGCAAGGGGGTACGAATCATGAACAGTTAAGTCGTTCAGGGTTCTACCATCAAAACAGAAGCGATATTCTCCATCTGCTTTCTTAACCAACAAAACTGGAGAGGACCACGGACTAGTACACGGTTCTATAACTTTAAGTTTAAGCATGTCGTCCAACTCCTCATTCAATATCTTACTCATATATGGTGACATGACATATGGTTTCTTATGGAAGGGTTTGGCATTGCCTGTGTCTATGTCCATTTCAATTAGGTGAGTTCGTCCTAATCTATCGTCGCTGCTAATCTCACTAAATGAATTTATTAACTCTTGTGCTTGCACACATTGAGCATCTGAAAGGTCATGTAAACCAAATAAGGAATCTTCAGTGTTCAAAGGGATGGAAGACGAACCTATATACCCAATGTCGTTCCCAATGTTACTTTGGATAAACCAATTATTACTTCTAAAGTCAGCAACTACACCAAATAATTTTGCAAAGTCACTACCAAAGATAAAGGTGTGAGGTAGGGACGGAACCACTAATGCATTAAGGATGCGGCAATCATTACCTATACAAATTGGCAAATCAACCGAGCCTACAACAGACTTTATTGAACCATCAGCTGTAGTGATACCTGTTTTTGCTGAACTAAAAATTTTCAAGTCTAATTTTCTAACAATTGAAAGGGCTAAGGATCCTACCACTGAGGTAGTGCATCCCGAATCTAGAAGACCGGTAATGTCTCTATCCATTAACTTCACCATAATGTAAGGTCGATTATCACACTGCTTCTCAATGAACAAAGTATTATTCTTAGGCTTCGGAGAGTCCTGACAAAATTTTAACAACTGTAAGCCATCTCGACCACTCGTCTTTACAAAAGTATTTTCTTGTTTACAAATCATAACCATGGCCTTATTACGCGAACAGGATGCCGACCACTATGCGCCTGCCGCCTTACTGGTTTTTGAACATTGTGGACATGACGTTGCCTTAACGCCTTTTCGACCACATCCAAAACAAAAATTTTCTTGGTTGCTCTACAATCTCTAAACCAATGTCCACTACGGGAGCAATTCCAACAAACAAAATTATTTCTCTTGTCGGGACTAAAGAAATTACAAACTGAGGACTCAAGAGCTCTTATCCGCTACTGTTACTTGGGGATTAACTAATTTATTCTGAAACACCCTACTCTTAACAGCACAAACTTTTCATTCAACCCAGGATGTTTGTTCTCAAATAGATGCTTAGAGGGTTGCAAATCTTGTTAGGTTTACTAGAAGATGCTAAAACCAAGTTTAGTTTCATCAAAGAAGCTTCTTCTAACCTTTTACCCAAATTTACTAAGGTAGACAAATCTTGAATGTCCGACAATGCAAGTGCTGAAATATATTCAGGAACCAAATTTCTTCTTATCATCTTAACTTTAGTAACTTCTGCTGGCTCGTTGGTCAGTCTACTAAACAGGGTTTGCATATGCGCGACAAATAAAATAATCCTTTCGTCTTTACCTTGACGATGATTTCTGATCTTTTCCCAAATGTCATGATCTGAAGAACCGGGTAGAAAATCTTCCTTAAACGTTCTAACAAGGAGTTCCAGTCTCTCAATGAATTTTTACTGTTCTAAACCAAACTAAAGCGTCACCCACAAAAGTTCACATGCTGATCCAAATAAATCAGTTTCGGATACCTTACGAGATTGTGCTAAATCACTAACTCTATCTAAAATGAATATAGTTGTTTGGGATCCCTGAGAATTTTACAGGCCATGAACCTATAGGTACGGAAGTCGTTACATACGAAGTCGAATGAATAGGTGCACTAGCAACTGAAGGAGATACTACAACGGACCGATCCAAATAGGTGGACTCTGTACTTTTATTGGTTTTATCGTATAACTCAGCTTCAAGGGTTAATATCGTTGCTACTGTCTCATTTCTGAACTTAATTGCTTCCTCGGAATTTATTGAAGGGATTTTCATGCGCTTAACTCGCCCCGAAAGGTGGTTTAACCTTGAACAAGCTCTCCTAAAATTGAGTCTGATGAGTCACCTTCAAATTCGGACACAACATTACGAACTGACTCGACTGAAACTGAAATTTCTTTACTTTCCGTTGCAAAGTCTACTTCATAACACGAAAGATCGATCAAACAACCAGGCTTATCTATTTCTTTAGCTAACAATCTACCTAAAATTTTCCTTTTCTCCAACACTGGTCTCTCACTCACCACTCCTCTGATTCTCAGCTCATACTCCAATTCTTCTTTAAGTAGACAAACAATTTGGAATTTTTCCGACATGATTACTCAAGCCTAATGGAATCAAACCGATAAATCTAACTGATCTGAACCTTACAAAAGTGATCAAAACAAATTCGTACTACTAGAGGTAAAAATCAAAAGGTGTTTTTGGTAAAATAATTTTGCCAAAACAATATCAAAAATTATATGGGGTCAAAATAGAACGAAAGTCAAAAATAAATTTGACCAAGTTAATCAATTGACTGTATGAGGGTTAATGTTACAACCATCTTTTATCAAAAGCAAACAAACAAATCTAAATGTCAAATCGACTTTAAGCAAACAAATTTCGACGCAAAATAATTTTTGGACAAATAGATTTCAAAGCAAATTAAATTTTGAGCTAACAAATTTCGAGGTAAATCAAATTACAAACAAATTTCGAGGCCCCAAACGTTGCCGGCGCCAGTGTAACGATTTTTTCTCTCTCTAATTGGCTCCGCTAGCCTCACGCATGGGCGCTAGTGAAACGCTTTTCTATACTTCTGGCCGACAATACTTTATAATCACCATGCTCCAAGTTAGGTGTCTGCAAAACAAAGTCTTCCGACGTAACTAGGGGTCTATTCCTTGGGTAGAGCTATGAGCAATGGGGGGGTAAGTCGAAATCTGTGGGGGGGTCACACTCAAACTAAAACAAACAGGCGCCACCAAGTCCAGATTGATTCATGTAAATGGCATGGCTAATTTCTAAGGGCGGACGTGGAGACCCAAAGAAAAAAAAGATCGCTTTCGCTGACAAAAACCTGTCTTAACAGAATAAGACGCTGTTCCTGTAAGGAAAAATAATAATTAAGTCACATAAAAAATGGGAACACTATTTGTGTCCCTCAAATATATCTAAAAATGCAAAAAGAATGTTTCCTACATAAGGGTACCATAAAAATTGAACTCTTATTGCTTTTTGTTTATCAGGTCTGATCAAACTAGATCAGAATAAAAAGACTTTAAGCGTGGATTATAAATTTACTAGAAAGAATTTTTTCTGTTTCTGTAAATAAAATTTAATGCAATAAAATAAAATGAATACTTGAATTACTTGAAGAATTATTGTAAAGTTTATCAACTTGATTCTTACTCAAATATATTACAACCCAGTGTGACTGGTTATACTAAGGTTTTCTAACCCAATCAGATCTGTGTAGGTCATTTACAAATTAATATACAAAACTTTCTTTTTAAGTTAACAGTATTAAAATCGATTTGAAGTCAAAATATTCACAAAGATATTCTCTAATTTTATCAAAGGTGGTAGTAATGTAATACCAAACATCTGCTTGCAATTGTGCAATTGTTGACGGCATATTTCAAACAAACAGGTGACGTAGCCGCAGCTGTTAATTTATGCTGAAGCCACGTGTAGTCACATATCTACGAAACTAAGTGAAATTTAAATTTGATACTGGAGAAAACCAGCTTAGCTACAGATAAACTGAATAACAAATTTGTGCTTCTATAAAACAAAACGAAATAACGTGCTTTTAGAAGGAAGCACTGAGGAAATCTTAAAGCTATTACGAACCAAACCCGGGCTGCTGTCCTTGGCTAGATTGGGAACTGCATCGCCGTGCGGAGTCTGCAGCTAATTATTCCTGCTTTCCATGCTTTAAATACAGGTGTTGAAGCGAAGTGGGTTTCTTACATTGATTCAAAGTTGCATAAATTTTGTAGCGTAATCTTCCATGGTCTAATCTTAGTTATAAATATAATTTTCGTTGCGTAGTTTGTAAGTCGTAGTTTGTAAGTCGTAGTTTGTAAGTCGTAGTTTGTAAGTCGTAGTTGCGCTAAACAAATTTTTAAATTAGATACTATGATAACGAATATACAATACCAACCGTTACTCAGGAAGTGTGTCACACAATTAATGCGACCCGGAAGTCACTCGCCATTCTCTTCGAATGCATGCTGTCGCTGCTTTTACCTATCGACGAGTGCCCCTGC
The DNA here is from genome assembly GCA_036346225.1 of Platerodrilus igneus. NCBI lineage: Eukaryota > Metazoa > Arthropoda > Insecta > Coleoptera > Lycidae > Platerodrilus > Platerodrilus igneus. Next base: position 10,433,102 of record JARFIW010001171.1, on the reverse strand, counting down.
CGCGTTCTTGCATGGTGGGAGGGTCCCGAGGGAGGTTGTCAATCCTCTCACGCGCGTGCCTGTGGCTGTGGAATACACCGACCTCCGAAACAAATAGACTAACGACTCTAGATACTGTATTAATGCAAAAATTTGATTGTTACACGTATTATTACTTTAGTTAATAAAGGTGTTTTAACATTCGTTATACCTTTAATGAAGAGATTTTTAATGCGAAAATAAAATTGTTACAAGCTGACGATAGGCACCTACAAAATTAGTACCGCAATCGCTAAATATTTGAGAACAGCGTCTTCGCCGTGCTATAAATCGTCGCAAAGCGGCAAGAAACGCGTCTGCCGACAAATCCGACACAAGTTCAATATGTGCTGCCTTAGTGGCAAAACAAACAAAAATACAAATATAGGCCTTAAGAGTTTTAGAGCCTCGTAGGCGGTTAGCCTTTATTAAAAGAGGGCCAGCAAAATCAACACCAACAATACTGAACGGTTTGATTTGGTAATACGTGCTGCCAGTAGGTCTCCCATAGGAGGAGTTACCAGGACCGGTTTGGTACGAAAACATCTATGACAGGATGATAAATAATTTCTGATTGAATTTTTAATAGAAAGGATCCAGAAATTCTGTTGGATAAGATACGCTGTGGTATTAACACCGGGATGGCAATACCTTTCATGAGTTGACCGAATGATAAGTTCGGTTAATCGGTGCCGCTGAGGCAATAACGCATGAAACTTTTCGAAATAGGAAAGCGAAGAATGTGTCAAGCGCCCACCTACTCTTAAGATATTTTGTGGATCAACAAATGGAGAAAGTTTTCATAGCTTTTAGGTAATTTACGGTTTGCCTTGATCGAAGCTATTTCCTTTGAAAATGTAACATTTTGTACATGCCGAACGATAATCATGAGAGCATTGTGTAATTCAATGTCTGTTAAGGGACCCGTATGACGTTGAGCCATGGGTTTAGAAAATCTATAAATGTAAGCCACGATGCCTTGGATTTTATATAACGATGAAAAGCGACTTAGTAAAATGTCAATGACGTTTGGATCTGTTTGAGCGACAAATGTTAGGATCTTCTTTTCCGTAGTTACCTCAGCAATTGAGGTTGACAATGTTGGTTGAGGCGACCACGAGTCACTAGGGTAGTGAAGCCATTCAGGCCCCGCCCACCATAGCGAACATGAGATAACCGCGCTTGGCATTAATCCCGAGATGCAGGATCAGCCGGATTATGCGAAGATTTAATATAAAACCATCGGCTAGGTGCAATGATCTCTTGAATGTGGCTAACACGGTTTGCCACAAAAGTTTTCCAACGAAAAGGTGGAGAACGTATCCAAGTGAAAGCGACCGTAGAATCACTCCACGCTGAAACATCGGAGATGTCAATCAAGCCTTGATAAGACCGAATGGTAAAAGAAAGTAAATCGGTTAATAAAACGGCGGCACATAATTCCAAACGTGGAATTGAAATGCGCTTAATTGGAGCTACTTTGGTTTTAGCGGTTACAAATTGTACAGTTATTTCTCCAGTAGTTTGATTTATGAACTGGAAATACACTACCGCTGCATACCCTACCTCGCTAGCATCGCAAAACCCATGCAAATGACAAGTAAAAGGATCCGAAGGGGGTAAACAACGTGGTAACTTTAATGACGATAATAACGGCAACTCTTCTTGGTATTGCTGCCATTGAGACGAAATGTCTGCTGGTGGGATGTCATCCCAATTTAAACCTAACATCCACAGATGCTGGATTAGGCGTTTTGCAAAAAGTGTTAGTGGGGCTAAAAACCCTAATGGATCATATATTCTGGCAAGTTGTGAAAGTATGTTGCGCTTTGTACATATTGGGTTTAATGGTTTAACCCGAAATGAGAAAATATCTTCTGTAGGTGACCATTGAAGACCTAATATTTTTATTGATTCGTCAGAATCGAAATCGAGAGAAGTATATTGGCAAAAATCTGACGGAATGCCTTCCAAAATAGAAACTGAATTAGAACTCCATTTTCGAAGTTCAAAACCAGCCAAATGTAAAAGTCGGATAAGTTGATCTTTAATTTCTCGGGCCGATTGTATAGAATCTCCACCGGCGACGAAATCATCAATATATAGATTTGACCGTATAGCCTCAGCGGCTAACGGAAACCTTTTGCCTTCGTCAATGGCTAATTGCTGAAGAGTTTTTAATGCTAGATAAGGCGATGACTTAATACCATAGGTCACTGTATTAAGCTGATAAGTCTGAATGGGTTCTTCTGCAGAGCACCGCCAAACAATTAATTGAAACTTTCGATGTTTTTCGGTAACCAAAATTTGTCGATACATTTGGCGAACATCACAAGTAAAAACGAAACGATGAGAGCGAAATTTCAATAAGATTGACGAAATGTCATTTTGGAGACTAGGTCCAGCCAATTGAGTGTCATTAAGTGACACGTTGTTTTTAGCCTTTGCAGAGGCGTCAAAAACCACACGAATTTTAGAAGTATGACCTTCCTCTTTAAACACAGGGTGATGGGGTAAAAAATAATTATCGTTCCCAACGGGCGGAGAATCGAGTAATGCCATATGACCCGCATCAAGATAGTCCTGCATGAAATTGTTGTATTGGGCGCGTAGCTCCGGTTGAGCATGCAATTTGCGCTCCAACGAAAATAGTCTTTTTTTAGCCATCTCAAAGCAATTATCAAAAACGGGCAAAGTATCGTTGAACGGTAACGCAACAATAAAACGACCGCTAGGGTCACGAGAAAACGTGTTTTCAAAAATCAGATCTGTCTTTTCTTCTTCTGGAGAAGAATAAGGCTTGGATGGCAACTCTTCTATCTCCCAAAACCGCCTTAGGGTCTGGTTGATAGGATCTTCTACAGAAGTAAAAAATGCTTGGACAGTATCAGACTGCAAGCTCTTTGTGGGACCAATAATAGTCCAACCAAAAATTGTATTTATGGCGGCAGGCTGAAGAAATTTGCCATGTATAACACCGCCATTGATGATGAACGGATAAACATCTGCTCCAAGGAGCATGTCAATAGTTCCTGGAGAGTTCCAGGTCGGGTCTGCAAAGTGCAGGCCACATAAGTGTTCCTAATTATTAGGAACTTCAACGCTAGGTAATTTGCCAGATATTGACGAAAGCACAAAAGTTGTGACTTCTAGAGATTTTTCAGAGTCTAACATAGAGCGAATGGTGCAGCTGACGGCACCTCTATTGACCGCTGAAGTTGTCTGCCCAAGTCCATAAATCGGAACTTGAGAACGTATGCGTGGAAGCCAAAGTTTGCTCACGCAATCGTCTCGAATAAAGCTAGCTTGAGAGCCAGGGTCTAAGAGTACCCTGATCGGTTTGTATCTACCAGACCGGTCTTGAACTTCCACAACAGCAGTGGAGAGTAAGACAGTAACCCCAAGATTTGAATTCGTCTGTGAAGACAAAACATTTGCCGGAATAGGAGGCTGACTGCGTCCTATTGGCATTTTATGCATGTGTGTAGCGATCGGTTCAGCTGAACGGCTAGAAGCAGGTTGCGGTTCAAAATGTAGCAAGGTATGATGCGGCTTGGCGCAAGTTCGACAGGAATTATAAGATTTGCATTGCATGGACGCATGGTCTGTTCGTAAGCAATTTAAACAAAGGCGTAAGCGTTTGACAATGTCGAAACGTTCTGTCGGAGTTTTCTTTAGAAACGATTGACATCTATAAATTAAGTGATTGCCTTTGCAAGAAGGACAATGGTGCGAAAATGAATTATTTGAGTCACTGGAGCTACTTGGTGTGTCCAGTGAGACTACGTTAGAAGAAACTTTTGGTTTAAATTGAAACGCTGAGGATTTCTTAGGCACTGATGTGTGAGATGTATGGACAGTCGTCGAATAAGAAACAGGTGCGGTTGAAGAAAAGGTTTCAACGCTGCACATTGTTGAGTTAAAAATATCTCAAATCATCGAAATTGGGTATTTGCTTCGGATCCGATTGGAGTTCGAAGCGTTTTCTGGTGAACGGATCGAGTTTTTCTAAAAGACAATCGACCAGAATAAAGTTCCAATGTTCCGTGGGAAACTTTAAGTTAGTTAGAACAGCAAGGTTCTCTGAAAAACAATCAATAAGTGCCCTAAGTTTCTTAGGGTCTTCTGATTTTAAAGGTGGAAAGTCTTTCATAGCTTTCCAATGCAAAGTTGCCAATAAACGCGGATTGCTAAATCGCTCACGCAAGGCGTTATATGAAATAATAAAGTTATCTCCCGAAATGGGTACCGATTTAATGATTCTCAAAGACTCCCCGGTACAGCAACTGATAAGGTAATTTAATTTTTCGATATTGGACAGCGACGCGTTATTATAGACCAGACTGTCAAATAAATCGATAAAAGACGAAATTCCGTTACCTCATTATTAAAACTTGGGAGCTTTAACGGTACCAATTTTGATCCCGAGCTGCTTGGAGCATTTTCAATGATTTGTGGTGCTTTCATTTCTTGCCTCGTTTCGAGATGCAGCAGTATGCAATAATAAGCGGAATCTACTTCCTTCCGTAAGGCGTTGTAATTTAATAATTCTGCCTCGTCACAGGAGGCTAAGACAGCAACTAAAATTGTATTGAAATCTCTGTAAAGGTCATTTACGAGCCTTGTTTGAATAAGGAACAACGTTTTTAAAGTTGGGTCACTTTGTATAGAGTTACTAAGCTCAAACATTTCTATAATACGTGTTTTCAGTAATTCTAGTTCTACTACATGTGCCTTCTTCGGAGCCATAGTGACTGTTATTTTGAAAGATCTACAATAAAATGTTGTAAAACGGTACCAGTCAGATGTGCGATGAGAAATATTAAAATATTATGGGTTGTTGTTCAAGCCACGAAAAATGTCAAATAGCGTATAAACCACTAAATCACGTTTTATGACTATTAGCCTGCAATGTGGTCTTTAATGCCAGACGTCGAAAACCTACCGGTTTGTCAAACAAAGCGTTTAGATAAGATTTACAGCTTACGGTTACGGTCGGCCTTTACATCAAAAGATCACAGGAACGTTGCGGCTTAACGTGTTTGCAAGATGGGTTCAGCTTTACAACTTTATCCCCTGCAAATGTATTAAATATTTTACGTTGTAAACCGACTGAAAGGGTTGTGATACAAAACGTGCAATAGCTTTTAAATACAAAGCAAATCCCTTTCCTTTCTTATTTAAGAAGTATAAAGCGACTATAATTTTCAGGTTGCTGTGTGCTTTATATACCGCTAAAATATATTTAAAACTGAAAACTAACAGATTTGATGCTAAAGTATTTGTTTGTAACTAAACGGCGAAATCGCTTATTTAATTTAACGAAAGTATGTAGCTAATATTGTACATATTTTACCCGCTAAATATGGAGCTTGAACACAAATTTAAAAGCTAAGATAGTTACTTAAAAGCTCGCTGAAATGCAAAATGATATTTAATTTAGGACATGCGTATACCATAGGACTGGTGAATTCGGATCGACTTATAGGACCAATGGCTGATGGGGGATAAGGAGATGATATAAATATGCTATTATAGGGAAGGACCAATTGCTTTTTGTAGCAAGACCGATTGGCGGTGGAGCGGTTATGTAATAATTAAAAACAACTACACCAAACTACTTAATAAAGGGTATAAATACCTTTTATCCTGTGCCGCTGTGGGCAATAACGTTCACACACAAAAGATTTCGACGGACCACCAGTAACACGCACGATTTGGTGTCGGAGTCGCTTTCAAAAGCTCTCATACAACCATCTTTTGCAAGGGTTCGGATGCGACTGTATTCTTCAACGCACTTTCACTGTCGGTATATAAAATGTTTCACTGAAAACTGTAGGATGCACGCACAAAGTATTTATTGTCACCAATTCCAATAAATGTTCGATGATGACGTAACAGTGTGTCGGAAACTATTTTTATCTACACTAAGTCTAGGGGAATTTCAAGTTAGGTCCTGGGTCAATACTGCTAAACATAATATGCATGTATCAACAGTTACCAAAACTGAAACGAGATCAGCTAACCTACGAGGATCGAGAAATGGTAAAGATAAGGAATTCTTAATAAAATTCTTTAATGAATTAGCTACCCTGCCATCTCATTACTGTCGTAGCACCTCTTCGAAACGATATTTGGATCAAACAGTCTCTTCAAAAGCTGCACTGTATCAAGAGTATACTTCAAAATGTAAGATCGAAAATCAAAAAGTTTTGAGTCGATGGACTTTTGATGATCTGTTTGCAGAAAAAAATTTAGCACTGTATCAGCCTAAAAAAGATAAATGCGACCTCTGTTGTCAGTACCAAGTTGGAAATTTAGAAGAAGAATATTATACTCTGCATATTGCTAACAAAGACAGGGCTAGACTAGAAAAACAAACAGATACGGAGTTAGCTGAAAAAGAGCATGCTACTGTGCTAATGATGGACTTGGAAGCTGTAAAAGTTGCTCCCATTTTAAACGCAAGTGCTCTCTATTACAAGACGAAGTTATGCTGCCATAACTTTACTGTTATGAACATCAAAACAAAACACGTAATGTGTTTCTGGTTCAGTGAAGTCGATAGCGACCTTTCTGCTTCTACATTTGCATCGCTTATTGTTGACTACCTATTTAGATTTACCTATCACAAATTGCCAGTTATAATTTATAGCGACGGATGTACATACCAAAATAGGAACAGCATCATGGCAAATGCTCTTCTTTCTACAGCGGTTACCAACAATCAAACTATTATACAGAAGTTTCTAGAACCTGGCCATACCCAGATGCCGTGTGACTCAGTCCATAGCAGAATAGAATCCAAAATCAAAGAAACCCAGGAAATCTATCTTCCGTCAACATATTTGTCTATTACTCGAGAGGCTCGCAAAAATCCTTTTCCATACTGTGCGGAATGGGTTAATTATGACCAATTTCGAGATTTTTCTGCACAACCAAATTTGATGTATAGAAGCATTAGACCTGGTCAAGAGGTGGTGACGAGCATTCGAGCCCTTAAATACGATCCTGAGGGAACAATAGTATACAAATGTGGGTTTGATGAACGACGATTTCGGGAAAAAGTTTGTCGTGTTTGGCCGCAATTAAATTTAGAAAAAAGAAAAATAAAATCCAAAAAATATCAACACCTACAAGAACTTAAACTTGTTATTCCTCAGGATTGTCAACTGTTTTATGACAATTTAAAGCACACATAAAATGTATCAACTTGCATTATTACTTAGTTTTATAGTATAATTATTAAGGTGGAGATTAAGTAACCCACACTTTTATACTCATTTCTTGGGTGTAATAGCTTGTAACCCACCTAATTTAACAATAATTGTGAATTTATGATTATTTTTTATCTCAAGGATTCACACTTTCTACTATCAATATTATGTTCATGCTTTGTTCACAAAATACATTGTTAATTTGAATACAAAAAGTATTTTTGTTCTCCTGTAAAAAAGTCGTTTTGTGGCTTACGAGATATTGCATCTTAAGCGACGATATGTACTTTACCGTTTAAATTTTCCTGGTAAAACACTACACATACAATTCGTGAATCTCTAATAGCACAATAAACGTTAAAAGACCATCTTTCCTGAAAATTTGTTATGTATGCTTGGTGAGGATTTTCCGTGGAACAATGGTGTGAATTATGTCGGTTAAACACTCCGTTTTTCGTAAACTTTGCTTCATCGCTCCAAATAATATTTTTCAAAAACTGTTCATCCTCTTGCGTTCTAAGTAATACGAATTCGCAAAACAACATCCTTCTTTCGAAATCGCTTTCCTTAAGGTGCTGAACAGATAAAGTGACCAACTTTTAAAATTATTTGCCTTCAAAATAATGTATATGGAACTATGGCTCATTCATATATCCTGCACAGCATTATTTAGTGAAGCTCCGCTGCATGAGAATATGCCAATACATTAGTAACTCCAATTACTTCCTACGTCACGGTGCTGGTCCTGTTCTTCTTTGTAATAAATGATTCATTATTCACAAGTTTTCAAGAATAGTTTTAAGAAGCCCAACATTTGGTGCTGGCTTTTCAGGAAATTTTTGATGAAAGACATCGCAAGTTCTTTGAAGAATTCTGTTACATTCGCCATAAATAATTATCATTTCGAGATAATCTTGATTTGTAAAGTTTCGATTAGCCATTACGAATAACTAGAGTACAGGAATTGCAACCTGCGTAGAATTATCTACATTTGACGCTTCGTAAAAATAAACAATTATTCTTTTGTTAATGTATCGGACAAAAGCTACTTGATAGTAGCAAATGTTATTAAGTTACTGAACTAGCGTATTTTCTCTTTTAATGCAAATAACTCAAAAACGGCTTACAATAAATGGATTGTTGTAATTACATACATAAGGTATTTTTTTCCCATAGAATCGATTAATATAACAAAATATGGTAGGTTCCATTTAAAAAAAAACTGAATATTTGACATTTTATTAGTCAAATTATAAAATGAATTTTCTAACACCCTGTACATTCCAATCAGATTTTCTTTGCACGTAGAAATAATATCAAGTATTATTAATGTGATTGCAAAAAACAATTTTGTAAGTTCGTTCACTTTCTAGTTATTCCAATTTATGTGACTGCGTGCAAATTTCAAAAATCTACTAAAAGTGAAAATATCTCGAAAACGGCATTAGATAGAGGTATGGTTGTATTATAAAAGTTCAGATAAAATTCGACAAGGAATTCAAAAATGCATAAATATACAGGGTGTTCTATTTAAAATAACGATAGTAATACCTACTTCCGGTATAACCGGAAGTGCTAACGTATCGAAACTATTTTAGACGTGTAGGGCACATTCGATAACCTCCTAGTGCAAATTTTCAGCTTCCTTCTACCATTGGTCTTCCATATACAGGTGACCTCCCGCTTAAAAAAAACACCCTGTAGTTAAAACACTATTAACACAAAAACAACAGAAGCAAAATGAAGATCATTTCTTGAAATTATTTTAAAGTACAGCACTTTCGCCCCATGCATCCCTGACCAAATCTAACTACCCAACTTCTGGTATACCTACAACTTCCTGTGTAAAAACCTGATTAGTCCACTAATGTCATCGTGTGTGTGTGTTATTATTATTATTATTATTATTATTATTATTATTATTATTATTTATTAAAACTGTAATTGTTATGATACATTAATCCATTAGTGAATTATAAAAAATTTTTTTGTACATTTCACATTAATATTAAAATGTGTTAAGTAACATAAATAAAATAAAAGAAAAAAATAGAAATAAATAAAGTTGTAAAAAAAGGCAAATGGAAAAAAAACCTTTTTTTATGAGCTCCCCTACTTTACAGTGCGATTTCAGAAGTTCATCTACTAGTCCTTTAGTACGTCTGAAAAATGCAGTGTTCCGTTTTTGATCCAACAGAGCGCTTTGCCAGCTGTCCATGTTTGTTCGAATTTCTGCATAGTGTTGGTACTTAGATGCCATATAAATTCCTTAGATATTCTTGATTTTAGGCGTCTTTTGAATATATCTAAGTGTCCGCTGTTATTTGATTTATTTCTAATCTTGTCTATCGTTGACCAATATATCGAACTTTTTGCGAGAACAATTATGTAGTTAGCCAAGTTTTTACTATCCGTTTTTGTTCGTATTCCGTAGCATTGGTTTTTAATAAGTAGTTTCTTGTTAATCAGTGGCTTTGTTAGACGATGTACATGACTCCAAACTTCTGTTGCTTTTTTACACGAAATCATTATGTGCCAGGAGTCGCCAATATGAATACAAAACGGACATTGTGTATTATCTAGAACTCCCATTTTGTTCAAAAACAAAGAGTCTGCCATACGGTTCTTCGCAAATCTCCACGAAATTACGGAATCTTGTCCCAATGACGGATGCGTAAAAAAAGAAGACCAATGTACTGCGTCATCCGACCAGTAGCCTGTGAGTGCATCACCGCAATCGCAATATTTCGATGTGATAAGTCTCTGCAGTTTGTTTTTATTTTGTTTCCGTATTTCTATGGTTTCGTTCTTAGCCTCAATGGATATTCTAATAAACTTGCTTTGATTTGTTGTGCTATTTCCTTGTTTGATGTAACCATTAAAGAAGGTTTTTATTTTATCATAGTGCATCAGTAGATCACTTCTGACTAAGGGTGGTGCCAGATTTAAGCGTTCTTTAATTTCCATTTCATTTTTCCAATCGCTATCATTCATGAAATCACTTACAGTGAGAAATCCGAACTGTATCCATTTTTTGCTAAACAGAGGGGGTCTTATAGCTATATCGATGAGCTTGCTTTCTGTTGTTGGTATAAGTTTGATATTCTTGATAGATGTGCAGAAGTTTGGGTATACGGTATCTATTTCTCTCCAGGTGGATATTAAAGCTTGTGCGAAAACATTTCCTGCACTTGTGTTCACAAGGTCATTGCACTTATGGCATGTTAATATTTGCCAAGATACATTGTGCAAATTGGTTAAACTTAATAAATATTTTAGTACCACTGCCCATTTTTCGTCTTTGCGACTGTTTATTATCCTGAGACCCAGAAATATTCGAAAAATTGCTTGTTTGGCAGTCAGGTTGACCAGTCCTATGCCACCTTGCTCAATTTGTAGATACAAATCTTTCGCTGTTGTCCAGTGCTTTCCGTTCCACATGAAATCGACGAGTTTTTTTTGTATTAATTTAAGCTGTGATGGGTTGAATGGGAGTACTTGCATAAAATGCCATAGCTTTGGGGCTACATAACGATTTACTATCATTTTCCGTCCTACCAGTGATAGTTTTGGCAAACGTTGTTTCCACATTTTTAATGATTGGTCTAGCTTAGGTATTAGTTCCTTTACTGCGTCAGTTGTATCTTTTCTATATCTCCGGAGAGACGTCGCCTAAAATCTTTATATTCGTGTTGGACCAATTAAAATTTAAAGGTGTGTCTCGTCTGTTTCTCCAAGCGCCTATCCATAAACCTGCTGTTTTTTTTGTATTTAACACCGAACCGGAGTGTGCTTCGTATAATTTGTAGGCCTTCTGTAGGTTTTGGAAATCATTGTTTTGTGAAATGAATACTGACACATCGTCCGCGTATGCACTGATCACTAATTTAAATGGCTGCTCTAAAGGAATGGTAAAACCTTCTAAAGACTGCCGGCATAAGGATAGGAACGGCTCCAAGGATAGGGTAAATAGGGGACCAGATAAAGGACATCCCTGGCGTACACCTTTACCGTGTAGGATTTCGGTTGTTAACAATGAACCTACACGCACATACGATTTTGCATGTTTATATAAAGTTTTTATACTGTTTACAAACTGATGCCCGAACCCAAACGTTCTTAACAAACTAAACATAAACTTGTGACTCACGTTGTCAAAGGCACTCTGTTGGTCCAGATTTATGACTGCCAGGGGCAGATTGTTATTCTGAGCGTACGATATTACATCTCTGTGGATGTGGAGAGCGTCAAATATTGTTCTTCCAGGGATTGAAAAGCTTTGGTCCGAATTAACTATGGTACCCAGAACGCCCATTATCCTCTTGGATATTGATTTTGCTAATATTTTGTAATCCATGTTTAATAGCGAAATAGGTCTCCAATTGTCGATACAGCTTAATTGATCTGAGCGTTTTGGCAGTAATGCGATGATGGCTGTAGAAGTTGTATTTGGTAATTGTTCAACCTGCAAGGAGTGCAAAAATACTCTATGGTAGCTATGTTTTATTTGTTCCCAAAATTTAATATAAAATTCTACGGTCAATCCGTCAAAGCCAGGAGCCTTGTTTCTATTGAGCGAGTATAAGGAGTCAGTGAATTCGTCAATGGTAATTGGCAGTTCGAGTGTTTCCTTATCGCACTTCTTCAATTTCGGGAGTGAGGTGTACAGATCGGATCTGCTATCTGCAGTTGTAGGTGTTTCAGCGTAAAGAGCTTGAAAATAGTTTTGATTTCTTTACACATATCCACGGGTTTTCCAAGATCTTCCGTTCACATCCAGCTGTTTAAGAGGGTGTATGTGTGAATTACGTTTCTTTCGATGATTGGTCGGTCTACGCTACACAGATCCTTGTATTTGTCTAACGCTATTTGATTTGAAGATTTTCTATGATAGGCGTTACGTACATCCTTTATGGTATCATGGATGTTCTTCAAGTTTTCGGTGTGGGCGTTTTGTAATGCATTTTCGAGTTGTTTATTTATGAGAGCGTATTCTGCCACCTGATGTTGTCTTTTCTGTCTCTGATATTGGAGTGTAATAAGTTTAATGTCAATTTTAAGTTGTTCCCACCATTGTAAAAGACCTATTTCTGCGCAATCAATATTTTTCGTCTGGTCTAAAAAAAGTTTCATACACTCAACAAAACTTTTGTCTTCTAGTAAAGCGTTATTAAATTTCCAGTAAGGCGACCACTGGTTTGTTTTTCGGTTAAAAGGCTTAATACTGACGGCGACTGAGAGGTGATCAGAAAATGTGCTTTGAACATTGATTCCGCTAAGGGAATTTATTAAATTCTCCGTACAGTATATGCGGTCAATTCTTGAGGCTGTTCTTGAACTTAAAAATGTATAGCCTCCTTTCGTTCTGTTAAAAACGCGCCAGCAGTCAGTCATGCGAAATTGTTCAATGATGTTGTTCAACTTGTTGGCTGTTTTTGCATGAGCTTCGGTTGAATTCAAGCGGTCCAATGAGGGTTCCAACGTGCAATTGAAATCGCCCGCTAAGATGACCTTAATGTTGGCCAGGTCGTTGTTAGGACCGCTAAGTAGGTTAAACAGTCGTGCCTCCAAAGCGCTAAGAGTCTGTAAAGCCTTATTTTGGTCGTTTGAACAGTAAACAACAACTATGTGCCATTCTGCATTGTTTATCGATACAGTTAAGAGTTGTGAATAAGAATCATGTAGAATACTATGGCTTATAGTTTTTATACGATTTCCTTCTTTAACAAGTATCGCAGTTCCCGTATAATCATTGTGCGCTGGGTTATCAAAAACTTTATATTTACAATTTTGACGATTTATGTTCGAAAATGCGATAATATTTGTTTCTTGTAATAAGGCGATATCTGGTTGAGTTTGCTCTAAAAAATCATATAATTCAAGTTGTTTATGTTCGCTGCGGATGCTCTTTGTATTTAATGTGATAATTTTTATTGGTTGTGTGGTGTGCATTGTGTTTTTAATATATTAATAAAACGGGATTTGAGTTGACTGCTAAATTTCAACTAGTTCGAAGCAATTTAGTAAAAATTGTTTTCGCTATTTAAACTGTCAGATGAGTTGCTTCTACCAAGACTTCTCTTGGTCTGACTTGTTTGTTTCGTTTGATATGAGGTGTCCATTTTCTCTAGAGTTACTGCTCTGCTGATGGCAGTAGCTAACCGCTTACACCTTTCTTTTACTGATCTTATCTTACTCGCCGCAGATGCGTCCTTTATTAAAGTTAGTAAGCTCTCGGTGTTGTCAGTATATTTTTTTGAGACTTCCAATTGCTGATCGCTTCCTTTAACTTCTCTCAAAAAGTCGCTAAAGTTAGTGAAATCTAGTACGTGTTCCTTGTTGTGCCATAATACTTGAAGTTCACTAAAATCGTCCGTCTTTTGTGATGTGCTGTCTACCTTCATTTTTTTTTTGTGGTTGTTTAACGCTCTCTTCCGTTTTATCCTTTCTTTGCTTCGAATTATTTATGATGTTGTCTGTTACATTACGAGTTACTTGAGTATCGGAAATTGGTAGCGCTGTAGAGTTTTCGGTTCCTTCCGTGTAGTTAGTTACTAAACTGCTGTCTTCTCCTGCATTTGTAGTAGACGACATAGCTCGTTTTGCACCAGCGAGTTCTATCGCATTAGTAACTTCTGAAATTATAGGAGGAGCTTGACTTGTACATCTCGAGGAGATATGTCCAATTTCCTTGCATATAAAGCATCTAACTTGTTCGTCTGTGATAAATATTCTGTACTCCTCGTTGTCGAACGTTAGAGTGATAGTATCCGGGATAGTTTGTTTATCGTCATCAATAATATATACTTGCCTTCTGAAGCTCATTACGTGCTTAAATTCATTCAAACCTACACCCGCACCAACGAATGAAATTGGAGATAGTAACTTTAAATTATGCTGCTTAAGAATGTTTTCAAGTGTTAGGTGGGGTATGCAGGGCGATACATTTGATAGTACAATCCGTTTTGAAGGGCAGATGAGCTTGCGTGCTGGAATAAATACCTCACCCACATTGATTCCACCGTAGGTAGTTACGAAAGAGGCAACGATTTCTTTAGTGGATGCAAAAATGCACACTCTATTGTTAGATATTCTTGAAGCGAATAACACATTTTTAGGAGTGATCAATTTGCCTATTGCTATTATATAATCTCTAACCTGTATGCCTTCTATTGCGGGAAGAACAATAGCCTGCTCCTTTTTTGGAAATACTGTTGCCTTGATAACATCGGAAAAAAGTCCAGATTTTCTTGCTTCTGACTGCTTATTAGCATCGTGAGTTAAAGTCTGTTTATCAACGTTAAGTGCATTTAATACATCATTATTTTGATCAGTAGTTTTATTATTAATTTCGGAACCCCTGCTATCAGAAGCTCCAAGTGAATCAGATTCACTCATAGTGTTATTATTAAGTTAAAGGAAATGTATACATTGATAACAAGACCTTCGGCTAATAGGTATTAATGGAATGAGATAGGAGGCAGCTCTTATCTATCAACATGCGGTATAAAGCCGTATGTTTGATTATTAACACCTTTTAATGTTCTTTAAATTATTAAAAATGGATTCTAACTGCCTACAATATATACAAAATTTATCAACTTACACCTCGAATAGCGTTTGAAAGTTTGCTAAAAATTCCGTTGCACCACGCGAAGCGCTTTGGTGAAAAATCAAAGTACTAAATATGTTCTTAACCACTTTAATTCACTAAACTATACGGAGCACTTGAAACACGTCTTTTCGCTACGAAAACTCGTGTGTGTGTGTGTGTGTGTGTGTGTGTGTGTGTGTGTGTGTGTGTGTGTGTGTGTGTGTGTGGTGTGTGCGTGGTGCGTGCTGTGCGTGCGTGCGTGCGTGCGTGCGTGCGTGCGTGCGTGCGTGCGTGCGTGCGTGCGTGCGTGCGTGCGTGCGTGCGTGCGTGCGTGCGTGTGTGTGTGTGTGTGTGTGTGTGTGTGTGTGTGTGTGTGTGTGTGTGTATGTATGTATGTATGTATGTATGTATATATGTGCATGCATGCATGTGCACATGTGTGTGCATGCGTGCATGTGTGTGTGTGTGCATGTGCACATGTCTGCACGTTTGCGTGTATGCCAAATGGGTAGACAACAAGTGCCATACATTGTTGAATTAGAAATTAAAAGTACTATTGAAATCTAAAATGAAAAATCCAGGCAGGTCCGCATTGAAAAATCTGAAGTTGATGGTGGCCCCGAGGAGACGAAACATGTAATCAAAATGGTAATAGTAGCATCTTGTAGTTTACAAAATATAAAATAAAAGGTTCCCTTACCATTTTTTCAAAATTTTAAAAATGTGGAAGCTAGAAACAAAAAAAGAAAATTAAAAAATTCAGTTTTTCATTCGTGTTTGAGAATGGCACAAGACATCATCAATTGTTTTGGATTCTTATTGCTCTCAAAAATGGGCAATTCTTTCCCCGATTAACCAAACTTCTATCTCTAATAGTTTCCGAGATCCCAATGCATAACATGCGAAAAAACTCACCCTGTATATATATACACATTAATAATTAATGGACTGGTCAGTCTTATAGTATAATATACATGTACATATTATCATGGGAAATAGTCCAAATCAAACAACAGAAACTGATTGAAAAGTTTAATCAACACCTAACGTTTCGGTACATTCTTTTCGTACCTTTTTCAGCCTTTGAAAAAGGAAAAAGCCCATTTCAGCCTTTGAAAAAGGTACGAAAAGAATGTACCGAAACGTTAGGTGTTGATTAAACTTTTCAATCAGTTTCTGTTGTTTGATTTGGACTATTTCCCATGATAGCATATGTCATTGTCATAAGTGTGTGTTTATTTAGCTCTTTTATAAACTAATTTTACAAGTGAATTAGTGATCTGTTTATTATTAAAATTTACCTGTAAGTGCTTTACTTGAACTATAACAACTTGCCTGTGAGTTGAGTCAATTTTGAAAACTTAATTTCATTAGACATTTGTAAAATGTAAATTAGTTCTGCCATTATAGTTGTTGTAGTTATCATGTGTTAAATTAAAGGTATCAGAGGTCAACACCTTTATAATCAGCATTAGTGATAAACAGTAATTATCTAACTGTGTTGTTGTTTTGTATAAATATAAACATTGAACTTTAAACATTTATACGGGACTAGCCTTGTGGTTTATACCCTGTTAATTTTCCATAATAGGCCAACATGACTACTGTATGTGCTACCTGTAAGCTTCAGTTTGATAATTCGGATGAAGTTGTTACATGTGAATGCTGTCAAGTTATCTTTCATGCTCCTGAATCTTGTTCTGGCCTAAAAACGAGTGAACTACGTGCCATAATACTACAAAACGCATACTCACTTTTTGCTGCTTAGAATGTAGGTCCTATTTTAAACAAGTGCCTTCATTACTGAAGGAAATTGCTAATCTGAACGATTCTGTACAATGCATTTCTAGAATGTTTGAACACATTAAGGAGTCTTCTGAGAAAGCTTTGGAGCGATCTAAACTGCTCGAATTTGAGAATACTAAGCTGAAAAATCAACTCACTGAAATGGAATGCAAATTACGCACCAAAGAAGTTGATGGCAACTTCTCTGCCAATATCAGCGCAGTTACTTCAAAAATTAATGAATCTTACCAAACAGCTGAAAATCATTTAGCTACTGTTATTTCTAAGCTCCAGAAAGATACTCCAATCTCTTTTCACAAGTAGTGAGAAGGAGTACGGCAATAATAGTTAAACCTAAAAATGTTCAGCAAGAGAACAAGATCACGAAGGCTGAGGTACTTCAAAAAACCATGCCAAAATTGATTGATTCCACTATTCCAATTACTAAAGTTAAACATATCAATAAGAGTGGGATTCTCATCAGTAGTGATGCAGATGATTCCAATCAAAAAATAAAACAAATCCTGAATGATAACATGTCTAATAATTATAATATAACTGAAATAAGGAATCCCCTGCCTAAAATTAAAGTTGTGGGTATAACTGAAAAACTTGATGCCACCTGTGTTGAGAAATTCCTAATAAATCAAAACGGCCACTTCTTAAGTCAGAATTTCAGCTGCAAAGTTCTTAGGATATGGTCAACCAAAAAGAACCACCAGGTCTATCAAGCTCTTGTGGAATTGGATATGCTTTCTTTTAATAATTTGATGGCTCTTGAAAAAAAAACTCTAATGGTGGGACTTGATAACTGTTCCGTCTTTGATGGAATTGAACCACGTAGATGTCTTAACTGCTGCTCTTATAATCATATAAAGGGAGTCTGCAAAAGTAATCCCATTTGTCCTCGATGTGCACTTGAACATACGATTGATAAATGCACTATCGATGAGGTAAAATGTATTAACTGCATAACTTACAAAAAAATGTATCCCGATAAGACAGAAATCAATGCTAATCACACAGTATGGAATACTGACTGCTCTGTGTATAAATTAAAGTTAGGTACAGTAAGGGCTTCTATCTTCTCTAGGTAGCAATCACAGTTTATAACTCATTCTACAAACATAGTTAATTCTAAGGCGTTGGCCAATTACAAATACTACCAAAATGTTAGAGGTCTCCGTACTAAAATGGTTGAACTGTATAACTTCTCTTTAATGTGTGATTATGAAATCATATGCTTAACTGAAACATGGTTGGGAGATGATGTATATAACAATGAATTTTTTTGTAATACTTTCAATGTATTCAGAACAGATCGACATACTGATTTGGGTGTTAGCAGGGGAGGAGGGGTACTTCTTGCTGTTCACAAAAAATTCGTCTCTCATCAAGTTCCCTACACTTGTACGAATATTAACTTTGATGTCTTAATTGTTGAAATTAAAGATCCCTATAGCCAGTCTATGATTATAATAACGGTATATATCCCGCCAAATCAAGTGAGGCATGCGTATGAACTTTTCTTTGATGAATTAATAAATCTTTATTTTATCTATGACAAAAATATTATAATCATAGGAGATTTCAACCTACATGAATTTGCATTTAGTGGCAACAACCTGCCCAGATTGGTACCCCTTAATAATCTTATAGCTTTCTTTGATCTCATACAGTACAACTACATATACAATCTGAATCAAAGGCTACTGGACCTAGTTTTTTCTAATTTCGCTTGCAACATATCTGAACCAAAGTGTGTTGACCTGCCTATTGACAATCATCATCCACCACTTTGCATTGAAGTACATAAATTACTTGTAAAAAACTATGCTAAAGCAACCAGTATAGATACCCGCTACAATTTTAAAAATGTCAACTATACTGCCCTTTATGATGATTTAGCTACACTAGACTGGAACTCTCTGTACCACTTTGATGACATTGAAGCTGCTACAACTCGCTTTTATGCTTTATTCTTTGAAGTTATTGATTTGCATGTCCCTAGAACGAAAGCCTGTAGGAAGTCTTATCCATCATGGTTCACTAAGGAGATCATCAATCTTACTAAACAAAAAGAAATTTTATGGAAGCAATATAAATTAAGTAGTGATACATTAGTATACAAAAATTTTAGAATCCTACGAACTAGGCTAAAAAATGCTATGAATATTGCTCACAATAATTTCTTAAGATCAATGAATGACAAAATAAAATCCGATCCGAAGAGTTTTTGGGCATTCGTGAATGATAAACGAAAGTCAACGAATCAACAAAGACAAATGATATATGACAATGAGTTCTATTCTGATCCGTATGTTATAGCGAATAAGTTTGCTGAACTTTTCAAATCTGCCTATACTTCCAGCTCCCATACTTCTGATCCTGAACCAGTCTCCTCTTCTCCCAGTATTGGTGTACCTGTGATAGAGGAACAGGATGTACTCAAAGCTATTGACAAATTAAAATCTAAATATACTGCAGGTCCAGACAACTTACCCTCCCTTGTGATTAAATATTGCAAGTTTCAACTTATCAAACCCTTAACCTTTCTTTTTAATCTTTCTCTCAAATATTCTCAATTTCCTAATATCTGGAAATCTTCTAAAGTACGACCTATCTATAAAAAAGGGGACAGATCCTGTATAATAAATTATCGCCCTATTGTCATCCTTAATAACTTCAGTAAAATATTTGAATTTGTTCTTTATGATTATATCTACTTGCACTCACATTCAAAAATATGTCTGCAACAACACGGCTTTGTTTCTGGTAAATCTACTGCAACTAATTTAATCAGTATGGCACAATATCTTTCTAAATCTTTAGATGTGGGAATGCAGGTAGACGTGATATATACAGATTTGTCAAAGGCATTTGATCGGCTAGATCACAATCTGTTACTTCGGAAACTGTCCTACATGGGTTTTACACCTCAGCTACTGATCTTTTTTCTCCTCATATTTAAATAATAGAAGACTTTATGTCGATTATTTAGGCTCTCATTCCAAACACTTTATTGCTACCTCTGGAGTTCCACAAGGCCCTGTCCTTGGCCCCTACTTCTTTATCATTTTCATCAATGATGTTGTTGTTGATATTGATTGTGAATGTTTAAATGACATAAAATTATTCAACACGATAAGTCAAATAGAAGATTGCTCAAAACTGCAGCAGAATCTAAATAATCTATATTTCTGGTGTATTACAACAACCTCCCAATTAATCCTGATAAATGTTCTGTTTCAAATTATTCTAGAAAGCATAATATAATTAAATTCCCTTATAGCATTGAAGGTTTAGTACTTCAAATCACCGATAGTGTTTTTGATCTTGGTGTACTGTTTGATGCCAAGTTAACATTTAATTTGCATATCCTCAACACTATTAGGGCTGCACATAAATCGCTGGGTTTTGTTATTAGGATGGGTAAACACCTCACTATTGATACTCTAAAAATATTCCCTGTATGTTTGTTGTGGTTTGTTTAGTATTCTTCTTAATCTTCTTTGGGTATTAAACCACTTATAGTTTTTAAAATTATCTTTATTAACGTTTCGATCCATAACCTAGGATCGTTTTCATAATATATTATATATATATATATATATATATATATATATATATATACTATAAGTGGTTTAATACCCAAAGAAGATTAAGAAGAATTCTAAAAATATTATTTTTTGCCTACGTTAGGTCGAAATTGGAGTATTGTAGCATAGTCTAGAATTCTTCATATGAAGTCTATGTAAATATGATTGAGAAGGTACAACGTCACTTTCTTAAATACCTAGCTTACAAGGAGGACTCGGTTTATCCATGTATAGGTTACGACCATAACCTACTTCTACGCAGATTCTCTGTAACTACACTTAAATCGCGACGTGATTTTAGTGCTGTGGTATTTCTCTATAAAGTAGTTAATAACTTAATAGACACTCCCTATTTATTATCTGCTGTAAATTTCCGAGTGCCTACATCTACCAGGGGCGACGATATGTTTTATTTAAACACCCCAAGAACCAATGTGCTTAAGTTTTCCCCTCTGTACTTTATGTGCACAACATTTCAAAACAAATGTAAATCTCTTGATATCTTCCATGTTTCTTTGTCACACATTAAATTAACTTGTCTGTGCACAGATTAACCAATTATTTTAGTGTTCCTTGCCTACCCATCCTCTGCCTTTCCTTGTGTTTTGACTGTATTCTCTTTCAGATTATGTTTTACGGTTTTTGTTTTTTTCTTGTTTAATTTTATACTTATTGTATTTACTTATTTGACATAATTCCTTTTTTAATTTTTGTATTAATGTATTTGATTTGGTGCCTACTTTGTAATTGAGTCTAACCTGTTAAGTAGTGTATATAAATAAATAAATAAATAAATAAATAAATAAATAAATAAATAAATAAATAAATAAATAAATAAATACATAAATAATATGTACATGTATATTATAATATATATATATATATATATATATATATATATATATATTAATGTGTTTGAATAATGACCTTGCAAGGAGTATAATCAATATTCTTCAATGATGGGTTTAAGGTCAGCTGGTAGGATTTAAAAGTAAACTCTTTTTAAATGCCTAAATTTTCGGATTTTATTTTATCCTTGATCACAGGCTTTTCTAAAATAATGTTAACTAGGCTAAAGTTTACATAAAATAAATATAACTTACAAATTGAGAAAATAAAATTGACATGTAAATGAATGGATTTTCTATATAAAAGTTTTAGATTTTAATGCTTTTTGAAGTTGTAAAATTGTATAATTTGTAAAAGTATAAAAATGTCAAAAAAATTTTTGTTTCTAAATTGATGGATTGTATGATTTTGTAAGTGTGCCTGCGAATTTCTGTTTGTAGGAGTGTTTGTGCGCAATGTTTGCTTGTGTTGTGTGTATGCATGTGTGTGAGTGCATGTGTATGCGTTTGTGTGTTTGTGTGCGTGCATGTGTGAGTGCATGAGTGAGTGTGTGTATGTATGTGTGTGTGTGTGTGTGTGTGTTAGAGAGAGAGAAAGAAGAGAAAGAATGAGTGAATATATACATGTTAGTGTTACTTGAGTTATGTGTTTATGTACTAACAATTCTTGCATTAACTATTTATCAACTATTGCTCTAAAATTAAGTAGATAGGTATAAATCGAACTTAAGCCATTAATATCAGTTCTTTTATTTATTGCATTTTGATTTCGAAAGATATGACACATTTCTAAGAACAATCTTTTCTGTTTATTTTTTTCAAATTCTAAAATTTGAGGATTTTCAAAATCTATTTTGTGATTAGAAGTAATTAAATGTGGCAATAAAGCACAGGAATTTGGTTTGACTTTAATGTCACTTTTATGTTGTGTTATACGTTGACTTAGGAATTGTGAGGTTTGGCCAATGTATAAATTATCGCAATCTAAACAGTTAATTTGATATACAATGTTTCTTTGTTGGAGTTTTGGAGTTTTATCTTTTAATTTTGAGAAAAGAGTATTTATTGTTAATATATTTCTTTTAGCAAATTTAAAATTATTATTCTTAAAGACTTGAATTAATTTTTGAGTTAAGTGTTCGATGTGTGGTAGTGTTTTGTGTATATGGTTACTTTCGGGATTAATATTGTTATTATTATTAGTGTTATGGTTTGTATTTATATTTATTTGGGGATTATATAATAATTTCGTTATTAATGAAGGCGGATAATTGTTAGTTATTAAAATATGTTTTAGCTTTTGGATATTTTTATTATAAAAATTAGGATGTGATATCTTTTTAATTCTATTCTTCAATGCGATACATCAACCTAACTTTCAATTATAACTGACATAAGTCAAAAACTTGACAATGTCAGATATGATTGACACAAATATCGAACGTAATTGAAAGTTAGGTTGATGTATCGTCGTGTACACGATTTAAATTTGTAAATTTCCCAATTGTCGTCATCGGTCTCGGTGGCGTAATTGATAAACGCATAGTTCCGGCAAAACCAAGATACAGGTTCAAGTCCTGTCCAAGACCTTATATTTTCTATCTTTCAATCACTAGCTCGATTTAAAATGATCATTTGAGCTTTGCATAAAAGTCTAAGTTATTATTTCATCTTATTCACTCTATATTATATATATATTACTCATATTTAGACCAGGGTAGAAAATTAAATAATCACATCAAATAATTTTAATCACCGTGTATAAGGAATTTCATTAAATAATACGCTTTATTAAAACCTTGAAGCATAAATAAACTCGGTCGTTTCAGTAAAAATAAGAAATTTAAATTATTTATAAGACGCTTTATATCAAAAGAAACAGTATTAAAAAAAAAAGCTCTGCATGTAATTTATATATTCCTAATAAAGAAGCAAAGAGAAATTACATGCAAAATTTATCTTAATTAACTCTATTTCAAATAACCGGTATTGAACAAAACGTACAGATAATATCTATAGAAACTTGTAAAAACCCAAGATTATAATACCAGAAAATAAAGCTCTGAGAATTAATATTATGTTGAACACCTGCGTAGTTTAAATGTCAAATACGGCGAAAAGTTTGTAGATAATTAATGTTTCAAAGAATCTTGGGGAAAACGTCGCATAATAGTTACGAGAATTGCTAAAGCTGGGTTATTTCACACTCCATGTGGACTAAAATAATCGATAATAAAGAATATCAATTTGCACCAATACGAACAGGTTAGAAAAGGAAAGAGAAATGCGTCAAGCAAAGACACATATAGTAAAAGGCGGGATTTAAGCAACGTCACGAGGGTCACAATTGGTTGAAAATAGGATGCAAATATCAGAGGTAGAAACAACAATTTCGGTATAAAAGTCAATTAGTTATTTCTCGGACATGCTATGCGTGCCGTGTGTTGAAATTTCTGAGATTTAAATGGGACGAGTGAAAATTCGTAAAATCGACGCGCGAGCGACAGACTGGGAACATAGAATGAGGAATTCTTTAGAATTACCCGTTTTGAGGACAAAAGCGACGTGCCGGCTTTTTGCTATATATACCGAGATGAATATAAACAAACCCTCTTAGACTTTTGACGATTCGATGCGTTAAAAGCTCTTACATCCGCGACTTGATTGAAGATGTTAAACAGTGCATTTTAGTTTGATAAAATAAATTAAAATTTTGCTCGTATATTTTAGTGATTCAAAATAGTTGGTTATTTACGTGCTAACATGAATGTACTTCAGTGCACTTAGATACAAGGTAATAAAATTTAGTTTCACTGTACCAATTAGCAAAATTTACAACGACAAATGTATACACAAAAGTAGGCAGTTTTGGCGTATTTTGGTGAAAAAGGCATGAATTTCTTTGCTATTTTTCGGGGGTGTTAATAATTAAATGGTTCAAATACGTGTCTGGATCCACGAAACAAGGGTCAGATATACACAGATGAATTCCGGAAAAGCCCAGAAACAACTGGTGATGGAGAAAATTTTAAAAGCGTTGAGAATTAGAAGCCGTAAATATAATCCTGTTGGAACGGTGTGATTAACTAAAGGGACGATGTACTTTGAAGCTACGAGGACAGTAACCTTCAGGTAAATTATACTATTTTGTTTGACATTTTTGTGTGTGTTGAATAACTTTATAATTGATTTACTTTAAATGGACATTAGTGAAATTGTACTAACCATAAAATTTTAATTTTAAGATGAAATTTGCTTGTTTAAGTAGAAAGGGGTATTTAGTATTGATGTTCGGGAATATGATGAAACTTTGGGTATGTCTTTGAGCTCAATTAGACGAACCTGGTTAATTAACGTAAAGGGGTGGTAGATGCTCCCTTTATACTCAGACTCCGGTCTGCTTATATTGTTATATTAATTAGTAGGCATCCAACAAGGACTTTAATTTTGGATGCACATTAAAAGGATAATAAAATTAATCTTGAAATTCTTTTGAAAACTGAAATTTATGCTGAGTTTTAATTTTGAAATTTTAATGTATTCTGAATATTGATGTAAATAGAGTTAACGTTGATGTTTTTGGTAGGAATGTGTTGTTTTTTTTTATGAATGAGGAGGTTTATAACATTAGGTGAGCAGCCGAGGCGAAAAGAGGATCACAGCCGTTTATGACGCCCGATCTGTGGGACTAGAATTTTTTGTTGAAAGGACCCAGTTCCCGCATTCAAAGGAGGATATCACAGCAATATATATATATATATATATATATATATATATACAGGGTGTCCCAAATTGAGTAGGATAGCATGGGTATCTTTCTTATTATTAATGATGGAGATCTGCTTAAATGGGCAAAGTTGTGTCATTTGGATAGCTTATTTAAATTCCGCATAGATACATTCTAAATTCCAAACGGTTTAGAAATTATTTAAAAAAACTGAAAACTGCCAATTTCTTCAAGTCGAATATTTTGTTATAATAAAAGATACGAAAAAATGTTTCTTATTAAAGTTTCTTAGTTCAATTGTGTGCACTTAAAAGTGATGTTAAAATTAAATTCAAGATGGCGGTTATCGAGATATTAGCATCAACTTTCATATTTTAAATGGACGTCATATTGGATTGTTAGATGGTTAGATAGCATATTTTTTTCTCTTTTCAACGATGTATTACAACATATGTTTAAATGAAAAAATTTACTGAAAATAATAATTTTAATTTTTTATCAAGTAGGCATCAACACAAATCAGTTTTAAAACTAATTAAACGAAAAAAAACATTTGAATAACATTAAACACCAACTAATAAATCATAACAATTGTTCAAAATGTTGACCGTTATTATTTAAACACAATCGACAACGTTTTATAACACTTTTTGTTACGTGTCGTAATGTATTCCCATTAAGACCGTTTATTGCATGCATAACCGTTTCCCGTAGTTTATCTACATTCTTGTACTGGAAATTACTTCCATATACATTATCTTTTAAAGTGCACCATAAATAAAAATCCAGGGGTGTTAAGTCTGCTGATCTAGGCATTATAATTTGAATAAGGGCCGCTATACTTGCGGCCACGTCCCCAATGCTCCACCGGAGGTACTACATTGGCTGATCTAGGCAGCCATTTTACAGGTGTGTGGGTCGTGATTACACTGCCATCAAAACGGTTACTTAAGTAGGTGATAACATCTCTAGCTTTGTGTGGAGGTGTGTCATCTTGTTGATACCAAATTTGATTATTTTGTGCCAAAGGTAGGTCGTCTAATTAATCTTCTAAAGGTGTTTGTAGCATTTTCAAATAACGTTAAGAGGTTAAGGTTCCATCGAATATTATAGGACCAAGTAAACGGTTTCCCAATATACCACAAATAACATTACATCCAAATCGAATTTGATTGCGGCGTGGAACTGTTATGCGTGGGTTTTCCTGTGCCCAATAGTGTTCATTATGACGATTAAATATTCCACAGTTAGAAAAATAAGACTCATCGGTCCACAAAACGCGATTGATAAAATCATCATTCTCCCTAACTTGATTGATAAACCATCTGCAAAATGTTGATCTGCGGAGATAGTCGTTTGGTTGTAAGTTTTGAGCAATGTGAAATCTGTAAGGGTGATATTTATGCTTTTTTAAAATTCTTGATAATTGAGACTTGGATACGTTTACTTGGGTTTCTATTTCCCGTGTTGAAATGTTTGGATTAGCTTCCACACAGGCCAGTGTCAACACCTCATCTGCAATTTCTCCATTTATGTTTCGAGTAGGTTTTTTTAAACATCCATACTGCTGCATATTTGTGTCCAATCTTTGAAAGATATTAATGTTTGGCTGTCTTTTTTCGGGAAAGTTTGTTAAGTATGTTTCGGTAGCAAGGGGACTGTTCTTATTACATTTTATGTATGTACAAAACATATGATATTGTTCGCTTGTTGAAAAATTTGCCATTTGAATATTTTATAGAATAAGTATATCACAACTTATAACTGGGAAAGAGAATACACAAATGCCAATTATTAGTACAACAGATACACTAATTCAACATGACAGTTTGTTATAATTTCATTGTTTAAGAGAAATCTGATGATGCCTACTTGATAAAAAATTAAAAATTATCATTTTCAGTAAATTTTTTCATTTAAACATATGTTGTGATACATCGTTGAAAAGAGAAAAAAATATGGTATCTAACCATCTAAAAATCCAATATGGCGTCCATTTAAAATATAAAAGTTAATGCTAATATCTCGATAACCGCCATCTTGAATTTAATTTTAACATCACTTTTAAGTGCACACAATTGAACTAAGTAACTTGTATAAGAAACATTTTTTCGTATCTTTTATTATAACAAAAATATTCGACTTCGAAGAAATTGGCAGTTTTCAGTTTTTTTTAAAAATTTATTTCTAAACGGTTTGGAATTTAGAATGTATCTATGCGGAATTTAAATAAGCTATCCAAATGACAACTTTGCCCATTTAAGCAGATCTCTATCATTAATAATAAGAAAGATACCCATGCGATCCTACTCAATTTGGGACACCCTGTATATATATATATATATATATATATATATATTAAGTGGAAACGCAAAGGCACAGTGAGGTGAGCTCGATCCGCGAGAGATTAACAAGCGAAAATGTGGAGGAGTACCGTGGATTTACCATCGTAGGGCAGTTCGTAGTAAAAAGGATAGGTGAGGCAGAGCTAGTAGTGGTATCCAGAGACGCGGCTGTGGAAATCATAGATGAAATTCATTTAAATTTTGGACATATAGGTATAAGAAAAACATTTTTGGTATTCAGGGAGGCGTTCTATGCACGGAACGATATCACGGTGGTCAAAGAAAGGATCAATCGTTGCAAAATTTGTATCTTAGGGAAGGACAAGAACGTGGTGTTGCAGAACGATCGATGAGTGTGAGCGTGAGCGGACCATTGGAATTGGTAGCTATTGATTACCTAAGCAACCTGATTATAAGTGAACAGGGGTATCGGCACATATTAGTAATGGTGGACGTTTTTCAAAATTTGTTAAATTATTTCCGAGGCGAAGCAACACGGTGCATGCTTTACAATCGATCAAAGAATTTGGAAGCCAGGTAGGGGTAATGGAAAGTATTTTGGTAGACAACGCAACTTATTTTAACAACCAAAGATTTAGGAACGGGTTAAATCGAGCGCACATTAAGGTGTCATTTAGCAGTATACGGCATCCGAAAGCAAATCCATGCGAACGATATATACGGGAGGTAATCAAATATCTACGGTTAGCAACGCAGGAGCACCATAATAGATGGGTTAGATATCTGCCGCAGATTGAAAACTTCATGAATTGTGTACCGAGTTCAGTGACAAAAACGTGTCCGATAACATTGATTCGGAGGATTATACCAGCTAGGCCATGGAGGGAAGAAGTCGAGGTACAAGACATCACAGAGTTGTTGGGCAGTGTTAGACGTAGGATCGAAAGGATGCAGCGTAGGGATATCGAGCGAAGGTGTAGCAGGATCAAAAAAAGGACGACTTTTGAAATAGGAGATATGGTGGTTGTGAAAAGGTTAAGAGTTTCGAACTGCGACAGGAACATTTGCGCGAAGCTGTTGTTTCCTTATGAAGGGCCGTACAAGATTACGCGTATTTTTGCGGAAGGAAATACATTTGAATTAGTTACTATGACAGGGGAATATCGTGGGCGTTTCCACTTGGAAAATCTATACCCATATAAGGTTGTACAGGAAGAGGGTTTAGTAGAATAGTTGTTATATAGTTCATGCAACGGAAAGTTTAGTTTTGTTTTTAGTTTATAAGTTAGGTTAGTATGTAGCATAGTTAGACAGACATGTTGAGAATTAAAAATAGGGGTTGAATAATTAAAATATATAGGAATCCGAAAAGGGGTTTGTGTAGAAAGGTGAGAGGGGGTTTGATTTTAAATAAAACTAGAAATTATGCACACCAGGAAAGAGTAAAGCCGACGCAATTTCCAATTTCATTCAAAATCAGTGTGGCCAATATAATGTCTAAGGGAGCTACAAAGAGTTATAAGGGTTGTTTAGTACAAGGTAGTATATGCCAAACAAAAATAATCCACATATTTGATCACTTAAACCTAAAAATATATGTTTGCCGTATTTTATGTATACTAAAATACCATTCAAATATAGTAGTTGAAATTAAGTGCCAAAAGGCAATTTTAAAATGACTAAGTGGCGTAGTAAGATGTGAAATGCTCAAGGGTTTATACCGAGTTGAATATTTAAAAGCCTTTGAAAGTACATTTGCCGTCCAAAAGCCGGATGCGTCTATGAATGTTCACTATCAACATGCATCCAGGGTCAAGTATAATTTATTTTGGTTTCATTTTCTATAGAATCAACTTTTGGACAATATTTGTAAACTCAAAATTATTAGTTATAACAACGTAAAATATGATTGGTGGAATGTAAAGATTTAGGACATATATTTAGAATTTAATGTGATTATGAAATTGTATAAAAGACATGGACTATGGTATGTGCGACACGAACTTAGGTATTTGTTATGAACTTTAAGATGTAGTAGGCTAGTTGAGAGTCAACATGGTCGCCTTAGAGAGTAAACAAGATGATTATTTTTCGAACCAATTTTGTAAAAGACGTGTTTTCAGAATTGTGCCAATTTGTATTCAGATAATAAAAGTAATTGTTTTAAAGTGAGTTTAATTGAAAAGTGGTAAAAGATACAAGCATAGGAATTATAAAGGGAATAGTAGTGATTGTGCGACGGAAAATTAGTGGATTTGGAGGGTGGTTTAAAGGTAGCAGGTTATCGAGAGTGGTTATACAGAAAGAAGATTGATATTGGAGTGTGGTTTAAAGTTAGAAGGTTATCGAGAGTGGTTATACAGAAAGAAGTTTGATATTGGAGTGTGTTTTAAAGTTAGAAGGTCATCGAGAGTGGTTATACAGATTAGAAGTTGGATATTGGAGTGTGGTTTAAGGTTAGAAGGAGCATCGAACAGAAAGATAAAGAAACGAGCAGATTGGAGATTAGATACGGAGAAGCGGACGGTTTTATAGAGGAAACAAGAATTCGAAGTGGATATTAGCAGAAGGGAAGTTGTAACACGGTATTTTCTAAATTCTAAATTTGGGTTAATCATTTCAGATATTGGGGAACAGTTCAAATTCGAGGACACCTGGAAGCTACACGGAAATTCAAGAGCATCATTGTGAGGACGTATACGGTAATTAGGATTTTGTGCCAGGATTCAGCGAGGCATCAACGGAGTATAAACCAGGTGAGTGTTTAAATTTCTTTAATACGTCAAAATTTAGTCATATAAAATTTGGTTGTAATTTAATTTGGCACATAGTAACTTTGATATAATTAGAAATTTTGGCATATACTAAAGTAGAGTAGCAATTTTAGTAGTAAAACAAAAGGGTGCACGTTGGTTGGACTTAACACAACTACTTATAACGGAAACCCACTATAAGCAGTTGAATAACCTGAGATTAAGAGTTTTAAATAGTCGAGGCATTACATTAAATAGTTTATAAAAGAACCAACCAAACGGTGAAAGTACAAGGGGCGTGCATTAGGTGTGCACATTTTACAAAAGTATAAAATAAAGGGTATAATATAGGTGAAACACACAAATAGTAGAGGGGTGGGGTATATAATAATATATATATGTATATTGCTGTAATTATAGGGTTAATTTAGGGGTAGGTTAAGTCATTGGGATCGTAGAATAAGCAAGGGAAACTCCCAAGCAACAGACGCACGAAATTATAGATATTAGGAGAGTAAATAGGTTATTATAAAAATTATTAGTTGCGAACACACTGTATATAGCAGTACAAACAATTAAAACAAATATCCAAGTGTAGCTACTAGCAGAGATTAGAATTTAAAAAGGTAACGAAACGCATTAAAATTAAATCAGTGAAAAACCTGCATGAAGTGTCTAGATAAACATTCATAAAGTGTGTAAAGATATTATCGTAAACGCACGCAGAAATTATGCTTGATTTAAAAGCGTACGTGATCTAAGAGAATCACAGTTGTTCGAAAATCCAATTTATTGGGAAATAAACAAATACCAAATTTATTCAATTTAGATTAGATTAAAGCTAACAAACAAGACTACGTGCTCGATATGTACGAAGTTTCTGGGATTCCTGAAGTAAATATAAGGTATAACAATTGGATTACGTGACTTCAAGCACCGCGTCACACAATTAAAATACATACAATTGGTAAATTTTCCCAAACATAACAAGTGATAATATACTTGACCTCGCCAAGCACGTGAAGCCAGCGAATCAGAAACAAGAGTGGGACGATCTTATAAATATCTGGAGAATTGAATATCAAGAGTATACTTTGAAACTGGGCAGTGACTATAATTGAAAGTGCCAAATATTTACGTGAATAATAAATATTTATTAAAAGTGAAATTATAAAGTGTAGAATTGTGAAAATTCCTCTCTGGATGTCGATCTGAATGTCGATCTAATGAATGTCGATCTAAATTACTCTCTGAAGGTTGATCTAAATTCCTCTCGGAATATAAATCTGAATTTACCATCTCAACTACCATCGGAATGACCATCTCAATTACGATATAAATTACAAGTAAAATAATGTTACGATTCCTGTAGAACTTCAAACTACGAAACGCTACGATCAAAATACAATTTTGGAGAATGCTGCCTGGTCAAGCAAATTGATGATAAATAAACGCACCAATAACGATTTGGATATCGACTTCGATTCTTGGGAGCACCTATGAAAATTATTTAGGTTAGAAATTTTGATATGATGTATTTTGAAACTGTTTTATCTCAAATATTTTTGATGATTTATTTTTATACTGTTTTACCTCAATCATAATTTAAAGTGTAAAAGCCGACAAATTGGGGGTTTCTTGCAAAAGTTTTATGAAAAGCTACAGACAGCTTGAAACGTTTCAATAAGTCGTTAAAGTTAATAAAATCTCGTTTTGCTGGCTTGATTCTGTAATAATTTGACAGATGTATATGATACAAAAAGGGGAGAAGATAGTTAAAGGTGTTGTAAATATTCAATCATTATACCATGTATTATAGAAGTGCTTTATTTAATTGAATCAGCTAGTCGAGGCAAAAGAAAATTATAAATTTACATTTTCACAAGTGTCTGAGTGGAAAAAGGAGCTGTGACAGAATAACAGGGCTTAACACAGCATTTTATAGCACCCAATTGTAAGGGGAGGCGAGTATCACAGCATAATTATGGCACCCAAAACCGTGGGGCCCAATATAAGGGATATAACTAAAGTATATTATTTTTCCTACAGTAATTAACACAGCATAATTATGACGCCCAAGTTGTGGGGCTCGTATATCACAGATATATATATATATATATATATATATATATATATATATCTCCACCATTCCTTGTACTTGAGTTACATGTGAACAGATATTTTCTACATTAAAAACTATATTATTATAATACTGTACGTACTTGCTAGTTAAAAACTCCAAGTAAGCTATAACAAAGAACACACCAGTATCTAGACATGGCCAGTCTTGAAGGTGATAGGGTAATTTTTGTATTTCTTCCAAAATTCTTCCTCTGGTATTTAATTCATTAAAGTTTATGTAATGCAGCTTATACACAACCATTTCTAGAAGCTGTTCAACTGTTAAACGGAAATCCAATTCTTGCATATATGAACATAGGTGGGGAAGCATCATTTTAAAATTCTTAATAATCACACTGTCCTCAAGATCAATAATTAATACCGATTCTTTATAGTACACCATTAAAAGCTTAAGTATTGCCAAGACAGCATCAGTATCATTACTCTGAAAAGTTACGAGTGGTAAATAAATTAACCAATTTATGGCAAATGCAAGTCGAAATTCATTTCAATAAAGTATGTATATCAGACCAAATTCATTCATAGTAGAAGCATGGTTGTGAAAACTAGTGTTTTAATAAAAATTCAGGTTGGCGATATAATACAAGTGTTGTTTAATAAATACATGTAACAAAGATACATTGAATTCTAGTACTTCTAAATGGTATTTGGAAATTGGTGAAAAACGCAAACTTTGATATAAATAGTAAAATAAATAATTGTCACTGAGTTTGCAAAATTATTTTATTATTTAATCTAGTTGACCAAAGTGCTTTTTACCCTTTATGGTCATTCAAAAAATTGTTTGTAATAAGACTTGAAACTACCAAATTAAAATGAGGATGGCACAATTAAAAGACTAAACACAACAACAACACCAATCATGGTACTCCTTTTCGAGGTAACCAAACCTAGCAACTCTTTCTGGGAGGATATGCACTGTATAACTCTAGACTACTACATTACTTTTACTCCCAGCACCATTCACAATCTTTCTCCACATCCCTCAGTCCCTACATACTTCCTTTGCCTCTGTAACATTCATACATTGCTTTTGGCATGTTCTTTTATTCCTCATACTTCTTACCTGTCGTTCTTTCAGAACTTCCTCTACTACATACAACCATCTTTTACGCGGTCTGCCCTTTGCAGATCTACCAGTCAACTTGCTTGCATATAAACGTTTGGTAAGTCTATCCTCGTTCATTCTTAACATATGTCCAAACCATCTAGCGTATTCCGTTCGCTTAACTCCTTAAGGGTCACTTGCACTCCACACTCTGCTCTGATCCATTCGTTTGGTACTTTGTCTCTCAACATTTTCACACACTTCTTAGGAATCTCATTCCTGCAGCATTTATACAACTAACATGCTTCTTCTGACAAACTCAAGTTTTGCTTCTATACAGAACAGTTGACACAAACATACTGTTGTAAATGGTCAGCTTTGCGTTGATACTCAATCCTTCATTCCTGCTGACTGCCCACATACTTCCAGACACCTTTCCAGCATTTTACCTCCTTTCTATTTCACCATTCAGCTTTCCATTACTCCAAAACTTTCTACCGAGGTACACAAGTCATTCACTTTCTCTATCGTGTCATTGTCCATTCTAAATACAAAATCATTAATTCCTCCATCTCTAACAAATCATTGCTTTTGTCTTACATTCACTTTCAATTGTATATTTCCGCATGCTTCCGACAGTCGGTCAAGCATTCGTTGCAAATGTTGTGACGATTCGGCCAACAATACTACATCATCCGCATACAACAGCACACTGACATTTGTTTCACCAATTTTCACTCCTTCCATTCGTACGCAAGCTTGTCTGATACGTCTATCCATAAATACATTAAACAGCCATGGTGACATCACACAGCCCTATCTTACATCTTCCACAATGTCAGAGTATTGTCCCATGTAACCATTCACATGCACACATGATCTACTTCCTTCGTACATCGCTCTGATAGATCATATCAAGCACTTGCTTACACGGTATTCACGCAGGGCCTTCCATAATTCACTTCTGTTCACAGAGTCATATGCCTTTTCCAAATCTACAAATGCTGCCTATATTTTCTTTCTGGCATACATACACTTTTCAACAAATAGTTGCATTGCAAACATCTGATCCACACATCCTCTTCCAGGCATAAAACCACATTGAACGTCTCATATCTTGCTCTGCGTTCTCTTATGAACTCCCTTGATCACAATTTTCCGTACACTGTACTGGGTACACTCAACAGACATCCCACGATAATTTTTGCATTCATACTTGCTGCCCTTATCTTTGTGCAAAGGGATAATGATTGCATTCTTCCAATCTTCAGGCACTTTCGCTTGTTCTATACACAACTCTATCAGCTTTTCATTCCTCATCGGCTGAGATATATATTTAGTCATGTCATGGACGAGACTGCAGCAAACGTCTTCTTGCAAAGATAGTATTGAGGTTAGGTTACCGTTAGAACTGAGGGTTGAAGTTAGATGCATATGCAAAACGTTTTTTGGCGTTAAACAATGCCTCAAGATAAGTTTCGGTATAAACAAGGTAACTACAAAATAAACTTCATTGCAGGACAAATATTACAATGCGAATTGTCACATTTGACATTTAATTACTCTGCAGTTTATGTGCATGGTTGTTGTTAGTTTGCGGGCATGATGGTACAACTAATTCTATTGTGTGATAACTATTTATATAAAAAAAAAACATACAAAATGTGCAAAATCTCCAAAAATTATATAAGTTTTTTAAAAAGCACATCTTTTAAAGGCCTTTTTCGTTATTATAAACTTTAAACGCACTGTCCATGAATGTACACAGTCACCTCAATTGAACCGAAATATCTCGTAGAAGAATACACAATTTATATTTCCAAGTGAACCAGTTGCACTTTACTTTGAGTAAACCAATATTTTTCCCAGTTGTTTCCATCTGTCCCAGATCAGTGGCGTCGCCGTGAATCAATGTAGTAAGCGTAAGACTACGGACCCCAAGGTCCTGGGTTCGAATCCCGACACAGCCGACTGCTTGAAAAATGGCAGGTGAGCATTTCTCACAAAAATTACGCCCTCGTTCGAATGAGAGGTTAAATGGAGGTCCCGTGTGTGTGTGTTGTCACGCACGTTAAAGCTCCCTACCTTGCCTGAAACGGCAAGGGTTCGGCAAAATTCTAAATTTCCAGGCAACAAAAAACTCGCCTCCTGGCCTACCTTCGGGTGCAGCATTGGAAATGTAAATGCAATGTCCCAGATCAGTTCAGTGACCAAATTAGAATTCATATTTATTCTTTTCCCTTACTAGTGACCACAAGGCTTGGTCCATAACCTGTTGAAGGTATCTATTTAGGAAGCTAAATTAAAAAAAGGAACGTTTTTTTAATATATCTATCAAATAACTCCATTATTTTTAAAGTTTGACAACTGCCTACTACTATGTCTAATTATCAACAAATTGTAATATATATGAGAAATTATAGGTTTCAACAGGAAAGGTAAACATAATACAAGCAAAATTCTGCCAGCAAAAGGAGCGCATTTTTTCATAAATATAATTTGTTAATGTCAAACAGTAATATAAATATAAAGAAAACATTTTTAAAGAATATTTGTATGAAGTATAGTATTATATGATTGTAAAGCATAAACTATGGGGAAAACAGAGAGAAGTATGATCGAAGCTTTTTGAAATGTGATGTTATAGGGAAATGTTGAAAACTATATGAACAGAAATGGTCATGAAATAGAAAGTGTTTGTATTAGTTTATACCACCCTCTTAAAATTTTAATGTTGTGACAATCATCATTGAAATGCTATAGTTACATTAAAAATATAAAAACTCTAAAAATTGATTACCTTAAAAAATTCATGACGCTACCTAAAATAGATGTTAAAAATCTACGAGCACCTTTGATTTAGATAATTTTTAGTATCGCAGAATATATATATATATATATATATATATATATATATATATATATGTGTGTGTGTGTGTGTGTAATAAATTAGACCTGTAGTAAGGTTTTAATGAACAGAGAACTCAACATATACATTAGTTAAAACTACTTGACATTTACTGACAGTATGCAAGACAAAATCACACAGCTAACTAAAGTATTTAATTAACACCTCATTCTATCCTCCTATCGAATATAGTCACTCAAGTGCAAAGGAAGCCTTCTTCGACATATAGCAACGTCTGCTTCTCTTGAAGCCAAGCCCACCCGATTCCTTGGTGATGCATTTTCAGCAAGAGATACCTCGGATGGCAGTCCATCGTTAGGCCCAAATTGTGAAGTTTCGAAGTCAGAACTAGACTCATCATTTTATCTAATGGGAGGCAGTGCGTCCTCGCTCTTGAGTAGAAGTAGAAGTCCTATTTAGCTCCTCCCCCTGAGCAGCCAGGTGTCTAAGTGAAACCGTAGATTCCCGGCCATCAGCTAAACGCACTTGAGCATACTGTGGATTAGCATTCAGGAGTGCTACTTTTTCAACTAAAGCGTCGTGTTTACCATTCCTGTCAAACCTTCGAAGTAGAACCGGACCCGGGGAAGAAAGTCACGATGGTAATGAAATTCCACTAGTTGAACGCCTCGCGTGTATAAACATCCTTTGGTGGCAAGTAGCATTCGTAGCAGTACACAATAATGACCTGATTGAGTGAAGCGCTTGGGGCATTACCTCTTCCCATTGACTAGCTTTTAAATTTCTGGATCGAAGGGCAAGATTAATGGTTTTCCAGATGATGCCGTTATAATGTTCACACTGTCAGTTGTCAGGAGGATTGTATGGCGTAGTTCTGCTAGTGGCTACTCCTACGGAATTAAGAAACGTTTTCAGTTCTTGGGACATAAAAGATGCACCTTGATCGCTATAAATATAAGAAAGATTATCAAAAAAGACAACAAGTTTCTTAAGGCACCTAATAACCTCCGAAGTCGCCGTGCTCGAACAGGGAAAGGCACACGGAAACCTAGAAAATTCATCGACAATCGTTAGCATATAAGGTTTCCTAGTACAAGTAGGAAGTGGTTCTTTGAAGTCTACATTAAGCCTTTCAAAAGGTGAAGTGGATATAATCAAAGTGCCTTGATTTTTAAAAATCTGGGTTTGACTTCAGAGCATATTTGACATGAAGCAGTCATCTGACGAACTTCATCTAAGGAGACTGCGAGATTATTGAGCTTCAACCAATGGTACATGTGGGTTATACCAGGGTAATATAGATCTATGTGCAATTGGCGTATGTCAACTTTGCTACCCATGGCAGAACAAACTCTAGACATCGTATCAGCTGCTCTGTTTTTAGAGCCCGGGCGATAGAGAATCTCATATTTGAATGGAGATAATTCAAGCCGCCATCTTAGTATTTTATCATTTTTAACTTTTCCATGAGAGTTACGATCAAACATAAAAGAAACACTCTTTTGATCAGTAATAAGTTAAAATTGCCTGCCTAGCAGCAAATGTTTCCATTTCCAAAGAGCCTCTACTATGGCGTAAGCCTCTTTTTCAATTGAGGAGTGATGTTTCTCGCTATCAGTAAGAGGCCTGGAGAAGAATGCAACCGGCCTACTGCACTGTGATAAGGTAGCTGCAATGGCAAATCTACTGTTAGCAGGTCAGTTTCGTTTACACAAGTGATAGCAGCTGAAGTTTCTTCTTTTAATTCTTTAAAAACTCATTACTGTGAGCTAAAGAATGAATCCTCTCTGAAAAACGTGGAATCCATTGAGAATAGTGAGCGAGCAAGCCAAGTGTTCTAAGTAAAGATGAGATATTGTGTGGTTCTGGAAGATCCATAAGTGGCCTAAGACGATCAGGATCAGGTTTGATAGTTCCATCTCGAATAACATACCCTAGCCATTGTATCTCTCCCTGGGAAAATTTTGACTTTTGATTTATTTATTGTAAGGTTATATTTTAGTGCCACCTCTAAAAATTTTTGTAGGTTTTCAGCATGCTCTTCCCGAATTCGGCCGCATATGGTTATATCGTCCAAATATGCAAACGTCCCCTTAAGTTTCTCCTGAAGTATTAAACTATCAATAACTCGTTGGAATGCAGCTACACGATTAATGACACCAAAGGGTATTCTGTTAAATTGATATAAGCGGCCGCATACTTCAAAAGTTGTATATGGCTTATCCAATTGCTTGATCGGAATCTTATGGTAGGCATCACAAAGATCAATGTTACTAAACACTTTATATAGGGCAACTTGTTGAATTATTTTATCTATCCTAGGTAGTGGAAAAACATCTAGAAGAGTAGTTTTATTTACAGTCTGTGAATGGTCAACCACCATACGCTTTTGGTGTTTTCCGTTGATGTAACTAGCACCTGTACTCTCGATGAGGTCTTGACTCTCTTCAATTATGCCCTCTTTTAACAGTTTGCAGATTCAATAAACCTTTCATCTTCTTGCGAGTATCTTCTAGATTTAGTTGCTATTGGACGACACTTGGGATCCATATTTTCAAAAAGGCAAGCTTCTGGCACTTTCATTGCAGTTAAACAGGAGATTCGAATAGGAGGTTTCTTTCTACCAAACTGTATCTCTAAAGAAGAATGTTGCTTTAGGATATCATGGCCAAGAATAACATCGGAGCAAAGCTGATCTAAAATCAGCAGTTTAACGTTCTCATACAAATGTTTCTGGATTTCTAAATCAACTACACAAAAGCCTTGTACTTGGAAACCAAGGAAGATGAAGCCATAGAGACCTTTCTGGAGAATGAAACAGTAGGTAGGTTCCTTCCTTTGAAATGGCTGAGTTTATTATACTTTCAGAACTAACAGTGTCCACCAAGGCATCTGTAAATTTACCATTTACTTTAATCTTAATAGACGATTTTGTTAGGCTTGGGTGCATAGCAGCCGTAACATAAGACCCATCTACTGCTGATGAAATAGCTCCCACAGTCACTAGTTTAGCGTTTGAAGATTTGCAAACATTAGCCCAATGGCCCATTTTATTACATAATTTACAGACAGTTTTTAGCGGGGCATATATTTCTATAGTGTCTAGTACGACCACAAGAGGCATCTCTTGGACGATTCAAAGCGTTGCGGTGCTGCTCCTACTTGTGAATTTTCGTTTTGAGACTCTAATGAAACATTGTTAACAGTAGGTATAGACGATGTGTTATAAAGATTTGATTGTATTTGAGCGGTTTCCAGGGATCTTGCTTTATCTAGTGCTTGTTGAAGAGATAAAGTATTGCTTTCTAGAAGTCTTTGCCTAATGTCACCTGAAAATAATCCTCTTATGAAAGCATCTCTAATATATTCGTCTTGATATTGTTCAGCGGTAACTGATTTAAATTGACAATTTTTTCCGAGAGATTTTAATATTTGCAAGTACTGATCGATGCTTCACCAGATCTTTGTTCGTGTATCGCGAGGACGTCTACTGTATATCTGATTTACTTCTTTACCATATATTTTAGTTAAATTTTCTATAGCTAGTTCATAAGACGAACACTCAGAGACGTACTCGTATACAGCCGGAGATATGTAGTTTACGAATATACTTAGTTTTAAAAGATCTGCATTGGGACCTTCTGCGGGAAAAGTCATGGAATCAATTAAGTTTTGAAATGTTTGAAACCAGTGTTTCCATTCTTGGGTGGCAGTCTGTAAGTTAGGATCTATGCCAAATTTCTCAGGACGTAGCAATTGATTCATTTTACAAGTAACAATAGATCTGTTCATTAAATTGTAATAAATTAGACCTGTAGTAAGGCTTTAATGAACAGAGAACTCAACATATACATTAGTTAAAACTACTTGACATCTACTGACAGTATGCAAGACAAAATAACACAGCTAACTAAAGTATTTAATTAACACCTCAATATACATATATCATAGTAAAATATATTATTCAACGAGCATATAATAGCCATTATATGCAAGTAGAATACTGTACTTTATTCACGACTATCATCTAAGTTCAGCTAAAATAATCACAAGACATCTCATTTTCGCTATCAGTATCCATTTTCTAATGAAATACTTCAAAATTGTTGTGTTTAAATACACCGAACTTTTTGATGTTTCAAATTAAAATTAACAGTGGAAGCGCTCTAAACTTGACGTTTCATAGCCAGCTATTTTTTTATCATTTACGTACAAAATTATAGTGTAAGCATTGATTTTATAAATCAGTGAATAATGAAATTATTATTCACTAGTGAATAATGGATAGTCTTATTAGTGAGTAAACACATGTAAAATGAACATAATATAGATAAGTCGGGGATAAAATACATTATAATGTATCCGTTCACTCAACAAAATAATGTCTTTTACATATATAATTTAAATAACCATTTTAGTATACAGAAACAACAAAATATATACGTATTCAAAATATTCCTATGCATGATCAGAAACCTTATATTTCACAGTATTTGTTTTCATTTGAAGTAAATGCTTATCTAAACCAGCGTATGAACTTAAATATCTTTTAATAATCTGTGATATGTAATCAAATCAGGTTGAAAATATCTAAAATAACAATTTAAAAAGTAAAAATATTTCGTACATTGCAGTAGTAATTTATTTTTTAGAATTATTAACATGTTAGGTAGATACTGACGTTTATCAACAAATAACAGATTCAATACAAATACTTACTTGTAGTAAACAAACTGGTACTGCTTCTTCTACCCATTGCTTAATTCGTATAAAAAGTATATTATTCACAGGAAATCTACAACCAAGAGTACATACAGTATGGTTATTTAGTATAATACTTACTTTAGAATAGCAATAAATAGACATGCCAGTTCAAGGATTTGTTCTTCAGTACCAAATAAGTCAATTACATTGATGAGAACTGGTGTAAGACAAGTTAAGGCAGTATGATCAATAGCCTTCATTTCTAATAAAATAAGTACAACAGTTCCTCCTAATAACTTTACGGAGATATCTTGATGGCTTTCAATTAATGTTCCTAATAAGTTGAACACCCTAAGAAAATCAATAGAACTGGTACTTTTATTTTGCTTGACTATCTCTTGCATTCTAATAACAGTACAAAATGTGCCTTAGAATATTAAACAATTATACATGATTAAAAAACGCACCCATGGAACAAACTGGCAAGCAGTTCCATTATTTCAAACAAAAGCCCATCATCTGTTTTTTTAATTAAAAAATGGACATTTGTGAAAATAAATTCTAATGTATAGTCTAAGCAATTGTTTGTGTTATTATAAAATTCTTCTAATTCCAAAAATTGTCGCAAATACTTAATAGCGCACCTGAAAGATAATAAACTACAGTATTAAACCAACAACAAGAAGACTAACCTTATTTTGTATTCATCTGCAGTTTTAAGTTCCATTAAAAGATGAAAATTAAACTCATGAATTAAATTACTTGCTTCTGTGTTATTAGGATTTTCATTGCCAGCAATTTCCATTACTGCTGTTTTATGAGCAGCACAGATTCTAAAACGATTCAGAGTTAAATAATCATCACAAACCACATACAAACATATACATCTATTTAAAAACAAATAAAAGCTGGTAAATGAATATGGATCAATATCGCCAACATATAAATGTTTACTTCACTAATAATAAGTCGAATTATACCAGCAAATAGAAATTTTCAACTATATAACTCTAGATTGGATATGATAGAATTTCTGAAACAAATTTGAAAGAAGTTATTGATTGCCTTCTTTGAGTTGATAATCAACAATTATCTTACACACACGGCTGATACATACAGTCCATAGTGGGATAAATTAACTCCTACCCAGAAATGTATTTTAATAAACATCTTTTAAGTGTAAAATACAAAATTTAAAACCCCTCATAACGACAATTAATCATTAATTAACTTTTCCGGTAAGATATCGTGTATTTGCTTTAATTTATTGACCTAATGTCAATTTATAGCGCAATCGGCGAATAAACGGATTAGATTATTGTAATAATATGTATAGGCCACACACCATACGCCTATAGATTACTCTAGCTTTTTATATATTGTCAGTGTATAGTCTAATAATTTTTTGTTGTAATTTGGTTCCACAATAAATATCACCAAAGTTGAAATGTGTTCCAGAGTGCAATGAAAGGATATAAAATAAGGAGTACAGAATTTTCGAAGTGCAACGGTTAGGTATTTATACATTATAGCAACAATATATTGATCAATTTCTAGAACTTAAAAAAAATAGAAAATTACAAAAATCTTGATGACGTTGAATAGTTTTACACACATCAATTTATCAACTTTTGTCTAGTAATTTCAGAAGCATCAATCGTTTTTCAATGTTTACTTTCCATTTTCATACCTTTACAGATTATGGACGTGATTTATGTTAATTTAAGTTAGCAAAAATTACACAATCCACGTAATTCACAAAAACACCAATCAATAAATACTTAACCTCTTAATTATGTTGGAAATAAACAAATTCGTGAACATTCCATAGGTTGGTAATGCAAAATAGCCAGAAAATTGATGAAAAATTAGAACTTGTTCGAAGTCGGCTTAAACTGATGAGTACCAAGTTCTCGAAATTGAACTATAAATTGTTGTTTGGTATACATACTTTTGAGTCGACTTGCTGCTTAAAGTTAACAAGTTCTACAAATTGATCAATAAAGTGTTGTGTGTAAAAACAACTATTAGTTGAAAACATAGATCATATTTCTATATAATTATTTACAATTTAAATTATGTCAGAAACACAAACGCAAATTTCTTGGGATGTTGGGAAAACACGCTTCTCTTTACAAAACGGCATACTTTCTTGCTCTTACTAATTACAAAAACCAAACAGCAAATAATACCCGTGAAAATAGTTACATTTGTTTATGGGATTTTTTAAAATTTTGGTTGGCAGTCGACTAAGACTAAACTTCGGTCAAAAGTTAGTAATCAGGCTTTATCGGGTTGAGATTTAGAGCTGATTTTTAGTGCTTTGTTATACAGTTTAACTAAGTTATTTTGGTAGCTAGCAGATAAAAATGTTCTGTATGCTAGATGTAACCAATGGCCGTATCCTGACGAAAGTGTAGATGTTATGTTATTTGTAAATGACATTGATTGTTGTGGATGTTGTAAATTAGAATTTATAATGTTTTTCACTACATATTGCTAAGTGGTAGTTACGGATTTTGAGGTTTATCGTGGAACATCGCCTGTCAGCTACACAACTACTAGTTGCTATTTCATTCGAGTGTATTGGCTATCCTGGTTGTTTCAAAAATTTTTTGAATATATTAATTATGAAAAAAGCCCATACCAATTCTAAAAGATTTAAACTATAGTAGCAGGATGGTAATAGCAGTACTATTCATCTGTTGTTTTTCACCAAT
Organism: Platerodrilus igneus; assembly: GCA_036346225.1. Classification (NCBI taxonomy): domain Eukaryota; kingdom Metazoa; phylum Arthropoda; class Insecta; order Coleoptera; family Lycidae; genus Platerodrilus; species Platerodrilus igneus. The sequence continues at coordinate 10,389,772 of JARFIW010001171.1, read as the reverse complement.
TCAGAATTCATCAATAATACATGTTGTGAGATGCAAAATGCGGTACGACTTGACCAGTTCCTGAAGCTTTAGATAATGATCTTCAATTTTAATATCTTTATTTACAAACCAATCCATAATATCTACCTTTTTTCCAGCATTGTGTAAGGATTTTCTCAGACTGCATGATGATATGGAGTTATCTGTTACTACCTATACGGTGCTTTGACCAATGCTAAGTTCTATAGCAGTCTGCTTTACAGTTCCGGGTTTACTAATTGCTTCGACATGATACACATACAAATTGTATGCCATTAACTTTTGATCACTTTGGATTCGTTTCCCTTTGAAGTTTTTGAATGTGTGAACCGTTTCGCCCACAATCACTAACATTTATTTTTTAATATTCACTCTTATACTTTTGTTATAATAACACATATTTATACACTACTGGAACAATTCTATTTGATGGGGAAATAATACTACAGTGAAGAATAGTTTTATAAGATAAGTTCACGTAATAAAAACTCGAAGTAGTAATATAAAGAAAGAAAGAAACGAATGTAGGTAGATTTTATGCAAACGACTTTAGAAGCAAAATGCTGAACACAAACCACAAAGACAAACACATACGTAAGCTTAAATTTTTACAAAATAATAAAATATTAGAAGAATAAAATAAAATAGAAATCAATTATTAAGAAATGACATTTCATAATGCTTTAAAATTACTAAAAATTTTGGGTAAGTCAAAATGTATACAAAGCTCTAATTATTTTATACCGTACGTCCAATTTCGGATTTTATCGTGATAGGTTTTCAATTGGAGATCATATCTCCAATTTAAGTTTTGGAGAAAAATGTTTCAAATAGAAGTTATTGAGTATTTTATTCTTAACAAATTTTATCCATTACTTACTCAATATATCCTCATATTTTATCAAAAGATTAAAAGGTTAGCCCTTTGTATCCAAAATAGCAGTTGCCATACAGACGCGATAAACATTAAATGTCAAATAAAAAATATATGTCTAGGTATGAAAGTACAAGCATTCCTAAGAACATATGCACTGGTTTGAATTCGCCATTTGATGTTCATAATTCTCATGGCAACATACATTTTGGATATAAAAGTAAACCTTTCTTTTCCTTTTTTGCAAAAATGTCACACTATTTTGTGCAACTAACTAGTAAAATTTGTGAAGAATGACGCAAGTCAAAATGAGACCACCGGTATAATAAAACAGAAAGAAATGACACATTTTAAATAATATAAGAATGTTATATTTGTTGGTGTTAACTTCAAATAAACATAAAATTTGGAAATAAAATATTTCTAAAAAGAATAAAATAATTGTGCTAAAAAAAAAGGTTAATTTTACATTTTAGCTAATTTCTTATAAAACATAATGAATCAGAAACTAGAAAGCGCATGCTATATTTCATATATTACAAAGATCTGGGACAGAAACATGTAACTGGTAGATCTTTTTTGATCGATTGCATCAACTTCGTTACCCGATATTGCAAAGCACCACATTGGTAAATCTTTTTATATGATCACTGAAGAATTTGTTGATACTCCTTTCATCAACTTCTACTTTATTGACAAGTAATCCTTTACAATATTAATCGTAATTAAAATTTATGGGAAGTTAAAGTAATGAATATATTTCGGTGATTTTTTATCACAGCTTGATCCCAAATTATTATTTTTAAGCAATGTACATCGGTCTCATGTTTCAACCAATAAAATTAAGTATTTTTAGTCCCTATGCTTTTAATCGCTTTATTCTCTCTTGAAACGAAGTATAGTATATTTTTTAGTATTAATATATAATTTGTAATAGATCCAAAACAACCACACGTACACTAAACATAAGTAACTTGATAGTAGCACAGAGAAAAACTATAGTACTGTGACGGACATTGTGAATGCAAAACCTGTACCTATTTACCATGTGTCTGTACGAAGTTTATCCCATACCAGGTTCGTCGAAGAACAGAGATGATACACCATCCCATACCACATCTTACAAACCCAAACTAGGCAAGCCCGGAATAAAAAACTTTGCTACCCGCAGGTTTACACAGTCGATCAATGCTAGCAACGAGTTTGCTGTTTCAACTAAAGAAAGATTAACTCTTTAAAAAACTTACTAAATGAAAAGCTGGTCTTGTTGCGAACCCAGATAGAAGCAACAGAAAAAATTGCAGCAGTCTTAACCATGTTGGGATCAAGTAAGAACCCATGAATAATAATGTATAGTACATTTATAGTTTTAGTTTGATAATATGTTTATGTTAGGTATTTCATTAATATATATTTAATATACATTTTCTAATGACTTGAATCATTATCCAATTAAATATAAATTTGTGTCAAGAGAAATTTGTAAAAAGTGTAGTATACTGTAGCGGGCTACTATTAACGCGTTTCACTAATTTAGAAGAAGTAGTAACAAAAGTCTTTATTACTCACTATTCACAAGTCTAATTAAAAGTATATGTCTTATTTATAGACGTTTTCAGTCCAATTAACGATGAAGCACTATCACACTAATGCTATTTACAAGCACTAATATCTTCCTAAGCTAAATCTTAACCATAAATCTACTTAACAACACTAACACTACTATAATTTATTTATTACACTTTTGTCTATTTATGTACAGGCTGGCGGTACAATATACACGTTCACATAACACAAATTTATATTTACTATAGGACTTTCAAAACGTAATGACCAACTAACTCTAGACAATATGATTTATATACGACATTTGGATATAGACTAACTTCTACAATCATCACCGATCTTATATATACCCTATAATTAAACAGATGACTCATATTCTGGTGTTTGCTGGAAAGTTCGAGACTTCTGTAGATATACCTCGTTTATGCAGCTTGCGTGTTTGACGGGTTGCCTAATAGTTCGTAACAATACTATATCTTCCTACGACCATTAAAAAAATACTAACATTTGGAAATTATTTACTTCTGTCACAAAATACGAAATCACTTCACTGTTGTCACGCCCCGTTTTACACATGCGAGTATTTTTAAATATTTAAGTTTGTGACAGTATTGTTTGCACGATGTATAAAATATACTAATCTTAATGGTATATAATAATAATTAAATACATAGACATTTGCCGAATTAATAGTTTTTCAGTAAATTCTTTCACGCAATATTAGTTGAGAATATTGTAAAATCAACACCTGTAGTTGATTATAATAATCATCAGGTTAAAGTACAATTATTTTTTGTCATCATAAGGTTTTCTGTCTTGGAACTGGTTGGACGCGTACCTCCATTGGTTTCTATTCTGAGCTAGCCTACACATTTCCCTGAAATTTCCACAGCCAACATATTTGACTATCTGTGTGCAATAGTCTAACTTAGGCCTATTTACCTCTACCTCTCCTTTTCCTATCTCTGCTTCTAGTATATTCCGCACTATTCCCTCATGCCTTAATATGTGGCTTATCGTCCTATCTCTCCCATTTTATACTGTTTTCTACATATTTCTTTCTTCCTCTAGAACCTTTTTGTTCTTAACTTTGTCAGTCCATGATATCTTCATCATACGTCTGTAGCACCACATTTCAAAAACTTCTATCTTTTTCTTGTCCGCTTCTCCGACTGTTCAAGTTTCACAGCCGTACAGTGCTGTGCTTCATACATATGCTTTCAGCAATCTTTTCCTTATTTCTATGTTTGTTGTCTTTGAACACAGTAATTGCTTTTTTTTTGTTAAATGTGGCACGACCTTGTGCTAATTTTTGTTTTATATTTTTTGCACTTTTCCCATCTTGCGTTATTTGGTTTCCTATGTAGCAGACATCCTTAACTTATTATAAGTACTATCGTTTCCTATTTGTATTATAGTTATTGATTTATTTTCCCCTCTTTAGCATACTAATACTTTAGTTTTATTTTTGTTAATTTTCATACCGTATCTCTCTGTACAACTGTTTCCATTTAATTAAGTGCTCCTTCTAGCTCTTCCTTTCTAGATGTTAATATCGCTATATCGTCTGTAAATCTAAGAATATAAATCTTTTGTCCATGCATAATAATTCCAAATGTCTTCCTGCATTTGACAGTATTGCCTCTTCAATGTACAAGTTAAAAATTAACGAAGATAGGGCACATCACTGTCTTACCCTTTTTCTAATATATACTTCTCTACGTTCCTATTTTAATTCAATTCCCCTGTTTGCTCTTTGTATAAGCTATGTACTATTTGTCTATTCCTAAAACTCATCACAATCTTTTTGAGTATTTCGAACATTTTTTCCCATTTTACATCGTCGAATGCTTTTTCCAGATCTACAAACTCTATATACACGCTTTCTGCTTTTTCTACTGTCTTCTCCATTATCGCCTCTGAGCTAAAATAGTCTCCGGTCTTCCCTTGTTTCGTATAAACCCAAATTGATCTATTCCTGGTACTTCTTCATCCCGTTTTTCCATTCGTCTTTGTATAATTCTAGTTAATATTTTTGACACATGTGCTGTCAAACTTATTCGAAAATTTTCGTCTATCCTCTGTTACGTTCATTTTCGTAAATAATTAATTAGTGTATATACAATAATTTTTATCTTAAATTCCTTTGGCGTTCAACACAAAAATGAATTCCGTTAATTAAAAAAAATAACCCTTTCGTGTATTAAAATTTGTATGGTAATTAATAATAAATATCCTTTCTAAGAATTTCGTCCCGTGGAATTTACGCCTTAATTAGATAGGCGACTTTCCAAGTATTTTAATAATTAAACGCTGGTGTGTTTTCCCTTGTTAAAAATTCGGCGAATTTATTTTAATAAAACTAGGGTTTTCCTGGTTTATTTCCTTACTTTGGTGCTTTAACAAATGTAACAATTCATTTGCTGTTTGAATAGCCACAAGAAAACACGTTCTATTTGGCTTCGTTCGTTATCTTTATGTGAATTTCCGGCACGCATTATTTCGCGTGTGAGTATATGGAGTTTATATAAAAGAATACTTTTTTGGCTGCAATAAATTAATTTATGGTTCGTAATTATTCTAGCTTCCTGCGGGAGACACGTTAATCCCTGGAGCTGTCGTTTCTTCCGGGAATGCGAAGTCAAATGCGCTCTGCCTGGACGTAAGCTTTCCTGTCCGCTGACGCAGACCAGCGACTGGTTCCACCCCGATGCGAGTGACGCGAGGGTGAGTTCCTTTTTTTGTTGTTTTCTTGGTATGCGCGATTCTGACTTCGGAACCAGAACGCCTGGGGTTTTACCATTAAAATATGGCCTCTCTAAATTTAATTCTTTATGAAAATTATTAAACTATTTTGGCATTTACTGTTCTTTGGTTACTACCTTACTATCTGTTGTTACTAAATTTCTAAAAATATATTACATGTTTGTAAAGTTAGGCTAAGTGTATATTTACGACATTCTAGAGCTGTGGTTTTTAGGGTTGCGTTTGGTTCTTTCTTTTTTTTCTTCTAGTTACCGTCAGGGGGAGTTGCCTAAAAACTACAGCTCGCCATTTTCATGGGTAATTTTTTTAAATGTAATATGTAAATTGGGTACATTGACTTGTTTTGGGGTTGGGTATTGGGAGTACTGTTTGTTTGTATATATATTTTGTTTTTAATTATAAGTTCTTTCTTTTCCGTTGTATGTTTTGTTCTGAGTGTGAATGAGTGAGTGTATATATATTTTTTTCTTTATTTCAGGTTTCTTTTTTAGTTAGCTATAGGTATAAGACCCCGCCCACTCGCCGCCTGAGCCCGGTCTTTCCTTCCTTCTTTCTTTCTTTTTCTTGATGTTTTTTTGTTATGTTACGTCAATGTACGTAGCACCTCGCCTCTCTTTTTTGGTATAGTGACTAACGTTACGTTTGAAAACTTTGGGTATCCCGTCGGTCTCATACATATAGCTTACAAGTTGGAAGAGACGTTCTGTTACTGCTTGTCCAGCGGCTTTTAGAGTTTCTGCTTACACTTTATCTATACCCGGTGCTTTACCATTTTTCAGGCCTTTTAATGCTAATTCAAACTCATCTCTAAGTATACGAGATCTCAAGTCATCGTTTTCAATGTCTGATTCCTGTTCTAGTCTCCTACATATAAATTCTCTATAAAGTCTTAACATCTAATCACTTTATCTACATCTTCTACAAAGATGTCTCCTTCCTCGTCCCTTGTATTTTTGCTATACCGGTTTATATCCCTAAAATTCGTTCTAATTAGTTTGTATGCTTCCTCTGTCTTTCCTATTTCCATCTTAGTTTGTACCTCTTTGCACTTTTCATCAATCCCTTCCTTTTAAGCTCGCCTGCTTTTGCGAATAATTTTCCATTTTATGGATTTGTATCTCTCTTTTCCAGCCTCGTCTGGTTTGTTTTTGTATTTTCGTCTTTCTTCTATTAAATTCATGATATCCTTTGTTTCCATGGTTTCTTATTTTCTTTTTGTGTATACCCCAGAATATCTCTGGCCACCATGTGTAAGCTGGATTTAATATTACTCCATTCTGTTTCCACTTCCTTAGTATCAGAAAATTTGCCAATATCTTTCAACAACTCAATTGACTTTTTTCCCCAACCGTTCTTGAAAATCTTTATCTTTTAGTTTCTCAAAGTCAAAGTGTCTTTTTCCGTTCCTTTTTCTTAAATTTTTATATTTAAAAGTGGCCTTCATAATTACGATGTTGTGGTCACTGTCTGTATCTGCTTCTGGGTAGATTCTATAGCCTTTTACTTGATTCCTAAATCGTTGTCTTGTGACGAATACGATTACACGTTTCATTAATGTACGCTTTTGTTATAAATATTTATTTAACAAAAATCCTTTACTATACAGAAAACACCAAATTCCTATTTCAACAATATAATATCTATTTGTTACTTAGAACTCCATCTATGTTTATGGACTCAAAGTAGAATTTAGGTTACCTTTTATCTGTGTATGTGTTGATGCAACAACCCAGTTCTGCGCGTGCTTGAGTAATAAATTGCTTTGATGTTAAAGTTCGTCATTAAAAGTACGGATGTGATCGCATAAACACGTTTGTGGCAAGGTGGGACAGTTCATTTACATTTCCAATGCTCCACCTGTAGGTACTACATTGGCCAGGAGGCGAGTTTTTTGTTGCCTGGAAATTTAGAATTTTGCCGAACCCTTGCCGTTCCAGGCAAGGTAGGGATCTTTAACGTGCGTGACAACACTCAGACACGGGATCTCCATTTAACCTCTCATCCGAACGAGGGCGTAATTTTTGTGAAAAATGCTCACCTGTCATTTTTCAAGCAGTCGGCCGTGTCGGGATTTGAACCCGGGACCTTGGGATCCGCTGTCTTACGCTTACTACATTGAACCACGGCGACGCCTGGCAAGGTGGCACAGTTCATTTACATTACCAATGCTCCACCTGTAGGTACTACATTGGCCAGGAGGCGAGTTTTTTGTTGCCTGGAAATTTAGAATTTTGCCGAACCCTTGCCGTTCCGGGCAAGGTAGGGATCTTTAACGTGCGTGACAACACTCACACACGGGACCTCCATTTAACCTCTCATCCGAACGAGGGCGTAATTTTTGTGAAAAATGCTCACCTGCCATTTTTCAAGCAGTCGGCCGTGTCGGGCAAGGTGGGACATTACATGTGATTTTCCAATGCTCCACCCGAAGGTACTACATTGGCCAGGAAGCGAGTTTTTTTTACCTGGAAAATTTTGAATTTTGACGAACCCTTGCTGTTCCAAGCAAGGAAGGGATCTTTAACGTGCGTGACAACACCCACACACGGGACCTCCATTTCACCTTTCATCCGAACGAGGGTGTATTTTTGTGAAAAATGCTCGCCTAACATTTTTCAAGCGGACCGTGTCGGGATTCGAACCCGGGACCTTAGGCGCAGTAGTCACACACATAACACTACGGCAAGGTGGGACAGCAGGTTTCTTGGGAAAACATGCAGTCCCAAAAGCAGGTGGCATGGTCAAAAAGAATACCGTTGTACCAATTCATAGTCTAATCGACTTATTGTTGCAGTAGAGTAAACATCATCACGGTAGGTGAATAGTTTTCAATTTTGCATTTAAATCATTTTCCCGATTCTTTTCAGCGCAAATTTTATGTAAATACGTAATATATAAAGTATTTTTAATTATGGAATGTAACACAGTATAATTGTTATGGAACATTGAAACGCAAATCTTTTTTGTTATGCAGTATTGAGAGTCCAAATTTTCGAATGTTGCAATCCTATGAAGTATTGTGGAATTTCCCGTTAATTTTGTTTTGAATGAAAGTCAAGCTGTAATGCCAAACACATGTGAACTTTGCGCACCCGTTGTTGTAACTGCACACGATGGTTAACGAACGATGATGTCTACAGGATTATTTGGGGTGAGTGCTTTCCAATTCTATTCTTGTTTCTCCGAACCACTATTGGAAAAGTAATAATTTTTTGTAAATTTTATATAGAATTTAAATTGGCACACGTAATTTTTTGTTCAAAATATAATAGTTAGATATCGCATAAATGTTCGTAAGAACGCAAAGAAATTTCTATAAGATAACTTTATTTGAATTTAAAAGGTTACACTAAAATGTGCTTGTAACTAAGCAAGTGGCACGTTCGTATTTGTTTGTCACATTATAAAATCTAGTTTATTTTTGACAGCATAATTGAAATACAGATTAGTTCAGACAATAAGTATTTTTGACCTTTGATTCAAGAAATTAATTAATTAAAAATGTAGGTTCTGCAGTTTATGAAAAGTCAATTAATTATATGTAAACCAAAACAGGATCCTTTTTCGGTATCAAACACAAGTTGTAGAACATTATCAAAATCACATTAATTTTCCTAAATAACTATAATAAATTAGCACTTGCAAAATTCATACAAATAATAAAAGACTACTCTTAGACATTATTAAAGGTAGGTATATAAAAGCTTCAATACGTGTAAAATTTGTACAAATGATGTATATATGTATTTCTTTAAATCAATAGAAAGTACCCTAAGTTGTTCTAAAACTTTCTTTCATTGAAGTCACAATGATTTTTCTATAAAAGCAAGCAACCAAATTTAGAAAATTTTTGTAGTGTAGCAGGAAAGGTTATTGATATTGTATTGGTAAATTTTTTTTGAGGTATAATCTTAACTAGTTAATCTTTTTGGAATTTATTTTTTTGTGATAAAGTGATTAGGCTCTAATGTAGCCCTAGTTCTACAAATCTTTTTGAGGTGATTAAATTTTCAGATAGTACGAGATCGTCGTTCCAATTCCAGTTTGCAGAGTCACAAGTAAGTATTATATTTCTATGTTTTGCTCGTTAAAGAGATTTTTTTTCTTTTCGAAGATTTCCGTATCTTATCTTCGGATTGTTTCTCATTATAGCTATTATTAAGATACGGTGGCGTCCACTAAAAATTCTTTTATTATCGTATATCATCCTACGACCCTAGCTCATAGCTCTGCCCTAAGTTGAAGAAGCTTAGCTGGCTGGAAGATCTCCTTAGAGGGCCCTATTATACTCAAGGCCATTACCGATACTTTTTATACTGGGCTTTAACTTTAGACAGGAGCCCCTCTCAATTTATAGAGGCTCTGCCGCCTATAATGTAGTGTAGTTACATTATCATAAAAAAGTGTAACAGTCTAACAGGAATGTAATCTATTTGACATTTTTCTATATTTCCTTGCATCTTTCCGTGTATCGTCTTTTAGCATTATGTTGAAATAATGTGTTTGTAATGGTTACATTGTGTTGATCGCAAAATTCTACCAATCTATTTCCCCTGTCGTTTCTCGTGCCAAAACCCAAATGAACACTACCACTGCATTAAAATCCCCTGTAATAATTAAATTTTCATGTCCTTTTACGTATCTTAGTATCTCTTCGATATCTTTGTAGATCGCTTCTACCACTTCATCACTGTAACTAGAGGTGGGCATGTATACTTGTATTATTACTGTGTTTACCGGTTTAGATTCTAATCTAGCCACGAGTACTCTTTCATTCTTTTGTAGGTAGTTTTCTATACAGTGTCCTATATTTCTTCTCATAACTATTCCCACACCCGAATTTCCTTTCTCTAATCCTACAAAAATTCCCCGCCTCTGGCCACCGAGCTTCGCTGATCTCTACTATGTCTAATGCTAACCTATCCATTTCAATTTTCAAGTTCTCTAGCGCACCTACTTGTTTCATATTTCTGATATTCCACACTCCGACTCGCAAAATGTTCACACTCTTTTTTTATACTTTCCGATCACATCTTCCAAAGTAGTTGTGGCGTGGTTGGTATGCGGGTTCGAATCCCGACACGGTCCGCTTGAAAAATGTTAGGTGAGCATTTTTCACAAAAATACACCCTCGTTCGGATGAGAGGTAAAATGGAGGTCCCGTGTGTGAGTGTTGTCACGCACGTTAAAGATCCCTACTTTGCTTGGAACTGCAAGGGTTCGGAAAAATTCAAAATTTTCCAGGTAAAAAAGCACGCTTCCTGGCCAATGTAGTACCTTCGGGTGGAGCATTGGAAAATCACATGTAAGGTATGTAAAAGACGGACGGCTCCGTGGCGTAGTTGGTATGTGTATGACTACTACGCCCAAGGTCAAGGGTTCTAATCCCGACACGGTCCGTTTGAAAAATGTTAGGCGAGCATTTTTTACAAAAATACACCCTCGTTCGGATGAGAGGTAAAATGGAGGGCCCGTGTGTGTGTGTTGTTACGCACGTTAAAGATCCCTACCTTGTTTGTAACAGCAAGGATTTGGCAAAATTTAAAATTTTTTAGGTAAAGAAAACTCGCTTTCTGGCCAATGTAGTACCTTCGGGTGGAGCATTAGAAAATCACATGTAAGGACTATCTTAACTCCGATATATTTTACCCCAGAGGATGCCATCAATTTAAGTACGCTGTGCACTTGGGAGGTAATGTGGTGGTTTCCTGTTGCCTTGCACATTGCAGTAGTGTGTCTTAGAATGCCATACCGACCTCTATAGTTTCTGCCACTCTAAGTAGCGAAAAAGTTACTGCCCTCTTTCGGGGACCTGTGTTAGTCTGGTTCCTCACTAAGAACCCCACTAATTTAGTTCGGCTCTTTAGATCACTGAAACTCTGAAGCCGTTCTAGTGATCTATAAGTTCTTCAAGGTGCAGGTCGTTTTAGAACGGCACTGCATGCTATTACGACAAAAATCCCGGGAATTCCATATAGTGTGAATAATCTATTATTAACAAATATATATTGTATTATTACTTGCTGTCATGGACTACACATACATATCTCGAATAGCAGACATTTCTTGTATATTCCTTGGTAATGCTACCCATTCATTAAAAATCTCGGGTCGATCGAGGGCTACTATAACTTCGGTTATGCAGTTGCCACCGCTCCTCTTACTAATGCCACAAAAAAGTTATAGCTGATGATTGTTTGATAACAGCCGGAAGCAAAAAGGCTATTGCAACCAATACCTACTAAAACAGGATTATTCACCACTTTTTACAAAAGCATTATACCTTGGTTTAAGTATTCAAGGCTGATATCCCGGTAGGTTGTCACAAATAATTGTCTAATAAATGTATTAATTATTGTGTCAACAATTTAGATAGTCTACATATTTTTATAAAGGCCCTGTCATTGAGGACAATAAAAGGATTTTCTCTGAGTGACAGTCTACGACTGTCTACCATCATTTCGGCGAACTCAATATTTTCGATAGTGTCAATATTCATTAACTCGTCTATTGTTTACTAGATGATTGAAAACAAAACTAAACAATATAAATAAAACGCTCGCGGTTTGAAGTAAAACTGTCGATTTAAAATTTGACATTACGTTTGCCACGTTTTTCTCATGACTATTCGTTATTCCCATACGAACTATTATTGCTAACATTTCCCATGCTTTTCGTTGGAATCTATTCTCACCGGATCATCAAGAATGGACTTTTGGTGGTAGCATTGGAAAATATGGCGGTTTTCTCATTGGAATGAGATTCTCTTGCTTTAAAAATTGACGCCCAGTTGCATTTTATTACACCACGTCAAACGGTTGCAGATTTACATACAAAGAAAGAAATTAAAAATAAGCAAACTTGATTAATAGTTGTGGTTAAGGTATGCTTTCGCTAACGTTTAAATATGGAGCAGGGGTTTCTGGTAGCCAGTTTCTTATGTTTTGTCCAAATTTTTGCAGTGAAGTGTGTTGAACATACACAGTTTTGAAACATATACTTATGGGGGTTAGTTACGGGATAGGTAAAGGATTTTACAAATACATTTCCTGCAATAAACACGCGCTTGCGTTTAATACGCGGATAATGTACGGTAGTTGACGGTAGAATGTTTAAAACGCGCTTTTCTCATGAACTAGTCATTGTCTCCATCGCAATAAAAACGTTTCTCATTGGCTAGCGTGATAGCCTCACATTGCTCTGGCCTGAAAAATATGTGTTTGAAAGGATATTTTGATAAAGTACTGGTTCTCGACCTCAATTTGCATGAACGCGTGAAACCACAAACTTTACACGAGTTATGTATCCCCTAATTGAGATATGTACTATAAAATAGAATAAATAGGAAATTATTAGAAAGTGTTAAGAATACGCTAAGTGAAGTGCAACATTGTAATACCAGGACAATTTATAAAGTTTATTAACAGTTCATGAGAACGGCTGCGCTACTTTGTACCGTAGACGATAGTGACACTGCAGATGTCAGGTCACAGACGGTCAAGATACCGTGATTACTTAGAAATTAAGATTACAACATTGTATTTATGAATAGTATAAAAAAAAGTAGACTTTAGATCTGCACGTTCCCACAGCCATGTGAGGGGTAGGGACATTATAAAACGCCCCAAGCTCAAGGGCCCGGCAGTCGGTCAAAGTATTCAGCTTTAACATTGCAGTTGCTTAGGCTACTCACAATAGTACATTTATTAGTTATTTTCGAACTTAGAATAAATTAAATCTAGTTTTGTAAAATTCCATAATTAATGTCTGTTTAAAATAAATTTGTTAAGAAGTTTGGAACTGGTTTTTAAAAAGGCAGCTCCCAAGGCCCGAACCTTAACTGGCGCAGCCGGTAGGATGTCAAAAGGTCACTAGGTAACCCAAATTCGAAGAGCTGGTGGTCTGGAATTTCAATTCCAAATTTGGCAGAATCCAAACAAAAGTTGGAGGCGAAACAAGAATCGTTCAAATTCAGCAAACCAAACAGAAACTTGGAGGAGATACAAGCATAGATCGAATCAAAAAACCGCCGTGGAGGACGTACAAAAATCGACAGAATCTATGAAACCAACGGAGTAATTAGTGTAAGTTCATTTCCTTAAAACAATTCAATTTTTTTTTACAAATATTTGATATTGCTAGTATTAGAAAATTTTATTATTTATGTATGTACAAATTTTAACTATTATTACTATTACTTTATGCTGTTTAATGAAAATAATTTACTTAATTATTATAAGGAAATATTTTTAATTTTATTTTGAGAAATTGAGTTTTTAAGAGACCTTTTAAAACTAGAGAACTAAAAAAACGCATTACATGCGCAAATGAGACAAATTATTAGGAATTAAAACAAAAACGAATTTAAATTACCAATACGAAAATTAAGCAATGCACGAAAGAACCAAAAATATAACGTAAATTAAGTTACAAATTAATACCAAAACCTTTGTATATAACGCCACTACATATAAGAAACAAATTATTCAAACGTAACCTTCAATTAAATTATAGAAACACCTTACAATTAATAATAGAATTAACAATGCGCAAATCCAAACGCGAGTCTCATCGAATAAATCAGTCACCCGACGCAACGTTATAATTCAATACGAGATATGTAATTATAATTACTGAACAAAACAATTTAAAAAAACCTTTATCATAAACCTAATAAAAGCTATCAAAAACGCATCGCGATATCTAAATATAACCTTAAGAAATATAAATATTCACGCTACTGAAAACAGTATCGCAACTGAATTATTTTCATTCAAATTGACATTTTATAATTAAAATACTTCAGTAATTAACGAAGTAAAGACGCAAAATTTATTCTCATACCAACCGATAACAACATCTTTCAGAAAAGTATTAACAAAATGCATATTAAATTATACAAAAGCATTGACACAATTAAATTACCACAGACTAAATAAGATCAAATAAAGTATAATCGCATATGTTCATTACGAAGATATTTAATTATATAAAAGCACTACACGATTTATTTAAGATCATTCACCGAAATTAAAATTTACACCGCCAGTGGATTTAAAATCTTGTAATTAAAGTACAAAAGAGACGTTTATACAACGCAATAAACTGAAATTTTGCAAACTTTATATTTAACACCTAAGGTGATGAGACAAAGTAACATTGTATTTTATGCAACATTAGATAAAAAAATTGAAGAAAAATTGCAACTCAAGGTGACCCGACAATATAATTACAAAGAGAGCAGCTTATAAATTATACACACCCACTGTAAGAGATAAGTGTAACAGACAGAATTAAATCAGCAAAATTAAAAATAAGTCTTAACTGGCGCAAACAAAGTAAAATAAATTACTATGAAAAATTATTCGCATCGAAACTTTTCAGGAAGCAAACCTACAATAAAATTAACATCGGCGAAGTAAAAATAAACGTAATCAAGACAACAGCAAGCAACCAAACATTACCAGGCATAAATCTCATAAATTAATTACAGCACCGTATAACTAAGTACAAAGACAAGCAACTCAATTCTTTAAATAACCCAAAACGACTCAAGCAAAAAATAGCAAGTAACCCGACGCAATCTAAACTAAACATTAATAAACCCACGCGAAGAATAACATTACAAACCGCGAAATAAATCCCAATTTTTACAAAACTTAATTGAATTAATTGAACCTAAAACTAAATATTAATTATTAGAACAACCCTCAGCCATAATGAGTTCAGGTATGAAGGTTATCTCAAGACAATTCCTATCTATAATGGAGATCAAGCTTTATTAGGAAATTATATTACCGCGTCTAAAATATTTTTCAAAACCTTTTACAAACCCGTAGACAACGATAGAAACGTATTACTTTTACGCTTAATCATTAGTAAACTAACCGGACTGGCACTAACACTAATATCCAGCCGAGATGACTTAGAGCAATTGGAAGATTTTAAACGTATATTGATTGCATATTTTGGGGATCAACGTAACCTAAAATGCCTAATACGCGACTTAATAAACACTAGAATAGAAAATAACCAATACCCGTACCAATTCGGAATGAAATGCCAAGATGTAAGAAGCTTAATATTGACGAAACTAAAAATTGAAGAACCCGACCAAAATATCAGACATTTAAAAACAAGAATGTATGAAGAGATGGCACTGGACACATATTGAAATGCACTACCAAAACGATTATCAGACAAAATTAGATTCCAACGTCCCCAAAACTTAGAGGAAGCCATGAATATGATAATAGAAGAGGAGAACGTAATGTACTACCAAAACAGATTATACAACCCCAACGCGAATAAAAAAACTATACAAACCGAGAGACAAACAATTCCCCAACAAAGATTTACACCATTCAATGCACAAACAAACCAACCGCAAAGTAATCATTCAAATTTTAATGACACGAAATTTAATAATCAATATAAACATTTTCCAAAACTAACGTTTAACAAATTTTACAAAACACGCATTCATACCAAGATTCAATTAAAACGTAAACCAACAAAGACCAGTATTCAACGCGAACCCTATTAAATACACCAATGACAAATCATAATAATAACCCTAACAGCTATTACAAACCACCGCCAATGGACACCTCATCTGGTAACACCAGACAAAATACAAAAGTAACACACATCCGACCAAACCCTCATCAAAAACGCACTTTTACATCGGAAGAACTATTTCATCAAGAAGTAGCAGAATTTGATAATGACCAGAATAATTACATTCAGCCAAGTACAAACAATGAACCAAACCATTCGAACAATTATGAACGCGAAGAAAGATGCGAAACTTATGCAGAGGACGACGAAGAAAACGCGTGTTCAAATTTTCAGATAGACCGATTCATAAACGACCAAACTTAATAAACTTAAATAACATAACCATCTAGTACTACCCTATATAGAAATACCCCATGCAAATTTAAACTATTAATCTATACCGGATCCTCAAAAACACTTATTAACCTCCGAACCGTAAAGAAACACTATTTAGACTATGTAGAAAGAGAACCATTTAAAATTAAAACAGCCCATCCAACAACCCTACACGAATTCGAAGCTAATATACTCTTACCGAGAACATTCAATGTAAGAATGAAGCATAAATTTTGTATTTTTGAATTCAATGACAAATATACGGACTAATAGGAATGGACCTTCTAAGAAAATTAAAAGCCAACATTGACATAAAGAATTGTTTATTAAGTACAAAATACGGACGAATCCCTATTAAATTTCAAAATACCCAAGTCGAGCAAAAATACACAATAGAACCCCGAACAGAGAAAAAGATAAAAATCCCAGTAAATTCAAATAACAAATTAGGAATAATAAATCATATAACATTTCAACAAGGAGTAGAGACCCCAACCGCACTAGTACAAATAAACGATAATTATGCCACAACGACTATTTTAAATTCAAATGACTACCCCGTAGAACTATCATTAACCAACCCAATTAATGTAGAAGAATTAAATTTTAACGAAATGGAGATAGATGAAAATTTAGATAACAATTGCAACCCCTCAGAAAACGACGAATTGTTAAGAGAAAATTTAAGTAACATGCGCTTTAATACCGACATCGATCAAGAAGAGCAAAGAGCAATTAAAAATTTTTGTTTTGAATACCGCGACATATTCCATTGTGAAGGAATACCCCTAACATTTACCAATACAGTCAAACATAATATTGAACTAACGAATAACAAACCAATATTCACAAAAGCATACAGATTACCTCAGGCAAGCCAAGAAGAAGCTGATAGACAAGTAGCAGACCTACTAGACCAAGATATCATACAACACTCCAATTCACCATGGAGCAGCCCCGTATTAATAGTACCCAAGAAGTTAGACGCATCAGGAAAGAGAAAATATAGAATGGTAATAGATTATAGAAAGCTAAATGAAAAAAACGGTAGACGATGAATACCCACTACCCAATATAACCAAAATTTTAGATAAATTGGGCAAGTGCCTATATTTTTCAACATTAGACCTCGCCTCGGGATACCACCAAGTAGAAGTGAATGATAAGGATACACCCAAAACAGTCTTCAGCACACCGAGATGAATATAAAAGAATGCCATTTGGATTAAAAAACGTACCCGCAAATTTTCAACGAGTTTTTGACAATATACTGCGTGGGATACTCAACTAAAAATGTCTTGTGTATCTCGACGACATCATAGTTTATTCAACATCATTAATGGAACACATAGAAAGATTAAGAGAAGTATTTAAAAGATTAAAGAAAGCACATTTTAAAGTAGAATTAGACAAGAGCGAATTTTTACAGAAAGAAGTAGGATTCTTAGGACATACAATAACACCCCAAGGAATCATGCCAAACCCCGATAAGACAAATGCAGTACTAAATTACCCCATACCAAAAACAAATAAAGAAATTAAATGATTTTTAGGACTTAGTGGGTACTACTCCAACTTTATTAAAGGTTATGCTCAAATAACCAAACCCCTAACAAATTGTTTAAAAAAAGGAAATAAAATTGAACACACCCCAGAATTTATTAAAGCCGTAGATAAAATTAAAAGTATATTAAAAAACAACCCCGGTATACTACCAATAAAATTAGACAGTATGCAGAATACCATAGACTATTGGACCTTTGCACAAAAATCCGACTTAACGGAACTAAAACAAGAATTGCAAATAACCAAAAACAATTATTACCGATTAAAACAATCAATGGACACAACAAAATTCGGAATGCAATAGAAATGATGAGTTATAACAACATAATAGAAAGCATTTTAAGAAACATAGAAGATAAATTTAACCGACTAATACCTACGGCACAAACAGCGAGACGAAAAAGAGGACTAATCAACGGATTACGTAACATAATAAAAGCTGTCACAGGCAATTTAGATAATCAAGACGCAGAACGTTATGATAACGCAATACAACAATTAATTGAAAACCAAAACGATATAAAAACCATAATTAGCAACCAAATATCATTGACTTAATCAACAATTATAAAATTCAACGAAACATTAAGAAAACTAGTAAGAAACCAGGACAGTATAGCCAACCGAATACAAACCCTTGAAACTAACATGCAAACCACCATGTTAGGCATGCGAGATTTAATTAGATTCAATATTCAATATTCAATAATATATATATATATATATATATATATATATATATATTCAATATTCACCCAAATAATATCAACCCTTACCTTAATTTAACAAATTTTAGCCACACTAGAAAACTCAGTAACATTTGCAAAATTAAATACCCTACATACCAGTATCATAGAACCAATTGATTTATTAAAGGAATTATTAAGAATTAGATCATTTATAACCAACAGTAAATTACCCTTTGATGTAGTAGAATCAAACATTTTAATATTTAAAAAAATAGCTATAGTTAAAGGCTATGTAAAAAATAACGACATAACATTTTTAATAGAGATCCCGATAGTAGAAAATAACATTTATAATTATTATCACTTATTTGCTTTCCCAATGAAAGTTACTAGCATGTATCAAGTTATTATACCCAAAACCAAATTCCTATCCTTAAATGAACTAAGATATGGTTATACAAACGAAAAATGCAACGAAGTCACACAAATCAATATTTATGCCAATCGCTGACAACAACAACCATTCAAGAAGAACAATTATTAAAATTTTCAAATCATTACGAAAACTGTGAAGCCAAACTCGTACAAATCACCAATATGAAAACTCAAAAGGTAACAGAAAACAAATGGATAACCATTTTCCCCACAGAAGTAATAGCAACAATCCACTGCAATCAAGACGAGAACACCTTAGCACTAACCGGAAGTAAATTAATAACAATCAAAAAAGATTGTTATTTAAAACTGAAAAATGAAATAATCAAATGATATAATCAAGACACCGTAGCAACCAAAAAACTAGCAAACTTACCAGGGCTACAAATCAAGACAACGCCAACTGAAGACGAAGAAATAATTCAAAAATCCATGCAACTAGAACATCTAGAATTAGACGACCTCAACCACGCCATGAAACTGATGGAAAATTATAAGGAACATTTGAGTGAACCAAAAACGCCCAAATTACACTACGATAACATTAGTGTTTGGACAATTGTATTAATTATTTTTTCTATTTTATTGATCATTTATGTAATTTACAAAATGTATATTAGATATAAAAATAAAGAAAATAGTTTTAGATTTAAGGACACAAAGGTAAACAAAGAAACAAATATACCATTAGAAACTATGTATTTTAAGCAATGAAATTAATTAATGAATTTTAAATTTAAAAATTAAGGAAAGGAAAACCCTAAATTTTTATGTACGTTGGGAGGAGTTATGTATCCCCCAATTGAGATATGTATTATAAAATAGAATAATTAGGAAATTATTAGAAAGTGTTAAGAATGCGCTAAGTGAGGTGCAACATTGTAATACAAGGACAATTTATAAAGTTTATTAATAGCTCATGAGAACGGATGCGCTACTTTATCGCAGACGATAGTGACACTACAGATGTCAGGTCACAGACGGTTAAGATACCGTAATTACTTGGAAATTAAGATTACAACATTGTATTTATGAATAGTATAAAAAAAATAAGCAGACTTTAGATCTGCAAGTTCCCACTGTCATGTGAGGGGTAGGGAGATTATAAAAAGCCCGGAAGCTCAAGGACCCGGCAGTCGGTCAAAGTATTCATCTTTAATATTGCAGTTGCTTAGGCTACTCACAATAGTACATTTAATAGTTATTTTTAAACTTAGAGTAAATTAAATCTAGTTTTGTAAAATTCCATAATTAATGTCTGTTTAAAATAAATTTGTTAAGAAGTTTTGGAACTGGTTTTTAAAAAGATAGCTTCCAAGGCCCGAACCTTAGCTCACGTAGTAACCTAATTAAATTAGTGACGTGAAAAAAGCTTTCCTTTTTTGGATTAAGGAACAAATCCATACCTAATATTAAAACGAAAAGTTCCAAAAGGCGATACGATATGGATATTATTAAATAATCCTCCATTTCTGAAAATAGTACTGAAATTTGCTCACAAAATGTTATGAAAGTAATACATCGTGGAACAGTAATGATTAGAAAAATTCACGCCCCCAGGATGTTTAAACTGTAACAGATAATTAAATTTTGCGAATTGTGTGAGTTATGCTATTCAAATAAACTAATTATTTGTACAAGTATTTTTCATAAATCACTTGAGGAAGGAAAACATCTATTAGAAGGTTGTGTGAAGTTGATAAATAATTTTAGATGTTTAAATTGTGCCAACGCAGTGTAATGTACTTTAATAACTACAAAACCTCATAAGATTTAAAGATAGCGCAGCACACGTACGAAAAAATTAAAAACTTAGAACCTTCCTTATCAAAGCGTGATGAAAAGTTGTGTTGAGTTGTGCTTCTCGAGTATAATAAGAATGGGTACAAATATTTTTCAAAAACAAGAGTTTAATACATGCTTTAGTATTTCTAAATTAGTCCTATTTGTATCGCATTGTGCTAATAAAGTATAAAACTTTTTCTTAATTAAAAAATATCGTCAGGGTAACAGACACAATAGCAAAAGTAACGAACGGGAATAGATTTCCAGAACTAAAACTTTACACTCGCATGACATCTAAACTGTAATAATAATTATATTTTGTGAGATGTGCTGAAATTTCTAAAAATTGAATTGCATTGCACTGACAAAGTGCAATATTTTATCTTATTGACAAAATGTCGTCAGACTAAGTAACAAAGGGTAACAGATTTTAGAAATTAAAAATCTCACACCGCATGATTTTTAAAGCGTGCTACTTGCGTTGGGTTGTTCTACCTAAATACAATAAGAATATGTACAAATATTTCCCAAAATCACTCGGATGAAGAAGTATTCTATTGGGGGTTAACAAGTAAGTACATATTTTTTCATTTTTGCTGCGATTTGTTACGTTCATTTTTGGCAATAGTTGGTTATTTTATTTACATAAATTCCTTTTCTAGTATTAAATTCTCCAACAATACCCGATATATTGTACCTGTTCAGATAAGCTTGCTTTACCATAATTTTCAACTCAAATCCCTTGTTAATTCATTATCCGTTCGTATAAATTCTATGTCTATTGTTAAATCTTTCCGCATAATAATAATAAATACTCTTTCTAAAAATTTCTCAATGTAAATATTGTTGTTTTGAAACAACAAGTTTATGCTACAATTAATTAGTCAAGATCCTGTTAGGTATCCGTGAGCGCGTTATACCTTCCGGTAACGTATAATTGCGTTCTAGTGGGTTTCCCATCTAAAGATTTGTCGAAATAATATATCCTACTATTCCCCGGTAAAACCGTGTTTTCCAGTTTCAATCGCGTTTCGATAACGCGGATGTTTGCTTTTCGAATTTGTGTTATTTTGAACTCCTTTTAAACTTTGATTCTTCAGCTTGTGCGTTGATACACTTGTAAAAACTACTCGTTCTGTTACTCCAAGAGCGATGCAAGTTTCTCCTCTATCAAATGTGTAGATTTAGTGTGAATCGCTCTTAGCTAGAGGCTAAATTGCTTGTTGCGTAGCCCGATTATTCCTCGATGTAGATCAACTGCTCTTGCATGTAGGCCGCCGTTGCAATTACGTTAGTAGCACGGTTGTTGCTGACTACCGCGGCGATGCTGTGTCAATTCGATTCCGAGGGATGACAAGATAAGTATCTCGGCACATGTATGTGACTTGTTTTCCTTTTCTAACATATTCAGGGATAAACCCAATTTGAAATTAGATACGCTAATGTTTGTTCTGGTAAAATCCTTAATAGAAAAGTTTCGAACTTTAATGCTTTTGCTTTTTGTACTTAACCCATCTGCTTATACGAAAGTATCTGCAGTATTCTTTTTTTTACTAATTAAAGTTATAACAAATGCTTCGTATTGTAAAATTCTTACTAGAAAGGTTTTTAAATTTAATGTTTTTTTTTAATTAACCCATCCGCTTATACGAAAGTATCAGCGTTATTCTTTTTGGTACTGATTTATTGCATGTTAGCTACGAATTGCGCACTTTGTGGAACAATTAGTGAATTTGTCCATAGAGTAAAATTGTTTTATTAAATAGTAACCTTAGTTAATTTTGCTTTGCTGTTTCGATAAAAATTTCTATATTTGTGTTTTTTTATTGTAAATAAAAAATCGTTGGCGATGTATTATTTTTGTGTTGCTAAGAACCTTTCCCCTCTCCGCATTGGTAGTTAGCGTGGTATATTTACGTTTTCTTCTAGCTACGTCATTGTACGTAACAATTTTTAAAATTTAAAAGCGTTACATGTTTATTCCTTCCCTGTGAATCATGGGATCTTGACGAGGTGGAGAGGCTTGCGAGTCTCAGAGAAACAAATAGCTGAGCCGAAAGTTCAATCACATCGGAAGGATATCTACAGAGAGATCAAGCTACCGAGTGGTCACGTTCAGTAGTTACAATGGCGACGGTCTGAATGATTGACTGACTTGGCTGATCATCCAACAGAGCTTAGACTTGTTGAAACTGAAGGCAAGGGGAACTCTGTTCGTTACGTTTTCTCAGGACACGCGGCTCTATCTGTATGGTTTGATGATGATAACATCCTCCCGGCTAAATTATTTCGAAAGGAACACAGTTTCACATTCGGATCTCTCGGCGGGGACTACTCGTGAGGAAGTCATCGCAAAAAATAAACATAGCATTCTACGAGTCGGAGCGTGGAATATCAGAAGTTTAAACTGTAGTGATAGGTTAGAAAATTTGCAAAGGGAAATGGATAGGCTAAAGTTAGATACAGTTAGAATTAGTAAGATACGCTGGGAGAAGAGCAGGGTTTCTGGTAAGGGAATTACAAAATCATAAACACGAAATCCATCAGGAGCCTTTTGGGAGTAGGTTTAATAATGAACAGGAAAATAGAGCAGATGGTAAACATAATGAAAGCGGTAGTGGTAGAAACAGAAAGAACCACAATCTTTTGAGTTATTGGTTGTCTAAGGTTTATTTTCAGGTTCAGAGGTTCCTGCGTTTTCCCAGAACTTTTGATATTAAACTTGTAAAAGTTTAAACTCAGTGGCGCGTTTTTTTGAGTTAAAAAAATAGTCAACTTGCGACCACTCTCCATAGTCTCTACCCTTAAATTTATACTCACAGAAGGACGAAAAACCAGATAGAAAAGAAACTGGGTGAAGACCATTTCAGCTTTTGAAATGTTGAACACGTAGGTCTATATTGAGCTGTGACTTATCTTGGAGAACAGGATTAGGAAAACAAGCACTTCCTTTTGGTCTATATTACTTTAGAAAAAGTTTTTGACATTGTTGATTGGAACAAACCCTTCAGGATTATGAAGAGGTGTGGAGTAAAATATAGAGAACGAAGGAAAAGAAATTACGACATTAAGGTTTGGAGATGACGTCAATTTATCCGTCAGCTAGGGATCTAGAGGATTTATTGGATGGCATGGGATCTATTTTGAAAAATGATTGTATGATAAACGTTAATAAAAGTAAAACAAAGATGACGAAGTGCGATGGTGTAAGATCAAGCGAGGCAGCAAGCACTAAATTGGGAGATAAAACGTTAAATTCTGTTACTTGGGTAGTAAAATAACAAGAAACGGCAGAAGCAAAAGGGGCATACAGTATAGGTTGGTACAAGCAAGCAAAGCATTTCTGAAAAAGAAATCAAAAATAGATTTAAGCAATATATTCCGGAAGGTTTTTATTTGGAGCATGACTTTGTATGGAAGCGAAACCTGGATGATAGGCTGCATTGAAAGAAAGAGAATAGACACCTTCGAAATGTGGTGGTACAGATGAATTTTGAAGATTAGATGGGTAGATCGGTTCACTAATGAAGAGGTATCGAGGCGCATTAGTGAGAAGAGCACTGTGGCAAAATCTAAAGAGAATGAAGGCTAGAATGATAGAGACAGACCGAGGTTTGAATATGATAATTAATCCAGATGAATACAGGATGAATTAGTTACGTATCATTGAAGAGGATATATAAGCATAGGGAGTTGCATTAAAACAGTTTGTAGCCTGAGAATTTAACAACGTATTCATTACCCCCTACCATCTATAACGGAATATTTTTAAAAAGTATTTGAAATTATTCTTATCGTAGTAATACAATTCAGCAAAATTCAGAAGTTTGGTAAATATATTTTCATAATAATATTTTGTTATATTATATTTAAATTTCACTATTTTTATCTATGGTAATGGATACAGAATTTCTTCCAATGGTACAAAGTAGTACAAATTAGAACCAATTTCTGAAAAAAAGTTGGATTTATGTGGTCGAATGTGCAAGTTATGATTCTGTTTTTATAAAATTTATATATTGTTATAAAGTTATTCTCGCGTTTGTGGCACAGAGTAGCACAAATATTGTTCAGTATAGCACAAGAGACAGAGATATATGAAATTAATTTTTCTATTTATCTTCAATACGTTATTTTGTAAAGTAGGGATCTATGGCATAATAAAGCACCAACAGAGAGCAGTTGGGCAGATTCCCAATATACAAAATTCTAAAAATGTAAATGTAAAATAGATTGCGATTGATGTGTGTGCTTTTGAGTTTGCGGTTGGCATTAGTTAAATTAACGCTGTGCGACAAATAACAAATTGATACAATGACAGGTTCAATACAGTAGTATATCGCTTGCCTGTACAGAGGGCGCAATCGGTTTCATATGGATGTACAAACAATATTATTTAAATCATTTCACAAAATGAGCATGCACTTATATTTTAACTGGGTTTACCTTTTGTCCATCTAAATAATTATATTCAGGTAGAGTCAATTAATGAACCCTTGTATTACGGCATTTGCTACATTAGATTACTACTACGTAGTGTTTTTTTTTCTTTGGTTCTACAGGACGCGGAGTTTCAGTAGCCTCTCTAAACCGAATTTGTTGTTTACCTACAACATACAGGAACAAACGGGTACGCTAGGGATGGAGAAAAGGAACAGACAAGGTAAACTTCACTGCATTATAAAGCACTACTCTCACAGGTGTTCTGATTGGCCGAGGACAACGACATATATTTATTTCGAAGCGTGCGAAATATCTCACTTAACATTCCATTCCCACAAAATACAGAAACATAAATATATTTTTTGAAACATAGCTGGGAACTTAAAATCGCATTTATATAATGCGTAATACCCAAATTAATTATACAAACACATCCAATGTCGATTAATTTTCAGTTAAAATCCTTGTGGAGCTATTTGAAGCGTAACAAACGTGTAAAGTGTGTAAATACATTAGAGGTTTAAAAGTAAGTATTATATTTCTATGTTTTGCTCGTTAAGGATATTTTTTCTTTTCGAAGATTTCCGTATCTTATCTTCGGATTGTTTCTCATTATAGTTATTATTAAGATACGGTGGCGTCCATTAAAAATTCTTTTATTATCGTATACCATCCTACGACCCTGGCTGATGACTCTGGCCTTTAGAGGGCCCTTTTATACTCAGAGCCATTTTCCATCCTCTTTACCCTCGGTTTAAACCTTAGACAGGAACCCCTCATAATTTATTGAGGCTCTGCCGTCTATAAGGTAGAGTAAATACACTATATATATATATATATATATATATATATATATATCTATATAGAAAAAATAGTGTAACATTTCTGGCGACACCAACGTGAGGCCTCGATTTGGTTATTTCAATTATTAACATTGCAACGTAAAAATTTCAGTAATTGGCGAGCAAGAACATTTAGCGGAACGAGAGCGCTGTTTTCACTTTTTGACAGCAGTGTTAGAAATGTAGTAATTGAAAATTTTTTTAAATTTTTGAAATGGCAGATACTTTCCAGATTGTTTATTTGCACAAAGAAGAGTTAGAGTATGAGTTAAACATTAGAGGTATAGCAAGCAGTAGGCCCATCGTTGAGAAAAGAAAAATTTTAGGCAGACTTTTGGCTAAAGAAGTGAAAGAACCTGGTTGCTTAATAAATCTTCTTGAGTACACAGTAACATTTTTACAGGAGCGTAAAGAGATTGATTCTTCACTAGAGTCTATAAAGAATATTTTGTCAGAATTTGATGGTAATATTGCAGATTCTATTGTAACAATTTTATTTTTGCAGTAGGAGAATCCATTCATTAAACGTACAATGAATAGTAAAATACCTTTATTAATTAAAATAAATATTCAAGTAACAATCAAACTTTTATAGTATTATAATATCAAGGATTATTAGTCGAGTTGTTTCCGAGTTCGGTGTAATTTCACAGCCACTGGCGCGCGCGTGAGAGGTTCGAGAACTAAAATCCGGAACCTCCCACCATACAAGAAAGCAGCGAGCGCACTCGTCGATAGTTAAAAGTAGCGTCAAGATGCATTCTAAGAGAATGGCGAGTGACCTCCGAGTCGCTCTATGTTTGTGAAACACTTCCTGAGTAACGGTTAGTACCTAATCCACATTTTGTATATTCGTTGTCTTATTAGCTAATTTACAAAATTTATTTAGCGCAACGACCCATTTGAACTCGCAACGACCCATTTGAACTCGTAACGACACATTTGAAATCCCAACGAGAAATTAGAAAACTGCATGGATAACGTATATATCGCACACCACGTCGAAAATCGCAACTGTAAAATTTGAGACAACATGATCCCTTTGAAGTTACAATTTAGAAAGCTTAATTTGTTGGCTACGCAATGAAAAATTATTTTAGTAAATAAATTTAGACAACGGAAGATTACGTTACAAAGTAATGCTGCCGTGATCCAAGTAAGGAACCCGCTTTGCTCCTACACCTGTGTTAAAGCATGGAAAGCAAGTATAATTAGTTGCTGTTCCGCGCTGCGAGGTAATTTACATCAAGGGACAACTGCTGCTCTTGGGTTCGTAATAGAATTAAGATTTCCTGAGTACTTTCCTTCTGAAAGTACATTATTTCATTTTGTTTGTTAGACGTACAAAAATTGTTATTCAGTTTACCTGTAAATAAGCTGGTTTTCCCCAGTATTAAATTTGCTTTCACTTAGCTTCGTAAAACGTGATCACACGTGGCTTCAACGTAATTTAACAGCTGCTATTACATCACCTGTTTGTTTGTTCACTATTGTCAACAATTGCCCAATGGCTAACACATGTTTAGCATTTTAGTACAACCACTATAGATAACATTAGAGAATATCTTGGTGATTATTTTGACTTCAAACTAAATTTAAGTTTGTTAACCTAAGAGAAAATTTCGTATATTCATTTGTAAATGACTCACACAGATCTGATTGGGTTATAAAGAAACTCTAGCATTTTTAGTTACATAGAATTATAAAATATTTGAGTAAGGATTAGTTGATAACCTTTACTACCAGTTTTGCAAGTACTTCAAATTTTTATTTTATTTAATTACAATGATACTTTATTTACTGAAACCAAGAAAATTCTTATTAGTAAATTAATATTCTTCATTTAAAGTTTTTTATTCTGATCTAGTCTGATCAGACTTGGTAAACAAAAAGCAATAAGAACTAAAATTTTATGATCCCATTATGCAGAAAATATTCTCTATACTTTTAGGTATACTTGAGGGACGCAAATAGTGTTCCCATTTTTATGTGACTTAATTATTATTCTTTCTTACAGGAACAGCGTCTTATTCTGTTAAGACAAGTTTGTGTATCAACGAAGGCGATCTCTTTTTTGGGTCTCCAAGTCCGCCCTTAAAAATAGCTATGCCCCTAAAATAAATCAATTTGGACTTGGTGGCGCCTGTTTGTTTTTTGTTAAGTGTAACCTCCATAGATTTCGACTTACCCCCCCATTGCTCATAGCTCTACCCAAGGAATAGACCCCTAGTTACGTCGGAAGACTTTGTTTTGCTGACCCCCAACTTCTAGAGTCAGATGTATGTATTAAGAAGAGAGCATTAGTTAAGCTCAATTTAGGAAAGAATGTGACCGTTTGGGGTTAGCGATCAAGAAAATATAATACGTTGCACTGGCGCCCAACGTGGGGCTCGAAATTTGTTTGATCAAAATTTATTTGGGGGCTCGAAATTTGTTTGTTCAACGAGTAATTTGTTGAAATTCGTTCGTTCATAATTTAATTTAGCTCGAAAGTTGTTTGTTCATAATTTGATTTACCTTAAAATTTATTTGTTAAAAATTAATTTGCTTCGAAATTTATTTGTTCTAAATTTAATTTGATTCGAAGTTTGTTAGCTCAAAATTTATTTTCCTTTGAAGTCCATTTGTCCAAAAATTATTTTGCTCGAAATTTGTTTGCTTAAGGTTTATTTGACACTTAGATTTGTTTGTTTGCTTTTGATAAAAGATTGGTTGTAACGGTAATCCCCATACACTCAATTCGTTAATTTGGTCAAATTTACTTTTGACTTTAGTTCTGTTTTGACCCTTAAATTTTTTGATATTGTTTTGGCAAAATAATTTTACCAAAAACATTTTTGATTTTTACCTTTAGTAGTACGAATTTGTTTTGATAGCTTTTGTAAGATTCGGATTAGTTAGATTTATCGGTTTGATTCCATTAGGTTGTAGTAACCATGTCGGAAAAATTCCAAATTGTTTGTCTACTTAAAGAAGAATTGGAGTATGAACTAAGAATCAGAGGAGTGGTAAGTGAGAGGCCAGTGTTGGAGAAACGGAAAATTTTAGGTAGATTGTTAGCTAAAGAAATAGATAAGCCTGGTTGTTTGGTTGACCTTTCGTGTTATGAAGTAGATTTTGCAACGGAAAGTAAAGAAATTTCAGTTTCAGTCGAGTCAGTTCGTAATATTGTGTCCGAGTTTGAGGGCGACTCATCAGACTCAATTTTTAGAAGAGCTTGTTCAAGGATAAACCACCTTTCGGGACGAGCTAAGCGTATGAAAATCCTTCAATAAATCCCGATGAAGCAATTAAGTTTAGAAATGAGACCGTAGCAACGATATTAACTCTTGAAGCTGAGTTGTACGATAAAATCAATAAAAGTACAGAGTCCACCTATTTAGATCGGTCCGTTGTAGTATCTCCTTTAGTTAGTGCACCTATCCATTCGACTTCGTATGTAACACCTTCAGTACCTATAGGTTCATGGCCTGTAAAATTCTCAGGTGACCCCAAACAACTACATTCATTTTAGATAGAGTTAGTGATTTAGCACAATCTCGTAAGGTATCCGAAGCTGACTTATTTGGATCAGCATGTGAACTTTTGTGGGTGACGCTTTGGTTTGGTTTAGAACAGTGAAAATTCTTTGCGAGACTGGAACTCCTTGTTAGAACGTTTAAGGAAGATTTTCTACCTGGTTCTTCGGATGATGACATTTGGGAAAAGATCAGAAATCGTCGTCAAGGTAAAGACGAAAGGATTATTTTATTTGTCGCGCATATGCAAACCCTCTTTAGTAGACTGACCAACGAGCCAGCAGAAGTTACTAAAGTTAAAATGATTAGAAGAAATTTGGTTCCTGAATATATTTCGGCACTTGCATTGTCGGACATTCAAGATTTGTCGACCCTAGTAAATTTGTGTAAAAGGTTAGAAGAAGCTTCTTTGATGAAACTAAACTCGGTTTTGGCGTCTTCTAATAAACCTAATAAGATTTGCAACCCTCTAAGCATCCATATGAGAACAAACATCCTGGGTTGAATGAGAAAGTTTATGCTGTTAAGAGTAGGGTGTTTCAGAATAAATTAGTCAATCCTCAAGTAACAGTAGCGGATAAGAGCTCTTTAGAGTCCTCGGTTTGTAATTCCTTTAGTCCCGATAAGAGGAATCATTTTGTTTGTTGGAATTGCTCCCGTAGTGGACATTGGTTTAGAGATTGTAGAGCAACAAAAAATTTTTGTTTTGGATGTGGTCGAAAAGGCGTTAAGGCAACGTCATGTCCACATTGTTCAAAAACCAGTAAGGCGGCAGGTACATAGTGGTCGGTATCCTGTTCCGCGTCATAAGGCTACAGTTATGATTTGTAAACAAGAAAAATACTTTAGTAAAGACGAGTGGTCGAGATGGCTTACAGTTGTTAAAAATTTTTGTCAGGACTCTTCGAAGCCTAAGAATAATACTCTGTTCATTGAGAAGCAGTGTGATAATCGACCCTACATTATGGTGAAATTAATAGATAGAGACATTACCGGTCTTCTGGATTCGGGATGCACTACCTCAGTAGTAGGATCCTTAGCACTTTCAATTGTTAGAGAATTAGACTTGAAAATTTTAGTTCAGCAAAAACAGGTATCACTACAGCTGATGGTTCAATAAAGTCTGTTGTAGGCTCAGTAGATTTGCCAATTTGTATAGGTAATGATTGCCGCATCCTTAATGCATTAGTGGTTCCGTCCCTACCGCATACATTTATTTTCGGTAGTGACTTTGCAAAATTATTTGGTGTAGTTGCTGACTTTAGAAGTAATAATTGGTTTATCCAAAGCAATGTTGGGAACGACATAGGGTATATAGGTCCGTCTTCCATCCCTTTGAACACTGAAGATTCTTTATGTGGTTTACATGACCTCTCAGATGCTCAAAGTGCGCAAGCACAAGAGTTAATAAATTCATTTAGTGAGATTAGCAGCGACGATAGATTAGGACGAACTCACCTAATCGAATTGGACATAGACACAGGCAATGCCAAACCCTACCACAAGAAACCATATGTCATGTCACCATATATGGGTAAGATATTGAATGAGGAATTGGACGACATGCTTAGACTTAAAGTTATAGAACCGTGTACTAGTCCGTGGTCCTCTCCAGTTTTGTTGGTTAAGAAGGCAGATGGAGAATATCGCTTCTGTTTTGATGGTAGAACCCTGAACGACTTAACTGTTCATGATTCGTACCCCCTTGCGAACGTAGATAGAATTCTCAATATGTTGAGAGGTGCGAACTACATTTCGTCTCTGGATTTGAGAAAATCGTTTTGGCAAATCCCTCTTAGTGAATCGTCTAAGGATAAGACTGCCTTCAGTGTTATCTCACGAGGACAATATAGATTTACATGCATGCCATTTGGGTTGAAGAATGCTGCGCAGACGCAACAGCGTTTAGTAGATGCAATTTTGGTCCACGTTTTGAACCCCATGTATTTTGCTATTTGGACGACATAATATTATGTTCGTCATCTTTTGAAGATCATCTAAAGTTATTAGTAGAGGTTAAGCAACGTTTAAAAGAAGCTAACCTTACCATAAATATAAGTAAATGTGAATTTTTAAAAACACTTAAATTTTTGGGTTATATAGTAGGTTCGAACTCACTTCGTACAGATCCCGATAAGGTGTCGGCGATGGTTAACTTTCCCCGTCCGAAAACCACAACGGAAATTAAAAGGTTTATAGGAATGTGCAGCTGGTACAGGCGCTTTATAAAGAATTTTTCGTCTTTAGTTTCGCCTATTAATGACCTCATTAAAAGTAAGAAAAAAGGTCAAACTGTAAACTGGAGTGCGGAAGCAGAAAATTCATTTGTGCTAATCAAGCAAGCATTAGTTTCTGCACCTCTTCTTTCGCAGCCAGACTACTCGGCACCCTTTATCGTTGAGTGTGACGCAAGCAACACTGGGTTAGGAGCTGTGTTGATTCAGAATGTAAACGGAGAAGAGCGTGTAATTTCGTACGCAAGCAAAACCCTGAGCCGTACTGAGCGCAATTATTCCACCACTGAAAGAGAGTGTTTAGCGGTTATTTTTGCAGTTGAGAAATTTCGTCCGTGGGTAGAAGGAGTTCGATTCACCGTTGTCACCGATCATTTTCGTTACTTTGGTTGAGTAATCTTCAGAATCCAACTGGAAAACTCGCCAGATGGTCAGTTCGATTAAGGCAACACTCATTTGATTTGGTGCATAGAAAAGGAAAGTTCAATATAGTTCCAGATTGTCTTAGTCGTGGTGTTCCTTTAGAAAATCCAGAAGTTAACTTAGTAGAGATTAAACTTGATGCAGTAGACTTGTGGTATGAGTCTTTGAGAAAGAAAATTTTGTTGTCACCGAAAAGCTACCCACAATGGAAAGTAGAAGATGGGTTTATTTATAAGTTTATCCCTTCCTTATTACCGCATTCGGCGAATGTTGTAGAGTGGAAATATTTGGTGCCAAAGTCTCAGCGCGTAGATGTCATTAAATCATGTCATGACCCCCCTTCAGCAGGACATTTTGGTTCCTTAAAAACTTTGTCTCGAGTCCAAGAATTGTATTATTGGCCAAAGATGATCTTTGACGTACGTAAATTTTGTAGGAAATGTTTGATTTGTGGTGCTCAAAAACCACCCAATAGAGGTCCCCTTGGAATGATGGGAAAGGAGAAAGAAGTTGGACTACCATTCCAAACCATTGCATTAGATTTGATGGGTCCGTTTCCTCGTTCCAAACGCGGACATAAATGGCTCTTAGTTGTTGGTGATTGGTTCTCGAAGTATTCGATTTTGCAACCTTTACGTAGTGCTACCGCACATTTGATCGAGAAGTTTTTGGAAGAAAAGGTATTTCTTGTCTACGGAGTACCACAATTTGTTATTTGTGATAATGGTCCACAATTAGTTGGACGTATTTTTAAAGCTTTGTGTGCAAGGTACGAAATTCAAAAATTTGGTATAACGCTGTTTATGCTCCCCAATGCAATTTTGTGGAAAGAATCAATAAGACAGTTGGTACAGCAATCCGTACATACGTAGAAGAACATGATACGTGGGATGTTGAGATATCAAAGATCCAATACGCGATCAACTCAGCAAAACATGAGTCCACCAACTATTCACCAAATTTTTAGTTTTTGGTCGTCAGGTACCTTTAAGTGGAAAAGCTTATAAGGATAATTTTATACCTGGTGAGGATGTTGATGTCGTCTCCAGTAGTAGACCTTCTTATGTTTTGGATCGTCAACTTTTGTTTGATATTTTTGGAAGTGTCCGTGAAAATTTGCATGTAGCTTATCAACGTTCGTGTAAACGCTACAATCTTCGGAGAAGAGACATTTCATTCCGAGTCGGAGAGTATGTTTGGAGAACTAATAAGGTCCTCTCGAGTGCTAGTGATAAATTTTCCGCTAAGTTAGCTCCTAAGTTCGTTATGAGTAAAATTCGGAAAAACATTCCAGTTTAGTATATGAGTTAGAAAACGAAGATGGAACAAGAGCAGGAAATGGCACATAAAGGACTTGAAACCAATTGGAGTATCAGATCCAAATGAAAATGATGATTTTGACGATTAATTCCGGTCCGGTCATCTCTTTGATATTAAGTAATGACGTAGTGGTCTGTTTTGTTTTGTTCCAATTCTTGATCTAGTGTCGGTCCACTAATATTGAGTATTTTGTTTGAGGAGTGAAATAAGTGGTTTGAGATTTTGTAAGTTTTGTAAGTTGAGGTGTGCCTTGGTGCACGCTGGTCGTTTTGCTCGCGCGTTGCTCGGAGATGTGTTTGGAGGATGTCTTTGACAGATATCCTTACAATGTAGAAGTAGGTGGGCTATTTAACTATTGGTCCTGATTTCTACATGTCAAGGTGGAGAGAATGAATTGTTCTTTCCCTTGTTCCTTTTGACCGTTAGAAGTTCTTAGATTTGATTCCTTTTGACCGTTAGAAGTTCTTAGATTTGATAAGGTCAAAGTTGACTTGGTGATTTTCACCGTTTGGTCCATCACTAATGAGATCAGTTGTTCGTTAGCAATTAGTGATAGGATGATCAGTAGGGTGTAGGATTCTACAACCCTAACTGGGTTATTTTGGGTTTGAAATTTGATGAGTAACCTGATGGTCAGGTTACCTTTGTTTTGATTATCTCTTTGTAATAAAGTGATAATATTTTGTATTTGAATTTGTTAAGTAACCGTATGGTCGGGTTACCTTCGTTTTGATTATCTCTTTGTAATAAAGTGATAATACTTTGTATTTGAATTTGATAAGTAACCTTTGATTAGGTCACTTTTGTTTTGGTTATCACCTTGTGATGATGCTTAAATTTAGACCTATTAGTAGGGTATTTCTTTTGATTCTCACCTTATAGTGATGATATTTTGAATGGTAATGCTGTTCTGATGAGGAAGCATTCCTGTTTTTTTTGTAAATAGAAGTAAATTGTAAGTGTTTGATTTTAGGTCAGAAATATTAGCCTTATTAGAAGTAGGAATCTCAAGTCAAGAAATTTTGTAAATTTAAATTCTTTTGTCCCGTGGAGTGTTTGACTCTCTAATTTGACCCCCTCCCAATTTTGATTATTACCGATTGTGACTCCCCGATTTTGTCTCCCGATGGACGTCAGGTACACGTAGTTACCAACACACTCTCAATTATAAATGAAGGTCCCCCCCATTTGAGTAAATTTATAAAATTGCATAGTTGGTTAGGAAGATAGGAAAGGCTAGTATTGTTGTAAAAAATTTTTTGTATTAGTTATATTTGAAGTTTTTTAAGAAAAATTTTTTTCTTTTAGGAAAGAGGTAGTGTAACAATTTTATTTTTGCAGTAGGAGAATCCATTCATTAAACGTACAATGAATAGTAAAATACCTTTATTAATTAAAATAAATATTCAAGTAACAATCAAACTTTTATAGTATTATAATATCAAGGATTATTAGTCGAGTTGTTTCCGAGTTCGGTGTAATTTCACAGCCACTGGCGCGCGCGTGAGAGGTTCGAGAACTAAAATCCGGAACCTCCCACCATACAAGAAAGCAGCGAGCGCACTCGTCGATAGTTAAAAGTAGCGTCAAGATGCATTCTAAGAGAATGGCGAGTGACCTCCGAGTCGCTCTATGTTTGTGAAACACTTCCTGAGTAACGGTTAGTACCTAATCCACATTTTGTATATTCGTTGTCTTATTAGCTAATTTACAAAATTTATTTAGCGCAACGACCCATTTGAACTCGCAACGACCCATTTGAACTCGTAACGACACATTTGAAATCCCAACGAGAAATTAGAAAACTGCATGGATAACGTATATATCGCACACCACGTCGAAAATCGCAACTGTAAAATTTGAGACAACATGATCCCTTTGAAGTTACAATTTAGAAAGCTTAATTTGTTGGCTACGCAATGAAAAATTATTTTAGTAAATAAATTTAGACAACGGAAGATTACGTTACAAAGTAATGCTGCCGTGATCCAAGTAAGGAACCCGCTTTGCTCCTACACCTGTGTTAAAGCATGGAAAGCAAGTATAATTAGTTGCTGTTCCGCGCTGCGAGGTAATTTCCATTACATCAAGGGACAACTGCTGCTCTTGGGTTCGTAATAGAATTAAGGATTTCCTGAGTACTTTCCTTCTGAAAGTACATTATTTCATTTTGTTTGTTAGACGTACAAAATTGTTATTCAGTTTACCTGTAAATAAGCTGGTTTTCCCCAGTATTAAATTTGCTTTCACTTAGCTTCGTAAATACGTGATCACACGTGGCTTCAACGTAATTTAACAGCTGCTATTACATCACCTGTTTGTTTGTTCACTATTGTCAACAATTGCCCAATGGCTAACACATGTTTAGCATTTTAGTACAACCACTATAGATAACATTAGAGAATATCTTGGTGATTATTTTGACTTCAAACTAAATTTAAGTTTGTTAACCTAAAGAGAAAATTTCGTATATTCATTTGTAAATGACTCACACAGATCTGATTGGGTTATAAAGAAACTCTAGCATTTTTAGTTACATAGAATTATAAAATATTTGAGTAAGGATTAGTTGATAACCTTTACTACCAGTTTTGCAAGTACTTCAAATTTTTATTTTTATTTAATTACAATGATACTTTATTTACTGAAACCAAGAAAATTCTTATTAGTAAATTAATATTCTTCATTTAAAGTTTTTTATTCTGATCTAGTCTGATCAGACTTGGTAAACAAAAAGCAATAAGAACTAAAATTTTATGATCCCATTATGCAGAAAATATTCTCTATACTTTTAGGTATACTTGAGGGACGCAAATAGTGTTCCCATTTTTATGTGACTTAATTATTATTCTTTCTTACAGGAACAGCGTCTTATTCTGTTAAGACAAGTTTGTGTATCAACGAAGGCGATCTCTTTTTGGGTCTCCAAGTCCGCCCTTAAAAATAGCTATGCCCCTAAAATAAATCAATTTGGACTTGGTGGCGCCTGTTTGTTTTTTGTTAAGTGTAACCCTCCATAGATTTCGACTTACCCCCATTGCTCATAGCTCTACCCAAGGAATAGACCCTAGTTACGTCGGAAGACTTTGTTTTGCTGACCCCCAACTTCTAGAGTCAGATGTATGTATTAAGAAGAGAGCATTAGTTAAGCTCAATTTAGGAAAGAATGTGACCGTTTGGGGTTAGCGATCAAGAAAATATAATACGTTGCACTATTTTTAAAAGGGTACAATCTAGACTATTTCATCTCGTCGGTCGAGTCAAAAGAATTAAACTTCCTACAGAAAATTTAGATAAAGCTGTGCTGTTTAAAAATGAAACGTTAGCTTTTTTATTCTTGAGGCAGACTTATATGAAAAAGTTAGTAGAGCTAGTAGTTCAGGTGATCGTAAAGAAGTGACAATAGAATCTCCCTCAGTTGTTAGTACATCTATTCCCACAGTTACATATCTTACCCCTTCTATACCTATGAGTTCTTGGTCTGTGAAATTTTCTGGTGACTCAAAACAAGTATATCAATTTTTAGACAGAGTAAAAGAATTAGCAGATTTCCGAGCTGTAACTGAAGCTGATCTATATCGTGGATCCTCTGAATTATTTGTTGGAGATGGTTTAATTTGGCATAGAAGTATTCGTAATTCGGTGAAAGATTGGAATTCTTTAGTTAAGCGATTGAAGGAAGATTTCTTGCCCGCTCATTCAGAAGATGACGTCTGGGAATTGATAAAAGCGCGCCATAAAAAAAAGTCAGAATCAGTTGTTTTATTTATTGCCCATATGGAAAGCTTATTTAGTAGACTACCACAACGCCCTGCCGAGATTACGAAAGTCAGAATGGTTAGGAAAAATTTATTGCGTGAATTTATTTCATATCTTGCTTTGTCGGAGATAGATTATATGGCGGCTATAACTAAACTCTGTAAAAAGTTGAAAGAAGCTGATCAGTTAAAACAAAAGTCTGTTTCTGCTTCAACAAGTTTTTCGTACAGGTCTAGAGACAATAATCGATCAAATTTTCATAGTAAATCTTCAGTATGGTTTAAAAATTTGTCCAAACCTAAAAGTCAAATTGAAAGAAATCTGACACAATTTCCTCAAGCTGAAATTTTAAATAGTAATGATTCAGTACAGGTCTCGAGTGGTCCTAGAATAGTCAAGAAGAATAATGGGCGTTGGAGCTGTTCGCGATATGGCCATACATTTCAATTCTGTAGAGCTCCAAAGAAAATTTTTTGTTATAAATGTGGATGTAAGGGAGTAACTTCAGTTTCCTGTAAGTCGTGTTCAAATTCTGCTTTAGATTTAGATAATGACGCTTCAGAAAAGTAGATTGTGACATTGATTTCTGATTGTCAAAGAAAACTTTTGTAGTATGAAGTATGTTGAGTATTTAGAGAATAATTTTGTTTGGGTAACAGTTAAGCTTTTGTGTTAGTTTATATTTTTTTTTGTTGAGGCAACAGTAGTATTAAGTATGTATAGGTCCAGTATCTTAGAATTTTTTTGAAATATTTGCGCATAGATAATTTGAAGTAGTTGATGTTGATTATATTAGTCGGTCGATTATATTAGTAATGTTGATGTTTATTATGTTGCTTATAGCGATGATGTTGTCGAAGTTTAGGTGTTGATTTTAGATGATGCTGAAGAAGTTGAGTATAGTGGTTATGTTAGTACTGATGATGTTAACTATGTTTGAGATTTTAGAGTATTGGTAAGCGAGAGTCGCTTGCGTTGAGTAGAGATTTTTTTTGAAGGTGGTCAAAGTTGATAGTTATATTTTGTGTATACGATGTTTTGACCAAAGTAATAGTATAGAGTGTTTGATTCGGTAGCAAATCGAATAATTTTTAGTGTGTCCACAGTGGTGGGGACATAGAATGGTAAGGTTAAAGTTTATGAATTCCGTTGAGAGTTAATAAAGCATAGTGTTGAGATATGATAGTCTATGTAGGACTATGCGTTTTTGGAGTTGAAAGTCTAGTGGGGTAGTTCTATCGAATTTTTTTTGTGAAAGGTGGAACGTATTTGAATTTACAAGGTTATGCTAAAATGTATCCGTAACTAAGCACGTGACACGTTAATATTTGTTTGTCACATTATGAAATATAATTTTTTTGGACAGTACACTTGAAGTACAGATTAGTTTAAACCATAAGTATTTTTGACCTTTGATTCCATTAATTAAATTAATTAAATATGTAGTTTTGCAATTTAAGGAAAGTCAAAGTATTTAATCATTTAAATGTAAACCCAAACAGGATCCTATTTAGGTATCAAATACAAATTGTAGAATAATAACAAAAACACTATAATTCTTCTAGAGAACTATAATAAATTTACAATTATAAAATTCATGCGAATAATTAGAAACAACTCCTAGACATTATTAAAAGAAGATATCTCAAAAGTTTCAGTACGTATAAAATTGTACAAATGATGTATATATTTTTTTTGTAAATCAATAGAAAGTGTAATAAGTTGTTTTAAAGCTTTCTTTCATTGAAGTCAACATTAATTTTTCTATAGAAGTAAGCAACCATATTTATAAAATTTTTGTAGTAAAGAAGGATAGATTATTGGTATTGTGTTTAAAAAATTTTTGAGGTATAATCTTAACTAGGTAATCTAGTTGGAATTTATTTTTTTTGTGATAAATTGACTAGGCTCTAGTGTAGCCCTAGCTCTAAAATGTCAAGAAGTGATTAATTTTTCAGGTAGTACGAGATCGTCGTTCCAATTCCAGTTTGCAGCGTCACAAGTAAGCATTATATTTCTATGTTTTGCTCGTTAAGGATATTTGATCTTTTCAAAGATTTCCGTATCTTATCTTCTGATTGTTTATCATTATAGCTATTATTAAGATATGGTGGCGTCCATTAAAAATTCTTTTATTATCGTATACCATCCTACGACCCTGGCTCATAGCTCTGCCCTAAGTTGAAGAAACTTAGCTGGCTGGAAGATCTCTTTAGAGGGCCATTTTCCATCCTCTTTAGCCTGGGCTTAAATCATAGACAGGAACCCCTAATAATTTATTGAGGTTCTGCCGCCAATAAGGTAGAGTAAATACACTATATATATATATATATATATATATATATATATATATATCTATATAGAAAAAATAGTGTAACAATATATGTGTATATATATATATATATATATATATATATATATATATTGGAAAAACTATTAATTCGACAAATGTTCAAGTATTGGGGAAGCTTTGTCAGCCACAGGTTGCTTACCTCCCTTCACACAATACTGAATATGGGGGAAATGGAGTATATAACTGTAAAACAATAGAAAGTGACCGAACTGCATCTAACAAGAACAGCGGGTATGTTCAAAGACAACAAATATAGAGACTAGAAGAAAATTGTTTTAAACATATGTGTGGAGCACAGCACAGTACGTCTATGAAATAGGGGCAGTAAGAAAAGTAGACAGAAAGAGATAAAAGTCTTCTGGAATGTTTTGCTTTAGACTTATAAAGATGATCGCATGAACAGACAAGGTTAATAACAAATAGGTTATCGAAATAGTAGAAGAATAAAGATACTTGCGGAAAACAAAAAAAAATTGAAGAAATAGAATGGCAGGATACGCTCTAAAGAATTTTTAAGGAATAGTACCGGCTATATTAAAAGCGGAGATAGGAAAAAAGAAATAGAGGTAGATCAAGATCAGACTTTTGCACGCAGGTAGTGATAGATGTAGACTGTGCAAATTTCAGGGAAATGTGTAGGTTGGTTCAGAATAGAAAA
This sequence comes from Platerodrilus igneus, assembly GCA_036346225.1. Classification (NCBI taxonomy): domain Eukaryota; kingdom Metazoa; phylum Arthropoda; class Insecta; order Coleoptera; family Lycidae; genus Platerodrilus; species Platerodrilus igneus. The sequence continues at coordinate 10,349,627 of JARFIW010001171.1, read as the reverse complement.
CAATGAGGGTGCGCGTCTAACGGTCTAACCAGTTCCAAGACTGAAGACCTAATGATGATGAGGATATATATTTAGAAAACAATAGAAAGAGAGCCGAGCTATTTCTAACAAGAAAGAACAGCGACTATGTTCGAAAACAACAAACGTAGAAATAAGGAAAAATTCTGCAAGCATATGTATGCAGCACAGCACTGTACGGCTATGAAATGACGACAATAGGACAAGCAGATAGGGAAAAGGTAAAGAGTATTTGGGAATGTGATGCTTCAGATGTATGATGATGAAAGCATGGACAGACAAAGTTAATAGCAAGAGGTTCTGTAAATTGTAGTGGAAGAATGATATCTGTTCAAAACAAAAAAAATTAGGACAAATAGAAGGATAGGACACGTTTTAAAGCATTTGGAGAATAGTGTGGGATATATTACAAGCAGAGATAAGAAAAAAGAGAGGTGAGGTAGAGGTAAATAGACTATTACACGCAGATAGTGAAAGATGTAGGCTGTGGGAATATTAGGGAAATGTGTACGTTATCTCAGAATAGTAAGTTCCAGGACTAAAGATCTAATGATTATGATTTTAAAAGGAGGGAAATTTTCTTTAGTTAAACTTTGCTTACTTTTCGCTAAACCAAGAGTTTTTGTAATCAGTCATAATTAAGTCCATATAACAGTAATAAAACCGTAAAAATAGAATATAGAAAGACCAAGGATTTTAACCAGCTTGGATTAACATTCTCCAAATTTAATTCTAAACTGTTTAATTTTAAGTAGTATCTTATGATGCACTTCGGCCTAGTTTTAGCTACTGCCTGTGATGTAAGACCAACTGTGCGAACCATATAACAATAAATAGTATAAAATCCATAATCTTATTTCCATTCTTCAATGGAGTCGGCGTTTATCGCATACTTATTCAATACATAGTGCGTCACAGCTATTTTGATAACATTAAACGATAAACTTATTGATTGTCTGTTTTTCTAACTTGGAATGCATGCTCAGCGTTATAAAGTAGATTATACATATACAATAAAATAAGCAGTTCTTGTTTGCAGAATTCTTAATCAACAAATGAATAAAATAAACGCGTGTTTGCCAATTGCAGACTTTTAATTAGGAAATCGAATTCTTATTATTGAAGTCGACACGACACATTGCACTACTTTTTTTTATTTCTTCATCAGGGTTTTTTATAGGAAATTTAGTAATACCAAGTTGGATAGGGAGATCTGTCAAAAGTTATGGGTAATTACCGATTAAATCCCGAACTAAAATAATTAGTGTGAAAGAGTGGGCATTTGACTTGATAATTTAACAACGATAACAAATTTTATCACCATTTTGCCGGTAAAATTTTATTGTTTACAAAGGCATTGTTACCTAGAAAGATTAACGAGAACAAACTTGTCATTAATTATAAACTCCAGTTCTCGACGGGGCCGCAGGTTTTTTATGTAGTTTTGAGTCACTTTTGTTTTAGGCAGCAACGCATGAAAACACGATATGTGGTTGATGCATGATGAGCATAGAAAATTAAATTTGTGGAGGTAAACGAAAACTGGGCTAAGTAGATGCAGGGTAAAATAGACATGGCACTATTTATAAAGATTAGCTCAAAATAGGAAACGACGGAGGCTCCTTCAAACCAATATTACACTTGTGACTAAGGTAGACGGGGCAAAGTTTACGGTTTACATTTTACGTTTTATTTACTAAAGATACTCGGTTTTATTTAGTTTTTTAAACATCTCCGAAAACAACTCATACCAATATCATAAACGGTTTTTAAGTTAACTAAAGTTTATGTATATCTTTTTCAAAGCCTAAATGATAATTTAATCTAGATAGTAATTGAAAGTTAGAAAATATAATGCTGCAGGTTTGAATCCTGTCCAATACTTTATATTTTCGATCTTTAAATTACTAGCTTGATTTTGTACTTTGCATAAAGGTCTATGTTATTATAAGATGAAATAATAAATCAGACTTTTATGCAAAGCCTAAATGATCGTTTCCAATCGAGCTAGTAATTGAAAGATGGAAAGTATAAAGTTCTAGAGAGGATTCGAACCTGTAACCTTCGGCTTCAATCGCTGATGATTATAAATGAAAGGTTGATAAATCCATAGAAATATATATATATATATATATATATATATATATATATTGCTGTGTTAATAAGGTCATTTAGGGGTAGTTAGAACCAATAGTATAGCGCACTTCATATAAAATACATCAAGGCTCAGAAAACGAGACAGTTTTCTGAAGAAAACAAGAAATACGATGATTAGACTGGAAAGTGAATGACAACACCCCGTATATAAACCATAGTCATAATTAATTTAGTTAATGAAAAACATTTTGAAGATTTATTTGAATAAACAAATTCGCAAGTCGTAAAACAACATAATTGCAAGCTGAAACGGGACACGCATGGATAACGCATCATTATTACGTCAAGGATCCCAATTAAAACAAGCAAATTTTAAAATGCGTAAGATAGCAAACGCATATAATTTAATGCATAAATTATATTAAGTCTACGTGACTAGAAAGTTAAAAGCGACACCTGATTTATTGGAAACAAGCAAGGCATGGTAATTAAAATCAAATTTCACTAAATTTAGTCGAACAAACAATGGTTTACTTATCTAGAAGTATGAAAATTCAAGGGAATCAATGCTATAAACTCGAAATGGTACGTGACAAAAGTAACGCGTTGATGTTAACATACAATACTATACGATGGAATATCCAGAAACCTGGTATGAAAGTTTTATGCACAACAACGTACTCTGCGCTTGTAATCGATAGAAGATGCATTTAAATACGATCGGATTTGTAAACAAATAAATTTTCAACATGAAGTAAGGCGTAGTTCACATCACTTAAAACTAAGATATTTACGTAAAGTGATTTATTCTGAGGTGTGAAATAATACCATTGTAATGATAGAAAATTAGGAGGTTTGTCGTTTTACCCTTCAAAAGGCGACTCTAAATAATCACTGGAAAACAATTCCAAATAATTACTGGAGAAGAATTATAAATAATTACTGGAACAAATGAGGAAATGCAACAAGCATTTACTTCAACTATGAATTGTCAAGGAGTTTAACGGAGGACGCTTGAGTGATTTAAGGCTATGCTAAGAGGAATGCAGACAATATCTAAAGAGACTGACTCGAGCTGAAAACAACAGGTTAGCCAATCTGAATGTTTTATTATTTTATTTGTGAATATTTCGTTGTATATTTCTAAACTGAATGTTTTAAAAATAAATATGTACTTACTTGTTAACCTCCAATAGAATACTTCTTCGTCCGAGTGGTTTTGTGAAATATTTGTACATATTTTTATTGTATTCAGGTAGAATAACCCAACACAAGTAGCACGATTTAAAAATTATGCGGGGTGAAATTATTAATTTCTAAAATCTGTTACCCTTTGTTACTTAGTCTGACGACATTTTGTCAATATGATAAAATATTGCACCTTGTCAGTCCAATACAATACAATTTTTAGAAATTTCAGCACATCTTACAAAATATAATTATCATTACGGTTTAGATGTCATGCGAGTGTAAAGTTTTAGTTCTTGAAATCTATTCCCTTTCGTTACTTTTGCGACAGTGTCTGTTATCCTGACGACAATTTTTAATTAAGAAAAAGTTGTATACTTTATCAGCACAATGCGACACAAATGCAACTAATTTAGAAATATTAAAGCATGTATTAATCTCTTGCTTTTAAAAAATATTTGTATCCATTCTTATTGTACTTGAGAAGCACAACTCAACACAACTTTTCATCACGGTTTGATAAGGAAGGTGCGAAGTTTTTAATTCTTTCGTACGTGTGCTACGCTATCTTTAAATCTTATGAGGTTTTGTAGTTATTAAAGTAGATTACACTGCGTTGGCACAATTTAAACATCCAAAATTATTTATCAATTTCACACAACCTTCTAATAGATCATTTCCTTCCTCAAGTGGTTTATGAAAAATACTTGTACAAATAATTAGTTTATTTGAATAGCATAACCACACAATTCGCAAAATTTAATTATCCGTCACAGTTTAAACTTCCTGGGGCGTGAAGTTTTTAATTTCTAATCATTACTGTTCCACGATGTATTACTTTCATGACATTTTGTCAGCAAATTTCAGCAGTATTTTCAGAAAAGAAAAATTATTTAATAATATCCATATCGTATAGCCTTTTGGAAAGTTTTCGTTTTAATATTAGGTATAGATTTGTTCTATAATCCAAAACGGGAAAACTTATTTCACATCACTATTTAATTAGATTACTACGTGTAAAGTTTGTGGTTTCACGGGTTCATGCAAACAGGCCAGGAACCCGTACTTTATCAAAATATCCTTTGAAACGCGTATTTTGCCAGGCCTAAGGAATGTGTGGCTATCATGAGAAAGGCGTGTTTTAAACGCTCAACCGTCAACTACAGTGCGTTATCGGCGTATTAAACGCGAGCACGTGTTTATTGCAAGAAGTGTACTTGTAAAAACCTTTACCTATCCCGTAACTAACCCTCACAAGTATATGTTCCAAAACTGTGTTCGTTCAACACACTTCACTGCAAAAATTTGGACAAAATAGAAGAAACTGGCTACCACAAACTCCTGCTCCATATTTCGATGTTAGCGAAGGCATACCTTAACTACAACTATTAATCATTTTGTTTTCAACCTTACTTAAGGTCGATTTGACGCAGTTCTAACTTTTTTTCTATTCTGTACTAATCTAAAAAGTTCTATATACCCTTCACAACCTAAATTTCTAATAATTTTACTAATATAGCTTGGTTTAGGTCTTCCTATACTCTTCTATCTTTTTCTTATCTACCTGGCTCTACATAGATATTAGCAACCTGATGGTTGTTAAAGAACTCCAACATGTTTACATGATTCCCATTTACAAGGAAATGAAATATTACCTGATTATTCCCTCCAAAAAGGGAAAAGTGTTAAATTATATGTTATGGTAAGGCTTAAGCAACGAATCGCTGCCAACATGTCAGACCACTAACTAATTGTGAGTTATGTCATGGTGACATTTAGTTAACTGATTTTTATTTATTTATTTATTTTGTTTTGTTTTCGAACTTACTTAAGGTCGGTTTGACGCAGTTCTAAATTTTTTTCTATTCTGAGCTAGTCTAAAAAGGTCTACATACCCTTGTTACACTATTTTTTTTATAGTGTCTTTACTCTACCTTATAGGCGGCAGAGCCTCAATAAATTATGAGCAGTTTCTGTCTAAGGTTTAAGCCCAGGGTAAAGGGAATGGGAAATGGCCTTGAGTATAATAGGACCCTGTAAAGAGATCTTCCAGCCAGCTAAGCTTCTTCAACTTACGGCAGAGCTACGAGCCAGGGTCGTAGGATGGTATACGATAATAAAAGAATTTTTAATGGACGCCACCGTATCTTAATAATAGCTATAATGAGAAACAATCCGAAGATAAGATACGGAAATTTTCGAAAAGAAAAAACATTCTTAACGAGCAAAACATAGAAGTATAATACTTACTTGTGACTCTGCAAACTGGAATTGAAACGACGATCTCGTACTATCTGAAAATTTAATCACTTCTTAACATTTTAGAACTAGGGCTACATTAGAACATAGTCACTTTATCCAAAAAAATAAATTCCAAAAAGATTAACTAGTTAAGATTATACCTCAAAAAAATTTTTTATACACAATACCAATAATCTATACTTCTTCACTACAAAAATTTTATAAATATGGTTACTTGCTTTTATAGAAAAAATTATTGTTGACTTCAATGAAAGAAAGCTTTAAAACAACTTATTGCACTTTCTATTGATTTACAAAAAAAATATATACATGATTTGTACAATTTTATACGTACTGAAGCGTTTTAGATATCTACTTTTAATAATGTCTAGGAGTAGTCTCTTATTATTTGTATGAATTTTGCAATTGTAAATTTATTATAGTTCTTTAGGACAATTAAAGTGTTTTTGTTATTATTCTACAACTTGTGTTTGATACCTAAATAGGATCCTGTTTTGGCTTACATATAATTGATTAAATACATAGACTTTTTTTAAGCTGCAGAACTACATTTTTAATTAATTTAATTTCTTGAATCAGGGTCAAAAATACTTATGGTTTGAGCTAATCTGTACTTCAATTGTACTGTTAAAAAAATTAGATTGTGTAATGTGACAAACAAATATTAACGTGTCACGTGCTTAGTTACGAGTACATTTTAGTGTAACCTTGTAAATTCAAATAAAGTTATCTTATAGAAATTTCTTTGTGTTCATAAGAACATTTATGCAATATCCAGCTACTAAATTCTGAACAAAAATTACGTGTACCAATTTAAATCACTATATAAAATTTACAAAAATTATTATTACATTTCTAGTAATGGTTCCGTGAAACGAAAATGAATAAGAATTGAAGAAGACTCACCACAAATAATCCGCTAGACATCAGCTTTCGTCAATCATCGTGGTTACAACAGGTGCGCGCCGTTCACACGTGCACGGCTTTACAGCTTGACTTCTATACAAAACAAAATTTACGGAAAATTCCACCATACTCCATAGCAACATTTGATAATTCAAACTTTCAATACTGCATAACAAAAAAACTTGTGCTTCAGTGTTCCATTACCATTAGTTGCATAAAATTTTGCGCTTCAATACTCCATACTTTACGGGTCTACATAAAATTTTTGCTTTTCAATACTCCATAGCAGGTAGTCTAAAACTTGATATATTACGTATCTACTTAAAACTTGCATTTCAATACTCCATAGCAATTAAACTAAAACTTGATATATTATGTATCTACTTAAAACTTGCGCTGAAAAGGAAACGAGAAAATGATTTGGATGCAAAATTGAAACTTATTCACCTACCGTAGATAATGCTTATTTTACAGCAACAATAGGTCAATTAAACTATAAATCGGTGTAATGGCATACGTTGACAACATTTCACCTGCCTTTGGGAGTGCATGTTTTTAAAACCTACTAGCCCACGTCTCGATAAACTTGTTTATCTGATCACATTCGGACGTTAAATGACGAACTTTAACCACGATGCAATTTATTATTCAAGCACGCGCAGAATTGGATTGTTGCATCAACACTTACACAGATAAAAAAACCTAAATTCAACTTCGAGTCCATAGACATAGGTGGAGTTCTAAGTAACAAATTGATATTATATTGCTAAAATAGGAATTTGATATTTTCTGTATAATAAAGGATTTTTGTTAAATAAATATTTAGAACAAAAGTGTACATTAATGAAGCAGGTAATCGTATTCGTTACTCCCTTCACAACCTAAATTTTTAATAATTTTACTAATATAGCTTAGGGCTTCCTATACTTTTCTATCTTTTTCTTATCTATCTGGCTCTACACAGATATTAGCAACCTGATGGTTGTTAAAGAACTCCGACATGTTTACATTATTTCCATTTACAAGGAAATAAAATATTACCTGATTATCCCTTCCAAAAAAGGGAAAAGTGTTAAATTATATGTTATGGTAAGGCTTAAGCAACGAATCGCTGCCAACATGCCAGACCACTAACTAATTGTGAGTTATGTCATGGTAACATTTTGTTAACTGATTTTTATTTATTTATTTATTTCGTTTTGTTTTCGAACTTACTTAAGGTCGGTTTGACGCAGTTCTAAATTTTTGTCTATTCTGAGTTAGTCTAAAAAGGTCTACATACCCTTCACAACCTAAATTTCTAATAATTTTACTAATATAGCTTGGTCTAGGTCTTCCTATACTCTTCTATCTTTTTCTTATTTATCTGGCTCTACATAGATATTAGCAACCTGATGGTTGTTAAAGAACTCTAACATGCTTATATGATTCCCCTTTATCAGGAAATGAAATATTACCTGGTTATCTCCTCCAAAAAAAGGAAAAGTGTTAAATTATATGTTATGGTAAGGCTTAAACAACGAATCGCTGCCAACATGCCAGACCGCTAACTAATTGTGAGTTATGTCATTATCCAATTCTCTAAAAGGTTTAAGCTTTCTTCTATTCTCTATTAAATCTAATATCTCTTTTGTTACCCAGGGTTTTCTCGCTCCTACTTTTTCTTACCTATAGTCTGTGTTGCTGTATCATGTACAGTCCTTTTTATTTCTTTTCATCTATTTTCTACGTTCCCTCCTACAGCTATCTCTTTGATCTTATTATCTAATACTTGTTTATATTCCTTTTTTACCTCACTATCATTAAGATTACCTAGATTTCATCCCTCTCTTTTAGTCTTTCTCGATTTTTTGAATCATTAATCAAATTTGCTTATTTTTTAATTTCTTTCTTTGTATGTAAATCTGCAACCGTTCGACGGGGTGTAATAAAATGCACCTGAGCGTCGATTTTTGAAGCAAGACAAACTCATTCCAATGAGAAAGCGGCCATATTTTCCAATGCTACCACCAAAAGTCTATTTTTGATAATCCAGTGAGAATAGATTTCAACGAAAAGCATGGGAAATGTTAGCAATAATAGTTCGTATGGGAATAACGAATAGTCATGAGAAAAACGTAACAAACGTAATGTCAAATTTTAAATCGACAGTCTTACTTCAAACAGTGAGCGTTTTATTTATATTGTTTAGTTTTGTTTTCAATTATCTAGTAAACAATGGACGAGTTAACGAATATTGGCACTATTGAAAATATTGAGTTCGCCGAAATGATGGTAGACAGTCGTAGACTATCAGTAAGAGAAAATCCTTTTATTGTCATCAATCACAGGGCCTTTATAAAAAATTTAGGCTATCCAAATTGTTGACGCAATATTTAATAAATTTATTGGACAATTGTTTGTGACAACCTACCGGGATATCTACCTTGAATACTTAAATCAAGGCATAATGCATTTCTAAAAAGTGGTGAATAATCCTGTTTTAGTAGGTATTGGTTGCAATAGCCTTTTTGCTTCCGGCTGTTATCAAACAATGATCAGCTATAACTTTTTTTGTGATATTAGTAAGAGCAGCATTAGCAACTGCTTAACCGAAGTTATAGAAGCCCTCAATTAACCCGAGATTTTTAATGAATGGGTGGCTTTTGCAAGGAATATACAAGAAATGTCTTCTATTCGAGATATGTATGTGTAGTCCATGGTAGCTAGTAATAATACAATATATATTTGTTAATAATAGATTGTTCACACTATATGGAATTCCCGGGATCTTTGTCGTATTAGATTGCAGTCCCGTTCTGAATGGACAGCGCGGAAGAGATCCGTCTCAACTGCCTTTTTACATAGCCAAAAATCTTAGTTTAAAAGAAAAGTAGGTTTAATGAGTCTTAAATTAATACAAAGTACAAGGAAATTATTGGCAAGTGACTCAAATTCAGCCACGAGGGCATGCCTACTGTAGCTAAAAACCTGCGATGTCAGGTGAAACGACACAATGACTTAAATGTGAGCTAAGTGATGCTGTACTTCCCATAATGTGTCTGTATTAAATATTACAACTTTGCTACTCCTGTCCTGATGAGTCCCAATTAGGGCGAAACGCGTCGACAGGATGCTTTTGTGGGTCAATTTGAGTCACTTGCCAATAATTTCCTTTTACTTTGTATTAATTTAAGACTCATTAAACCTAGTTTTCTTATATATATATTTTTAGGTTAGAACTAATGGTGGATAGGTCAGTGAAATATTTTAACAGGATTCACCATGTATATAAAATGCCAGTATTAGTTATAACATTTTTCAAAGCTAGAACATAAGAATTTATTATTTAAGATAAGCCTCAAGATTAATTTTGCTTCATTTTAGAATTAGGGTAAAGATTAAGTACAATTTTTAGATATAGGAAGCATAAATCCGTGCGTTTAAATGTGTAATTATCATGTAAAGTTAAGGATAGGAAAGTTTTTCATCTTGTAGCATAAAAATCGATAATTGAAGAGGGTGAATTTGTTAGTAACGGATTTTCAAAGCGTAATTATTTTATTTGTGTATATAACTTAGTGTAAAGGTAATATGAAGCTGGAACATGTATAATTTTTCAAAGGTTTCGCATAAAATATAAAATTATAGTCAATAAACGAGTTAACTATTAGGAGTTTCTAAGAACAAAATATTTCCAGTGAGGTTTAACAGTGTAAATACGTTCTTTGTATTGATTTAAAAACCTGTCAACAAGTATCAAAGTTTCTTAGGAAAAGATCGTTAAAAACAAACAACAGCTGTATGTTTGATAAGGTGTTGAACGTTACATATAAAAATGGATCGATAATATAAAGAGAAAGACTGTGTTTTATATGAGGTAGCAAGGAATGGAAAATATCATATGGTTAGTTGTCGTTGACTTTGAAACGTCTGTAAGACAAAGCAATTTTTAAAAGTAAATAAGCTAGACAGAGATGCAGCACATTTGCATAAGACATTGGTTGAAAGGAGAAATTGAAAGTACGGTAGCAGGCTATGGACAGCGTAGGACTGTTAGACTGTATGTATAAGAACGAAAAAGACGATAGTGTAGATTGGTAGGGTAGCATAGAACTTGTGAATAGTGGGGATAAAGGTAAAGAGATGTAACGTACGGATTAGACAAAGATACAAGAAATGGATAACAGACGTAGAAAATTGAGAAATGGTAGAAGACAAAGAAGAGAACTTTTTGAATGCAAGTTAGAGTAAGGTGATAGGATTTGTGCGTGTGAGAGAGGTGTGTTTTGGATGCTTGGATTGGAGTTAGTTGCCGGAGGATTTCAACGAAGTCGACAGCCGTTAGAAATTTGTAATAAGGGTTTCGAAGTAAAATGCTTGTTTGCGAGTAAAATTCAAAGATTTTCGAAACGATTGGAAAACAGTTGCCAAGTTAACCGGGAATAACTGAAGTATAATAGCTGGTTTTGGAGAATTGGACGACGGTTAGATGTTGTGGTGTGAATGAGTTTGTGGAATCGGTGGACGGTTTGAGAAACATTACCGAGAAAGCGTGTTAGGGGTATGGTGTGAAACGATTCTGTGGGCAATTTTGAGTCTATATAAACGAAAATGAGGCATTAGAGGCTCTCTTTCTTTTCGATCTTTAGCCAAGCTTCGAACTACGATAGTAAATGTGACTAAGTGAGTTGAGATTTTAATTACAATTATTTAATTATGCACAAGTTGGTGTAAGTAATGAAGCAGTTGTGAATTATATAAAGTACATTTTGAAAAGCGAAGCTTGCTGAACGTAAGTACACTTCTTGCTATTTATGGTTGGAGGCGCTTGGTGTGCACTGGGATGGAATAGTGGATGTTGATGGACCAGTAGCGGAGATTATGGAAGTACCATACATTGGATGCTGAGAGATCTGGGTAGAGGAATGCTGTTCCTAATGATTGGAGTCAACATGGACTGATTCATGCAAGTGCAGCCATGAGGGAGGACTACATCAGAGATGGTTTCAAAGCAGAGAGCTGGTTGTGCTACAGTCCAGATAATGAATTTTAGAAAACTTTTTGACTGTTGTGATTTTTAGTGATTATGACATTTTGTGCTTTTTTTTGGTGGATTTTTATTGAATTTTATGGACATTTTATGGACTTCTTTACCTTTGAGAAGGAATTATATGAAAGTATATTCATGTACAATTTTGTATTATAAAATGAGTGTAATATTGGCTTTTGTACAAAGTAAACGGGTCTTTAGTAAATTTTCGGTGCAATAATTAGCACTTAGGTACAAAAATGTTTTTACTATGAGCTCGTATTAGACCTGGGGTTTTAAAATAACGTTTAGGGATAAGTCCAGTTACTTTTTATAAATGATAGATTTAAATAGATAAATTTTGAAATTATTTTATTTTAAAATGACTTCATTTAAAATTGATAGGGGTTGTTAAATATCCGAGGTGTGAATTAAGAGTGTTAAGACAGAGATTTCTGAAAGCGATTTGATGTTACAATAAAGAATGATGTAATTTTGGTAGTCAAATTTTCTTTTCTTTGAATAAGTAGGGTAGCATTTTCAGAGAGCAAGTAAGCAGCCGTGGCAAATATCCCTGAGGAAGCTGAGCAGAAAGCTGGAGGTTTGGCGTATTACATGAAGAGTATTTTCAGAGAGTAGTACAATAAGTGATACGAAATGCTAGTCTAGGTGGTAGGGTTTCGTTCCAGAGTTAATACTCAGAGTATTATATATATATATATATATATATATATATATATATAGAGAGAGAGAGAAGAGAATAAGATGAAATAATAATTTAGACTTTTATGCAAAGCCCAAATGATCATTTCAAATCGAGCTAGTAATTGAAAGATGGAAAATATAACGTCTTGGACAGGATTCGAACCTGTATCCTGGTTTTGCCGGAACCATGCGTTTACCAATTACGCCACCGAGACCGATGACGACAATTGGGAAATTTACAAATTTAAATCGTGTACACAACTATACATAAACCTAACTTTCAATTACGTCTGGCATTTTTGTCAATCATATCTGACATTGTCGAGTTTTTGATTTATGTCAGTTATAGACAGGAAGCTAGGCTCAAAATTACAGCTATAAGCCAAGAATTAAATATATAAATATTTTAGATAGTTAATTACACAATGTCAGATATGATTGACAAAAATGCCAGACGTAATTAAAAGTTAGGTTTATGTATAGTTGTGTACACGATTTAAATTTGTAGATTTCCCAATTGTCGTCATCGGTCTCGGTGGCGTAATTGGTAAACGCATGGTTCCAGCAAAACCAGGATACAGGTTCGAGTCCTGTCCAAGACCTTATATTTTACATCTTTCAATTACTAGCTCGATTTGAAATGATCATTTGGGCTTTCATGTGAACTAGTACAAGTTAATAAAATTTTATGTAGAAGCTAATAAAGCATTTTTGTGGTAAAACGTTAAAGTGGTACGTAAGTACAAAGCTTGTTAAGTTTAGTATTGTAATGCAAACGGGGAATTTTAAATTCGGGGTTTTGCACGGTCGAAGATGTTGAGGCCCATTTAAGACGAATTGATTCGACACACGTTGAACGATTGAGTAATTAAGGTCAGGGCAGGGAAAATAGTAACAATAATAGGAATTTTAGGTCACCAGGAAACCGTAAAATGCAGGTTAGTAGAAATGTGAGTCAAGTTCAGGATCACCGAGGGGAACGCTCGAGAGAAGATTGGTGGCAGGGAAATCGTAGCGAACCTGTTCGTACCGAAGGTAGTCAAAATCTGATTCGAGAGAAGTAGCCACGATTTTTAATTCAAGTTGGAATTCCGATGAAGGAGAAATGGAAAATGTTAGTTTGAAATCGGTGGTAGTTGTGCCCACTATCAGGGTAGTTTTGTGTGGTTCGATCAAAGTAGGAGCGAGCATTGGTGGACTCTGGGTCCCAAATTACGGGAATATCAGATAGGTTGTGAAAAAAGTTGGTTGAGCTTGATGTGAAAATTCCTAGTATACCCGGTAGGAATCTTGTGCTTATAGGCGCCTGGGGAAATAAGAGTGTAGTGGTTAATAAGCAGGTCTATCTAACAATAAGGATAGGCGATGTGGAAATTGATTGCCCGTTCTTAATTGTCCCGAATTTAGTACGGGATATGGTTTTGGGCTGCGATTGGATGCGAGACCACGCAGTGGTTGTCGACTTTTTGTTTAGAACTCTTGGGGGGTCTTTTGATGGGGTGCTTCAACAATTTAGTTATATATATATATATATATATATATATATATATATATATATTAGCTCAATTTTAGTTTTCTATTAGACTTGATAATAACTTAATAGTCGAAAGCGCTCGTCGTATTTTAATTTAAATTGACATTGCTATAACTTTATTATTGTGATGATAAAAGTACTAAGATATTCTTCGTTTATTTATTTATTTATTATTATTATTATGGATCTTCACCAAGTCAGCGCTGATTACATTAATATGTTATTTAATTAAGTTTTAAAGTAGCTTTTTATCTCGAAGAAATTTCCATCTTCATTGTATATTACAAAATTAAATAACTGCATTTAATAATTTCCATATTTATGCAGGTTACGTTTAAGAATTACTTCTTTATTCTGTTACGTCGTAATTGTTAATCACGGTATGCATACCTCAAAACAACTCTTCTCAGACTAACATGTTCGCGACTTAATCAAATCGAATGACCGAATGACTCTTTTTTTTATAAAGTTCCAGTTCATATACAATTTATTTTGACTAAGTCAGTCTTTTTAAATTTCTCGAGATTCCAATCTAAGGATTACACCTACCCGACGCAAGGTTTCTGGGAATTCCTCATTAGCCTCGAATCGCATGATTGATTTATAATAGTGACGCATAATGTTATTGTGGCGTCGCATATTATCCAATAGTAATGCCAAAAATAATAAAATTAATTCTTATTGATTTTATGGATATTTAATGTTTCTGCAGCTTCTTAGAATAAACTTTTGTTTTATTTAATGAGTTTATACCATATTTCTTATTAATTGACGTATTCTCCCGAAAATTCTTTCTTAATCTCATAGGGGACTTATTTTATTTTCTCAGTGCTAAAAATTTGCATTTACGTGTGAAGGGTTTTACTGTGAGATCATATTAAGACAAGGGGTTAACGTCAGGTATGAAGATAGCCCTCTTACTTTAATAGGGTATTTGTTTAATGAGGTTATCGAATCCAATTACGTTTTGACAAGTTTTAATGGCTCTAATTATTACAGAAGCTAGTAGGAGTTTTATGGTCGCAATAAATTTCAAAACTGACAGCTTATTAGAGATAACAAAACACGAAATTGCGGTAAATTGTTACATCAGGCGGATGGCTAATACTTCCAGAATATAATCAGAAGGTTTGAGGCATATGATGTATTTGGAATTTTATTATATAAAAAGGATTTTAATGAAAAGTGGTATTCGCTTATTCGTTCAGTATTCAAGATTTAACATTTGAACATAAGTCTGTCGACATTGGATTTCTGATAGATCCTTATTTTATGAAGTGCAACAACGATTTATTACTCCAAAATAAATAATAAGTTATCTTGGTGCAAACAAAGTATTTGGGCATTTTAATCTATTAAAAGCAAGAAGTACTTTCCCAAACTAATAGAAGATATTTTTCGACGTATGGAAATTAATTAAAAATGAAAATCTAACAATTTGGAACTAGAAAAGTTCCGATGCAGTTAATTCTAATGGAAACAATACGTTAAATAGTCAAAAACAGGTGATCATATTGATAAGAATATCAGCAAGAATTTGACGAACTCTAAGCGGAAGTATAACTTTGTTTTAAACATAAAAGGACCATTTGTGCGTTATTAAGAAAATTAAGCTAGGATGTTTTTATTTTTCGTATAAAATTTATTTTTAAAAGGATAGCTGTATTTAACTAATTTTGAGTCCAGAGTTCAAGGCGTTTTGATCCTTACAAAAATTTCTGCTCGACGTCGTTGATCAACCCCATTGAAACGGGGTATTACAGGAATATTTAAATTATCCATGAAAATATTAAAGAAAATTTTGTGACGCGTGAAATATTTTAGAGTTTTCTAATAATTAACAAGGATTAGGTGAAGATTATTTTAATACGTAAGTAGTGATAAAATTCTGTTTCTTTGTAAACTTAAGGTGTAAATTGCATTTATATCTGTGTGTGTAAGAAGATTATTTAGATAATGTGTGTAAAAGAAAGATGTTTTAATGTACTGGGGATTGTTCATAAATGTTTCTTGAGATTTCATCCATAAGTAAGTGAACCCAGCTACAATTCTTTAACACTGATTTGAATGGTAAAAATGTTTTAGCCAAGAATAAGAACCATTCCTGAATTTACTTAATATTATAAAGGTAAAACACTGAATAGTTCTTTGTGTCGTTGACGCTTTTATGAAATTTGTATTAACCAACCTGTTTGTTAAGAGTTCTACCTATTGTCAAATTTCTTGATTATAAATTTTCTTTTTTTGCACAAAGGAAATGACCATTTACAATGGTTAGTGGTAGTTATTCAGGGTCAGTCGTATTCAAAAGCACTGCTAAAAAATAATTTAAGATAAACATCTATTGTCCCATACCTACACAACAAAATCATAATGCGTGTCCTAGAAAAATTAAAACATTTTTACAAGCAGGAAATGGTGTTAGATTCTATTCATGGATAATTTAATTTCAACAATAATTTTCAAACCATCATCATTAACCTGTATATTTTACTGTGTGTTAGCGGATGTTCTTAAATAGTTTTTTTTTATGAAAACGAGAGTTAAACAAAATAAATGTGAATATTTATTTAAATTTTAATGTTGCTTTGGCTGAGATATTTTTGTCTCTTGATTTTCACGAACTTATTGTTATAGCTTTATTTCCTTCAATTGTTTTAATACTAATGTTAAGTTTGCGAATTCTCGGTGTAATAGCCTGATTAACTTTTTTCAGGTATGTAATGTACACTCAAAGTGATAAAAGTAGATCAAATGTAAATAATCGCGCTTTCCTGCAACGCCGAATGTTGTTAACGGTTTTTTAATTCTAAAAAGTAAGCTGTCAAAAACCATTCACAATGGAAAAATTATACCTATAGGGGTGTTACCATAGCCTCTATTTCTACTACTACAATTGTATTGGTACCTTTGCTGTATTCTACGTATAAGTTTAGCTAATTATTAAATTGTTCCTTTTGTTTCTATAAACAATAGAAGTTAAATGTTGATCGCTTATATAAACTTGAACAGTTTAAAGTTGGAAACTTTTGAGTGATGCAAATCCGCATCCGATTTTCAGGTCGATAACAAGATCTGAAAGCTTAGCGGACCTGACTACTACTATACGTAACTCGTTTAATGGTGGTTTTTTGTACTGCCGATGGAAACGTATTATGGCTTTGGTTATGCATATTGAAGAGAGCCAAATTTAGCATAAAAGTCAAGAACTACACGAAATAAAGTTGAACGCGGAATTAAGACTATATATACTAGATATACATATACCCTAATATATACTATATGTATACTAATATATAATAAAAAAGGTGTTTAAAATAATAAACTTAAAATTAAAGAAATTTCTAAAATATGCACAGCTACACAACTAGCATGTTAGATTTGAATTTAGTAATATGGCTTGCAAACAGCAATCGACGGTATGCTTATTTGACCGGTAGTTTAAATCACTATCTCTAATTAAAAAACTATATGAGCCACTAGAGTACCGCACGAAGGAAGACCTTCAAAACAAAAATTTGTGGTGTACTCTTCAAAATAGAGCTCTCTATGTAACTTGTGCTTTGTCCCAGGAAAACAAGATGTGTTAGGAACTGAATTCTTTTGTAAGGCTTACTTTTAACAAGTAAACACTAAGACAAATGAATGGATGCTACTACATAATAAAAATCAACCACGATAATCTTTAACCTTTTGAGACACAATGTGAAACCCTCGAGGGCTCCTTCGAATAAAAGATGAACTAGACCGAAATTATAAAGCTCTGCTTTCAAAATTTTTTTTACAGATATATTAGTTCTTGGTGAACGCCATTCTGAACGGAACTGCACCTTGACGACGTTCTAAAGTACTAGAACAGGTAGAATGGCTTGCGCATACTCCCTGTATGTTTGTTGTGGTTTGTTTAGTATTCTTCTTAATCTTCTTTGGGAATTGAACCACTTATAGTTTTTAAAATCAACTTTATTTACGTTGCGATCCATGACCTAGGATCGTTGTCAAAATAATAAAAACTTCAAGTTTGACATTTATGACATAAATTGAACGTGACTGATTTATTGATGTTCGAAATATTTGGTTTGAGTATACTAGGCAAAAATTTTTTAAAGTTTAAAAGAATGATTGCCTTCAATTTGTGTTGCGACCTGGGATCGACTTTCTTTAGGTAGCCAATACGCTTAACGTGAAATCAGCTGATTAATTTTTATTGGTGAATTTTATATAAATTCAATAACTTGGTTTTGGAAAACATTTTTTAACATGTTTCTATTTATACAATTGAGAGAATGGTTATTAAAGAAGTGTGCGATTGTGTTACCGTAAGGTTTAAACAGTCGTTTTTTTATATTTATTTTGAGGGGGAAAATCATTATGATTTAAGTTACCTCTTTGGTAGATTTTAACATGGTTCTGAGGTGACCCTATGTCGGGTTTACACTTGTCAGATATTAATGTTGTTCTATGAAGATTGTATATGGTTCTGAAGCGACCCTATGGCGGGTTTACACTTGTCAGATACCAATGCTGTTTTATAGGGGTTGTTAATATGCTTTTTTTTATGTAATTAGTTATTTTATGTATAAATAGAAATCATGTATGTAGGCTGTATTTCATGTTAATATCGCAAGGAGAATCTAGGAAAAACTTGCAATGCTACCTAGATATTGTGGGCATTTGATTTTCATTTGTTATTTCTTTTAGTAATGGAATCCATTGTTTACTGAAAGTC
Organism: Platerodrilus igneus; assembly: GCA_036346225.1. NCBI lineage: Eukaryota > Metazoa > Arthropoda > Insecta > Coleoptera > Lycidae > Platerodrilus > Platerodrilus igneus. The sequence goes on along the minus strand of JARFIW010001171.1, from coordinate 10,331,177 downwards.
ACGGATTCGTTTGCAACGCAGTTATTTTTATGTAGGGTTATATAAGCAGCTTCTTTAATTTTGCGTTTTTGGTGGTTTTCTTCTTTGTCGATAATTTTTGCGTCCTCTCATTTTATTTTATGACTGGAGTCCCATGCATGTTGGCAAATCATGGATTTTTCAAATTTTCTATTTTTTATATATGATTTATGTTCTTTTAATCGATCTTCAAATGGTCTGGAACTTTCCCCTATACAAAACTTGTTACATTCGCACGGTATTTTGTAGATGCAGTTTTTTGAACTTTGTATTGCGTTTTTGGGTTTTGTTTTTGTTAATTGTGCTCTTAGTGTATTGTTCTTTCTAAATACTGTTTTAATTCTAAATTTGTTTCCTATTCTTTGGATTTTTTTCGGAGAATCCTTTTATGTATGGTATTGAGCGCATTTTTTGGTTTGTATCGTTGCTTTTGTTTTCTTTTTCTTTATTTTTAGGGTTTTTATTCATTTCTTTCTCTATTATTCTTTTAGGATATTTGTTTTCTATTAGTGTACATCTGATTAGGTTTTCTCTTTCTTTAAAATTTCTTCTTTTGATGATATTAATTTTGCTCTATCATACATGGTTTTGATAATTCCTCGTTTGACACATTGTGGGTGGTTTGAATCGAAGTTTAAGTATCTGTTTGTGTGCGTTGGTTTTCTGTATACTGATGTATTAATTGTTGTATCGTTTTTGCTAATTAGAATATCTAAAAACGGAAGTTTTCCATGTTGTTCTAATTCATATGTGAATTTAATAGTTGGTTCTGTTTCGTTAATTGACTGTACAAAGTTTTTAATTAGTTCTGTATTAAGAGGCCAAATAACATAGACATCATCTACGTATCTCCACCAGATTAGTGGTTTCAATTGTTGTGTGAATATTACATCTTTTTCAAATTCCTCCATGAATATATTGCTAAAGATTGGCGATAGTGGACTTCCCATTGCCATTCAGAAGCTTTGTTTGTAGAATTGATCACTTATTTGAAAATATGTGGTATTGACGCATAAACTAAGTAATTCCATAATCGATGATATACTTAGTTTTGTTCTTTCTTTAAGGTTGTCATCTTTTTCTAGTTTGTTTTTTATAATATTAAGCGTTTTGTTTATAGGGACATTTGTGAAGAGATTTACTACATCAAAACTTACCATTGTGTGTGTATTTTCAATTTTTATGTTCGATAATTTTTCAAAAAAGTGTTGGTTGTTTTTTATGAAAGAAGATTAAGAAGAATGGCTTGCGCGTTTCAATGAGCTAAAGAGCCGAACTATAGGTTTAACCAAATTAGTGGGGTCTTTAGTGAGGAACCACACTAAGACAGGTTCTCGAAAGAGAGCAGCAGCTTTTTCGGTACTTGGAGTGGCAAAGACCATAGGGATCGGTATGACATTCTAAGACACACTACTGCGATGTGGAAGGCAACGGGAAACCACCACATTACTTCCCAAGTACACTGCGTACAGAAATTGTTAAAAATGATGGCATCCTCAGGGGTAAAAAATTCCGGAGGTAAAATAGTCCCCCATTCGGATCTCTGGAAGGGGACTACTTCGGGGGATGTGATCCGAAAGAACAGAAAAAGAACCGTGAACATTCTGCGAGTCGGAGCGTAGAATGTCAGAAGTATGAAACAAGTAGGTAAGCTAGAGTAGAGAACTTGAAACTCGAAATGGATAGGTTAGCATTAGACATAGTAGGAATTAGCGAAGTCCGCTGGGCCAGAGGCGGGGAATTTTTGAAGTGGAACTTCAGGGTAATTCATACAGGATCAGAGGAAGGAAATTCGTGTGTGTGGGGTTAGTTATACGAAAAAAGATAGGACGCCGTGTAGATAACTACTTACAAAAGAACCAAAGAGTACTCATGGTTAGATTTGAATATAAACCAGTAAATGCAGTAATATTACAAGAATGCATGCCCACCTCTAGCTACAGTGAGGAAGAGGTAAAGGCGATTTACAAAGATATCAAACACATACTAAGATACGTTAAAAGACATGAAAATTTAATAATTACGGGGGATTTTAATGCAGTAGTAGCTGAGGGTAGGGAAGGAGTAGGTTTATTTGGTTTAGGCACGAGAAATGACAGAGGAAATAAGCTGGTAGAATTTTGCGACATACTAAGATACGTAAAAGGACCAGAAAATTTAATAATTAACCGGGTTTTAATGCAGTGGAGGTGAGGGTAGGTATGGAGCGGTAGTAGGTTTATTTGGTTTAGGTACGAGTTATGACAGGGGAAATAGGCTGGTAGAATTTTGCCACAAGAACAACTTAACCATCACAAATACATTATTTCAACATCATGCTAGAAGAGGATACACGTGGAAGATGCCAGGAGATATAGGAAGATATCAAATAGATTACATTATTGTTAGACAACGGTTTAGAAATCAAGTAAAAGACTGTAGAAACTACCCGGAAGCAGATTTAGACACTGACCACAAGATCGTAATTATGACAAGATAGAGAATTCATAGCAAACGTTAAGACACTGCAATAATGCACGCTATTGTTATATTTTTAAAGATCTTCCCGTTTCTGAAATCGAAAATTGAAAATTCAAACAACCTAACACCAGCAAGGAATTTTTATTTACTGCAAATTTAGCAAGCTAGAACGACCACGAGCGGCTAAATATTAGCATACTACAAAATACGTTTCTTTAATTTCTTTATGACCTTTTGGAGTTTGCCTTCTCTTTTTTCTTCAGCAGCTTTGTGGGGATCTCATTAAGGTTTTCCTTTTTTTGCCAAAATAGAAATATAATCGAAAATTGAAAATTCAAACAACCTAACATCATCAAGGAATTTCTATTTATTGGAAATTCAGCAAGTTCGAACGAGCACGAGCGGTTAAACATTAATATACTCACCAATATGTTTTTATATTTCTTTAAGACTTTTTGGAATTTGCTTTCTCTTTTCTCTGCAGAAGCTTTGTATGAATTTCATTAAGGTACTGTTTTTTTGCCAACATTCAAAAATTATATTTTCCAATGACAAGATAGAGAATTAATTCATAGCAAACATTAAGACACTGCAATAATGCACGCTATTGTTATATTTTCGAAGGTCTTCCCGTTTCTGAAATCGAAAATTGAAAATTCAAACAACCTAACATTAGCAAGGATTTTCTATTTATTAAAAATTCAGCAAGCTAGAACTACTACGAGTGGCTAAACATCAGCATACTAAAAAACATGTATTTTAAATTTGTTTAAGACTTTTTGGAATTTACCTACTTTTTTCTCAGCAGAAGCTTTATATGAATCTCATTAAGGTACTCCTTTTGTTGCCAAATCAAAATATTTTAATTTCAAGTCACAAAAAATACAATTTTCTGAAATTGCGGTCATTCTATTGCAAATTTAAGACATTACAATAATGCACGTTGTATTCTTAAGTTTGAAGAACGTCCACTTTCTGATATCATAAATTCAAACAACCTAACATCAGCAATGGATTACTATTTATTGAAATTCAGCAAACTGGAACAATCACAAGCGGATTAATATGATCATACTCAAATATATTATTGTTTAATTTCTTTAAGAATATTTGGAATTTGCCTTCTCTTTTTCGTATGAATCTCATTAAAAACTCCTTTTGCTACCAAACTAAAAACTTTTAAATTTAAAATGACAAAACAAACAAGTTTTTGAAATTGCAACAGTTTCGCGTGCAAATTTTAAGTTTCTAACCATTATCATACTCAAAAAAATGTTTTTTTAATTTCTTTAAGACTATTTGGAATTTGCCTTCTCTTTTTTCTCCAGAAGATTCGTGTAAATCTCATTAAAAACTCTTTTTGTTGCCAAACTAAAAACTTTTAAATTGAAAATGACAAAACAGACAATGTTTTGAAATTGCAATAGTTCTCTTTCAAATTTTAAGACACCACAATTACGTACGTTATTGCCTTAATTATGAAGAACTTCCAGTTTTGAAATAAAAAATTAAAAATTCAGACAACCTAAAATCAGAAAGGAATTTTTATTTATTGAAAATTCAGGAAAGTAAAACAACAACGACGGCAAAACTTCAGCATACTCAAAAATTTGTTTTTTTAATATTTTTTTTCTCCAGAAGCTTCACATGAAACTAATCACTAATGTACCCCCTTTGTTGCCAAATTCAAAATTATTACATTTAAAATGACAAGACGGAAATTTTTGTAATTGCGGCCATTTTCTTGCAAATTTTAAGACATTACAATAATGTAGATCTTCGTCTTAATTTTGAAGAATGTCCAGTTTCTGAAATCGTAAATTGAAAATTCAAACAACCTAACACCAGCAAGGAATTTTTATTTACTTCAATTTCAACAAGCTGGAACTACTACGAACGACTAAATATTAGCATACTCAAAAATATGTTTCTTTAATCTCTTTAAGACTTTTTGATTTGCGTTCTCTTTTTTTCCAGCAGCTTTGTGTGCATCTCATTAAAGTATTCTTTTTTTTGCAAAATTGAAAATATTATATGTTTCAATGACAAGACAGACAATTCATTGAAATTGCGGTGACTTTCCTGCAAATTTTAAGACACTGCGATAATGTGCATTATTGTTTTATTTTGAAGATCTTTCAGTTTCTGAAATCGAAAATTGAAAATTCAAACAACCTAGCATCAGTAAGGAATTTTTATTTGTTGAAAATTCAGCAAGCTCGAACGACTACGAACGTACTCACAAATATGTTTTTAAATTTCTTTAAGACTTTTTGGAATTTGCTTTTTCTTTTCTATGCAGAAGCTTTGTATGAATCTCATTAAGGTACTCCCTTTGTTGGCAAATCAAAATATTTTAATTTCAAGTGACAAAACAGACAATATTCTGAAATTTGCTTTTTTTCTCCAGAAGCTTCGTATGAATTTCATTAACATATTTCTTTCGTTGCCCATATCAAATTTTTGAATTTCAAATGACAAGACAGACGTATTTTTGAAATTGCGCCCAATCTCTTGCAAATTTTAAGACATTAAAAAATGTACGTTATTGTCCTAATATTGAAGAACTGTCAATTTCTGAGATCAAAAGATAAAAATACAAACAACCTAAAATCAGAAAAAAATTTCTATCTATTGAAAATTCGGCAAACTGGAACGACCGCCAACGGTGAAACATTAGCATACTCAAAAATATGTTTTTTTAATTTCTTTAAGACTATTTGGAATTTGCCTTCTCGTTTTTTCTCTAGAAGCTTGGTATGAATCTAATAATCAAGGTACCCCTTTTGTTGCCAAATTCGAAATTTTTACATTTAAAATGACAAGATGAAAATTTTTGTAATTGCGGTCATTTTCGTGCAAACTTTAAGACATTACAATAATGTAGGTTTCGTCTTAATTTTGAGGAATGTCCAGTTTCTGAAATCGTAAATTAAAAATTCAAACAACCTAACACCAGCAAGGAATTTACGTTTATTGAAAATTCAGCAAGCTCGAATGACCACAAGCGGCTAAACATTAGCGTACTCACAAATATGTTTCTTAAATTTCTTTAGCTTTTTGGAATTTACATCCTCTTTTCTCTGCACAAGCTTTTATATGAATCTCATTAAGGTACTCCTTTTGTTGTCAAATCAAAATATTTTAAATTCAAGTGACAAGACAGACAAATTTCTGAAATTTGCCTTTTTTCTCCAGAACCTTCGTATGAATTTCATTAACCTACCCCTTTTGTTGCCCAAATCAAAATTTTGAATTTCAAATTACAAGACAGACGATTTTTTGAAATTGCGGCCAATCTCTTGCAAATTTTAAGACATTAAAATAATGTACGTCATTGTCTTAATGTTAAAGAACTTTCAGTTTCTGAAATAAAAAATTAAAAATATAAACAACCTAAAATCAGAAAGAAATTTCTATCTAATGAAAATTAAGCAAGCTGGAACGACCGCGAGCGGTTTAACATTAGCATACTCTAAAATATGTTTTTTTAATTTCTTTATAACATTTTGAAATTTGACTTCTCTATTGTTCTCCATTAGCTTTGTATGAATCTTATTAAAGTATTCCTCTTGTAGCCAAACTCAAAGTTTTTAATTTTATATGACAAGACCAACAATTTTTTGAATTTGCGGTGATATTTTTGCAAATTTTAAGATATTAGAATAATGTAACTTATTGTATTAATTTTGAAGAATGTTTAGCTTCTAAAATCGAAAATTGAAAATTCAAAAACCTAACACCAGCAAGGAATTTTTATTTACTGCAAATTATAAGTTTCAATGACAAGACAGACAATTCTTGGAAATTGCGGTGATTCTCCTGCAAATATTAAGACACTGCAATACTGTACATTATTGTTTTATTTTGAAGATCTTCCAATTTCTGAAATCGAAAATTGAAAATTCAAACAACCTAACATTAGCAAGGAATTTCTATATATTGAAAATTCAGCAAGCTAGAACGACCACGAGCGGCTAAACATTAGTGTACTCACAATTACGTTTTTTAAATTTCCGTAAGATTTTTTGGAATTTGTCTTCTCTTTTCTCTGCAGAAGCCAGGAATAAATCTCATTAAAGATACTCCGTTTTTTGCCAAATTCAAAATATTTTAATTTCAAACGACAAGACAGACAATTTTTTGAAATTGCAGCCATTCTCTTGCAAATTTTATGTCACTACAATAATGTAATGATATTGTTTTAATTTTGATGAACTTAAAAATGAAAATATAAACAACCTAAGATCAGAAAAGAATTTCTGTTTATTGAAAATTCAGCAAGCTGGAACGACAACTAACGTCTAAAAATTATCATAACCAAAAAAATAATGTCTTTTTGATAAAATTTTTTGGAACTTGCTTTCTTTTTTTCTCCGGAAGCTTTGTATGAATTTTTTGGTACTCCTTTTGTTGCGAAAATAAAAATTTTTATATTTCAAATGACAAGGCAAACAATTTTTTGAAATTGCAATAATTCCTCTTGCGAATTTTAAGACACCACAGTTATGTACGTTATTGTCTTAGCATTGAAGATTTTCCAGTTTAGAAATCAAAAAATTGAAAATTCTGGCAACCTAAAATCAGAAAGGAATTTGTATTTATTGAAAATTCAGCAAGCTGGAACGACCAAGAGCGGTTAAAGATTAGCATGCTAAAAAACATGTTTTTTAAATTTCTTTAAGACTTTTTGGAATTTACTTACTTTTTTCCCAGCAGAATCTTACATGAATCTCATTAAGATACTCCATTTGTTGCCAAATCAAAACGACCACGAGCGGTTAAAGATTAGCATATTCCAAAATATGTTTTTTTAATTTCTTTATAACTTTTGAAATTTACCTTCTCTATTGTTGACCATAAGCTTTGTATGAATGTTATTAAAGTATTCATCTTGTAGCCAAACTCAAAGTTTTTAATTTTAAATGATAAGACCAACAATTTTTTGAATTTGCGGTGATATTTTTGCAAATATTAAGACATTAGAATAGTGTAACTTATTGTAATAATTTTGAAGAACTTTCAGTTTCTGAAATTGAAAATTCAAACAACCTAACATCAGCAAGGAAGTTATATAAATTGAAAATTCAGGAAGCTGTCACGACCACCAGCGACATTGTCAATAAACAAGGACCTTTTACTTTCCTTATGATTTTATTTGAATTAGTATTATATTTCTCCGAAAGCTTTGTATGAATTTCATTATTGGAACTACTTGTGTATTGTCAAAATCAACACTTTTTAATTTCAAATGTCAAGCCAGACAATTTTTTGAAATAGCGATCGATTCTCCTGGAAATGCAACAACAATGTAACAATGTACGTAGTCATAATTTTGAAGATCCGCCAGTCTTTGAAATCTAAAATTGAAAATTCAAACAACCTAACGTAAGCAAGGAATTTTTATTTATTGAAAATTCAGCAAGTAGGAACGACCACCAGCGACAAACTCAAAAAAACAAAGTTTTTAATTTCTTTAAGATTTTTGGAAATTTGAGTTTTTTTCTCCCGAAGCTTTGTATGAATCTCATTTTTGGAATTCCTTTGCTGCCAAAATAAAAAAATTTTGATTTCAAATGACTGAATAGACAATTTTTTGAAATTGCGGTCAATTTTTTTGCAAATATTGTATGGTACTGACTTAGTTTTGAACATCTTCCGGATTCTGAAATCAAAAACTGAAATTGCAAATAACCTAACATCAGCAACTAATTTCTTACATTTATTGAAAATATTTTGTACCTTGGGGTGACCTCCCACGGTTAAGTTAGCATATTCAAAAAACGATAGTTAGACTGCTTTTGAACAGAATTTTTTCCGTAAATATTGAATGGTTCTTTTCGTTTCCAAAATCATCATTAAAAACCTCAAACGACACAACGGACAATTTCTTGAAGTTACGGTCATTTTTCCAGCAAATTTTAAGATGCTACGATAATGTACGCAATTGTCTTAGTTTTTAAGATTATCCAGTTTCTGAAATCGAAAATTTAAAATTCAAACGCCATAACGGGAGCGAGAAATTTCAATTTATTGAAAATTCAGCTAATTGGAACGGACCACCAGCGGAATACTCACAAAAACAATGCTCCTTTAAGTTCTTTAAACTTTTTTGGAATATGCGTTGTTTTTCTTCCAAAGCTTTGTATGAATCTCATTTTTGGAACTCCTTTTGTAGCCAAAATCATAATTTTTAATTTCAAATGACAAAACAGACAATGTTTTGAAATTGCAATCATTTTTCTTGCAAATTTTAAGATTCTACAATAATATACGTTATTGTCTTAGTTTTGAACATCTTCAGTTTCTGAAATCAAATAGTAAAATTGAAAGTAACCATACATCAGCAACTAGTTTCCTACATTTATTAAAAATATTTTGTATCCTGAGATGGCCTCCCACCGTTAAAAGTTATCATATTCAAAAAAACGGCAGTCAGACTGTTTTGAATAAAAATTTTTGCAACTGACAGTTTTCTTTTCCATAAACGTTGTATGAATTTCGTTTTTACTCTTTTCTCAGTAGAAGCTTTGTATGATTTTCATTAAGGTACTGCTTTTGCTGCCAAATCAAAATATTTTAATTCCAAGTGACAAGACAGACAATTTTCTAAAATCATGGTCATTCTATTGCAAATTTAAGATACTACAATAATATACGTTGTCTTAATTTTGAAGAACGTCCAGTTTCTGAAATCGAAAATTGAAAATTCAAACAAACTAACATCAGCAATGGATCACCTTTTATTGAAATTCAGCAAGCTGGAACAACCACAAGCGGCTAAATATTATCATACTCAAAAATATGATTTTTTAAATTCTTTAAGAATATTTGGAATTTGCCTTCTTTTTTTTTCTCCATAAGATTCGTATGAAGCTCATTAAGAACACCTTTTGCCAAACTAAAAACTTTTAAATTTAAAATGACAAAACAAGCAATTTTTTGAAATTGCAACAGTTTCGCGTGCAAATTTTAAGACTTTTACGTACGTTATTGACTTAATTTTGAAGAACTTCCAGTTTTGAAATCAAAAATTAAAAATTCAGACAACCTAAAACAACGACGGCAAAACTTCAGCATACTCAATAATTTGTTTTTTAAATATTTTTTTAACAGAAGCTTCGTTCTAATAACTAAGGTACCCCTTTTGTTGCCAAATTCGAAATTTTTAAATTTAAAATGACAAGACGGAAAGTTTTTGTGATTGCGGCCATTTTCTTGCAAATTTTAAGACACTTCAATAATGTAGATCTTCGTCTTAATTTTGAAGAATGTTCAGTTTCTGAAATCGTAAATTAAAAATTCAAACGATCAAACACCAGCAAGGAATTTTTATTTACTTCAATTTCAGCAAGCTGGAACTACTACAAACGGCTAAATATTAGCATACTCAAAAATATGTTTCTTTAATTTCTTTAAGACTTTTTCGAATTTGGCTTCTCTTTTTTCTCCAGCAGCTTTGTGCGAATCTCATTAAGGTACCGCCCCTTTTACCAAACGGAAAATATTATAATTTTCAATGACAAGACAGACAATTTTCTGAAATTGCAGTCATTCTATTGTAAATTTAAGACATTACAATGATGTACGTTGTTATCTTAATTTCAGCTTCTGAAATCGAAAATTGAAAATTCAAACAACCTGACATCAGCAAAGAATTTCTATTTATTGAAAATTCAGCAAACTAGAACGACCACGAGCGGCTAAACATTAGTGTACTGACAAATACGTATTTTAAATTTCCTTAAGACTTTTTGGAATGTGCCTCGCTTTTTCTCTACAAAAGCTTTGAATTAATCAAACTAAGGTACTCCGTTTTTTGCCAAAATCAAAATATTTTAATTTCAAATGACAAGACACAATTTTTTGAAATTGGAGCCATGCTCTTGCAAATTTTAAGTTACTACAACAATGTAATGCTATTGTTTTCTGTTTGTAGAACTTTCAGTTTCTGAAATCAAAAAATGAAAATTTAAACAACCTAAGATCAGAAACGAATTTCTGTTTATTGAAAATTCAGCAAGCTGGAACGACAACCAAGTCTAAAAATTATCATAACCAAAAAAATAATGTCTTTTTGATAAGAATTTTTGGAACTTGCATTCTTTTTTTCTCAGGAAGCTTTGTATGAAATTTTTGGTACTCCTTTTGTTGCGAAAATAAAACTTTTTAATTTCAAATGACCAGGCAGACAATTTTTTGAAATTGCAATAATTTCTCTTGCGAATTTTAAAACATCACAATTATGTACGTTATTGACTTAGCGTTGAAGTTCTTCCAGTTTCTTAAATAAAAAAATTGAAATTCAGGCAAGCTAAAATCAGAAAGGAATTTCTATTTATTGAAAATTCAGCAAGCAGGAACAACCACGAGCGGTTAAAGATTAGCATATTCTAAAATGTTTTTTTAATTTCTTTATAACTTTTTGAAATTTGCCTTTTCTTTTGTTGTCCATAAGCTTTGTATGAATCTTATTAAGATATTCCTCTTGTAGCCAAACTCAAAGTTTTTAATTTTAAATGACAAGACCGACAATTTTTTGGATTTGCGGTGATATTTTTGTAAATTTTAAGACATTAGAATAATGTAACTTATTGTATTAATTTTGAAGAACTTTCAGTTTCCGAAATCGAAAATTAAAAATCCAAACAACCCAATATCAGCAAGCACCACCAGCGACATAGTCAAAAAACAAAGACCTTTTACTTTCCTTAGGATTTTATTTGAATTAGCGTTATATTTCTCTGAAAGCTTTGTATGAATTTCATTACTGGAACTATTTTTGTATTGTCAAAATCAACATTTTTTAATGTCAAGTCGACAGTTTTTTAAAATTGCGGTTAATTTTTCTGGAAATGCAACAACAATGTACGTAGTCATAATTTTGAAGATCCGCTAGTATTTGAAATCTAAAATTGAAAATTCAAACAATCTAACGTAAACAAAAAATTTCTATTTATTGAAAATTCAGCAAGTACGAACGACCTTACATGCGATTTTCCAATGCTCCACCCGAAGGTACTACATTGGCCAGGAAGCGAGTTCTTTTTACCTGGAAAATTTGGAATCTTGCCGAACCCTTGCTGTTCCAAGCAAGGTAGGGATCTTTAACGTGCGTGACAACACTCACACACGGGACCCATTTTACCTGTCATCCGAATGAGGGTGTATTTTTATGAAAAATGCTCGCCTAACATTTTTCAAGCGGGATTCGAACCCGGGACCTTGGGCGTAGTAGTCACATACATACCAACAACTACACCACGGAGCCACCTAAGTAGGAACGACCACCAGCGGCAAACTCAAGAAACAATGTTTTTAATTTCTTTAAGGTTTTTGGAAGTTGAGTTCTTTTTCTCCTGAAGCTTCTTTGTATGAACCTCATTTTTGGAATTCTTTTGCTGTTAAAATAAAAATGTTTTGATTTCAAATGACTGGATAGACAATTTTTTGAAATTACGGTCAATTTTCTTGCAAATAGTGTATGTTTCTGACTTCGTTTTAAAAATCTTCCGGTTTCTGAAATCAAAAACTGAAATTACAGGTAACCTAACACCAGCAACTAATTTCTTACATTTATTGAAAATATTTTGTACCTTGGGATGACCTCACATGGTTAAAAGTCAGCATATTTAAAAAAAAACGATAGTTGCACTGCTTTTGAATAGAATTTTTTCCGTAAATATTGAATGATTTTTTTCGTTTCCAAAACCACAATTAAAAACCTCAAATGACACAACGGACAATTTCTTGAAGTTATGGTTGTTTTTCCAGCAAATTTTAAGATGCTACGATAATGTACGCTATTGTGTTAGTTTTTAAGATTTTGCAGTTTCTGAAATAGAAAATTGAAAATTCAAGCAACCTAACACGAGTGAGAAATTTCAATTTATTGAAGATTCAGCAAACTGGAACGACCATCAGCGGAATACTCACAAAAGCAATGCTCCTTTAGTTTCTTTAAGATTTTTTGGAATTTGCGTTATTTTTCTCCCAAAGCTTTGCATGAATCTCATTTTTGGAACTCCTTTTGTAGCCAAAATCATAATTTTTAATTTCAAATGACAAAATAGTCCATGTTTTGAAATTGCAATAATTTTTTTTGCAAATTTTAAGATGCTACAATAATGTACGTTACTGTCTTAGTTTCGAACATCTTCCAGTTTCTGAAATCAAAAATTGAAATTGAAAGTAACCTAGCATCAGCAACTTAGTTTCTTACATTTATTAAAAATATTTTGTACACTTAGATGACCTCCCACGGTTATAAGTTAGCATATTAAAAAAAAACGATAGTCAGACTGTTTTGAATAACAATTTTTGCAACTGACAGTCTTCTTTTCCGTAAACGTTGTATGAAACTCGCTTTTAGGATTATTTTCGTTTCCAAATTCAAAATTTGAAACCTCAAATGCCGAAACGGACAATTTTTCTAAGTTGAGGTCATTTTTCCAGTAAATTTTAAGATACTACGATAATATTCGTAATTGTCTTAGTTTTGAAGACCTTCAGTTTCCGATATCAAAAATTTTGATTACAAATACCCTAACATTAGCAACGAACTTCTTATAATCATTGAAAATATTCAGCACCTGCAAGAAAATGACCCAGCAAAGCTTAAAAACCCATTAAGTCAAGTGTTGCATAAGATCACGCATACCATTAGATACTATTAAAAGCAAAAAACATATTTACAATGATGGGAACCTTGTTTGAGCGTGTTTTCCGGCCTGTAGTTACCAGTCAGTGGCGTATCTTTTTGTACCTGGTGGATGATAATGATAGAACCATGCGGGCACTCACCGGAGCGAAACGGTGAAGGGGGCCCGCGTTATGGACTAACAACTCTGAGCATCGTTTCCCGGACGTTCGCCGACCCAAGCGGAACGACTTGCATCTTACACGGCCATTGTCAAGATCTACCTGTAATAATTATACGTGTTTTTGCACAAACATATTCAAAATTATGTAATTAATTTAAATCCAGTTTTCAATTGTTTCCAAAGGTAGACAATTGAACATGAGAATATAATGTTGATACTTCAAGGTTTGTAGCCATTTTAAGTTTCTTCTGGACTTCGTATTTACTATTAGAAATTGTGTTTATTTTTAGCATAAATCTTGTAGAGCTTGTTTCGTGTTAATTAATCCTTACATAAGCTCTGACAGCAGAGAAATTTTTTGATTGAAATAGTTACCTGAACGTGCCAGCTATGGAATGCCAACAAAAAATTAAAATCACTATTACATTCTAACACAACTACATTCACTTTACAACAATGCTAGACAATTTTGTAGACGTCACATGATGAATTGCATTAAACTTACAATAAAACACATGTATTCGTATTGTTGATTTTATACACCGGCTCTGAGAATGGCACTCAAAGTCCACGGAAGGATAAAATACCCCGTGAATTCTTCCAGTGCCATACACAGGCCAGCTAGGAATGCGAACAACTACGGCGAAGTTTCACAAAGAAATGCGGATCGCGGACTGACTCACGTTAGCAATGGGCAGCAACGACAGGTAGAGCGTCCCTTCCCCTCGCTTGTGCGAGGACATTGCACCTGTAACATTGCGCTCGCCACCGTGACACCGCCAGTGATGGTTATTAGTCATCCAAAGCCACTCATGGTAGTAGAGAAGATCAACACCGAAACCATAAGCTCATCATCAAGCATCATCTTCAAGCAGAACGAAATTATTTCCAGGACAGGAGTCATTACCATCAATAAGTACGTGTGAGTGAACATTCAGTGCTGGAGAAAGAGAGCGCATCTAAGAAGAAACAAGAACCGGTACCATTGTATTCTTTAATTTTATAATCAATGATGAGATGAGGAAGTAAAATTTTATGTAGAACAATAGAGAATATTGTATTCATAAGAAGTTATATGAGAAAGAGAGATACGAAATAAATGATGGTGGTTTGGTTGCGTGGTACCGTTATGCCCACATTATAAGTACCAATTAGTCTTTAGAATTGGGCGCCAAGCAGTAGAAATGCTACTTTTTATATTTTCGAGACGCTAATAATCATAGTGACTATTCGTATCGTAGAATGGAATATAAAGGCAGATCGAATTTCTACAGGCAAATGACCCAATAGTATTTATTCGTTATATACACGAAACAGATTTCATATTCGCAATTACATTTTATAAAAAAAATAGGCCTACAAAATTGATGTGCTATTGTCCTAATAAATTCTATAGAATGCTAAAAAGCTTCCTTGAAACATCCACTTCTCTTTCCTTAAAAGAACGTACCCAAATAACAATTTTTTAGTTTTGTCGTATTTTTAAATAGTCGCCCGATAAAACAAAAAAATTGTATTACATATTGTACAAATGTCCTTCCGGTGATATCAAAGAATCGTATTGGAGAGAAGAAGTTTTCATTGTACGATCCTTTCTTATTGAAACCTTTTGAAGTCCAAAGCAATAACGTTTTTGGAGAGGTTCAACGAGATAAAGTTTTTTAAATTCGCAACTAGCAAAGATGATAAAAAATTATAAAGTTAGATTTGAACAAGTATACAGTGACTGAAACCCTTTTTGACAAAGCAAAATTTTTCAATTGTTGAGGATACTTGAGAAAATGCTTAGGCGATAAAGATCATGCTACATTTTTTATTTAGGAATGCCGATTTATTTCATTCACAAGTGTCAGTTTAGTCAATTATAGTGTAATCAAAACTTACTAGCAACGAGAGATGTGTAGGGTAGAGATACGTATTGTTGGTGTAAGTGAGATTTTTAGTTTGGAGAATGAACGATAATTTTGACAGAAGGATTTGTGTAGTATTCTGATTGTCTGGGGTCACCTTGTTAATGCTTCGTAGCAACAGAAATAACATTTATTTACAAGTTAAAACATTGATATGATCTTATTATACATTGCATTAACGCACACGAAATATTTACAAACATTTACTTGCGTAATTAAATTGCAAATGTCTTTAACATGTACCATGTCATTTGGCCGAGTCCTAGCTATGTTACAACGTGTATTGCACTTTATAAAATACTTGTGTTTACCTTCCTTTAAAAGCACATTTTATTATTTCTTGGAATTAAGTCTGATTCCGAATATATATATATATATATATATATATATATATATATATCTCATATTTAGACCAGGGTAGAAAATTAAATAATCACATCAAATAATTTTAATCACCGTGTATAATGAATATTATTAGATAATACGCGTTATTAAAACCGTGAAGCATAAAAATTTATTAGTTTCAGTAAAAATAAGAGATTCAAATCATATACAAGACGCTTTATATCAAAAGAAACAGTATTAAAAAGCTCTGCGTGTAATTTAATTATTCCGAGGAAAGAAACAAATGGAAATTACGTGCAAAATTTATATTAATTAACCCTATTTTAAGTAACCGGTAGTAAAACAAAGTGTACACATAATAATTAATATTTAACTTGTATTCGCTAAAATGAAAGGATAAAAGTCAATTTTAATTGGAGTTAATTAAACCATTATTAATAATAAGCATAAAAGTCTGTGAAAATCCAAGATTATAATACCAGAAAATAAAGCTCTGAGAATTAATATTATTTTGAACACCTGCGTAGTTTAAATATCACGTACGGCGAAAATTTTGTAGATAATTAATGGTTTCAGAGAATCTTGGAGAAACCGGGGCTTAATATTCACGGGAAGGCGCGATACGGGGTTATTTAACCCAGATAGTCCACATGGACTGAAATAATCGATAATAAGGAATATCAATTTGCACCAATACGAACAGGTTAGAAAAGGAAAGAGAAAATGCGTCAAGCAAAGACACATATAGTAAAAGGCGTGATTTAAGCAACGTCACGAGGGTCACAATTGGTTGAAAATAAAATGCACATATGAGAGGTAGAAACAACAATTTCTGTATAAAAGTCAATTAGTTATTTCCAGACGTTGCTGCCGTGTTGAAATTTCTGAGATTTAACTGGGGCGAGTATAAAATTCGTAAAAACCGATGCGCGAGCGACGGAATGGGAACATAGCATGAGAAATTCTTAAGAATTGTCTGTTTTGAGGACAAAAGCGACGTGCCGGCTATCCGCTATATATACCGGTGGTAATATGAATTTCGCTCTCTTAGACTTTTGACTATTCGATGCGTTAAAAGCTCTCTTAGATCTTCGACTTGATTGAACGCGTTAAACAGTGCTTTTTAGTTTTCCCGTTTTAATATTAAATAATTTAAACAGTTTGCTCGAATATTATGTGATTTAAAACAGCTTGTTCTTTACGTGCTACAATGAATGTACGTTAGTGCACTTAGAAAAGAAGATACAAGGTAATAAAGTTTAGTATCACTGTACCAATTGGTAAAAATTTACTATGACAAATAAATACACAAAAGTAGGCAGTTTTGGCGTATCTTGGTGAAAGAAGTATGAATTTCTTTGTTATTTTTCGGGAGTATTAATACTTAAATGGTGCATAAACGTGTCTGGATCCACAAAACCAGGGTCAGATATACACAGATGAGTTCCGGAAAAGCCCTGAAACAACTTTAAATAAATGGTGATGGAGAAAATTTTTAAAGCGTTGAGAATCAGAAGCCGTAAATATAACCCAGTTGGAATGGTGTGATTAACAAAAGGGACGATGTACATTGAAGCTACGAGTGCAAGTAACCTTCAGGTAAATTATACTATTTTGTTTGAACTTTGAGATGTTGGTGTGTGTTGAATAACTTTCTAATTTGTTTATTTAAAATGGACAGTAGTGGAATTGTACTAACAATAATATTTTAATTTTAAGGTGAAATTTGCTTGTTTAAGTAGAAAGGGGTATTTAGTATTGATGTTCTGGATTATGATGAAAATTTAGGGTATGTCTTTGAGCTCAA
This sequence comes from Platerodrilus igneus, assembly GCA_036346225.1. Classification (NCBI taxonomy): domain Eukaryota; kingdom Metazoa; phylum Arthropoda; class Insecta; order Coleoptera; family Lycidae; genus Platerodrilus; species Platerodrilus igneus. The sequence continues at coordinate 10,313,814 of JARFIW010001171.1, read as the reverse complement.
TTAGACGAACCTGGTTAATTAACGTAAAGGGGTGGTAGATGCTCCCTTTGTACTCTGCATATATTGTTATATTAATTAGTAGGCATCCTACAAGGACTTTAATTCTGGATGCACATTAAAATGATAATAAAATTAATCTTGATATTCTTTTTAAAACTGAATTTTATGCTGAAATAAAATTTGAAATTTTAATGTATTCTGAATATTGATGTAAATAGAGTTAATGTTGATGTTTGTGGTAGGAATGTGTTTGTTTTTTTTTATGAATGAGGAGGTTTATAAAATTAGGTGAGCAGCCGAGGCGAAAAGAGGATCACAGCAGTTTATGACGCCCAATCTGTGGGACTAGAATTTTTTTTGTTGAAAGGACCCAGTCCCCGCATTCACAGGAGTATATCACAGCAGTTTTTGGCGACCCAAAAGTGAGGCTCGAGTTCCAAATAAAATTTTTGTGATTTTATTCCAGGAAACTGGCGATCTGAGAGAGAGAGTTTTTGTGTGTGTATAAATTTAGGAGTATTTTAGAGTGTGTGTGAGTGATTTGAACGTATGCAGAGAAAGGAGTGGTTAAGGAGTCAAGGAGTGGAAATTGGAAGTGACGATAGTGCATTGTGCGAAAAAAATTCGAAAATGGAAGAAGCGGGAGGCAGTAGAGATCAGTCGAGGACGGAATCAGGTGATCAAGGAAACGAGATGATAATGAGGATGCTTGAAAGGATGAATGAGACGTTAAGCGGGGTTAGAGAGGACTCGAACAGGAAATTTGAACAAATGAATGAGACCTTAAGTGGAGTTAGGGAGACATTAAGCGAAAAAATAGATACAACAACCAAAGAATTTACAGAATTTAAAATAGCCTTACCGTGAAACTGGGGGAAGTTGAAAATAGGGTTGATAAAAATGAGCGTGATATTACAGGTCTTCGACAGGAAATGGGACATTTAAGGTCCGAAGTACGCATTTTTTGTGAAGAAGAAATAAATGTAAAAATGACTGAAGTGACGGACTCATGTAGGGATCAGTTAGGCAGGGTAGAACGCGAAGTTAGTAGTATCAAATACAACATGTCAAATTTAACGGGGGAAGGTCCCAGATTTTCTACAGGTGGAGTATCATTGGACCAACACATGAAGTTTTATGGCGATAACAGGGTAAATCCACAAATTTTTATTAATAGCGTAAGAAATCGAGTGGGAAATTTATTTGACGAACAGACTAAACTGAATACGATAAAGGCTTTATTAAAGGACAATGCGGAAGCATGGTACAATTTAGTAGGACAGGACATAGACACGTATCAGGACTTTGAAAACAAATTTTTAAAGCACTACTGGAGTGACCACAGACAAGACCAGGTACGAGACGACTTAATCACAGGGAAATTTAAGGGAGAATTTTCAGGAAGTAGGGAGCAATATGCTATACGCAAGTGTAGCATAGCAAAGCAACTGAACCCACCACTGACGGACCGACAAATTATTAAGTATTTACCACGACACTTCGAGGTAGACATAAGACAACACGTAGCACTACAGAACATAGTGGACAGAGAAATGTTTTTAGAATACCTGCAGAGGTACGACGACGTAAGTAGTGGACGACCTCGGGATAATAGGGAAAGACAGATCAACACAGTTAGGTTTGACAATAGACTTGACAACTATGCTAGAAGGGGGAATAGTTACGGATACCAGCGACAGAATTGGGAACAGAGACGAACATATGTTAGGAGTAATAGTTTAGGAAGGGGACCTGCACCGAGACCGGGACCTACCAGAATGAATAGTTCACCAGACATGAGCGGGACTGCTAATACAGACACGGAACGAGTGGAAACGCCTAGGACATACGCTGAGGTGACGGCTAGACCAGGACCGAGTAGGGAAAACAGACCTGGACAGGATTTTTAGAACGCGACAGACCACTAGATTTCAGTGTAAATGTATATGAACATCCACGGGAATTTTTCAAAATTGAAGAGGAAGTAGAGTCAGAAACTAAGGAAAAATTATGTTTGCCAATTATTAATTTAGAAATTTTTGAGAATAATGTAGAAGTATTACTTGATACAGGGGCAGAGGCGAGTTTAATATCGGAGGAATTCGTCAGCAAAATTAGGGATAAGGTTTGTGATAGAATTATGCCTATAAAGCGTAGCCATTTAGTAGCTCCAAATAAAAAGAAGTTTGCTGTAGTCAATAGTGTTGTGGTGCTTAGGATAGATATAGGAGGTTTAAGCTGTGAACAGGAGTTTGTAATTGTACCTGGACTGAAGTTTCAGAGCATTTTAGGTGTTGTCTGTATGATGAAGTTAGGGGTTTTGATAGATATGGAGAGGAAGGTAGTAAGGATTAATGATAGGGTAGTGCCATGGAAGGGCAGTTATGAAGTCACAGAGGATGACACGGGGTTTAGTATTAATGTAGTAGAGGTAGAGGATGATGAAGGTAAACAGATCAACGCAGTAAGATGTCCAGAGGATAGGATAGTAGAGGTTCAAGCTTTAGTACAAAAACATGCAGAATTAGTGGGGGTAGAAGCAACAGCAGCATATCGGGAGCAGGTGAAGGCAGAATTATTTTTGATGAGGTTAAGTGGCAAGTTTGTTTTTAATAAAGTAGATTCAAGGAATTTATTCTGGGTGATTCCATTACATAAGAATTCTAGAAGGTACATAGGAGTTTCCGTAGAGGGAAAAATCGATAATTTTAAAGTAGTATCGTTTGGTTTGTCGGCAGAAAGAGAAACAATAATAAATGAGAAACAGACAAGTGTAGGGACTGAAGAAGAAGCTGTATTTAAGAGTCAGGATAATAGGGATGATAAGTTTATTGTATGTGAGATAATAGGGATGATAAGTATAGATATAGAAGGGGGAGAAATAGGGATGAAGAGTATTAGGATGGTGAGAAGAAAGACTTGGAGGGTCAAGAAGAGAGTTAGATTTAAATAACTTGATGAACAAAGGATAGAGATAGGTGAATTTTAGTATAGATATAGAATAGAGAGTATAAGTAAGTGTTTATAGAAAATAAAGCTAGGTATAGGATAAATATGGGAGATAATTAGAAATAGGTTTAGGATGAGAATAAAGAGTAAATGTAGGAAGAAAATAAGATAGGTTAAGTATAGATATTTCATATAAGATTAGTGGAGAGTTAGGAATAGAATAAGAATAGGATTAGGTAGGGGGAAGTGAAGTATAGTGAAGATTAGTTAAAAGTTAGGAATAGGATAAGTAGGATGAAGTTAGGGATAATTTCAGTTTATAGAATTAGGTGAGAGTTAGGAATAGGATATAGGACAGGTGTAAATAATTTTTTTTGATTGGATAAGGTAGGTAAGTTAGATAGATAAGGGTAGAGAGAGATAGGCATATTTTTTTGTAAATTTTGTTTGCGGTCTAAATGCTTTATATTTGCATTCAAATAAGTGGGATTATTTGTATTCAAATAGGGGGAAAATACTCATATTTAGACCAGGGTAGAAAATTAAATAATCACATCAAATAATTTTAATCACCGTGTATAATGAATATTATTAGATAATACGCGTTATTAAAACCGTGAAGCATAAAAATTTATTAGTTTCAGTAAAATAAGAGATTCAAATCATATACAAGACGCTTTATATCAAAAGAAACAGTATTAAAAGCTCTGCGTGTAATTTAATTATTCCGAGGAAAGAAACAAATGGAAATTACGTGCAAAATTTATATTAATTAACCCTATTTTAAGTAACCGGTAGTAAAACAAAGTGTACACATAATAATTAATATTTAACTTGTATTCGCTAAAAATGAAAGGATAGAAGTCAATTTTAATTGGAGTTAATTAAACCATTATTAATAATAAGCATAAAAGTCTGTGAAAATCCAAGATTATAATACCAGAAAATAAAGCTCTGAGAATTAATATTATTTTGAACACCTGCGTAGTTTAAATATCACGTACGGCGAAAATTTTGTAGATAATTAATGGTTTCAGAGAATCTTGGAGAAACCGGGGCTTAATATTCACGGGAAGGCGCGATACGGGGTTATTTAACCCAGATAGTCCACATGGACTGAAATAATCGATAATAAGGAATATCAATTTGCACCAATACGAACAGGTTAGAAAAGGAAAGAGAAAATGCGTCAAGCAAAGACACATATAGTAAAAGGCGTGATTTAAGCAACGTCACGAGGGTCACAATTGGTTGAAAATAAAATGCACATATGAGAGGTAGAAACAACAATTTCTGTATAAAAGTCAATTAGTTATTTCCAGACGTTGCTGCCGTGTTGAAATTTCTGAGATTTAACTGGGGCGAGTATAAAATTCGTAAAAACCGACGCGCGAGCGACGGAATGGGAACATAGCATGAGAAATTCTTAAGAATTGTCTGTTTTGAGGACAAAAGCGACGTGTCGGCTATCCGCTATATATACCGGTGGTAATATGAATTTCGCTCTCTTAGACTTTTGACTATTCGATGCGTTAAAAGCTCTCTTAGATCTTCGACTTGATTGAACGCGTTAAACAGTGCTTTTTAGTTTTCCGGTTTTAATATTAAATAATTTAAACAGTTTGCTCGAATATTATGTGATTTAAAACAGCTTGTTCTTTACGTGCTACAATGAATGTACGTTAGTGCACTTAGAAAAGAAGATACAAGGTAATAAAGTTTAGTATCACTGTACCAATTGGTAAAATTTACTATGACAAATAAATACACAAAAGTAGGCAGTTTTGGCGTATCTTGGTGAAAGAAGTATGAATTTCTTTGTTATTTTCGGGAGTATTAATACTTAAATGGTGCATAAACGTGTCTGGATCCACAAAACCAGGGTCAGATATACACAGATGAGTTCCGGAAAAGCCCTGAAACAACTTTAAATAAATGGTGATGGAGAAAATTTTTAAAGCGTTGAGAATCAGAAGCCGTAAATATAACCCAGTTGGCATGGTGTGATTAACAAAAGGGACGATGTACATTGAAGCTACGAGTGCAAGTAACCTTCAGGTAAATTATACTATTTTGTTTGAACTTTGAGATGTTGGTGTGTGTTGAATAACTTTCTAATTTGTTTATTTAAAATGGACAGTAGTGGAATTGTACTAACAATAATATTTTAATTTTAAGGTGAAATTTGCTTGTTTAAGTAGAAAGGGGTATTTAGTATTGATGTTCTGGATTATGATGAAAATTTAGAGTATGTCTTTGAGCTCAATTAGACGAACCTGGTTAATTAACGTAAAGGGGTGGTAGATGCTCCCTTTGTACTTTGCATATATTGTTATATTAATTAGTAGGCATCCTACAAGGACTTTAATTCTGGATGCACATTAAAATGATAATAAAATTAATCTTGAAATTCTTTTTAAAACTGAATTTTATGCTGAAATAAAATTTGAAATTTTAATGTATTCTGAATATTGATGTAAATAGAGTTAATGTTGATGTTTGTGGTAGGAATGTGTTTGTTTTTTTTTATGAATGAGGAGGTTTATAAAATTAGGTGAGCAGCCGAGGCGAAAAGAGGATCACAGCAGTTTATGACGCCCAATCTGTGGGACTAGAATTTTTTTTGTTGAAAGGACCCAGTCCCCGCATTCACAGGAGTATATCACAGCAATATATATATATATATATATATATATATATATATATTATAGTGGTTCTAAAAGATCAAAAATAAATATAAACGAAGCAATTTCAAAACACCCTGTATAAAGGAACAACCAGAAATTACGTGCGAAATTTATATTATTTAATTCATTTTTAAGTATCGGGTATTAACGAAATTTTATAAATAATTAATGAAATTTAAGTAGGTTTGCAACGAAATTAAATGGTAGAAGCCAATGCCATTAATTTATTCATTAATTTGAATTTAATTGAACGATTATTGATGTATAATTTGCATAAAATCGTGTAAAAACCCAAGGATACCAAGATGAAACGCGTTACTATCTGACAAATATATCAGTGGGGTAGAAATACGCCGAACTCTAAATCGTGGAAGTGTTATTTAAAACGTTACGATTGAACACCTGCGTATTTTCTAAAGTGTCAAGTTCTGTTTAATTTGTAGATAACGAACAAATTATTCTAAGGAGTGCTCAAACGGTCGGATGTTTTAGCATGAAATGCTAATGAGAAAGTCCACGTGTAGTAGACAGCGCACAAACAAGGATATTGATTTTCTACCACTCAAACCAGGTTAGAAAAAGACGTAGAAAACGTATAAGCATGAGACCACAATAGTATAGGAGGGATTTGAGAAACGTCATTAGGTCAACGATTGGACGATATGTTAGTTTGACTTGATATAAACACGAGGATAGAGTAGCGTAATTTTCTTAAAATGTTATAACGAGGTACTGAAATTCGCGGATTTGAAAATGGGGTTGAGTGCAAAATTGTGGGAATGTGTTGTTGTGAGCAGGGGATTTCGGATAAATGTGGCCAGGAGAGGTTACATTGGAAGGATATAAATATTCTAGAGAGCTAGCACTAGCTCTCTTCTTTTTTAACTTCGTGCCCTTATTATTTCGATCGTCCCAAAAGCACGTATGAAAGTTAACACGAGTTGTAAGTACTATAAAATCATTTAAATTGTATTGCATAGTGGTAGCCTCTTAAATTAAAACGCGGTTAGTGTGCCGAGATTGCAATTTTTATTGAGGTATCACCTATAATTTTTTTATCAACTCGTGTCGGGACATTAAGTAACGTAGATTACTGTGAAAGAAGTATAATTGAAATGAAATTTAGAATTTGGTTACACCGAGAAGTCAGAGTTGGCGGATCAACTTAAATGGAGTTCGTCTAGTAATAGCGAGAAACGACCTGCAGACCAGATAGAAAAATACATGGCATCATCTACAAGAGCAGAGATCTTCTAGAAATTTCCAGGTAGCGATTTAAAATTGTGATTCCTATAAACTGTAAATATTGGGGTGGCATATGAGAGTGTTTTTCAAGATAGTGTGAATTTTTTGCGTATTGAACAGAATATGTGTACATAACTTTATTACGGTATTCAACTAGAAATTTGAAGGTGTCTATAAAGCTTTTAAACGTTCCATCAGAACGTGAAATTTCTGTGAAGAGTACATGGCTTTGTTTTTTTATTTTAAGAGTATGCAAAGTAGAAGGGCATACATTATGCAGAATTAGTTGGGTTATTATGAGCTCACCATACCCCACAGTTTACTTAGATTATTAAAATAAATAAATAAATTATAAAGAAGGAATTTTAGAGAAGGTATTATTCAAGGTCCATTTACTCCGAGTACATTTTATGTGTTTGATGATTTTAAAATTAAATACAGGACATTACAAAATAAGAGTTACTGAAGTGTAACGTGAACAATAAAATATGGATAGTGTTGAATTGCATTTGTAAATAGGAATAAATAAAAGATTGTATGTTGGTTGTATTTTGTGGTTTTATTGGGAGTGTGCGTGAATGATAGAATTTAGTGAATATAGATATCCAAAAGGAGGTCCAAATGAGCTAGCCGGAAGCAGTTGAAGAAGTCCATTCAACCGAGGAAAAAAGGAAAACGGGTAAGAAATATTTTTTTTGTATTATTTAATAAAATTTTCGAATATATTTTTGTTGGTGAGGATTTACCCGAGTTCCACGGCAATGTATATATATATATATATATATATTGTTGTGGATTTAAAGGGTAAATAAGTGTAGACAATAAAATTTTAGCAACCGTGTGTATAGTAATAAGAGCAAATTATTTATGCGCTAAATTAATTAATTTATATAGTGAAACCGGACGGGATTAAGGTATTTTTATATTTAAATTGGAAGGTTAAAATTACATAAGGAAAGAAAAGCTTTAAAGTATATAAAAGCTCAAGGATACGCATAAGAAATCATAATAATTTAATCAAACGCATGAAAGCAAGAAGGGAGCTTGCATGCATAGAAAATCAATAATTTCAAACGCAAATGTGTTTATTTTAAAAGCCAACGTCCGTTATACAAACACTAAGAAGGGAGAAACCAAGAATTGTTATTTTATAAGCGGAAACGAACGTTAAGATGGAATTTCATAGAAATTGTTTTTAACCGTCGATTTGTATAAGCAGTTACAATAATAAATGTTTTAAGGAGTGAGTGGAATAAACGATCGATAATATAAAACAGATAGAGAAGCAGATAAAGCCAGCGTTGGATATAAGTCACGTAGGATATACTCGTGTATTTGTGAAGGACGACTACAATATTGATTTTCTGTAACTCAAGTGACGTTCTAATGGAGACAGCAGATATGCGTAAAACAGAGATAGACAGCTAAGGGGCGGCGCGTCTGAACGGGGGAAAATTCTATCATTGGTCAATGACCAGCAGTTTTCTAGAACTGCGCGTACGTAAAGGTAGTAAACGAAATTCTATGTAAACAGCACGACGCACGGGATAAATTTTTCAGAAATTGTAGTCGGTTACGTTCAAAATTTTAAGAAGCCGTTTCGAAAACAAGCTTTTTACATGAAACCGGTTCCACTGGGGGATTTGGAATAATATAAATACACGGGATAAGATATTAAAGCCCTCTTTCTTTCGACTTAGATCTGAATACGGGTTCAGACTTACAAGAATTGTAATAAATGCTATTACCGTTGTCAATTATTGTGTGTGTGCAGTAAAGTTGCTTGTTATAAAAGTGATTGCACGAGTTGGTGCTTATTTGAATAAAAGGTGCCGCTACTACAACAAAGTTATTAAATGAATGGATGATATTTGGGGTAAGCAGAACTGAAAGCACTTTGTATGCGTGAAATATCTGGTATGGAATGTTACTGTTGAGACAAAGCTAACATCTTGGGAGAAGTACAGTCGTGGTAGTGGAGGTTGAATGGTGGGGATTTGTGGATGCAGGCAGCAGCGTAGTAGATGGACACAACGACGAGGGGTTTCTGGAAACCATCTCCAGCGGTGACCAGGAGTGAAGGTGTCTCCAGGTAATAAACATAAAATTTCTGTTTCTATATAAACATTTGTGAATATTTTTTGTGTTTGTGTGTTTGACTTATTGGTGGCGTGATTATTGTTTTTAAAACTTGTTTAAAAAGGTACATGTGCAGGACAATTTAATAATTTTGAGTACTGAAAAGGGGTTTATTAATGATATATAAAGATTTATTCAGGCTATAAATTGTGGTTGTAAGGAGTAAACGGGTCTGTAAATTTGTTTTCAATAATGCAAAATGTAAAAAGCATTTACAAAAACTACCCATCTACTCGAATTTGTTTAAAATAATTTAAAAATCGAGGACTTTAAAGCTTTTGAAAATTGAGCTGGTAACAATTGTACCAAACAGTTTGTACTCATGTGTAAATATTTCATCTATTAATTTGTGTAAATAAAAGGTCGTATGGTTGTTGTATTATTTTGGTAATTTCATTTGATGGTGTGTGAGTGTGAGAGAGGTATGTACGTAAAGATAGGTATTCAAGAAGAGGCCGATTGCTGAGCTAGCCAGGGTGAGCAGAGAATTTCGAAGGCGTCCAAATAAAAGGATAAGAATTTTTTGTTAAATTTTTTTTGAAAATTTTTTGTTGGCCCAGGAGTGGGCACCAATTATAAAAGGTTTCACGGCAACTTTTATGTTGACTCAATTGGTAGGGCTCGAATGGTTTTTAGAAAAGGCTTGAGATTTTAGTGGTGAGGTACACGACAATATATTGTAACGGATCCAAGGGCAGGGGGTTAAAAAAGTATTAGTAAGTTTAGCAATGTTGAGCTATTGCAGTTTTATTCAGTTGTACATTTGTATTTAGAACAAAAGTTGGTTGGGTTCAATGATACAACTCCAAGTTGTTGGTGGCTGTAGATCTCACTCAAGCATACCAGGTCCAGTGATGGAAGACTCTAAAACCCTGAATTAACAAAGATATAAATGATGCATGTAGCTAAAATGAATATAATCCAAAACTTGTATCTGTAAATATTGATGTAAAATGTAGTTAGTTTTTAAAACGCTTGTATTATGTTATTGTGTTGTAAATTTAATATGTTATTATTATTGTAAATCAAATATTTAGAACCATGTCATTTAAAAATGTGAAGTATAAAACCAGTGTGGATTTGAATTCTGATCATGTTGATCAAGACAGCAGTTTGAAGCATTTACAATTAAAATAGTGGGCATTGGGTTTTAAAAACAAAAGATAGCAGAAACCATGGTGATATGGAAGATTGTTGATGAGTGAACAATTAATTTTTTGAAAATAAAGCAGTTTTATAGAACACTTTTCATTTTTATTTAATTAAAATTATAGTGAACTCGAAAATTATTAAGAGTTTTAAAAGCAGTTTAAGCTGAGTAACGAGTCTATACGAAGAAAAGCGCTCAACCTGAATCGAAAATAATCAAGAAAGCATAGCAGAGCTCAAGTTTAGGTGTAGCTGGTTGCAATTTAGAAGTCACAGTTTATGGGAGAGTAGCGGCGTTTTATTGGAAAATTTTAACAAGAGAGAAGTACAGAAGGCGAAGTTGAGTAAAAGGATCAACAGCGGATCACATTACGTCAAGAATAAGTAGTATCAATTTTAAAGCATTTAAAGCATTTAATTACTAAACTAAAACAATTCAATACTAATACAAACCATATTTCTTGTAGAGTAGATACGTGCGGAAGTTCAAAATACAACCAGGCGATTGTAAGGACGATTACATCAGCTGGACGCAACTACAGGTATTAAAATTTCAAAAATAAAAAACAGTAACACTTGTTTAAAAGTTGCATCATTGAACACACTAACCAACAAAACTTTATATTACATTGAGTTATAAGTTACAACCGGTGTTTGTTAGAAATTCTGAAATAGGATTTATCTTGTATGGAACCCGCACAAGATAGATTCTATCTTACAATTAAATTATTAATTACCCTGAGATTGATTGTATTCTTAAAGAAGGTAGAGTTTTTATAGCCGTGGTGATTGAATTTGGCAAACTTGTAGTTTGAAATAAAAGGAGGGCTTGAAAATAGAAGCTCCGATCATTCTTTTGTTGTGGCGCCGTTATAGTTTACATTGACAAATTAGATACTACCACATACAAAGTATAGGTAGGTAAGTAAGGCGTAAAGTATATGACCCCAAACGTGGGGCAACGAAAGAAGTTAGATTGGAACTTGGCACATTTGTAATCTAAAAAGGGACTATTTGTTTTCCGAAAAGCAGGTCGTAGGTATACAAAAGGTGAAAGGAAATTTTGAGAGATTTAAACTTTAAGTGGGGCCTGTAGCTTGATCTTTACGAATATGACAGACGGACAAAGATTTGCTACACGATCGGGAAAGTCATATAGTCTAGAGATTGACGTAGGGATGAAAACAGCGGGAGACAGACAAGAAGACATAGGCACGCATGCGGAACCAGAGGTCACTATCGTAAATGTAGAAAGTCATAAGGGGGAGACTGCACCTAAAATGACAATGAAACCCGGATATCATGACATTTTTAATAAATTTCCAAACACGAATGGAAAAATCGCAGGAAGACTTGAAGGAAAGAATGGAGAAAATGGACACTAGGGTTGAAGAGATTAAAGCAACAATGCAGGGGAGCTTTGCGTCATTTCGGTTAGAAGTCCAGAAAGAAATTGAGGATAGAATTGAAACGGTAGAGGGGAACATGATCACAGGGCTGACGAATTTACAGAGAGATTTAGATACGGTTGACAGAAAACACAGTGACAATTACGGAAAGTTAGACAAAAATATTAACATTTACAAACAAAACAACTTGACGGCACGGAACGAGATTTTAGAACAATTAAGACTGAGTTGGCACGAAACTAATTTGCTAAAACAAAATGCAACAACGTTAGTAGAACGCATGGACGAGAAAATATGTGGGGTCGATGGCTATGTAAAACAGATTAGAGACAAAATTAATGATTTTGAAAGGGGACGAAACGGACAGGAACAAATACAGTATCGATTTGGAAAAGAAACTCTACCAAAATTCGACGGTAAGAGATTCGAACAACCCATGACATTTTTGGACAAACTCGATGAGATCGTAGAAGGCGAACCGGAACGTATTAAGTTACAAATCATAAACGCAACACTATTTGGAAATGCGGAAAATGGAATAGTATCGTTAAAAAACAATATCATACGTACGACGAATTTAGAAAACTATTCATTGACCAATACTGGAGTAACTCACATCAAATGCATGTACGTACAAACTTGACGACCGGACATTACACTGTAGTACAAGGGTCACGGGAAGACTATGTCATTGACAGATACAATCAGGCACAGCACCTGACACCTAAAATGAGGGAAGACGAGATTATACAGTTGCTATCAAGACATATGGAATTCGAAATCACAAGGGCTGTCGCAATACAGAACATTAGAACGTTACGTGATTTTTAGAGATTATGCGAAACTATGACATGGCGAAATCATACGAAACTAAGTGCAGAGGAAATAAGAGTGACGATAGAAATGGGGACAGAAACTACCGTAACCGCTGGGATGACAACAGGGGCTTCAGAAACGGAAATAACTACCACCGAACTGAGAACGTGTGGGAAGGACAAAGACAGCACCGGGGACCACAAGTAAACGGAAACAATATATGGCATAAGAATGAAAACAGGGGTTTTTACAACAGGGGTGATTATGGTGGTCGGCAACAGGGACAAACGACGACACGAAATGATAGTAATCACCGTAACGTAGGTGGCGAACGCGATCGAGGCCAGGGATATGCTAGAGATGCAGGAGTGCATCACGTGTTGACAACTGCTGAAAAAACAAGGGATTCCGAAAATAGGATTGAGGTAGCTGAAGTTCACCCGGCGCCTGGAGAAAAAAAAATCTCCAATTTATTAGGTTTAAGATTGTTAGATTTGGGTACAGATGTAAATATTAATTTAATTGATTCTTTGTTAGATTTTAAGATAAACAAAAAGCAGTTACCGTTTCTTCATGTTAAGTTAGATAGTCATGTATATTTTGCGTTAATTGATATGGGGGCACAGTTGTCGTTGGTCAAAGAAGATATCGTTTTAAAACATAGTAATTTATTAAAAGGACGTATTTGTAAAATAAAAAGCATAAACTTGTGGTCGGCAATGAAACGGAAGTTATCAACAATAAATAGATTAGTCAGTGTACCAATTTTTGTTGGGGAAAATATGATAGGGGATGCAGAATTTTTAATAGCTAAAGGGTTGCATTTAGATTTCATTATGGGGATTGATTTCATTGAAAATTTTGGGTTGAGAATAGATGGCCAGGATAGAACAGTACAGATTGATAAGGTGAAAAAGGTTTGGGTGGAGCCAAATGATAGTTTGAAAAAGGAATGTGAGATAAATATGAATACTATTGGAACACGTATGAATAATAATAAGGGCAGTTCAGATTTCGGATTGGTTATTGAAGACAGACAGGATGATATAAGGAATGAGATTAAGGACAATAAAAGATTAGGAATGGTTAATCAGGACAGACAGAACGATATTAAGAATGTGAGTTTATTGAATATTAGTTGGAGAAAACAGAATGTGAATAATAATGGCAAGAATAAGACAGGATTGATTAAAAATATTTATGATGGAAACGATGGCATTAGATTGTGTAATTTATTTGAAAAGTATTTTGTGAAGAACAGATAGGTTCAGTCAATGATCAGACGAGGGAACAATTAAGCGTTTTGTTTAACGAATTTGTAGGTTTATTTAACAGCGAACCAAGATTTGCTAGTCGGTCACACATAAGTTAGAAATAATTGACGATAAAGGTTTTATTCTAAAATTTATCCAATACCGTTTGCATTACGGGATAAAGTCAAACTAGAATTAAATAGAATGTTAAAAGAGGGAATTATTGAACCAGCGAGAACTTCTTGGGTGAACCCGGTTGTTGTTGTGCCCAAACCCAACAAAGTAGATTTAAGGATTTGTTTGGACGCGAGGCGTTTAAACCTAATTACCAGACCACAATATGAACAACCACAGGGACTTGATAATTTACTGTACAAAGTACATGAAATGAAATATTTTAGTAAATTAGATTTGAAAATTCATTTTGGTTAATTCCACTACATGAGGACAGTCGTAAATACACAGGGTTTAGCATAGAGGGAGAGATCTATCAATATAGAGTAGTTCCTTTCGGTCTTTCTACCAGTTCGGCGGCGCTAGTTAGGGCAATGCAGAAACTGCTAAATGAGTTCGAGAATTTTTGCACACATTATGTCGATGACATCTTGATTTTCTCTAGAAACGAGGGAGAACACATGATGCACTTGCGAAAGGTAATTCAGAGACTAGATGAAGGTGGTTTGAAGTTAAATGTTGGAAAATGTGAATTCTTTAAGAGTAATGTGGGATATTTAGGCTTTTTGATAAGTAGCGAAGGTATAAAAATTTGTGACAAAAGATTAGATGAGTTGAAGAAGCTAGAGCAGCCGAGGAATTTAAAAGGTTTACGTGGATTTATAGGGGTGCTCAATTACTATAAACGGTTTATACCAAATTACTCAGAGTTATGTGTACCACTGTTAGAACTACTGAAGAAAAATGTAAGATGGAAGTGGACCGAGCAGAGGGAACGAGCTTTTCAAGAATTAAAGGGAGTGTTTTATCAAGAACTATCGTTAAGATACCCTAATTTTAAGGACAAATTTATTTTAAGAACCGACGCGTCCAACTTTGCAATAGGAGCAGAGCTAGTTCAGATACAGGAGGGCAAAGAGGTGCCAATTTGTTTTATCTCGCGTGTTTTGAAAGATTCTGAAAGTAGGTATTCTACAGCTGAGAAGGAGATGTTGGCAATCGTTTATTCTGTTAAGAAATTAAGGTTCTATTTGCTAGGAAATAAATTTTTGATCGAGTCAGACAATGCTGTAGTAACGTTTTTGAAAAAGAAGGAATTTTTGAACAGTAGGTTGTATAGGTGGGCTCTGGTACTGCAAGAATATGACTTCGAAATAAAGCATAAACCGGGGAAAGAAAACGTAACTGCGGATTATCTAAGCAGAAAAGAACAAGGGTATGTGCATGAAAAAAAAACGGATATTTAGTGGCATTGCAGGAGTTTGAAGACGAGGGAAGATGGTCAAATGCGAGGTTTATTGTTATGCAGGGACATGAGGAAATACGAGCAGTAAAAGACCTGTTAGTAAGGGAAAATGTAAATGAATACAAGGGATTTTATTTGGTTCGAGATTTTCTGGTAAAGAGGATCGGTGATGACGAATTATTGGTGCTCCCAAAGGATGAGGCTGCGGAATTAATAATAGAAATACATAACAGATATGGTCATATTGGTGCAAGAAAGGCATTTATGGTATTCCGAGAGGCGTTTTATGCACAGAAAGATATTAAGCTGGTAAAAGACTGTGTGAATCACTGTGAAACATGTCTACTTGGAAAAGAGAAGAACATCTTGTTACAAAATAAACCAATGACTGTGACGGCAACGGAACCACTGGAGTTGGTGGCAATGGATTATGTAAGCAACCTAATTCCTAGCCAATATGGGTATCAACATATCTTGGTGTTGGTGGACGTTTTTTCAAAATTTGTTAAGGTGTATCCAGGGCGTAGATGTACGTCAAGGCATGTTTTAAACTGTCTAGGTAGGTTCATTTCACAGTTTGGAAAAATGAAAAGAGTTTTAGCAGACAATGCAACGTATTTTAGGAACCAAAGAGTCAAAACAAAGCTTAGAGGAGAGGATATTCAGATTAGTTTCTGTAGTATTAGACATCCACAATCTAACCCAAGTGAGCGATACATAAAAGAAGTTATAAAATATTTACGATTATGTACACAAGAGCAGCATGAAAATTGGGTCAGATGTTTACCACAAGTGGAAAACTTCTTAAATCATGTACCAAGCTTAGTGACAGAAGTGTGTCCAGTCACGCTAATGAGAAATTTAGTGCCGGCAAGACCATGGAGGGTGGAAAGTGAAATTGAGGATATTTCAGAATTACTGGGGAAAGCCAGGCGAAGAGCTGAGAAAATCCAACAGAGGAATATTGAAAAAAGACTAAAAAGAATTAAGAAACTGACAAGTTTTGCAGTAGGCGATTTAGTTATCGTGAAAAGATTAAGGGTATCTAATCGAGCTCGTGGCATTTGCGCGAAGCTTTTATTTCCATACGAGGGGCCATATCGCATAAAACAGATTTTTGCTGAAGGAAACACGTATGAATTGGAAAACGATCAAGGTAGATGTCGTGGGCGTTTTCATATTGAGAATCTATACCCATATGTAAAAAATTAAACCCACTTATAATACGAGAAAAGATTTTAATCTTGAATGTAAGAAATTAAATGAAAATTATAACCAGCTACGGTTATCTAATGTACATAAGGATTTTGACGTTTAGATTCTGTGATTTTAACACAAAAATAAAAATTTACACAACAGTTGAAAAAGGTACTGTTTATACCACGTAAATTTCTATTTTTATTTAAAATCAGTGGGGCCTATGTAACGGATCCAAGGGCAGGGGGTTAAAAAAGTATTAGTAAGTTTAGCAATGTTGAGCTATTGCAGTTTTATTCAGTTGTACATTTGTATTTAGAACAAAAGTTGGTTGGGTTCAATGATACAACTCCAAGTTGTTGGTGGCTGTAGATCTCACTCAAGCATACCAGGTCCAGTGATGGAAGACTCTAAAACCCTGAATTAACAAAGATATAAATGATGCATGTAGCTAAAATGAATATAATCCAAAACTTGTATCTGTAAATATTGATGTAAAAATGTAGTTAGTTTTTTTAAAACGCTTGTATTATGTTATTGTGTTGTAAATTTAATATGTTATTATTATTGTAAATCAAATATTTAGAACCATGTCATTTAAAAAATGTGAAGTATAAAACCAGTGTGGATTTGAATTCTGATCATGTTGATCAAGACAGCAGTTTGAAGCATTTACAATTAAAATAGTGGGCATTGGGTTTTTAAAAAACAAAAGATAGCAGAAACCATGGTGATATGGAAGATTGTTGATGAGTGAACAATTAATTTTTTGAAAATAAAGCAGTTTTTATAGAACACTTTTCATTTTTATTTAATTAAAATTATAGTGAACTCGAAAATTATTAAGAGTTTTAAAAGCAGTTTAAGCTGAGTAACGAGTCTATACGAAGAAAAGCGCTCAACCTGAATCGAAAATAATCAAGAAAGCATAGCAGAGCTCAAGTTTAGGTGTAGCTGGTTGCAATTTAGAAGTCACAGTTTATGGGAGAGTAGCGGCGTTTTATTGGAAAATTTTAACAAGAGAGAAGTACAGAAGGCGAAGTTGAGTAAAAGGATCAACAGCGGATCACATTACGTCAAGAATAAGTAGTATCAATTTTAAAGCATTTAAAGCATTTAATTACTAAACTAAAACAATTCAATACTAATACAAACCATATTTCTTGTAGAGTAGATACGTGCGGAAGTTCAAAATACAACCAGGCGATTGTAAGGACGATTACATCAGCTGGACGCAACTACAGGTATTAAAATTTCAAAATAAAAACAGTAACACTTGTTTAAAAGTTGCATCATTGAACACACTAACCAACAAAACTTTATATTACATTGAGTTATAAGTTACCACCGGTGTTTGTTAGAAATTCTGAAATAGGATTTATCTTGTATGGAACCCGCACAAGATAGATTCTATCTTACAATTAAATTATTAATTACCCTGAGATTGATTATATTCTTAAAGAAGGTAGAGTTTTTATAGCCGTGGTGATTGAATTTGGCAAACTTGTAGTTTGAAATAAAAGGAGGGCTTGAAAATAGAAGCTCCGATCATTCTTTTGTTGTGGCGCCGTTATAGTTTACATTGACAAATTATATACTACCACATACAAAGTATAGGTAGGTAAAGTTTAGGGGTAAAGTAATATATATATATATATATATATATATATATATATAAGTATGTATATATAAATATATTGATATGATAGCGCCGCACGCCAATTTTATCTTATCTTATTCGTATCTGTTTTATAAACTTGTTGAACACCTCTCGACGTAATTTAATTACGTGTATGATTATTTTTCTGTTAAATACGCGTTCTATTATTGGAGGATATGCTTGCTGGAATTGATTAAAGTTAATTACGGTCCATATACAGGGTGTTAATTGCTTGCTATTTATATAATGTGCGAATTATGTATTTTCCTGCTAAATAAATGCAGTTTTCTGATTCCCATTGCTATTTACAGTTACTACGCGACCCTTACTACTCAATACAACCTTAAAAAATCCCTTACCACAGCAATATATATATATATATATATTTTTATTATTGAATCCCACTTTTCTGTTACTCACTTACTGTGTGTTCAATCACTCTCAATTCTATATTCTTTTAAAAAAATTTTATTTTATTTTACCCCTTTTTGTCGCGCCTTTTTGTAATGTGCACACCTAATGCACGCCCCGTACTTGCAACGTTTGGTTGGTTCTTTAATTAACTATTTATTTCAATGCCTCGACTATATAAGCTCTTAAATCTCAGGGTGGTCAACTACTTATAGTGAGTTCTGTTATAAGTAGATGTGCAAAGTCCAACCAAAGTGCACCTCTTTTGTTTTAGTACAAAATTTTTACTCTACTTTTTAATATGCCAAAATTTTACTATGATCAGCGTTGCTTTGTGCCAAATCAAATTACTACCAAAATTATATGACTGTTTTTGACGTTTTAAGATATCTCAGCACTCACCTGGTTTATACTCCGTTCTTGGCCGCTCTTAACTGCTGGCTCAAAATCCTTGTCGCTGTATGCGTCTTTACACTTTTGCCCTATCTGATTGAAGTTTAGTACCGCCTCCAGGTGTTGTTCTTAATTTAGCTGCTCCCCAATACCTGAAATAATTAACCCTAATTTAGAATTTTGAATACCCAGTGCTGTAACTTCCCCTGTGCTAATTTCTGTTTCGACTCCTCCACTACCAATCGTTGTTCTCCTAAATTTCGCTCTTCGTATTCTCAATTACTCCGTCCGTTTCTTCGTATCTTATCCAAATCTACTCGTCGTCTTACTTCAAAATTGCTCTATGCTCCGCTACCTAATAATCGCTATCCAAAACCAACTTCTTTCCTGTATATGTTTCCTCTCGATGTCCTGCTACCTAATATCGCTATCCAAATCCCACTTCGTTCCTTATACATTTTCCTCTCGATGTCCTTCTACAAATCTATAAATCGCTATCCAAATCCAACTTCTTTCCTTTATATAATTCCTCCCGATGTCCTGCTACAAATCTATAAATCGCTATCCAAATCCAACTTCTTTCCTTTATATAATTCCTCCCGATGTCCTGCTACAAATCTATAAATCGCTATCCAAATCCAACTTCTATCCTGTATATGTTTCCTCTCGATGTCCTGCTACCTAATATCGCTATCCAAATCCCACTTCGTTCCTTATATATTTTCCTCTCGATGTCCTTCTACAAATCTATAAATCGCTATCCAAATCCAACTTCTTTCCTTTATATAATTCCTCCCGATGTCCTGCTACAAATCTATAAATCGCTATCCAAATCCAACTTCTTTCCTTTATATAATTCCTCCCAATGTCCTGCTACAAATCTATAAATCGCTATCCAAATCCAACTTCTATCCTTTATATATTTCCTCCCGATGTCCTGCTACCTAATATCGCTATCCAAATCAAACTTCTTTCCTATTTATAACCACTCTCGATGTCCTGCTACCTTTCCCAATATCACTCCAACTCTATATAATTTTCCGTCGCTTCGCCGTTGCACAATCACCACTCTTTACACTAATTACTTTCGTTGCTGTCGCTGCTTTACCCTTCTTTACTTAATCAAACTCTTTAAAATCAAATACTTTTATTAACTTCTTTTAAAAATTGTTTACAAATTAGCACAGTATGAAAAACACGTCTTTTTACAAAATGAATTTCGAAAATAATCTTCGTTGTTTGCTTTCCAAGGCGACCATTTTAACTTTCCTGCCAACTACACTTTAAAGTACATAACTAAATTGTCCAATAACATCTTAACATTTCGTTTGTGTCGCACATACCATAGTTCATGTCCTTTTACACTTTCCTGATTCAAATTAAATTCTATTATTTGTCCTAAATATTTACAGTTCACCAATCATATTTGAAGTTGTTATAACTAATAATTTTGAGCTTACAAATATTGTCCAAAAGTTGATTCTATTTAAAATGAAACCAAAATAAATCGCACTTGAACCTGGATGCGTGGTTGATAGTAAACATTCATAGACGCATCCGGATTTGGACGGCAAATGTACTTTCAATGGCCTTTAAATTTCAAACTCGGTATAAACCCTTGAGCACTGTACATCTTACTACGTCATTTAGTCATTTTAATATTACCTTTTTGCACTTAATTTCAACTACCATTTTGAATGGTATTTTAGTATACGTAAAATACGGCAAACATACATTTTTAAGTTTATGTGATCAAATATGTGGATTATTTTGCTTGGCATATACTACCTTGTACTAAACAACCCTTAGAACTCTTGGTATCTCCCTTATACACTACATTTGGCCCCACTGATTTTGAATGAAATTTGAAATTTCGTCGGTTTTACTCTTTCCTGGTGTGCATAATTTCTAATTTTATTTAAAATTAAACCCCCTCTCGTATTTCTACATATTGTAATTATTTAATCCCTATTTTTTTTCTCAACATGCCTGTCTAACTACGCTATATACTAACCTACACTATAAACTAAGTCAAAACAAAAAACAAAAACTAAACTTTCCGTCGCATGAACTATATAACAACTATTCTACCAAACCCTCTTCCTGTACAACCTGCTGTTTAGAAACTCTTTTTTCTTCATAAATGTTACCACCGTGTTGTCGGATTCTATTAAAAATTTGTTACCTAGCAGATAAAAACGCAACTTTTTCACTGCATATACTATCGCCAACATTTCCTTCTCTGCCGTCGCATATCTAGTTTCGCAGTCTTTTAAAACCCTCGAAATGAATACAATTGGTACTTCAACTCCGTCCTGGATCTGCACCAACTCAGCCCCTATCGCATATAACGACGCATCCGTTCTTAAAATAAATTCGTCTTTGAAATTGGGATATTTTAATGACAACTCTTTATAAAACGCACTTTTTAAATCGTGGAACGCCTTTTCTCGATCAGCAGTCCATTTCCATCTTTCATTTTTCTTCAATAAACTCACCAACGGTACACACAACTCGGAATATCGCGGTATAAACCGTTTATAATAATTTAGAACCCCTAAAAATCCTCGCAATCCTCTCACATTCTTTGGTTGAGCAATATTTTTCAACTCGTCCAGCCTTTTATTACAAATTTTCATCCCATGTTCACTGATTTCAAACCCTAAATACGTAACTTTGTTCTTAAACAACTCGCATTTCTCCACGTTCAACTTCAAACCCCCTTCGTCCAGCCTCTGGATCACCTTTTCTAAATGCTCCAGGTGTTCTTGCTTGTTCCTCGAAAAAATTAACAAATCATCCACATAGTGCGAACAGAAACATTCATACTCGTTAAACAGCTTCTGCATGGCCCTTACAAGTGCTGCTGAAGAACTACTTAACCCAAACGGAACTACAGAAAACATGTAAATCTCCTTCAATGCTAAACCCTGTAAACTTCTTACTGTCTTCATGCAACGGAATTAACCAAAATGAATTTTTTAAATCTAAATTACTGAAAATCTTCATCTCGTACACTTTGTACAACAAATTATCTAACCCCTGCGGTTGTTCATACTGCGGTTTCGTAATCGAATTCAACTTCCTCGCATCCAAACAAATCCTAATATCCCTTTTGTTGGGTTTAGGTACAATAACTACCGGGTTCACGTATGGAGTTTTCGCTGGTTCTATGATTCCTTCTCGTAACATCTTGTTAATCTCGGCTTTAACCCTATTTCTAATAGCAAACGGAATTGGATACACCTTTGTATTAAACCCGTTGTCTTCCGTGACTTCTAACTTATGCATATATCGCCTCGTAAATCTTGGCTCTTCATTAAATAACCCTATATATTTATTAAATAATTCTCCTAGCTTCGCCTTTATCTCAATACTCACTTCTCCAATCTGTTCATCATTAATTAATCTCGCGAACATATTACATAATCGTACTTTAACCTGTCTATAATCACTTGTCCTATCCATTCCTAATCCTGACTTATCTATATTATTTCCATTCCTATATTCTTCACTAACCGTAGACACCATCCATAACTTATCTTTATCAAATATTCGAATCGACCTATCCTTACCATCTATATTCAATCCAAAATCCTCTATAAAATCCATTCCTAATATGAAATCTAGCTGCAACCCTTTGTAATTAAAACTCGGCCTCTCCTGCCTTTTTATCCCCTACAAATATTGGTACACGGATGACCCTATAAATCGTAGTTAACTTTTTATTCATTGCCGACCATAAATTAACCCCATCAATCTCTTTTATTCTTCCTTTTAAAAAATCAGCATGTTTTATCACTACCTTCTCATCAACCAGCGACAACTGTGAACCACTATCAACTAAAGCAACATATAAACAATCCCTTAAACTAATATTAATAAACAAAAGGTTCTTTTTATTCAAATTATAATTATTTAACAATAAGTCTTTTAAACTATAACATACGTCGATCTTTAATCCTAAACATTCATTCTTCCAAAAATTGGCGTTTTTTTTTCTCCTGAGGGTGCCTCGTGTATCTGCACCACTTCAATTTTATCCGTGTCCTGAGTCCTTGCGCTAGTTGTCATGTGGTGGACGTTAGCGTCCCTGTCCGTCCGGCTATATCCATGCTGTGTTCCGCCCCCCGTAATCCGGACGTCATCCGCGTTGTCGTCGTGCGGGTACCTATTTTGTCCTTGTACGTCGTTCCCCGGTGTTCCCTATTGTAGTATGGTCTTCTGTTTCCGTCGTGTCCCCAGTGATTTCGGTGTCCGTGATTAAAATAGTCCTGTCGATAGTTATGTCGCTGTTCGTGATTGAAATTGTCCTGTCTGTGGTTGTGTCGCTGTTCGTGGTACGCATGTCGTCTGTTGTCTTCCCTATAACCCCGGTTTTGATCCCAATAACTTGTCCGCGTTTTTGCCTCCAGTGCCGTTGCTAAATCGAAGTTTCTCATGACGCCTAAAAATTCCCGTAGTGTTTTTACATTGTGTACCACGACCATCTTCGTCACTTCCGGTTCCATGTGGCCCGCAAGTAGTAAAACTATGTCGTCCTCGCCCAATTTAGGTGTCAAGTGCTGTGCCTGGTTGAATTTGTCGATTTCGTATTCCTCGCGTGTCCCGTGTGTCCTACTGTAGTGTCCCGTAATTAAATTTGTCCGTATGTCCGTCTGGTGCGTGTTGCTCCAGAACTGTTCCACAAATAATCGTCGAAATTCCGCGTATGTGTCGTACTGTCGTCGTATGATGTTGTGCCACTTTTCCGCGTTCCCTGTCAACGTCGCCCCTACTATCTGTAATTTAGTCCTTTCGTTTTCCGTTTCGACGATTTCGTCCAGTCTGTCTAAAAATCCCATTGGTTGTTCCGTCCTGCGTCCTTCAAATTTAGGTAACGCGTCCCGGTTGAATTTAATGTGCTGTCCGTAGTCCAGTCCAATACGCCTTCGTTCTAGGTCGTCCAATTTTTCCTGCATCTGTCTTACGTCATGCCCTACCCGGTTTTCTAATATCGTGACTTTGTCGTCAAGTTTTTCGTCTAGTTGCGTTTTAGTGTTCATATTTTCGTTTTGTATCGTCTCTAAAGTTTGTCCTAGATTTCTGTAGTTTGTCATATGTCTTTTGTCGCATGTTTGTATCTCTGAATTTAATGTCGTAAAACCACTGACCATCGTCTCCTCTACTGTCTCTACGCGTGTCTTAATTTCCGTCCGTAGGTCAGTTTTTGTCGCGTTCAAGTCTCCCTGAATCTGTACCCGTGTATTTTCTAATTTGTCATCTATTCTGTCTATCTTTTCGTGTACCTCAGTCCTTATGTCGTCCTTTACGTTTTGCATTTGCGTGAGTAGATAGTCCTGTGTATAATTCAGTTTGGCCGTCAGTTCCGCGTATGCCGTCCTAAACTCGTTTCTTAGTTCGTTATGTGATTCCGTAATTCTATCTGTCAGTTCCGTATGTGATTCAGTAATCTTGTTTGTCAACTCGTTCTTTAATTCTGTGTGTGATGTCTTAAACTCCATTTTTAATTCCGTCTTTAGTTCCGTGTGTGAAGTTTTAAAATCGTCTTTTAGACTCATCAGGATTCGTATAAGATCTAAGCTTCCAGTGGTTTCTGCCACCCTAACCTCCGGTGCCGTCGCCTGGTCCGTGTCCATGTCTATCACCTCCGGGTCTGTCTGTCTCGCCTCCGTCTCCTGGATGTCTCCTCCTGCGTCTAGCTCTATGTCTTGCGTTCTAATTTCATCGTTTTGTGTCGTGATTTCTGCTTCAATTCCGTATATCCGTCCTGATCTCGTAATCCGTTTCATTTCTGGGTCCGTCATCTCTGCAGCCTGTTTTTGAACTCCTTTGCCTGAAAATATCTAAACTACGGGCCCCACCTAATCTCAGGATCCCGTATCCTACTATTATTTCTGTCTAATTTCACTCGGTCTAACCTTTTTTCAGCCCCACGTTGGGTTTGCCACCTTTTTTTTATTATTGAATCCCACTTTTCTGTTACTCACTTACTGTGTGTTCAATCACTCTCAATTCTATATTCTTTTAAAAAATTTTTATTTTATTTTACCCCTTTTTGTCGCGCCTTTTTGTAATGTGCACACCTAATGCACGCCCCGTACTTGCAACGTTTGGTTGGTTCTTTAATTAACTATTTATTTCAATGCCTCGACTATTTAAGCTCTTATATCTCAGGGTGTTCAACTACTTATAGTGAGTTCTGTTATAAGTAGATGTGCAAAGTCCAACCAAAGTGCACCTCTTTTGTTTTAGTACAAAATTTTTACTCTACTTTTTAATATGCCAAAATTTTACTATGATCAGCGTTGCTTTGTGCCAAATCAAATTACTACCAAAATTATATGACTGTTTTTGACGTTTTAAGATATCTCAGCACTCACCTGGTTTATACTCCGTTCTTGGCCGCTCTTAACTGCTGGCTCAAAATCCTTGTCGCTGTATGCGTCTTTACACTTTTGCCCTATCTGATTGAAGTTTAGTACCGCCTCCAGGTGTTGTTCTTAATTTAGCTGCTCCCCAATACCTGAAATAATTAACCCTAATTTAGAATTTTGAATACCCAGTGCTGTAACTTCCCCTGTGCTAATTTCTGCTTCGACTCCTCCACTACCAATCGTTGTTCTCCTAAATTTCGCTCTTCGTATTCTCAATTACTCCGTCCGTTTCTTCGTATCTTATCCAAATCTACTCGTCGTCTTACTTCAAAATTGCTCTATGCTCCGCTACCTAATAATCGCTATCCAAAACCAACTTCTTTCCTGTATATGTTTCCTCTCGATGTCCTGCTACCTAATATCGCTATCCAAATCCCACTTCGTTCCTTATATATTTTCCTCTCGATGTCCTTCTACAAATCTATAAATCGCTATCCAAATCCAACTTCTTTCCTTTATATAATTCCTCCCGATGTCCTGCTACAAATCTATAAATCGCTATCCAAATCCAACTTCTTTCCTTTATATAATTCCTCCCGATGTCCTGCTACAAATCTATAAATCGCTATCCAAATCCAACTTCTATCCTGTATATGTTTCCTCTCGATGTCCTGCTACCTAATATCGCTATCCAAATCCCACTTCGTTCCTTATATATTTTCCTCTCGATGTCCTTCTACAAATCTATAAATCGCTATCCAAATCCAACTTCTTTCCTTTATATAATTCCTCCCGATGTCCTGCTACAAATCTATAAATCGCTATCCAAATCCAACTTCTTTCCTTTATATAATTCCTCCCGATGTCCTGCTATAAATCTATAAATCGCTATCCAAATCCAACTTCTATCCTTTATATATTTCCTCCCGATGTCCTGCTACCTAATATCGCTATCCAAATCAAACTTCTTTCCTATTTATAACCACTCTCGATGTCCTGCTACCTTTCCCAATATCACTCCAACTCTATATAATTTTCCGTCGCTTCGCCGTTGCACAATCACCACTCTTTACACTAATTACTTTCGTTGCTGTCGCTGCTTTACCCTTCTTTACTTAATCAAACTCTTTAAAATCAAATACTTTTATTAACTTTTTTTAAAAATTGTTTACAAATTAGCACAGTATGAAAAACACGTCTTTTTACAAAATGAATTTCGAAAATAATCTTCGTTGTTTGCTTTCCAAGGCGACCATTTTAACTTTCCTGCCAACTACACTTTAAAGTACATAACTAAATTGTCCAATAACATCTTAACATTTCGTTTGTGTCGCACATACCATAGTTCATGTCCTTTTACACTTTCCTGATTCACATTAAATTCTATTATTTGTCCTAAATATTTACAGTTCACCAATCATATTTGAAGTTGTTATAACTAATAATTTTGAGCTTACAAATATTGTCCAAAAGTTGATTCTATTTAAAATGAAACCAAAATAAATCGCACTTGAACCTGGATGCGTGGTTGATAGTAAACATTCATAGACGCATCCGGTTTTTGGACGGCAAATGTACTTTCAATGGCCTTTAAAATTCAAACTCGGTATAAACCCTTGAGCACTGTACATCTTACTACGTCATTTAGTCATTTTAATATTACCTTTTGGCACTTAATTTCAACTACCATTTTGAATGGTATTTTAGTATACGTAAAATACGGCAAACATACATTTTTAAGTTTATGTGATCAAATATGTGGATTATTTTGCTTGGCATATACTACCTTGTACTAAACAACCCTTAGAACTCTTGGTATCTCCCTTATACACTACATATATATATATATATATATATATATATATATATATATATTTACGTTTACTCTTGTACTAGAAAATAAAACTAGACACAGAGATTATTATATTTATACACGATTCTATTATTTATCTATGTTGTATAAATAAATACGTTTACTGTAATTTTCTGATTGGTGGATTTTTCTTTCAAAATACAACCAGTGTGAATCTGAACCCATGTCAGAAATGTCAATTATCTATTTCTTTTTCCCTTGTTTTATGGTTATCAGTAAGATTCCCATAAAGTTCGTTTTTTATTACCTGACTGTTTGCTAGTGCGGACGTCAACCATATTGACTTATCTATAAATTGCCATGAGGTTACCTATGGTATTTATTTTCTACCTGAAAGCATAACGTTTTAATAAGAATAATATTATAGATGTCTTACCTGGGATGTAAGATGAATATTTGCCTAGTTTAAATTAATGATGGTAAGATATAAATAGATTAATTTTTTATTGTTTCGTCGAACCATGTGTTTTATAAATTGGTAACACAATTAATTTTCACAGAAGCCAAACCATTTGGTCCAAATATATATATAAATATATATTCTACTGGCTCACCCCCCCCCCCTTTTACTTTTATTATATTTATTTAAATTATAAATTATTTATACACTACTTTTGTCGTCGCCCCTATTTTTATTATTAAATGAATGACTTCTATATAATGTGCTTTAGCAACGTTTGGTTGGTTATCTAATTAAAATGTTTACTATTATTATGCCTCGACTATATGAACTCTTTATCTCAGGGTGTTCACCTACTTACCGTGGGTTCAGTCGTAAGTAGATGTGCACTGCCCAACCAAACTGCACACTCTTTTGTTTTACTACTTTTATATGAATTTACTACTGTATATGCCAAATTTTACTGATCAACGTAGCTTTGTGCCAAATTAATTAATGTACACAATTTCTGACTTTTTTGACGTTTTATGATATTGCACGGTACTCACCTGAATTATACTTCGCTGATGCCCTTTTTAAATGCTGCTGGCTCACGATCTTAGTCGCCGTATGCGTCTTTACATGGACTCACAATCACTATTGAACTTTCGTATCGCCTCCAGGTGTCTTAGTACAATTTTGATGACCCCAAATCTGAAATGAATAACCCGAATTTTAGAATTTTGACAAACCGTTGTAATTACTTCCCCTGCGCTAATCCTTCCGTGTTCCTTTTTTTTCGTCGAATCTTCCCCTGCAATTGCTGCTCTCCTAATTTTCCTCTTCGTGCTCCAATTAATCCGTCCGCCTTTTCGTAATCAATCCGAATCTAACCGCCGTCCTGTTCCAAATCACTCAATGCCCTGCTATAAATTCGATGTCCCACTCGATGTCCTACTGCCTTCAAATCTCTATCCAAATCAATCCCAAATCTATTTAAAATATTCATTGCTTCGCCGTCGCTTGTATAACCACTCTATGTCCTTCTGCCTTTAAACCTCTATCCAAATCCAACTTCGTCCCTTTGTATAACCACTCGAATGTCCTACTACCTTTCCCAATCTCGTTCCAAATCTAATTAAATATTCGTTGCTTTCCCGTCGCATTATAACCACTCTATACACTTCTTTTAACGTTTTTGTTGCTTATTTAACCACCGATGCTTCTTGTACCTCCACTTTAATAAATCAGACTATTTAAATTCAAACACATTTATTTTTTCAAAATATTTAACAACTTTAACGCAGGTTTGCAAAAACACGTCTTTATACTAAATTTAATCGAAAAAGAATCCTCTTGTTTACTCTCCTAGGCAATAAGCACAACAAAACTAGCTTACTTAATTAAATTTTACGTACATAAAAATATCCAATAACAATTTGTCCTTTTTTTGGTGTCACAAATACCTTCACTATTGTCTTTATACACATTCCTAAATTCTATCATTGGTCCTAAATACTTCACAATTCTCCAATTATATTTGATACTGCTATTAACTTATAATTTTGAATTTACAAATTCGTCCAAAAGTTGATTCTATTTAAATAAAAAGCCAAAATAATTCACACATGACCTGGATGCTTGGTTGATAGTAGACATCCGTAGACGCATCCGGTTTTCAGACGGCAAATGTACTTTCAATGGCTTATTAAATTGCAACTTAGCATAAAACCTTGAGCACTGTGCATTTTATCAACGTCATAAAGTCATTTTGTTTACCTTTTGGCACATACGTTTCAAACTAACATGGTAAATACTTTAGCATATGTAAAGTACGGCAAAATATAGTTTTCGAATTACTGGATCTGATATATGAATCATTTTTATTTGGCATACACCCCTTTTAACACAAATCTACCCTTAGAAGCCTTGTACCTCCCCCTGACATTACATTGGCCCCACTGATTTTGAATGAAATTGGAAATTTCGTCTGTTTTTACTCTTCTCTTGGTGTGCATAAATTTCTAATTTTTATTTAAAATCACCCCCTCCCCCCCGCATTTCTACATATTAATTAGTCAACCCCTATTCGCCTTTCTCTCACGTCTATCTAACTACGCTATATACTAACCTATACAAAAACAAAACTAAACTTTCCGTCGCATGAACTACATAATAAACTATCCTACTAAACCCTCTTCCTGTACAATTTTATATGGGTATAAATTTTCCAAGTGAAAACGACCGCGATATTCCCCTGTCATATTATCTAACTCAAATGTATTTCCTTCAGCAAAAACACGCGTGATCTTGTACGGCCCTTTATAAGGAAACAACAACTTCGCGCAAATGTTTCTGTCGCGGTTTGAAACCCTTAATCGTTTTACTACCACTAGATCCCCTATTTCAAAAGTCGTCCTTTTTTTAATTTTACTACACCTTCGCTCGATGTCCCTACGCTGCATCCTTTCGATTCTACGCCTAACACTACCCAACAACTCTGTGATGTCTTGCACCTCGACTTCCTCCCTCCATGGCCTAGCTGGTATAATCCTTCGAATCAATGTTACCGGACATGTTTTTGTAACCGAACTCGGTACGCAATTCATAAAATTTTCAATTTGTGGCAGATATCTAATCCATCTATCGTGATGCTCCTGTGTCGCCAACCGTAGATATTTTATTACCTCTCGTATATAACGTTCGCATGGATTTGCTTTCGGATGCCGTATACTGCTAAATGATACCTTAATATTCGCCCTATTTAACCCGTTCCTGAATCTTTGATTGTTGAAATACGTCGCGTTGTCTACCAAAATCCTTTCCATCTTCCCGACCTGACTTCCAAATTCTCTAATCGACTGTAAAGCATGCACCGTGTTACTTCGTCTTGCCGGAAATAATTTAACAAATTTCGAAAAAACGTCCACCATCACCAATATGTGTCGATACCCCTGTTCACTCGTAATCAGGTTGCTCAAGTAATCAATAGCTACCAATTCTAACGGTCCATTTACGCTCACGTTCATCGGTATGTTCTGCAGCACCACGTTCTTGTCTTTACCTAGAATACAAATTTTACACCGATTGATCCTTTCTTTAACCACCGTGATATCATTTCTTGCATAAAACGCCTCTCTAAATACCAAAAATGTTTTTCTGATGCCTATATGTCCAAATTTTAAATGAATTTCGTCTATAATCTCAACAGCCGCGTCTCTGGATAACACTACCAGCTCTGCATCACCTATCCTTTTTACCACAAACTGCCTTACGATGGTAAATCCACGGTACTCCTCCACATTTTCCCTTGTTAATTTCTCGCGTATCGAGCTCATCTCACTGTGCCTCTGCGTCTCTATAAGCTTGGCGTTTGTCCATCGACCAACATCCCTGAACTCCTACAAAGCAATTAAACAACCCTTTACGTCTTGATTCGCTTCCACCTGCGGTCTGCTTAGAAAATCCGCCGTCACATTCTCCTTTCCTGGTTTATGCTTAATTTCAAAATCGTATTCCTGTAACACCAATGCCCACCTATACAACCTACTGTTTAGAAACTCCTTTTTCTTCATGAATGTTACCACCGTGTTGTCGGATTCTATTAAAAATTTCTTTCCTAACAAATAAAAACGCAACTTTTCACTGCATATACTATCGCCAACATCTCCTTCTCTGCCGTCGCATACCTGGTTTCGCAGTCTTTTAATACCCTGAAATAAATACAATTGGTACCTCAGCTCCGTCCTGAATCTGCACCAACTCAGCCCCGATTGCATATTTCGACGCATCCGTCCTCAAAATAAATTCGTCTTTGAAATTTGGATATTTTAATGACAACTCTTTATAAAACGCACTTTTAAATCCTGGAACGCCTTCTCCCGTTCAGCAGTCCATTTCCATCTTTCGTTTTTCTTTAACAAACTCACCAACGGCACACACAACTCAGAATACCTCGGTATAAACCGTTTGTAATAATTTAGAACCCTAAAATCCTCGCAATCCTCTTACATTCTTTGGTTGCGCAATATTTTTCAACTCGTCCAATCTTTTATTACAAATTTTCATCCCATATTCACTAATTTCAAACCCTAAATACGTAACCTTGCTCTTAAACAACTCGCATTTCTCCACGTTCAGCTTCAAACCCCCTTCGTCCAGTCGTTGGATCACCTTTTCTAAATGCTCCATGTGTTCTTGCTCGTTCCTTGAAAAAATCAACAAATCATCCACATAGTGCGAACAGAAACATTCATACTCGTTAAACAGCTTCTGCATGGCGCTAACAAGTGCTGCTGAAGAACTACTTAAACCAAACGGAACTACAGAAAACATATAAATCTCCCCTTCGATACTAAATCCCGTAAACTTTTTACTGTCTTCATGCAACGGAATTAACCAAAATGAATTTTTTAAATCTAATTTACTGAAAATCTTCATCTCATACACTTTATACAACAAATTATCCAACCCTTGTGGTTGTTTGTACTGCGGTTTCGTAATCGAATTCAACTTCCTCGCATCCAAACAAATCCTTATATCCCTTTTGTTGGGTTTAGGTACAATAACTACCGAGTTCACATATGGAGTTTTCGCTGGTTCGATGATACCTTCTTTTAACATTTTGTTTATCTCGGCTTTAACCCTATTTCTAATTGCAAACGGAATTGGATACACCTTTGTATTAAACCCGTTGTCTTCCGTGACCTCCAACTTATGCATATATCGCCTCGCAAAACTTGGCTCTTCATTAAACAACCCTATATATTTATTAAACAATTCCCCTAGCTTCGCCTTAATCTCAATACTCACTTTCTCTATCTGTTCATCATTAATTAATCTCGCAAACATATTACATAATCTCATTTCAACCCGTCCATAATTATTCTCTTTAATCATTCCTAATCCTGAACTATCTATATCATTTCCATTCCTATATTCCGAACTAACCGTAGGCACCACCCATAACTTATCTTTATCAAATATCCTAATCGACCTATCCTTTCCATCTATATTCAACCCAAAATCCTCTATAAAATCCATTCCTAATATGAAATCTAGCTGCAACCCCTTTGTAATCAAAAACTCTGCATCTCCTGCTTCTTTATTCCCTATATATATCGGTACACGGATAACCCTATAAATCGTCGTTAGCTTTTTGTTCATTGCCGACCATAAATTAACCCCATCAATTGTTCCTATTCGTCCCTTTAAAAATTCTTCATGTTTTATCACCACATTCTCGTCTACCAGCGACAACTGTGAACCACTATCAACTAAAGCAACATATAAACAATCCCTTAAACTAATATTAATAAACAACAAGTTCTTTTTATTAAAGATATAACTATTTAACAATAAATCTCTTATACTATAACACACGTCTATATTCATCCCTAAGCATTCGGTCGTCCAAAAATTTGCGTTTTTTTTTGTCCCGACGGCGCCTCGTGTACCTGCACCACCTCAATCCTATCTGGGTCCGGTGTCATTGCGCTTGTCGTCATGTGTTGGACGTTTACGTCCCTGTCTGTCCGGCTGTTTCCATTGTGCGTTCCGCCTCCCGTAATCCGGCCGTCACCCTCGTTGTTGCTGTGCTGGTATCTGTTTTGTCCATGGTATTCATTCGCCCGGTGTTCCCTATTGTAATAAGGTCGTCTGTTTCCGTCGTGTCCCCAATGAATCCGATGTCCGTGGTTGAAGTTGTCCTGTCTGTAATTAGGTCGGTGTTCGTGGTACGCTTGTCGTCGGTTGTCTTCCCTATAACCCCGGTTTTGCTCCCAATAATTTGTCCGCGTTTTTGCCTCCAGTGCTGTTGCTAAATCAAAGTTCCTCATCACCCCTAAAAATTCCCGCAATGTCTTGACGTTCTGTACCACGACCACCTTTTTCACTTCCGGTTCCATATGTTCTGCGAGTAGTAGTACTATGTCGTCCTCGCCCAATTTTGGTGTCAAGTGTTGTGCCTGGTTAAATTTGTCAATCGCGTATTCTTCGCGTGTGCCGTGTGTCCTGCTGTAATGTCCGGTGATTAAATTCGTCCGTATGTCTGTCTGGTGTGTGTTGCTCCAAAATTGCTCTATAAAAAGTCGTCGAAATTCAGCGTACGTGTCGTATTGTCTGCGGATGATATTATGCCATTTTTTGGCGTTGCCTGTCAAAGTCGCCCCCACGATCTGTAATTTAGTTCTTTCATTTTCAGTCCCTACGATTTCGTCCAGTCGGTCTAAAAATCCCATGGGTTGTTCCGTCCTTCGTCCCTCAAACTTTGGTAATGCGTCCCGGTTTAATTTAATGTGCTGTCCGTAGTCCAGTCCAACGCGCCTCCTTTCTAGTTCGTCCAACTTGTCCTGTATTTGTCTTACTTCATGTCCGACCCTGTTTTCTAATACCGTAACTTTGTCGTCAAGTTTTTCGTCCAGTTCCAGTTGCGTCCTAACGTTTACATTTTCATTTTGTAGGGTCTCTAACGTCTGTCCTAAATTTCTGTAATGTGTCGTATGTCTTTTTTCACATGTCTGTATTTCCGTATTTAATGTCGAAAAACCACTGATCATCGTCTCTTCTACTGTATCCACATGTGTCTTGAATTCCGATCTTAGGTCCGTCCTTGTCGCGTTCAAGTCTCCCTGAAACTGTACCCGTGTGTTTTCCAGCTTGTCGTCAACCCTGTCTACTTGTTGTTGTACCTCTGTCCTTAGGTCGTCCTTTACATTTTGCATTTGTGTGAGTAGATAGTCCTGCGTGTAGTTCATTTTTGCCGTCAGTTCCGCGTGCGCCGTCCTAAACTCATTCCTCAATTCGTTATGTGATTCTGTAATTTTGTTTGTCAACTCTGTTTTAACGGTTTTTAGTTCCGTATGTGTCTCTTTTTGTTCCTTACGTGATTCTTCCATTTGGTTGGTTAAACTCATCAGGAGTCGTATTATGTCCTGGGTTCCGGCGGCTTCTGCTACCCTAACCTCCGGTACCGTCACCTGGTCCGTGTCCATGCCTATCACCTCCGGATCTGTCTGCCTCACGTCCGTCTCCTGTATGTCTCCCCCCTGCGTCTAGCTCCATGTCATGTGTCCCTAATTCCATTTCAACTCCATATATTCGTCCTGATCTCGTAATCCTTTTCGTGTCCGCGTCCGTCGTCTCTGCTGCCTAGTTTTGAACTCCTTTTTCTGCAAAATTAAAAGAAAAACTACGGGCCCCACCTAATCTCGGGATCCCGTATCCTGCTACTACTCTTATCTAGTTCTTTTCTAGCCTTTTTCTAGCCTCACGTTGGGTTTGCCACCTTCTACTGGCTCACCCCCCCCCCCTTTACTTTTATTATATTTATTTAAATTATAAATTATTTATACACTACTTTTGTCGTCGCCCCTATTTTTATTATTAAATGAATGACTTCTATATAATGTGCTTTAGCAACGTTTGGTTGGTTATCTAATTAAAATGTTTACTATTATTATGCCTCGACTATATGAACTCTTTATCTCAGGGTGTTCACCTACTTACCGTGGGTTCAGTCGTAAGTAGATGTGCACTGCCCAACCAAACTGCACACTGTTTTGTTTTACTACTTTTATATGAATTTACTACTGTATATGCCAAATTTTACTGATCAACGTAGCTTTGTGCCAAATTAATTAATGTACACAATTTCTGACTTTTTTTTGACGTTTTATGATATTGCACGGTACTCACCTGAATTATACTTCGCTGATGCCCTTTTTTAAATGCTGCTGGCTCACGATCTTAGTCGCTGTATGCGTCTTTACATGGACTCACAATCACTATTGAACTTTCGTATCGCCTCCAGGTGTCTTAGTACAATTTTGATGACCCCAAATCTGAAATGAATAACCCGAATTTTAGAATTTTGACAAACCGTTGTAATTACTTCCCTGCGCTAATCCTTCCGTGTTCCTTTTTTTCGTCGAATCTTCCCTGCAATTGCTGCTCTCCTAATTTTCCTCTTCGTGCTCCAATTAATCCGTCCGCCTTTTCGTAATCAATCCGAATCTAACCGCCGTCCTGTTCCAAATCACTCAATGCCCTGCTATAAATTCGATGTCCCACTCGATGTCCTACTGCCTTCAAATCTCTATCCAAATCAATCCCAAATCTATTTAAAATATTCGTTGCTTCGCCGTCGCTTGTATAACCACTCTATGTCCTTCTGCCTTTAAACCTCTATCCAAATCCAACTTCGTCCCTTTGTATAACCACTCGAATGTCCTACTACCTTTCCCAATCTCGTTCCAAATCTAATTAAATATTCGTTGTTTCCCGTCGCATTATAACCACTCTATACACTTCTTTTAACGTTTTTGTTGCTTATTTAACCACCGATGCTTCTTGTACCTCCACTTTAATAAATCAGACTATTTAATTTCAAACACATTTATTTTTTCAAAATATTTAACAACTTTAACGCAGGTTTGCAAAAACACGTCTTTATACTAAATTTAATCGAAAAAGAATCCTCTTGTTTACTCTCCTAGGCAATAAGCACAACAAAACTAGCTTACTTAATTACATTTTACGTACATAAAAATATCCAATAACAATTTGTCCTTTTTTTGGTGTCACAAATACCTTCACTATTGTCTTTATACACATTCCTAAATTCTATCATTGGTCCTAAACACTTCACAATTCTCCAATTATATTTGATATTGCTATTAACTTATAATTTTGAATTTACAAATTCGTCCAAAAGTTGATTCTATTTAAAGAAACAGCCAAAATAATTCACACATGACCTGGATGCTTGGTTGATAGTAGACATCCGTAGACGCATCCGGTTTTCAGACGGCAAATGTACTTTCAATGGCTTATTAAATTGCAACTTAGTATAAAACCTTGAGCACTGTGCATTTTATCAACGTCATCAAGTCATTTAGTTTACCTTTTGGCACATACGTTTCAAACTAACATGGTAAATACTTTAGCATATGTAAAGTACGGCAAAATATAGTTTTTGAATTACTGGATCTGATATATGAATCATTTTATTTGGCATACACCCCTTTTAACACAAATCTACCCTTAGAAGCCTTGTACCTCCCCCTGACATTACAATATATATATATATATATATATATATATATATATATATTTCAATGTCCAGCTCCAAGAATATGCTTTGGATGGATATACTTTAACATTTTATTCTAAAATATTAATGTAAACTTATCTTTAAACTAATAATCCAAATATATCCTCTAAATTCCTAATCCGCAAATATTTACAATTGTTCGATGCAAATTGCTGCCAGCGATCTATGTTTTGAATTTATCTTAAGCTACAGATATAAATATCTTTATAAATTTTTCTCTCAACGTTTGATATAACAAAAAATTAAGGTGTACAACAGTTTTACTTCTACAATGTGAAAAAAAACTGGAATATTTTTTTGATGGAATCAAATAGCTTTTAACTGCAAATATTTGACGAACCAGATGTTTATCTATTTAGAAGTTAAAGACTTGCTACGTACCTAAACGTAGCCGAAGAAAAGTAAATACCAGGCTAACTACCAAGCGCAGAGAGTGGGGGGGATTTACCTAAATACCAAAAAAACAAAAAAAACACGTTGCTCACGATTATCTATTAACAATAAAAATAAATTAAAATTTCTTGATTCATAGGTACAAAGAAAAGTATTAAATTTAAGAACAAATTATTTTAGGACAACTTTTATAAAGGATCCACGAAGTGCGCATTTCGTAGCTAACATGTAATAAAACTCATTGGAAAAAGTAATGCTTAGATTTTCTCAATAGCAAGTGTGTTAAATTAAAGTATTCAATGTAGACCAAGTTGTAGTAAGAATTAAAGAAATATAACCAGAAGCACAAGCGAAGCTAGCTTTTAAACATGTATAGTGAACTGGTTTCACAACATCAACCTTACATGTGATTTTCCGATGCTCCACCCGAAGGTACTACATTGGCCAAGAAGCGAGTTTTTTTTACCTGGAAAATTTTGAATTTTGCCGAGCACTTGCCGTTCCAAGCAAGGTAGAGATCTTTAACGTGCGTGACAACACTCACACACGAGACCTCCATTTTACCTCTCATCCAAACGAGGGTGTATTTTTGTGAAAAAATGCTCGCCTAACATTTTTCAAGCGCTCGTGTCGGGATTCGAACCCGGAACCTTGGGTCACAACATCAACCGCCGATAAATAATAATCCTCGATGTGCATAAAAAAAAACGAGTCACATCCCTCTATGCGTCGAAATGCTTATTTTGCAAGCCGTCGGGGGGTGAGTCAGCATAGCAACGTCACGGTAATCAGGATCCATTGGCCCTGCCACCGTAACTGTAGCAGTTGGGCCTACATAAAGAAAGAACCCATTTGACATCCAGCTAAGAAACGCAAGATACCTCCTACTTGTCTAACAAAAAAAACGTGCATTGCTTTTAAAGTACTGTGACGAATAATGTAGAAAATATTTCAACGCACAAACTGCAGAATCAAATTCAAAATGGGTTCAAATAACACGAGTTTGAACTGCCATTCTCGCGTTATCAAAGCGCGATTAGCAAACTGGAAAACCCGCTATCAAATAATAGTAGGATCTATTATTTCGGCAAGTCTTTAAATGGGAAACACAAAAGAAAGCAATTATACGTTATCGAAATGTTTAACAAATTAACGGATATTTAAAACAAGGAATTGACTATTTAATTTGTCGAATAAATTTTCGTTTTAGAATGAATAGATTTGAAAGAAATGTTATGATTGCGCGTACTATTGTAACGAGGTATAAATACAGGATGAGGTGTTAAATAGAAACAGAAGCTACGTGAATGAAAAACGAATTACCACAAAGAAAGGACGTATTTGAATCTATCGTCAAAAATAATAGTAATAGACTTCACTTTGTAGACGTCTCGTTTGACAGCCGCCAGATGTTTTTATTCTGAATGACAGGTGGAACTCAAAATATTACAACAAAAGTAACTAACTGGGATGTTTGCTGCCTCAGGTATATGCGAGGCGAGGTGAAGGAGGCTGTGGCGGAGGTAGCAGTCGCAGCGGCGAGGTTGGAGCAGGTCGTAGTGGGGCAGGGGGGATTAAGAGGTCGTTTGGTCTCAGGGGTAGCTTCGTATGCAGGTGCAGTGACGAAGAAGGCAGCGTCGACGGTCGCGGTTCGTGTTGACGCCAATCCAGGGGTCAAATAAGACGTCATGGCGACGTTGAAGAAGAAGGTTAACCCGGCCAAAGATGGGTTTGTTGTTGTCGGAGCACGTCGGACGCGTAGGGGTGGCGTTGTTGTTGAGTGTGCTGGTCGGGAGGACGCCAAGCGGTTGCAGTCAACGGTGGACGGGGTTTGTCAGGGTCTGACCGCGAGTACCATTGAGAAGAGGAGGCCGCGCATTGCGCTCCCTGGGGTAGAGAGGGAGATGAAGCAAGAAGAGCTCGTGAAGAAGTGGATTGTTCAGAACCCCCGCTTCAGGGGGCTTAGGTTCGAGGAGGAGGTCAAGGAGAAGTTTCGGTTTGGCGGCCAGGGACCCAGAGATCCGTTGGCCAGCGTTGTTTTCGAGATGTCGCCGGAGGCTAGGAGGTGTTTCTTGGTGAATTCGGTCAGTCTTGGGTTGGCGTAAGGTCTGGGCTCGTGATCACTTCTCGATGGTGCAGTGTTATCGCTGTTACAAGTTCGGTCATAGGTCAGCGGAGTGTAAGGAGCGGATGCAGTTTTGCGGTAACTGTGCCGAAGTGGGGCATGAGTTCAAGAAATGTAGGCGGGCAGTTTCCTGTTGTGTTGTTTGTGCGAGGTCGAACGATAGGGTTGGTAGCGTCAGGATCGACACTCGTCACGACGCCAAGTCCAGCCAGTGCCCAACGATGCAGCATTTGAAGGCAGTCATCACCAGAAACATCGACTATGCATCCTAGGCCATTAGACGATATTCCGAGAAGCTCAAAAATTAAATGTGCGCAAATTAATTTAGGCAAGGGCAAAGGGGCCACAAATAATTTAGTTAAATTAATGAACGAAAACAAAATCGACATCGGGCTCATACAGAAACCGCACCTGTATAGCCATAAAATAACAGGTTTTGGGAGGGGGTTTACCGTCTTAAACGCTAGCAGCGAACGACCGCGCAGCGGAATAATAATAAATAATGGGGCGTGTGCAGGAATTATATTAAATAATTTATCAAACGAATTTCTAACAACGGCTGAAATCAAAACCGGTTTAAATACGTTTTACGTGATTAGCGCGTATCTTCCACCGGTCGACTCCCGGCGGGAAAATCCTCAAACAGAGGACTTAATAAATCAAATTGAAGGAATTCTTCGTAAAATCGGTAGGAATAAAAATCTAATTATCGGGGGAAATTTTAATGCCAAGTCGCCACTATGGGGTAGTCCTATAAAAGACGATAGGGGTTCACAGGTTGCTGATCTTTTAACGGAATGGGATCTTAGTGTGATAAACACTAATGATTCACCTACGTTTGAGGGGCATAGAGGCAGCAGTTTTATTGATATTACTGCAGCCTCGCACGAGATGATAGAAATCATTTGTGATTGGAAATTGAGGTCGGGCGAGGAAACGCTCTCTGACCATAAATTAATAACATGGGACGTTGAGACCAAAACAAGCGCAAACGAGCTGCTAACTATATTTCCGCGGTTCTGTAATAAAAAAGCAAATTGGGAGCTGTTTAAACAAAAATTTGGCGAAAGTATCCCTGCGCTCGAAAATATGCTATTTAAGCCGAGAGGCAGACGAAATAGAAACACTCGCGGAAAATTTAACCGACGCGGTTGTAGACGCGTCGTCGTACTCCATGCCGCGTTGCTGGAAAGTCCAGAACGTGAAATTCATACCTAAACCTAAAAAGGCGGATGCGTCAGACCCGGGCAGCTATCGTCCAATTAGCTTGCTACCGGTGCTGGGGAAAGCTTTGGATCGCGTTATGACTACCCGAGTTGAGCACTTAGTGCGCGACAGCGGCGGTTTTAATAACCGACAGTTCGGTTTTATGGAGAGAAAGTCGACTATCGACGCATTAGAGTTCGTTGTCGGGGAAATTAAGCAGGCGAGAGATGCAAAGGAGTATTGTGTCGTTGTTGCTTTGGACATTTCAGGAGCATTTGATGCTGCCTGGTGGCCATTGATTGTTTGCGAGTTAGACCGTAGGGGTTGTCCTCGCAACTTGATGTGTTTGGTCAAGAGTTATTTCTCGGGGCGATTAGCACAGGTTGAAATTCCGGGTGAATTTTTATCACGTGAGGTGGAAAGGGGATGCCCGCAGGTCATGTTCTGGTCCCACATTTTGGAAGTTATTGTCGGAGAGCATCTTTAGGGTCAAGTTGCCCACAGGATGCTCAATCGGTGGGTTTGCGGATGATACGCTTTTAATTGTCAGATCGCGTTTGTTAATGCATATGCGCACAAAACCGAACGAGGCGCTTAATAAACTACACGAATGGTCGCAGGCGGTAAAATTAAAATTTAACCCCGCGAAGTCAGAGGCGCTTTATTTCGGAAAGAAACCGGGACAGCGACCCCCTAGGCTAGAGCTGGGAGGGGAGAAAATACCGTTTAAGGAAGCAATTACATATCTCGGGGTAAAGGTTGACAATAAGTTAAATTGGAAAGCTCACGTGCAGTACATTAAAAGCAAAGGCAGCGAAATATCAAACAAAATGATGGCGGCGGCGAAAATCAACTGGGGTTTCAGGGGCGAATCGCTGAGGACGATTTATGCCGGAGCAATTGAGCCGGCTATGCTGTACGCAGCTTTTGTATGGGCGGAAGGTTGTAAAGTCCGGGAGATGCGTCAATTGACTAGCGTACAACGCATAACCGCTGTGAAAGCGGCCAGGGCGTACAGGACCACCTCCACGGAGGCGGTCCTGGTGATCAGTAGGACTGTTCCTATCGAATATGTCGTTAGGGAGATTAGAGATAGGAGATTGATAAATATAGGAAAGGGCGCGAAATTATCGAAGATATTCATTTTGGTAATAGGAAGGTAGAACGAAAGATCGTTGTATCGGAGTTGCGACACCCGGCCGATATTAGAGGAATCGAGTTTGTAGAAGACGATGGGGACGCGACGGGTATCAGAATTTATACGGACGGCTCACGCATGGATGACGGGCAAGCAGGCGAGGCGTTTGTCGTGTATAAGCAGAAAAGGGAGGTGTTTCGGTTTCAAACCAAACTCGCAAACTGAAGCACTATTTTCCAGTGCGAATTGGTAGCCATACGAGAGGCAATCGATTACGTAATAAACCACCTGGGCAGAGATGAATATTATATAATCAGCGACAGTAAATTAGCGCTGACAGCTTTAACAAACATGAACACCTCGACAGACCTCCAAGGTGGACTTCTGGAGGATAGCGCATACGGCTACGGCGCTCGAGTTTTGACGTTTAAAGTACTGTTGGGTTAGGTCGCACGATGGTAACGTAGGGAATGATAGGGCTGACGAATTAGCTAAAGAGGCCGCGACGGGCGACTTTCGGATATCACATTCATCGATACCGAAGTCTTTAATCAAAAGAAAGCTGCGCGAAAAATCAATTCGACAATGGGAAGAGAGGTGGAACAACGCTGCC
This sequence comes from Platerodrilus igneus, assembly GCA_036346225.1. NCBI lineage: Eukaryota > Metazoa > Arthropoda > Insecta > Coleoptera > Lycidae > Platerodrilus > Platerodrilus igneus. The sequence goes on along the minus strand of JARFIW010001171.1, from coordinate 10,271,870 downwards.
ACGGGCAGGTTGACCCACAAATTCATACCGAGCATAGTAGCTAGATGTAGGATCGAGGTTAAGCTCGATCACAAAATGGTGCAGTTGATAACAGGGCACGGCGCCCTGAAGGCGTATTTACAAAGGTTCGGTCTAACCAACAGTGACCGCTGCGAATGCGGTGAGGGCGCGGAAAGCGCAGAGCACGTGCTCTTCGACTGCCCGCTTGAGGCGGGAAATCGAGAGTTGGCTGATAGCAAACTAGCTATTCTAGGTCTGGCATGGCCAAAGAGCCTAGAGGAAGTCGGAGAAGTGGTTAACCAGAAGGCGTTCTGGACAGCCTTAAAAGAATTCGCGGGAAGGGTCGCGAGATTAGACAATGACAACCGCGTGTAAAATTCGGTGGGGTTGGTGGGAGGATTGGAAAATTTTAGATTGACTTGGTGTGAGTAAGGATACGAGCATAGATATAACCAAAACTTGATTTAAAAAAAAATAACATGATAATTATACCCAAATGTCCAATATGCACGAGAAACCCCCACACCATTAATACAGTCACTGCCTATCTTCATAATTATGTGCAAAAAATCGGGAATAAATAATAACAAATAAACAATAACAAATAAATCAGAAACCCTCATTAAATTAAATCAATAAAATAAACAAAGATAATAAAATAGAGTGAAACCGCGCATCCCCCCAGGACTTGAAAGTGAAGTGATAGTGATAGTGATTGTGATTCCCTCCCAAGAACAAGAACATTTAGTGCATACCCACCAGGACTTTAGCAGTGCACCCCATCTTCCCCTTAAAAGTAAGTTACAGTTTGATGTAGGCAGACAACCAGATCTTGGGATGCTGGAGAATTTTATTATCGAGGTAAGACTTAAATTGTGGCGGCTGTACTCGCACAAGCATTGATTTACATTAATTAGTAGTTTTTGAAATAATTTAACAAGCACGTTTTGTGCGTAATGGCGCTAGCCGACATAATGCTTGTGCGAGTGCACCTGATAAATAGGGCGATCCTTTTGCTATTTTGTGCACTGCTATATATGCTTAACGCTTATTAGACATTTATTTATATATTTATATAATTATATTTATTTATATTTTATATTTACACTTTATATTTATTAGCATGTATTGTAGTATTTTGTGGCATATTTGTTTTGTTTGACGTTCTGTCGCCATTTTGGTTGCAGTATATATTTGGGAAGGAAGAGTAAAATTGTGAAGATTGTAATCATAATATAAATCAGTTAGGAAATGATAGGGAAAGCTAGGGATGGATTTAAATTAGTTAGCTAGATTTGGATAGTTTTAAGACGACCCTTCCGGTCGCACTGGTAAGCAGAGCCGGCGTCTGCTATCCGGTATTACGGATCCCTCCCCCTCTCATTTTTGCTTGTGTCTTGTTGATCGGGTACACTCCAAAGTCAGCGCTAGGGATACCATTATTTACAACCCTGTTTTTAGTTTTTGTTTCAGTTTGTCAGATTTTTAGGTTTGTTAGATTGTTGGTTTGTTAGGTTTGCTAGATTTTGAGGTTTGTTAGATTTTTATTTAGTTTTTTATTTAGGGTGGATTAACTATGAAGTTAGAATGAATTAGAAGCACGATTATTTTTGCGTTTAAACCCAATGTAGTACCTCCGGGTGGAGCATTGGGGACGTGGCCGCAAGTCTAGCGGCCGTTATTCAAATTATAATGCCTCAGGTATAGGTTTTGCTGTGAGTCTTTTTAGTGTCAACGATAGTAATATTTTAACGTAACTTTTTATAAATTTCTAAACTGTGATTTTATTTTTTGTTTATCTTGCATTTAGTTAAAATGTGCTTATGAATATTTTCACTGCTTATTATCTAACTCTTGTGAACATATAAGGTTCTATAAAATTTTCTATGGTTAAAAGGTTTTTAAGTAAATAGCTTAAAATTGAATATAACTATCTTATTTGTCTTTACAAAAAGCTTTGTGTATATGTTTATAAAAATATATTAAGACTATGGTTTCATGATTATTAATCGCTCACATTTTATAGAAATAATTGTTCATATGCTGATGACTGAACTTTCAATATAAGTTTAGTACTTTTCTTGCCTCCATTTACGTTTAATTTCTAATTCTCTTCTTCCTCCCCTTGAGATCAGTCTTTTGCAAACTCCGCGGTCCTTAAGGGCTAACGCTAGCTCCGCCAAAGTATATTTATCTCATGCTTTGTAGTACACCTATCCTTAATATCTCTTCGGAAAAGGTCAGGGTACAAACACTAGAACTAAAAGTACATTAGTTTGTATAGTTGCGGGACGTATTTCTATACTAAGGAATTCAATGTTGCACCTTCACAACGAAGATGTGGGTTTTGTCGTTCGGTGATGATGTTCATGGTTACACTGAATGCAATGCGACACCTCGTAACAGTAAGTTTAGTTAGATTTGCATGCTTCGATACGCTGCGACTGGTGGATGGAAATGCTGGCGTTCAGCGGCGTCCTTGGTTGGAAGAAATTAAAGGAGACTGATGGCGGAATGTTCCCAATTCTGGCGTGCTTATTGACGTCACGTACTCTAGAAGGTAGCCCTGATACTGTGATGGTTGCGAAGGTGGAGCCGTTCAAGTTACGGCGGGATACTGTTCATAGCGTTGTAAAAGTTGATTTCATTTTATTCCATTAGATTTAATGATTACAGTGAAATAATTTGAAGGAAAACCCTTAGTACATGAGAAAATTGGTGATTTTCGTTTTGCACTATTCATAAGTTTGTTCTAAGAAATTTAGCGGCTTTCTTAAAGAAAGAACAAATAAGAAAAAATTTGCAATGACGTTTGAATGTTACTATATCAAAATGCACGTACTGGAAATAGAGTAATCTCGAGGAACACCGGAAATTTCCAACTAGAAAACGAACTACTCTAAACCCCTTATACACTTATTTTATATACCAAAACTAAACAATTAGTTAACGTCCAATAGACTTTTTCTACATAGTGAACATAGAGAGAAAAGAGTATAAATAAAAGTGCGAGTTTAACAATAGGTATTCACTTGGAGCTCTCCATAACCCAAGAAATCAACTAGCAGAGCTGACCCATAGCCTGCCACCTTGTCCAGCACTAGCGGCGCTGCGTTATAACCCGCTTACGCCGACGCCTCGACGAGTAATGCGCTGCATCACGACGTCGACGCCTCTTACATCCAAACTTTTCCTAGCAGCGCTCACTCCATAGACTGCTGACGCCGACGCTCCACGAGAGTACGCTGCATCACGACGCCTTATCGAGTGCTGCATTGCATCACATCGCCGCCGCCTTCCACATCTAACTAACCCATAGCCTGCTAACGTCTACGACTCCATGAGTGGTGCGCTGCATCACGACGTCGACGCCTTGACAAGGGTTCTCTGCATCACGCCGCCACCGCCTCCTACATACACATCTTAACCAGCAATGCTCATGTCATAGCCTGCTTACGCCGCAACGAATGGTACGCTGCACCACGACGCCAACGCCTTCTACACTCGGCGCCTGCAGTAAACCACGACGCCCTCCGAAGTTTAACGAAGATTTACGAACTGATTTAACCTATATATATATATATATATATATATATATATATATTGCTATGACAATAGGGTTATTTAGGAGTATATAGGGTCACAATGGTAGTATACTTCATGTAAACAACACCAAAGTCAAGGAAACTAAACATTTGAATCATAAAAAGTACCAAAATTGTTAATTATGCAAAAATCAAATATCAAACACGCTGTATAAAAATTACAACTACTTTAGTCAATGAAAGGAAGCTCATTCTTTAATAATTTAACTACATTTAGTTGAATAAATAACTCTAGACGCAATCTGATTCATTTTAGAAACAATAATACATTAAGAAACTTTAAATAAATACAAATTAGAAGTATCTAAAGTCAAACAAACATGAAACAAATTTTTTTAAACTTGATGCATTAATGTAAGAAAATAATCATGCGTGCTCACAACAAACAAGTCTTACAAAACAAGCATATTTCAGAACGTAAGAAGTAAATAAACGCATCTAATTTACGTCATCTGTTAAAGAATCCCATTATAAAATTTGCCTACGTGATCTTTTAAAAGTAAATCGACAAATTAGAATAAAATGCAGCATATGAGGATATAAATATACGTTTTGGCGTACGTACAAAATTAATGTAATAGCTAATAATTTCCTATACAAAATACAAAAACATGATATTGAAAGGTATAAAGTACTATAGCCAACGAACTCCCTAATGTAACGCTTTGATGCCTACGTGATTTAAGAACATTGCAACAAAATTTAGGAAGGCTTACATGATAAGACAAGTGCAACGCCTCAACCAAGATAATGTGCGCTCAGGCCAATGACGCAACGTGGAAGGGCAACTGTACTAGGTTGAACAAAAATACTACGCAAAGTTCAAGTGTGAAATTAAACCAGGATTTTAAGTGAAAGTCAATAATTAAAAATTCCAAGTACAAGTTTCGTTCAAATATACAAGTTCGCCGTCGACATAAGACGGCACTGAGAAATTCTCCGAGAAATTTGCTAAAAATATACTGAGAGATTTACGAAGCAATTCAATAAACAATTCACGAAACAAATTCAATAAGAAAAATCCAATACTACAAGTACCAAACATAATAAAGGGGAAAACTCTGAATCACGACGTTAAGCTGAAAGCAACCCAAGGTAACTGGTTAACAGCACGTAGCGGCAGGTCAAAGGATTGGAGTGTACGCAGAACTACACATTCGAAACAGGAAATCAACAGAAAAAATACCATAGTAAATTAATAGTGAGTTGTTATTAATTTGTATACTTTACTCACGACGATTACTTATGCAACCTAACTTGTAGACGTAATCCTTACGTCAGGATTATGCATGATTAATCGACGCCGGGAGAGTTCAATTTCACTTAATTTATACTGAAAGTACCGTAAACACAACAAAGTCTAAGGGTAATATGGAAACTCCCTCCAACATCTGCTTCGACTAAGCAGCATTCATTTCGGGTTTCCTTACCAAATCCAAAAATGGTTTGGAACTAAAGACTTAAGAGCAACTGAATGGGGTTGGGTTCTTGAAAACAATACACAGTGCCCTAGTCATTCGGCAAAACCACTAGCACCTGAAGAAGTTATTACACTGGTTAGCTGTAACTGTAAAGTAGCGCGTAAAAAATTGCTACTGTAATAAGTTTTCCCTAGATTGTACAACAATGTGTGTAGTGTGCAGAGGAACATTGGCGTGATAGCAAATGAGGACTTAGAAGCCAACCCAATGATCTATTACTTATTCTATAAATCATGCTTAAAATAATTTTCTGTTCTATTTATTAAGAAGAATTTATGACAAGAACTATTCTTTTTTTAACTTTTTAATGCAAAGTCGGAAGTCGTTAATATCCATTTGTCCTGTTGTATACTTTTAAATTGCATATTGTAAGTACAAAAGATATTATGATCAAAGAATTATATTTTAGGTTTTCACAAATTATTTAAAATTGTTAGATTTTTAAATCTAATCAAATTATAGCTTTATGTAGTTATAAGTATCAGTGCTTCAAATAAAAACATTCGGCGCAATAATATTATTGCAACGAAAAGTCTATTTGTCATAACAACAGTTCTCTATCTTCAAACTGGTTACACAGACCGTTTTCAGCAACTCATAGTGCTATAAAATTCTAAAAGCCCACAATGACTTACTTTCATATCTGTAACTAACAGTACAAATATAATCTTCGTAAACTACGATTCTATCTTCTTAATTAACTTAATTTCGAGGCAGTACAATTAATTTATATACGAAGCACTAATTACTATAATTCATTCATATCGAATAGGGCGATTTATATCGACAGTAGAATAATTTATGTAACATATTATAAAGCTTTTAACTACAGCATATTGCAATTAAGACAAGCTGTACAATCGAAGCTGCAATTAGAACTGAACTTGCAGAATACCTTAATGGTAATTTATAATCTATCCAATTGTTCTTGATTAATCTACAATAACCCAGCGTATGCAAATGATCTAAAGATGTCATACTAAAACTTCAAAGAACGTCTCGAATGTACGTATTCGGTTTTTAAACGCAAAGTTTGTACCTGTCGATCAAAATTTATCCGAAAAGTGTAACGCTGCAGGTGACCGTAAATCATCTTCTGTGGATTCAATCCTTTGTCTGCGTTCTAATGTAATCAAAGGTAGATCGAGGGGCGTCACATTACGAATTATGATACAACTATTATTCGAAGTACTTTGTCAATTATAAAAAATAAAAGTTATACTACAACAACAACAGCTTTTAAACAATGAACTTGAAATCGCAAAAATGTTAACGTTTTGGTGATTATCTATTAAACTATCAAATTTAGCAAAACAAGTAACATAATCTAATTTATAGGGAAAATAAATGTAAAAGGGTGAAACTTCTACCATGAATAATAGTAAAGATATAAGCTATAAAGCAAAAGCTTGCAAACGTATACGTGCTGGTAGAGGGCGAAACATTAAGGTTTGGGGGTGGTGATATTCTGCCAGACACTCGTCTACTTGGTAGCAGTCGATGAGGAAAAAATTATCTTTATAATAATTTTTCCTCTAAAAACACACGTCAACTGGATTATTAGTCACTGAATCTGCTCTCCACACTTATGTAATAATCGTATTTATATATCTGGATATCACAGAAATCGCTTAAAAATCAAAAGTTTATGGGGAGTGAAGGGGTAGTCTTTCGTGCACGATAGGCAAAAAGTTCGAGCTCGGCCCTGTGTCTACTATAATCAGAAAAAGTAGTTATTGGAGTGTAAAAGAATAACGATTGAAACGGATTTGCACCCTTTTAAACAAATTATTCCATGCTAATTTGTTTAAGAATACATCACGTCATGAAAAACAGACTGCGTCTTTTTTAAATACCCGTTGTTTTAGCGTTTGTGCTATTTTTATTGCGTATCTAACGTAGATCATGTCACAGAAATCATTACTGCAGTTTGTGAAATTTTTATCAAGTTTTCTCATCACGTCTCATTGAATTATATTTTCAACATACCATTAAACAAAGGAAGTATTTTTGTTCTCAAGAGAATTATAATAAAATAACCACACTAAACACTACTATTAAAAAAAAACTAGTTCTTGTCTTGGTGATACCGTAATGTAAGGGTATTAACGCGCCAGTAGGTAAGCTCATCATGTTTTTAAATAAAATTAATTGCTTCTTCGACTACTGCATGATGCAGTACTTTATGGTAAGTGCAATTATCATGAAATTATCGCCAATAGTAAATTATATAAATTAGCTATTAGGATAGAAATGAAAGGTTGAAAAGATATAAATGGCGAATTCGACATTAACTAAAGTAATTTTATGGTGTATTAAATTTGCAAGAAAAGCTACGATTGCCAAATGGTTCCTTTGTCCTTCCATACGTTCAAATGCAAGACCAAATGAAATATTCAATCCAAATCCGACTGAAATTCTCATACCTTAATTATAAGGAACAAGAATGCTTTACGAATCGGAGCGTGGAATGCTTCGGAGTCTTTTCAGGTTATAAAAGCTGAAAATTTAGAAATAGCTAGAATAAAACTAGATTTTGCAGAGTTTATTAAAGTCCAGAGATCTTGGTGGTTAGCGCGACGGACGGTGTAACGCCAGTGCGTTACTCTAAGCAAACATTAGCTATTAAAAAAAGAATTTAGGAACTTCAATTAGTTAAATGAGCTTTTAGCACAAAAATTGCCTGCAAAAAGGAAATTTAGTTGTATACATTGTGACGTTCCTTGGAAATGCTTATAATCATATTTCATTTTAATAGTTTCTATATTAGTAAATCTTACCAATAGGATTAGGTTATTTTTCTTGATCTTCTTTGGGAATTAAACCACTCATAGTTGTTAAAATCGTTTTTATTTACGTTTCGATCCATGACCTAGGATCTTTGTCAAAATAAAAAAATTTCAAGTTTGACATTAATGACTTAAATTGAAGGTGACTTTGATTTATTAATGTTCGATATATTTAGTTTGAATATAACATCAGTTTAGAAGAATGAGTGCCTTCAATTTGTGTTGCTCTTTGGGAGCAACTTTGAGATAACCAATACGCTTAACGTGAAATCAGCTGATTAATTTTTGTATATTTAAATTTCATATAAATTCAATAACTTGAAGATTGGAAAACTTTTTTTTAACATGTTTCTATTTATACGGTTGAGAGGATGGTTATTAAAGAAGTGTGCAAAAATTTTACCGTAAGGCTTAAGCAGCCGTTTTTTAAAATTTATCTTTAGGAGAAATACTCATTATGATTTAGGCTAACTCTTTGGTAGTTTTTAACATGGTTCTGATGCGACCCTATGGCGGCTTTACACTTGTCAGATACAAATGTTGTTCTACGAATATTTTATATTGCTTTGAGGCGACCCTAAGGTGGATTTACACTTGTCAGATACCAATTCTGTTCAACATAGATTGTATATGGTTCTGAGGTAACCCTATGGAGGGTTTGCACTTGTCAAATACCAATGTTATTTTACGGGGGCTGTTAATATGCTTATTGTTATGTAATTAGTTATTGTCTGTATAAATAGAAATTATGTATGTAGGCTGTATTCACATGATGCATGTTTTGTGTTGAAACTAATTTTTTTGTGTAATTAAAATATTTGTCGTATTTTTTTGTTTTATGTACCATCCATGTGCATATCTAAAGAAGATTAAGATAATAAAACTCACTACAATTCTGCGATATTTTTTATCAAAATTTCTTATCGCTTCTTCATTGAATAATACTTGCAACATACCATTAAACAAAGGAAATACATACTTTTATTCTCAAGAGAATTATAATAAAATAACCACATTAAACATCACTACATAAAAAACTAGTTTTTGTCGTGGTGATACCGTAAAGTAAAGGCATTAACACACCAGTAGGTAAACTCATCATGTCCAGCAAGTTTAAATAAAATTAATTGCTTCTTCAACTCGAACACATTGCGGTATATCTTGATGAAGAATTGTCGTGGAATTATTGCGAAGAACAAATTATATAATTATTAGAATTTAGATGAAAGGTTGAAAATTTTAAATTAAGGATTGTGTTCTTAATTGAGAATATTTTATGGAATAATACGATAGCGTACAAATAAAGATATGATTACAAACTTTCGCTTTTTTCTAAGCGAAAACGAATCAGGTTGTGCTATGAAGAGGGACAATAAAAGCAAGGTAAGCTTCTCATTGTCATAGTCATATTGGGTTTATTAACATAAGTGATACATTGTGTACTATTAATAACTTCAGAAGATAAGACTTTATTTAACATAGAATTGCACATGTCATTTTTAACTATATACAAATACAACTGCAATTATCAAAGAGACAGTTACTTACTTAATAACAATTAAATATACTTTAGTCTAATTAGCCTAGACGAAGGTAACAGAAAATTATATCACACCTTGGTTGCATAATAACCGTTCTGAATGAAATATTCTATCCATAGCAAAAAAATGCATTTCGAAGCGTCGAAGTACGTAATGAATTGAATTAATTTGCTTTTAAACAGACGAGACTGTGGTTAACGACACGAACAGCCGAGTGAGAACCCACAACAAAAAACTCTGCGGAACTACGCTGACAACCGGCAAGCAGCAGTCTTAGGCCCACCGAAACCAACCCACCACTGTAATAACGGTAGGATCCCGATATTGTGGACATTTCCATCGTCAAGAACTGTGCGTTGCCAATTCAGCTGGAAGTAGTCAACGAACTAGACTCAGATCACAATTGTGTACTTCTGAGCATAAGTGAAGACTTCACAACGGAAGGTAAGCAACTGAGTGGATGCAGCACTGGAGGATCCAACCATCCATCCCTAGTGGACATGTCCAAGACGATGATGATACGCTGACATAAGAGGATTCCAAATAATATCAGAGAGCTCATCAGGGAGGAGAAACGTACTGGGCGGAACTACCAGCGCACGCGGGACTCCGAACACCGTAGCACCTACTACGATCTAAGGAATTAAGGAAGTATCTTTTTACAGGAACGTCAAAACGAACTATGGAGAAGGAAGATTGAATCTCTTGAAGAAGACGATCATTCATTTCAGAGGATGATAAAGATTCTGAAGCAGAAGACCGCACCGTCAAGAAGGTCTTCGATGGTATGCCTCAGCACGAAGACCCGTTCACTATAACCACCGTTGACTGCAATGAAAACACACCAATCAAGTACAGAAGACCGAAGACGATTATTTTAGGTTAAGAACAAACTGTAAATCATATACTTATAAAGCTGCCGCTAGGACAGCAACGCTAACCACTTTTCTGACAGCTAGATATACGTTAGTATAGTTAAAGTAAATACCCAAAGTTACAGTTATCAAATAACCATCGAGATTAGGGAGAAAAATGTAATACTGGTCAAGATCAAAGTCATTAACGACGTTGAACACGTAGTTTGGACAACGGTTGTTCCAAACCTTTAATCTTGTGCTTTTTATCCCAAATTCATTAATCCATAATATAACTTTAGTCCGAATAAATTGTTCGGAAAATACATGATACTAAATGAACATCTTCATTGCCCATTTGACAGAGTCAACCTTGGCGTTTGCAAGATCTTGAATAAACTGACTTTGTGAAGCATTTTGCAGAAAAGAAAAGCGACTTTGTTTCATGAAACTAAAGACAGTTGATATATAGAGATAATAAGCATGTCAGTACTTGATTTTTAATTACCTCCAAATGAGATGAATTGCAAGTGCAAATAACAGCCACAAGATCCACCATTTTACTTGTAGGTGGGTAGCGATAAGTTGTACGTTTTTCTATAAAACTAGGTAGATCGTAAGCGTTAAATTAGAAAAACATTTAACCAACACAAAAAAGAGTAGTTTGAAGTGACTTGGAAAAAATTCCATTTGACGGTTCTTCTAGGTCACAAATAAGTCAATTCCTTGATTTTAAAACTCCCAATAGAATTAATACACTTCTTCACGCACTGCTAATGTACTCTGGTATTGAATTTATTAAATCTGCTTTTATTCTTTTAATTGTTTCATCTATTCATAAAAGATAAGTTTGAAAATGGTGACATTAGTAAGTATTGTATTTCGTTCATTTTTGGTACGGTTTCGCACAGAAACACAAGTCTGTGCATATCACAACAAACAAACTGCAAATATTCTTTACAATGTGCTTAGCAATGGTTGAAATTGATGGGTGTGCCCCGATTAGCTCAGTAATAACCTGCACAGAGTAAACGACCATATAATAACAGAGAATTTTTACCTACTCCCGTCTAACACTCCATATACCTGAATAATACAAGCGAAATTTACCAAAATTCGTTTAATAAGCCAAGAAAATTTACAATTTACTATTTACAGAACTTTTAAATCAAAATAAATTTTCCTATCGAATTTATTCATTACTGAGATCATAACCCTTTTTATACTTTTTTATGTCAATTAAAGTCAGCAAAAGGAATTGTATTTTACCATGAACGTTTCGTTGAACGTTTGAAGAACTATTCTCTTTTTAAAAAGTAACTCTACGTACCAACCAAAATTTTGTTGACCTTTTACGCAAAAATTTTAATTATATGCAATTTTTAAGCTTATCAAATATTTAAAATAATAAAAGCATACTATAAATTTAAAAGATAATTGTGAGCTTATGTTTTTGGTGTAACTTCTCACTAGAGCTTCTGAACATAAATCGGTTATTTCGAGTTGTTAACCCTCAGTTTGGCGTGCTCCCCAATACTTCAAAAATGTTTATCAGCAACTTGGAGTTCCTTTAAGTACTAACCCTGAACTTCGAGTCGATTTTAGTTTCCTATATTTAGAGTCGATTTATAGTTGTGTCCTTATTTAAAGTCGAGTTAGCTTCGATTTTGTTGCGTCCTTACCTTAGTGTTGATTTATAGTAGCGTTCTTACTTAATGTTGATTTTAATTTCCTTACTTAGTGCCGTTTTGTATTAGCGGTCGAGTTTTACACTTGTATTATAACGCGCACTTTTATTATTTACTTCACTTGAAAGTGTAGTCGATAAACAAAGTTAACTATTAAAAGCTTCTAAGAACAAAATATTTTCAGTAAAGTTTAGCATTGTAAATACGTTCTTTGTATTGAGTTTAAAAGCCTGTCAACAAGCAACAAGGTTTCTTAGTAAAAAAGGATTGTTAAAAACAAACATCCAGTCTAGGTTAGATAAGATGTTGAACGTCACATGCAAAAATGGATCAATAATATAGAGAGAAAGACTATGTTTTACATAAAGTAGCAAAGAATGGAGGATGTCATATGGTTAGTTGTCATTGACTTTGAAACGTCTATAAGACGAAGAAATTTTAAAGGTAAATAAGCGAGACCGAGATGCAACATGTTTGCAAAAGATATTGGTTAAAAAAGGAAATGGAAAGTACGGTAGAAGGCTACGGACAAAGTAAGACTATTAGATGGTATTTATAAGAATGAGAAAAACCGATAATGTAGATTCGTTGGGTGGAATAAAATTTGTGAATAAGCGGGGAAAAGGTAAAGAAATATAACATACAGGTAAGACAAGGATATAAGAAATCGATAACGAACGTAGAAAATTAAGGAAGGGTACAAGACAAAGAACAGAATATTTTGAATGCAAGTGAGAGTGAGCTGATAGGATGTGTGCGTGTGAGAGAGGCGTGTTTTGATGCTTGGGTGGAAGTTAGTTGCCGGGGAGATTTTGGCGACGTCGACAGCGGTTTGAGATTTTAATGATTGTTTCGGACTAAACTGGTTGTTTGCGAGTGGAATTCTAAGATTTTTGAGACGGTTGGAAGACGGTTGCCAAGTTTCCTGGAAACAACTCAAGGATAATAGCTTGTTTTGGAGAATTGGATGACGGTAAGATGTTGTGGTGTTGAGGAATTTGTGGAATCGGTGGATGGTTGAAAAAAACGCTACCGAGGAAGCGTGTTAGGGGTAAGGTGTAAAGCGATTCAGGGTGGAATTTTGAGGCTATATAAACGACTACAAGGCAGTAAGGGCTCTCTTTCTTTTTCGATTTCCAGCCAAGCTTCGAACGACTATAATTAATGTGACTAAATGAGTTTAGATATTTTTAATTACAATTATTATGCACAAGTTGGTGCGAGTTTAATATAGCAATTGTGAATTATATAAGATACAGTTTGTAAAGCGAAGCTGGATGAAAGTAAGTAGACTTTTTCCTACTTATGGTTGGATGCGCTTGGTGTGCACTGGGTTGAAATCGTATATGTTGATGGACCAGTAGCGAATGTACGGGAGCTCGGAAGTATCATTAGATGCAGAGAAATCTGGATAGATGCGTGCAGTTCCTGATGGTAGGAGTCCACTTGGAGTAATTTTTGCACGTGCAGTCATGAAGAAGGACTACATCGGAGATGGTTGCAACTCAGAGAGCTGATGGTGCTACAATCCAGGTAATTCAACTTTTTAAAACTTGTTGACTATTGTGATTTTGTTGGTGATTATGACAATTTGTGATTTTTTTGGTGAATTTTGTTATATTGTAAGGACATTCTAATTGACGATTTACCTTTGTGAAGGAACTTGAAAATATATTCATGTACAATTTTGTATAATAAAATGAGGCTGTAATATTGGTTTTTGTTCAAGGTAAACGAGTTTTTGATAATTTTTTAGTGCAATAATTAGCACTTAGATACAGAAAGGTTTTTACTATGAGCTCGTAATAGACCTGGGGTTTTAAAGTAAAGTTTAGGGATAAGCCCAGTTACTTTTTATTAATGATTGATGTAATAAGATAAATTTCCAAATTATTTTATTTTAAAATGACTTCATATAAAATTGATAAGGGTTGTTAAATATCCAAGGTGTATGAAGAATGTAAGACTAAGATTTTGAATAACAAATTGATGTTCCAATAAAGCGTTATGTACTTTTAGTAGTCGAATTTTATTTTTTTTTAATAGTAGGATAATATTTTCAGAGAGCAAGTGAGCAGCCGTGGCGAACATCCCTGAGGAAGCTGAGCAAAGAGCTGGAGGTTTTGGCGTCCTAAATTGGAGAGCATCTTCAGAGGGTATTATAATAGGTAATATGAAATGCAAGTCTAGGTAGCAGGGCATTGTTTCCAGAGTAGTTGCAGAGCAATTATGTCGCCCAAAGTGATAGGCACGAATTAACTTACAGGTTAATCGAGATGAGCGTAGCAATTATGGCAGGCCATTTGTGGAGCTATACCTCAGAGTAATATATATATATATATATATATATATATATATATATATACATAGCTGAGCAAAGAGCTGGAGGTTTTGGCGTCCTAAATTGGAGAGCATCTTCAGAGGGTATTATAATAGGTAATATGAAATGCAAGTCTAGGTAGCAGGGCATTGTTTCCAGAGTAGTTGCAGAGCAATTATGTCGCCCAAAGTGATAAGCACGAATTAACTTACAGGTTAATCGAGATGAGCGCAGCAATTATGGCAGGCCATTTGTGGAGCTATACCTCAGAGTAATATATATATATATATATATATATATATATATATATATATATATACGAGGTAAAATGTATATATTTTTAAATCATTCTTGGAGTTAGACATTGTAGTATATATTTTTGAAATAAACGTTTAGTAGTAGATATTTTGGAATAAAATATATTTTCGAGGCAAAGTATTTGGGCCATGCAAAAATCAATTGTATTACCAATTTATAAAACACATGGTTTGATGAAACACATCACAATTAATATATTTTTATCTTACAATCTTTAATTTAAAAGACAGGTCCAAATAGGCAAATTTTCATCTTATATGTGGGGTAACATTCCTAATATTACTTTTATTAAAACATCATGTTTTTATTTAGAAAAAATTCATAGCATAGTCAACCTCGTGGAAATTTCAAGACAAATCAATATGGATAACGTCTGCACTTGCAGTCCGTCAGATATTAAAAGTGAACTTTATATGCATCTTTCTGATAATTACAAAACAAGAAAAGAAAAATAGATAAGTAACAAATCTGACATGGGTTCAAATCCACACTAGTTATGTTTGAAAGAAGAAGCACCAATCAGAAAATTACAGTAGACATATTTATTTATACAACGTAGATAAATAATAAAATCGTAAATAAATATAGTAATCTCTGTATCTAGTTTTATTTTCTAGTACAAGAGTAAACGTAAATATATATTCGGAATCAAAGTTAAGTCCAAAAAAAAATAGAATGTGTTTTTAGAGTAAAAAATATTTTATAAAGTGCGAAGCACGTTGTAACATGTCTAGGCCTCGGCCAAGTGGCATGGTACATATTGACTGGCTTTACCTTAGAATTTAAACATTTAAATGGACAGAAGGTAAGCAAAGTTATAGTTAATTTGTATGACCAACGTGTAAAGCAAATCAAATAGTTCGTTTGTAATTTACGTAAAACCTATTACCCCTTCTAGGCAAGCCGTAATAAACTATTGTACTTTTTGTTTGTATTATAACAACTTATCTAACTCAAGCGTTAGATGTTATTTTAAATTACTGATAGTCTTTTGGAGAGGAATATTTTCTTAAATAAATCAAAATTTCCCTCATTGCTCAAAACACTGACGAAAAATAAAGAAAGAATTACAAAAAACGAATTCAAAATAACAAATATTTGCTCTAAATAGAAATGAAAATGTAAATCGATTATCTTAACAAAATGTCTAAAATTTTACGGCAAAGCTAACAACGCCGTGTTAGTATATTTAAAGCAGTAAAGCACACCAGTACAATTGAAAGAAGCAGTATTACGAAACGGAAAAGAATATTATGTGTTGATAGTGGTACATCAGTTGTAGATTTAGAATAACTAACAACAAGTGGCGAAGTTGAAGACGAAATGAAAACTTAAATTGAAATAGGTTGTAATAGTGAAGAACTGGAGATGTTTTACTCGAAATGAAAGTCCACACACAACAATATTCAAATTGTTGAAGAGCTTGATGAACAAAACTTAACAAGACGGTTTGCTGTTGTTGAAGTGAGAGGCAAAATCTATAAAAATTGTTAAGAAAACTTTGTACAAAAATAATGTCGCTTGAAGTGAAGTAACTTTTGTCTTCTGACAGTTAAGGGCATTGGCTGTATTGCAGAAATAGAGCTTATAATAGTATTATCAGAACCGAAGTTTCTCCACAACTAAAGAACTATATTCATTTAAGATTGACTTAGAGTAATTTAATGTTTAATATTTAAAATATAATAAAAACCTTTGTTTGTAGAATATTTCTTTATTTGTTTTTATAAGTTTCAACACTTCGAAGAATCCATAGAAAAAACAAATTTGACCTGATTTTTGATTAAGCTTATGGAACATATTTTGAACATTTTGAACCGATTACCTGCCTATAACGTGATAGCAAAAAACCTTTATAGAGTTGAATATTTCGTTTATCGTAATTGATATGAGGTCTGGCAAAATTATTCTTGTTCTGGCATAAGACTACTTTTGCTATTCATTAAAAAGGAATAATTTTCATTTTTTCTACGAAAATTCTCTAGGGTTTTAAGAAAAGATAACTGTTTCATATATATTCTTTTTAGCCATAATCGTAAATAAATTAGTATTAATCTATAAAATGGCAGAAAGCCTGGCGAAGTAACACCATTTGTGATGTAGTAAGTATGAATGCCTCAAAAAAAGTAAATTTAAAAAATGTGCACGTTGCAGCTTTTTATAACGAAATTTTTGTTTTAAATACCATCCATGGATATACAAAGCAGATTAAGGTAATAAAACTCGCTACAATTCTGAGATATTCTTTTCAAGTTTTCTCATCGCATCTTTATTGAATAATACTTTCAACATACCATTAAACAAAGGAAATGCATACTTTTATTCTCAAGAGAATTATAATAAAATAACCACATTAAACATCACTACCTAAGAAACTAGTTCTTGTCGTGGTGATACCGTAAAGTAAAGCCTTAACACGCCAGTAGGTGAACTCATCATGTCCAGCAAATTTAAATAAAATTAATTGTTTCTTCAAGTCGAACACGATGCGATACATCTTCATGAAGAATTGAATGGAATGATCGCGAAGAACAAATTATATAATTATTAGAAATCGAATGAATGGTTATAAATTTTAAATTAAGGATTGTGTTCTTAATTAAAATAATTTTATGGAATAATACGATAGCGTATAAATAAAGGTATGATTACAAACTGGTGCTTTTTCTAAGAGAACACGAATCAAGTTGTGCTACGAAGAGGGTCAATAAAAGCAACATTGGAAAGCTTCTCATTGTCATAGTCATATTGCATTTATTAACGTAAGTGATATATTGTGTACTATTAATTACCTCCAGAAGATAAGGCCGTATATAACACAACTAGAATTGTCAAAAAGGCAGTAACATACTTCATCATTAGGTCTTCAGTCCTGGAACTGGTTAGATGCGTACTCTCATTGTTTCCTATTCTGAGCTAACCTACACATTTACAAAGTCTACATTTTTCACTATCTACGTGCAATAGTCTGATCTAGGTCTACCTCTTCTTTTCCTATCTCTGCTTGTAATATATCTCGCACTATTCCCCAAAAATGCCTCAGAAAGTATCCTGCCTTCCCATTTTTCCTATTTTTTTTATTTCCACAGATGTCTTTATTTTCCTACTATTCTATAACCTCTTTGGTATTGACTTTCTCTGTCTATGCTAATATACATCTGAAACACAACATTCCAAAAGGTTTCTATCGTTTTTCTGCCCGCTTCTCCTACTGCTCCTATTTCATAGACCTACTGTGCATTGTTCAACACATATGCCTTCAACAATTTTCTCCTTGTTTCTATGTTGGTTGTCGTCGAACATAACGGTTATTATTACTTGTTACAAGACGTTCGGTTCCCCTTCTATTTTTTACAAATATATACCCTATTTCCCCGATATTCATTGGTATGTGAAGGGGTGTAAGCAGCCTGCGGATACCAAGATCCCCCAACACATTTACCAAAATAA
Source organism: Platerodrilus igneus (assembly GCA_036346225.1). Lineage (NCBI taxonomy): Eukaryota > Metazoa > Arthropoda > Insecta > Coleoptera > Lycidae > Platerodrilus > Platerodrilus igneus. The sequence continues at coordinate 10,253,824 of JARFIW010001171.1, read as the reverse complement.
TGATTTTCTAATATATCTTTTCGCACATTTAACATTAGTTAAGAATATTGCAAAATCAATACATTTAGTTGCTTATAATAATCATCAGGTTCAAATGCAGTTATTTTTCGTCATTAGGTTTTCCAACTTGGAACTGGTTGGACGCGTACCTCCATTGATTTCTATTCTGGACTAGCCTACACATTTCCCTGAAATTCACACATTCTACATCTTTCACTATCTGTGTGCAATAGTCTAACCTAGATCTAACTCTACATCGTTTTTTTCCTATCTCTGCTTCTAATATATTCCGCGCCATTCCCTCATGCCTTAGTATGTGGTCTATCATCCTATTTCTCCTATTTTTTACTCTTTTCCCCATATTTTTTCTTGCCCTACCATTTCTACTACCCCTTTGTTCTTAATTTTGTCTATACTTAATAACAGTTAAATGTACCTTAGGCTACCTGGCCTAGACGAAGGTAACAAGAAATTATATTACATCCTGGTTACACAATGAACATTTTTGAATGAAATATTTTCTCTTTAGCAAAAATAATTGCATTTCGCAGTATCAAACTACGTAATAAATTGAATTAATTTGCTTTTAAGTTGTTGTTAACGACGGTAACAGCCGAGTGACGAACCACAACGGAAAAATTCTGAGGAGCAACGTTGTCAACATGGAAATTAGCAGCCTTAAAACTACCGGAACTAACCCACCATTCCAATAACAGTGGGATACGTCCGATGTCTTGGACATTGTCATCGATAAAGACTGTGCGTTCGCTATCCAGCTAGACGTAGTCAACGAACTAGACTCAGAATACAATTCTTTATTTCTGAGTGGATGCGAAGACTTTTCGTACAATTTTGGCCCCAGAAAATTTACCTGGTAATCTACAGAAAAGATCGGCAAAGTACCCCCTACATTTGACTTTCCAATGCTACACCCGAATGTACTCCATTGGCCAGGAAGCGAGTCTTTTTTACCAAAAAAATTGAATTTTTCAGAACCCTTATAATTCCTAGCAAAATATGGATTTTTAACGCGTGATAATACTCACACACGGAACATACATTTTTACCTCTTATCCGAACGAGAGCGTATTTTTGTAAAAAACTTAAGATTTTTTGATCGCTCCGTGTTTGGAATCGAACCCGGAACCTTGGGTTTAGTAGTCACAAATAAACCAACTAAGTCACGGAATCGCCTTCTGATGAACCCGGCCAAAAATTCTGTTTCGAGAGAGTACAGAAAACCTCGACTGTACTAACAGAAAGAGGCGGCTCCGTGGCGTAGTGGTATGTGTGTGACTACTACGCCCAAGGTCCCGGGTTCGAATCCCGACACGGTCCGCTTGAAAAATGTTAGGCGAGCATTTTTCGCAAAAATACACCCTCATTCGGATGAGAGGTAAAATGGAGGTCCCGTGTGTGATGTAATGTACTAACAGAAATGGTTGCCGACTAATTCAGTGCGACGGGTGTTTGAAGAGGAAATACTATTGTATGTGCAATATGTCTTAATTGAGAACTGTTTTGGGCGTTAACTTTTCTCGAGGAGTTTTTAGAGAAAAACTCAAAAAAAAATTACAAAAGGATGCCAAATCTTAGATCCGGAAAGTAATTATTAGCAAAATGTCACATGGCAAATCATTAAATACATTATTGCTAAAATAAATATAAAATAAACGTTTGGTATGGTATTCCGGGCGAACAAGAAAGAAAAGTAATGTAAGCAAAAAGAATTGCCTACATAAAGTAAGCAAAGAAAATTGCCCGCACCAAATACCGCAAAAAAACAAAAGGGATCCAAAGAACGTCGTACTAGCTGAATGTCGTAGGTTGGGGGCGGATCACAAAGACAGAAAAAAAATCTCAAATTAAGAATTTTATTTACAAACCCTTAAGGAAAAAAACATGTTATAAAAGGAACATCAACTCGCAAAAGAAACACTTATTCAGAACGTCTCAGAGGACTTCCACAGTACAACAATCGACGCAAAAAGAATTTATATACTCTTTAATTGCCTTGCAACCGTATTCATTTTATTGAGAATGTGCTTTGATTTTTAACTCTGAGGGAGACGATAGAATAACAATTCGGGCGTCACTATGCAAGTGCAACTGTAACAGTTTTCCAAAAAAATTTTAATGAACACCTTTAAAATAGTACACGTGAGACACGATTGTTACCAATTATGTTACGGTAGTGTCCCGTACCACTCTGAGACAGGGCCAGTAATATTTTTGATGGAGACGAGCAGAAGTTTTGGTCACACCGCAATGACCGGAAGTAGGAGGATTGTGATGGAGGGATATCAGATTTTTACGCTGTTTAGGAGGTACGACGATTTTCCAGTCGTACAGAGAATCGGCAGCGATAGAAGCGTTGTGACTACGAAAAAGGATATTGCCCACCATGGACCAGGAAGGATACCGTTTAACGGAATTAGAAACTTTTCGAATCTTGGCATTGTACCAGGAATCCGGAGTAGGAAGAGCGACTTCGGGAGAGGTGACGGTGGAGAAAGAAATTGGTTCAAAGACCGGAACAGAACTAGGTAGGGCATCGGGAGCAACATGATCTTTGCCCTGACGGTGAATAATGGCAAAGTCATATTATTAGAGGCGGAGGGACCAACGGGCTATGCGACCGGAGGGACTTTGGAGTTTATTGAGACAAAAGGAGGGAATGGTGATCAGTGATAACGGAAAAATGGGAACTCTCGACGTAAAGACGAAACTTCTCAATCGCCCACATCACCGCCATACACTCCTTCTCAGTAACTGAGTAGTTGCGCTCAGGCTTGGTAAGTGAACGACTGATGTAGCTTACGACCTTCTCGCCGTCGGAATGGAATTGGCTAAGGATGGCCCCCAAACCGAAGTGAGAGGGGTCAGTTTGTCAGTTTGGACGGTGAAAGGTAAGGTAAAGTCAGGACAGGAAAGAATGGTGACAGAAACTAGGCGTTGTTTAAAAGAAAGGTGGCAGATTGGCAATCGGGAGTCCACAAGAAAGGGGTGTTTTTACGGGTCAGGTTAGAAAGCGGAGCTGTGAGGGTGGCAAAATTCGGGATGAAAGGACTGTACCAACTGGCAATGCCAATCAGTTGATGGACTGCGGTAACGCAGGATGGAGGAGGTATCTTAAGGATCGGAGAAACTTTGTCGAAATCAACAAGGAGACTATCCCTATTAACGATATAACCAAGATAGCGAAGTTCTGAAAGACAGGAATGACACTTGTCTTGACGGAGAGTCAGGCCAGCCTGTAAGAGACGAGAAAGAACTAAGTCAAGAATTCGGAGGAGTTCTTCGATTGAAGGAGTGGCAATGATGATATCATCGAGTTAGGCAAAGCAGAATGGCTTCAGCCCAGAACCGATGATCTGATCGATAAGACGTTGAAAGTTGGCAGGAGAATTATGGAGGCCGAAGGGCATGCGAAAGAATTGACACAAACCTCGATGAGGGACTGTGAAGGCAGTGATGGGTTTGGATTCAGGAGACACGGGGATTTGCCAATAGGCGGAACAGATATCTAACGAGGAGAGATAACGAGCATCGCGGAGACGGTCAAGGATGGTAGAAGTGAACTGAAGAGGATATGCGTCTTTTTGGGTGACTTGGTTGATCTTCCAAAAATCAATGCAGAACCGATAGGAATCGTTTCTCTTCTTAACAGGGCAATGGGGCTAGACCATGGACTAGTAGAAGGTTCGACGACTCCTAAGCGGAATATTTCATCGAGTTCCGCATGGGCAACCTCAAGGAGTGGAGGGGAAAGAAGATAATAACGTTGCTTGATAGGCTCGGCTGACGTGTGGATGTGGTGTTGTGCTAAGGGAGTACAGCCGAGACCAGGAGGTTGTTTGGAATAGAAAGCAGAAAGTAAGGAGTTTAGACGAAGCTGTAGGTCGGAGGTAAGTTCGGAAATGATATGAGCAGGACTAGAAGCGATGGTGTCCAGGGAAGAAGGGGAAGCAAAAATCCATAAGCCATCTCGAAAATTAGGGACACGTTGGATCGATCTCCAGAAATCGATCCCTGTTTTCGCGCAGTTCTTCCACTGCTGTTCGTCACTCGGCTGTTAACATCGTTAATAATAGCTTTTTCTGCTTAAAAGCAAACGAATTCATTTCATAATGTAACTTGACGCTGCAAAATGCGTTTTTTTCCCGTAGAGATAAAATATTTCAAGGTATCACTTATGTCAATAAATGTAATATGATTATGACAATGAGAAGTTTTCCAACGTTGCCTTTATTGACCCTCCTTATAGCACAACTTGATTCGCTGTCGCTTAGAAAAAAGCACCAGTTTGTAATCATATCTTTATTTGCACGCTATCGTATTATTCCATAAAATTTTCTCAATTAGAACACAATCCTTAATTTACAATTTCCAACTTTTTATTCGAATCTTAATAATTATATAATTTGTTCTTCGCAATGATTCCATGACAATTCTTCATCAAGGTGTATCGCATCGTGTTCGAGTTGAAGAAGCAATTAATTATATTTAAACTTGCTGGACATGATGAGTTTACTTACTGGCGTGTTAATGACTTTACTTTACGGTATCATCACGACAAGAACTAGTTTTTTATGTAGTGGTGTTTAATGTGGTTCTTTTATTATAATTCGCTAGAGAATAAAAGTATGTATTTACTTTATTTAATGGTATGTTGCACATATTATTCAATGAAGAAGTGATGAGAAAACTTGATAAACAATATCGCAGAATTGTAGTGAGTTTCATTACCGTAATTTTCTTTAGATATGCCCATGGATGATACATAAAACAAAAAGTAGCGACACGGCACATCTTTTTTCTGTACAAAACTGCAACATTTTTTACGTTACGTTTTTAAGGAATTTACACTTATCAACAAATGGTATTACTTTGCCAGAATTTGTGCGATTTTGTTGAATAGGTATATAGATTATAGGGTATACTTTCATCTTTTCTTAACGTACTAGGAAATTTTCGTAGGAAAGAACAAAATGATTTGTTTTTAATTAAAAAAATTCGGCAATTTTATCCCGGAACAATAATGACGTTGCCAGACGTCTTAAAATCATGATAAATAAAATATTCAACGGAATAAAGGTAACCTTTCTATTACTTTACAGGCAGGTATTCGGTTTAGTAAAAGATGTATGTATTAAAAAATATTATCATTGTACCATAAATATGTTCAAATATGTTTTATAAGCTTAATAAAAAAATCAAATTTGTTTTGTTTTATGGAACCTTACAAGTGTAAAACTTACAAAAACAAATAAAGAAATATTTTATACGCAGAAAACAATAGTTTTACCATATTTTAAATATTAAACATTAAATTACTCTAAGTAAATCTTAAACGAATATAGTTGAGGGTGAACTTCAGTTCTGATAATACTATTATAAGCTCTTATTTTGCGATATAACTAACGCCATTAGCTGTCGAAAGACAAAAGTTATTTTACTTTGGGCGGCATTATTTTTATCTAAGGTTTTTCCAACAATTTTTGTAGATTCCTTTCACTTCAACAACAGCATGTTATCTTTTTACTCCCCAAGCTAAAATCTAAGAGAAAAGACCCTCTTTTTTCGACTGAAAGCTGATGAAACGGGATTTCTTCCGACTGGCTAGTGCTTTAACCTCTGCGCAGGCTTTTGAAACGTGGACATGGATTCCTATGACTCTATTCGAATAGAAACCATGACGGTAAACTAAATAAAAACTGGACGCCACCAATAAAATTTATATAGACAAAGTGTACACTGAAGGCGGACGTGGAGACCCTCCGTAAAAAAGAATGGTCTTCGCTGAATAAAAAAATCTGTCCCCTAAAAAGGATATAACTCCTAAAATAAAGGTATTATGTTTAGTTAAACAAAAGAGCACAAAGTGTTCTTTAAATTGTATAAATTTTTAAAATAAAAAAAAAGTTAAAAAGAACAACAGTTTCATCCACAACGGTCATGGATTAGTAGGCCTACACTAACAGAATCTCAAAAATATTTTTACTTACTGCTTTTGATAATACCTCACATACTTATTAATTTTAAGAAGTCTCTAACTTCTGCTTACCTTCGATATATATTTTTATCCCTTATAAAAGTACTCAAATTTATACTGTTTTTAAACATATTTGTAAAACATAAAATTATTTGATTTATTTCCTTTTTTATGTAGCAGTTTTCATAATAAAAATATTACTTTTATGAAAAGAAGTATATCAAAAACGTATTAGAGATCTACCAAATAATTTCTATATTGTTATCAAATTACAGTTAAACCTTAATAGTATGTTTAAGCAGACGTGTTTACTTACAGCTTACAAGCATCGATTTAGGTATTATAATAATAATAATTTCAACAAAAAAACATAAAGAAAACTTGATGCTATTTCCTTTGAACACAAAATTTTTAAGTATTTCAAATATGACAACGATTAACAATCATGTGAATGTTTAGTTTCTCATTAACATTAAATGACATTGGACAGAATTTTCGGAAATACAAACTTGACAAATTATCAGCAATACTTGCTCATAACCAATACAAGGCTCATTAGATTTTTAGAATGTCAACATTTTTTAATAGATGTGCTACAACATATGTCCTCACACTTTTTTAAAAAATCTCTACTTATATCAACGTATATCAACAAATATTTTAATGTTTGCGACGTACTGTGACATTTGCCAAACAAACGAGACGAACTAAACAGGTTGTTTGATTTTCACAGTTTAAGCGTATTCTCTAATCACAAAACAACGAACTTATCTTTCTTATCTTTCTTATCTTTCTTATCTTTCTTATCTTTCTTATCTTTCTTATCTTTCTTATCTTTCTTATCTTTCTTATCTTTCTTATCTTTCTTATCTTTCTTATCTTTCTTATCTTTCTTATCTTTCTTATCTTTCTTATCTTTCTTATCTTTCTTATCTTTCTTATCTTTCTTATCTTTCTTATCTTTCTTATCTTTCTTATCTTTCTTATCTTTCTTATCTTTCTTATCTTTCTTATCTTTCTTATCTTTCTTATCTTTCTTATCTTTCTTATCTTTCTTATCTTTCTTATCTTTCTTATCTTTCTTATCTTTCTTATCTTTCTTATCTTTCTTATCTTTCTTATCTTTCTTATCTTTCTTATCTTTCTTATCTTTCTTATCTTTCTTATCTTTCTTATCTTTCTTATCTTTCTTATCTTTCTTATCTTTCTTATCTTTCTTATCTTTCTTATCTTTCTTATCTTTCTTATCTTTCTTATCTTTCTTATCTTTCTTATCTTTCTTATCTTTCTTATCTTTCTTATCTTTCTTATCTTTCTTATCTTTCTTATCTTTCTTATCTTTCTTATCTTTCTTATCTTTCTTATCTTTCTTATCTTTCTTATCTTTCTTATCTTTCTTATCTTTCTTATCTTTCTTATCTTTCTTATCTTTCTTATCTTTCTTATCTTTCTTATCTTTCTTATCTTTCTTATCTTTCTTATCTTTCTTATCTTTCTTATCTTTCTTATCTTTCTTATCTTTCTTATCTTTCTTATCTTTCTTATCTTTCTTATCTTTCTTATCTTTCTTATCTTTCTTATCTTTCTTATCTTTCTTATCTTTCTTATCTTTCTTATCTTTCTTATCTTTCTTATCTTTCTTATCTTTCTTATCTTTCTTATCTTTCTTATCTTTCTTATCTTTCTTATCTTTCTTATCTTTCTTATCTTTCTTATCTTTCTTATCTTTCTTATCTTTCTTATCTTTCTTATCTTTCTTATCTTTCTTATCTTTCTTATCTTTCTTATCTTTCTTATCTTTCTTATCTTTCTTATCTTTCTTATCTTTCTTATCTTTCTTATCTTTCTTATCTTTCTTATCTTTCTTATCTTTCTTATCTTTCTTATCTTTCTTATCTTTCTTATCTTTCTTATCTTTCTTATCTTTCTTATCTTTCTTATCTTTCTTATCTTTCTTATCTTTCTTATCTTTCTTATCTTTCTTATCTTTCTTATCTTTCTTATCTTTCTTATCTTTCTTATCTTTCTTATCTTTCTTATCTTTCTTATCTTTCTTATCTTTCTTATCTTTCTTATCTTTCTTATCTTTCTCTTTTACTACTGTGCACATAACCAGTGTTAACTAGTTAGTACCAACCGCACCGTGTCCATAGCGGGGCCTCGAACCCATAGACGTTGTGTCCATGGCCGATGTCTACTGTGTTTTTTCGCTGCGCTCAAAGCTAGCTATTACCACTGCCGTGCTCATAGCCGGCATTCAGCATCGTCCGGTGTCGTGCCCATTGCCGACGCCCATAACCTCGGTATAAATTTTGCTGACAGTGGGTCGGCGCCCTTACGCTTTTCTTCACCTATCTTAGTTCCCCTCACAGAGCATGCCGGTAGACCTAGACTCGCGGAACGAAGCTGGTAGGTCTAGCAACGGTTATACCACTGTAGTATCATATCGGATACTAGTTAGTAACCACTGTCCACTGCCACGCCGGTGATATAGGACAAAATACATTACAATTTCAAGATCTTTGTTGGTTGTTTTGCAGAAAAAAATGGTATAATCTGACAAGCTGCAATAACAGCAAAACCGGTCATTGGAATATTCTTTTCAAAGTAACCAACAATTCATATTAATTTTCGTCTACTATGCTTGAATTACTTTCCTAATGCCAGACAAAATTATTCATTATCATGTAATAAGAATCGCTATAATTTCTGTTGGCCAACTTCTTTAATTAGCATTGGGTGTAGTACTTTCATAGGTCCGCCAATGTTAAATAGGTAATCGGCTATTTGTTTATTTATTTTTCATCTTGTCTTTTGACTAATTTTTAAAATTTTGTCTGGCAATGCCATCTATGCTATTATGTCGGGGACTTGTAAAAGTTGCCGATAGTTAGTTGCTTGTGTTCGAGTATGGGGGGGGGGCATAAGTTACATTTTGCACATATTAATTCACCATGATTTGTGTATAATTTCAAGATCTTTATTGGTTGGTTTGCAGAGAGAAATGATCCAATTTGACGAACTGCAGTAAGAACAAAACCGATCATTGGAATTTTCTCTTTTCAAAGTAACTAACAATTGACATTAATTTTTGTCCACTAGCTCGAATTACTTTCCCAATGCCAGACAAAATTATTCATTAACATGTAGCAAGAAACGCAATAGTTTCTGTTAGCAACTTCCTCAATTAGCTTTGGGTGTAGTTAAGTAGGTAATCGGCCATTTATTTATTTATTTTTCTTACTATTAATATTATACAATAACCTCAAAATTAGGTCACCAGCAGTGCACAATAATTACAATAGCAAACAGTGCCGGACTCGCCTGGGTTTACGTTAAGGAAAGAGTATGGCAGATAAAACTTTAACAACCCTGCGTTACTAACTGCTAAAATACACCTCTCTATGGATTGTGGTGAACAAGCACTCTGTGCTCTTTTAATATTACGGGATTTTAACTGTTACCCAAACATTCTACATATGACAACTGAAGAAATGTTAGTTAGTGTAGTCTAGCTAATCTTTTCTGGGAGGACGGCTGAGCAATGACTACCGGGTTAAAGTTGAAAGAGGCAGAACACCAGAAAAATAAAGCTCTTGACTACCAATGTTCAAGCCTAGATGGACATAAAATGTTAGTAAAATCAACAAAGGCTCTAACATACACTCTAACCATACAAACCATTAACAGTTTCCATTCAGTTTTGCAATATGGTTCGCAATAACTAATCTATCTTCTATCATTTGCATAAACACCACTACAAGTACATCAAAAGCATTTATAAATAAACATGAACCTAAGCCATGATGGCACCAAACAAAGGGTACTTATAAATTAAATTGACTATCTCCAACATAGTCATAATGCAAACGCGTTAATAACGGCAGAGGCTCGTATAGTCACATCGTAACAAGAATCATTAACTTTCAATATAATGACGATCAGATCGCATCAAACTAACTTAAGGTTAGATTTCTTAAACGAGACATAAACTTATGCTGTCATAAACGCACAACTAAAAGCTGAAATAAAACAATTACATAATCATAACAGGAAAACAATTATAAAATGTGTTTGTAATAAATACATACCCAATTCAACAAACATAAAAGCCCAGATACATGTTAACAGAATATATTTAATCTAGTATGCAAAGGTTAAGGATTATTTATTATGATTGCATCAGGTAAATAAACGTTCATTTAAAAATTAATCACAGATCAAGAGCATTAGATTACAAACAAAAATATGCCTGACAACTTTATCATTAATTCAATTACTATCTTAAAACACAAACAATCGTATAAAACATTTGGTGCAAGGAGATAACTTGAAAACAGACTATAATGAAAAACATTACCTTTAAAAAAATCGCCAAGTATAGCTTTCAACCTTTCATTTTGAGATGCTGAAATAAAGTCAAAAACACCGGTTAAAACTTGTCGAAAGATATATATCCACCTCTCTCCCCGCCCCTACAACGATTAATTCCAATGTCACTTAGTGCGTTCGGAAACTGACAAGCAGTTACTGTGCTGTTCAAAAATATCTTTGAATATTGAAATGTACACTATCATATATGCAATAATTATCAACCAATGAGAATTGACTTGGGAAATACTTCGAATCACTACAAACTTGAACATATAATCAAAGCATCAATCAGAACCGAACAAACGGCAATTTGTACCTTGTCCAATTTGCCACCCATTTTCCAGAGAAAAGACAGTCGCCAGACATGGTGAAATAGGATGAGGTTTCCCCGCTAGCTCGACTTGGCTGGGTCGTGGGTCATGGAGACCAAACTTGAAACCAATAACTGATGTTAAGATAATTTTGGGCGCCAGAAGACTGCCTGGAAGCCCTAAAGCTCAAAATACTGAAAGTGACATCCTCAATCACTCTCATAAAAAATTGTCTAGCAACGACAAGTCAAAAGTATTCAAGGAGCAATAATTATTAAAACTCAAAATAACACTATGTATATTATTTCTTTAATTTTATCAGTTTCAGAACTTACAAACTGTCCTATCAATCCCCGTGTATATATTGCGTCAATATCACCTTATACCAATCAGTAATATTAATTCACGCAAGGTAAAATCTTGGACAACTTTTGCAATAATTTACTTTACCTTTGTTTTTGTAGGTAATAGTCTTTACTAAAAATGCTATTTCGTGGCCTGCTTTTTTTGTACACAAAAACCAGTAAATTATCTTAGGAGCAAACCCGATCTTGGAATAACTCTCCAATATAAACCTTTTACAAAAGGAAAAGCTTTGACGCTTTAAATAAATGTCATAGTGTAAAATCTTAGCTATAAATAAATAAACCTCTAGATTATGTATAAAGGATATAAAAATACGATTTCCTTCCAAATTAAAATGCCTGCACGGATAACGCCAAATAACCATCAAATTCTGTAATGTTCATAACTGAATATGATTCATCCGTTCAAATTAAAAGTTGAATTCTCCAGGTTTAATCGCTCATACGATGACCAATGTGTGATACTGTGCTCTTCAAACACAACAGTCGGAAATCCTAAACATCTGTCTAGCATGAACTAAATTTATCCATAACAGATACGACAAAACTAATAACGAGAATAAGAGCGAAAATAAGAAGCCCTAAAAGAATAAAAATTAGTTCAATGTATTTAATACGTTAACTTACGATTCGTGTATACTCAACAACACGACTATCAGCTTCCTTAAAAATCACAACAAAACCAATTTGCTAAACGACCATATGCCTATTTTTATCAATCCAGACCAGATATCTGTTTAACAGTGAAAGCTCATGCACCAGCCAACATTCTATATAAATATTTTCACCGTAAATAAAGTGTACGGAAATCCACCAAAAGTGTAGGAATATAAATTGTACGGCCGCTATGCCAAATCCATTATTCCGTAGCACCTTGCAAAAATGGCGTATGTACTTTCAACTTACGTTGTTCACGATCAAAGACAAAAGTTCTGTCGCCCGTAATGTAAAGAGTAGGGACTACAACCGGTCTCTTTACTTAGTAACCAATCAATTTAAATCATTAGATAAATAATAGATAAATGCTTGACAACCCAAATTAATATAGATTTGTACAAAAGGAAAAATTATATACAGAGCGTTTACTGAAGATGTGCTCGACAATACAAAAATAGTAAATGTTGAAAGGAAAGAAAATCAACACGTTACAAATTGTTCTACATTATTCTAAAACAAACCAGAAACTATGTAAATAATATTTCGAATGAACCTATTGTAATCTAAATAACTCTTAAATGGAAACCCTTGTACATGTCAATTAAAACCATTTGAAGGATGGGATGCCGCCGTGACCTATCAATTATCTTTGTGTACAAACGATTCACATACATTCCGATGTAATTATTCTGGTAAAGATAGACCGATTGGCACTACAATATCCTGGGAAGATCAAGTCGTCGAAAAAGTAGTTCTGTTAGAAGCGACAATTTATAACCTATCACATATTGGAAAAATTTCAACGGTTTTGTTGTATTTTACAGAATTGTGTAAATTAATTTTTAAAAGCTTCAATTTTTAAGTAACTAACACACAAGTTGGTATCATTGTAAAGAGAATTTAAAGCTCTTTCAGTATTTTGAAAAAAATACTTTACAGCTTAAAAAAGTTAAGTTTTTTATGTTTCTCTTTTGTTTTCATCGATTGTTTTTTTGGTACCTTTAGTGCTATGGAGATTTAGCGATTTGGATATTTGGGGAATTAGATATTTTCCTTTTAATCATCTAGGGTATTTTCTGCTTCGGGTATTTGGAGAAGTTTGACATATGAAATTTGTTTTTGTTTTGGGTTGCCGGATGTTAAGTTTTCAATGTTTGTTGCTAAGCTATGAGTATCTAAAGAAATAACAGATTTCCTATTCATTTCCAATATGTTTAATAGGCAAAACGCAAACTATATAACGTCGAACGAAAGGTAAGGTTAAGGTTGTAACAAAACAAACAAATCACGTGCTTTTCTGAACAAACGCGCATGCTCCGATCTCAAAATAGCCAGAAAAGTTGAACTTGAACCAACTTTTGGGAGATTGGAGATTCGGTGTTTTTGACGTTTCTCGGCGGTGTCACGTGATCATTTTAACCAATAGGATTATTCTCCAAATATCCAAATCGCCAAATCTCCATAGCACTAAAGGTACCTTTAGTGTACACTAACTCTATCTCTTCGCATTTTTATGTATCTACCTTAACCCAGATATTTGCCGAGACGTGTAAAATCAATCACACTGTATAAGTACCTACCAAAATAGCATATGTGATAATCGTATTTATGTATTAAGCTATGCTAAAGTCGCTTCAAAAACGTCAAAAATGTATTTCGGACGGGAGGCGATCATTCGCACATGAGCAGCAAACCTTTCTAGCGAAATAGATATAGGCATCTTAACTAATATAAATTTCATCACAATCTTTACACTTGATTTTACAGACATCTATTCTTTATAAAAATTTCAATTACTTTTTGTGTATAAACCGGTTCTTTGCATTCTAACCAGTGAATTCCAATTATCCTATATCTAATTATTATTACAATGCAGATTTTTACTCTTAAAAATAGTTTTAAAATCTTTACACGCAAGACATACCAAAAACTTTAATTATTATGAACATAACAACAAGCACCTGCTCATAACTATTTTTTTTAACAATTATCTTAACCAGCCGCCCTCTACATTTAACTTTTATAGGGGTGTCACGCATGGTAACTCATGGATAACATAATACATTTTCAGCGGTAGGTACCCGCGTTTCTTAGTTTTACGCATTGCAAGTTTAACTAATTTTATAAAAAAAAAGAGGTTCTTGACGGTAGGAAGAAATAAACCTAATGCGTAATCGCTTTTAAGTTCATTCGCCTTTTGAGGTTATTTTAGGGCATTCTTTTCTGCTTACAATTTTACAATGAGAAAGCTGCTGTTTTTGTGTTACATTTTTCTAAACACAATGGAGGATTCTGGTCGACATAACTGTACACAAATATGGCGCAGAAATGTGAAATTTGCATTAGCTACTGTTAACTGTACTATATTTAAACAATTAACATAGCAATTTTAAATATAAACATTTGTGTTCAGGGGCAGACAAATAAAAAGCGCCCATCGCAGGGCTATGCCAAGTTATACTGACCCCGGGGTGTATTAAGAATTGTGCCGTTCTATAAAGACAATTCATATTTTAATAATGATATAACGCATATTTGTAAAGATATATTTTTTTATTAGAAATACTATATAACAAAAAAAAAACAATAAATAGACACTAAAAAAATTTTATAATGTAAAAATAAACAAAAAAAGCATAACTTTGAGACTGAACAAACTAGGCAGAACCAGGGCCTCACCGTGAGCTTAGACCACTTGTGTTCATAATATTTATGCCGCCCATACCAAGATATAGAAGATTAATAGAAAAATATTTTAATATATTAAATATAGTGCAAAACAGTTTCAACAAATTAAAGGTTAACTAACAATTAAATAAACACAACCTTAAGAAGACCTACAATTATTTATCCACAGATTATCCACCTCTTACATATGCGAATGCTAGCATTTCCCGCTTAATTGTTTTTCTTTGCGCATGCTTCAAATAAGTTGGTTTTCTAATCAACCTAAAATTTTTCTGGTCAACCTACCATTTTATTTCGATTCGTATTGTTGTAAATATTGTTTTCTTTGCGTTTAACAATGAATATGGACGGAAAAATGAAAAAGTTGGCACATGGTACTTTTAGATGGCGTTTCACAAAATCTTCAAACAATATCTCTATGTTTCGATTCCTAATAATTAATCGAGCAAGGCAAGTTCTTACATTGATTTACCATTAATATAGCTTATAGCACAGATTGTTGAGGATAATCTGACCTTTTAGTTGTTCATTGCAATATTTCTACATCCACAGCAGTGGGGAATGGTTAGCAGCATGCAGTGCCGTGCGGTGTATTTTGTAAGTATGATGCAAGTCTTCGAAATGTCGCCCCCATATTTGTGATTAAAAAAACTACGGAAAAATGTGAAAATAATATATTTGTATAATATATTTTCAAACGTAACAATTTTCTATAAATAAATATACACTCATATAAACTTGAACATAAACATACATAGACTATAATTTTACTTTTCAAACTTTACAGTTTGCAAATTCCTGAATAAGGGATGTATAATGAAGAGAAGCAGCTATTGTACATTCAATAGAAATTAATACCAGATTTGTAAGCTTTGACTGACTCATGGAATTGCGTAAATAATTTTTTATTAATTTTAATTTGGAAAAACTTTTTTCTCCACTTGCTACAGAGACAGGGAGTGTTAATAGAATTCTTAGCGCTATACAGGTGTTAGGATACAATGTGTTTAAATTATTTTGGTACAAATAGTTAATGACATCGAGTGGTTTCATTGAATGTTGTGATATGCGAGATACATCACGTAATTCCTCTTGAAGATCATTCCCATTTACATCTGGCTCATTGTCGTCCGAAAGAATTAACTGTAGGCTAGTGCAATGATTTTCAAGTATTTCATCAGTTACATCCCTGAGCTTGAAGATGTCATAAAAACTGAAAATTTTTGCTGTAGGTTTCCAAAAAAGTAAATCGTTCATTTAATGAATTAAGTGTTGTATCCAAAATATAATTGAAAAAGTTTCATCATCATCATCATCATCATTAGGTCTTCAGTCCTTGAACTGATTAGACGCGTACCCTCATTGTTTTCTAGTCTGAACCAACCTACACATTTCCTTGAAATTTGCATCGTCTGCATCTATCACTATCTGTGTGCGAGAGTCTGATCTCGATCTAAATCTTCCTCTCTTTTCCTAACACTGCTTGTAATATATCCCCAGAAATGCCTCAGAACGTATCCTGTCCTTCTATTTCTTCTATTTTTTTTCGTTTTCCACAAATACCTTTATTCCTCTACTATTTCTACAACCTATTTGTTATTAGCTTTGTCTTTTCATGCTACCATCCCCATACATCTGAAGCACAACATTCCAGGAGGCTTCTATCCCTTTCTGTCTGCTTTTCCTACTGCCCCTATTTTATAAACGTACTGTGAACAGTTTTCTTCTTGTATCTATGTTCGTTGTCTTTGAGCATGGCCGCTGTTCTTTCTTGTTTGATGCAGTTCGGTCACCTTCTATTGTTTACAGTATATACCCTATTTCTCCGATATTCAGTGGTATGTGAAGAGGGGTAAGCAGCCTGTGACTGCCAAGGATCCCCCAAAACTTAGACATTTGCCGTACTAATGTTTTCCAGTACATCCTTTCGCACAATTAACATTAGTTAAGTGTATTGCTAAACCAATATCTGTAATTGTTTATAATAATAGTAGAGTATAATTGGGGCGATTGGGCCCTCATTTGCACCAGCATCCTCATTTGCACCCACATCTGGACCAAATAGTTTTCTTCGACTAACCATTTTTCATCTTTCGAGATAAATATATCTTAAATTTTTCATCTTTCGAGACAAATGAGCATCCTCATTTCCTCCCACATCTGAACCAAAAAGTTTTCTTCGACTAACCATTTTTTTATCTTTCATCTGAACCAAATAGTTTTCTTCGTCTAGCCAATGCATCTTTCGAGATAAACCTACCTTGTTTGGTATCAATTAATATTAGATTTTTCTCAGCTACCTGAATCTCTAGGAATTTTTTCGATTGCATCACCCCCAAGGGAGCTACCCCAATTTTAAGATTTCTTACCAGTTGCGATTTCCGACCGTCCTTAAACATTTTTTTATACATGCGATACATTAAATTAGCTTAGAATTTTATGTAGAATCCGAATCTCTAAACAGATTTAAAATCGGACTACTCTTTACAAAGTTACACTTTAAGCTCTCAAACCTCTAAATTTTACTCTTTGCTTTATAAGCAAAACTAACAAATACTTTTCTTCGTCTAGCCAATGCATCTTTCGAGATAAACCTACCTTGTTTGGTATCAATCAATATTAGAATTTTCTCAGCTACCCGAATCTTTAGGAATTTTTTAGATTGCGCCATCCCCAAGAGCTACCCCATTTAAGATTTCTTACCTGTAGCGACTTTTGAGTGTTCTTATAAATTTTCTTAGTCATGCGATACATCTTGTTAGTCTAAAATTTTACACAGAATTTGAATCTGCAAACAGATTTGAAATCGGACCATCCCTTACAAAGTTATACTTTAAAGCTCCCAAACCACTTTAAATTGTTTTGCTCGTCTATGACATATGCTTTAACCAACTATTTCCCTAGAAATCTAAAACCGCAAGGATTTTAGAAACGAGTCCTTTATAAGCCATAAGTGCTTAGTATTTAAAATCATTTTTCAAACAGTAATGTGCTTTTCTCAGAATGTCGCAAAACCCATGACTTAAAATTTTTCTGGTTTTAACATAATTACATGTACAATGCTAAATTGTTGGAAAATACATAGACAAGAACAAACTAATCGCTTTACAATTATGTGACGTATAGTGAAAGTAGTATAGAGGACAAACTAATTGCTTTACAATTATGTTACGTAAAGTGAAAGTAGCCTTTCTTTTTATTAATTAGCGGGTATATGATTTGAGAAATACAATAGATATGCTCGATGCTAATAGGAAAGTACGTTAAATGCAAGTCAATTAACAACAATTTAATAGTGTTTACTGACCTACCTTAATTGTTTGTACAAGGAAACCTAAAATATATTCAAATATAGTAACTACCTTATTTATTTATGCCCCATGTGTACTTGCTGTACTATTAGGACTAGGGTATGCAGACTTTAACACCTCCATCTCGCACGCTTTACACAGATGTTGGTTGTTTCGTACAAGACCCTTTAACAACTGTTGAGTTGAACGTTTACTGCTTAATGACATACCGTGCTGTTTTCCTTGTGTTGCTGTAAGCTATTCTTGTAAAAGCGATACTGCAAGACCCAGAGTTTAAGTACTTTGCTGCCGACGGATGTATAAAGCAACCGTGGACGATGTTACACCACGACATTAAATGGCAGGCTTGAATATTTTTTTGGAAACAATCGAAGATTGCCGAAGACACTCGAAGAGTGCACAAACGGGTCACTAAACCACAATTAATAATCGCCTTTATAGGTTTAACATTTTTACCATTGCCAATGACTTTAATTTCTTATTGGAAGAATCCTTATTCTCCACGCACTGTTGCGTAGCTGGATGCCCACCCTTTTGGGATATATGCTCGTTATAGGTTGTAGCACCCGCGGTTTTACTTAACTACACTTCGTGAGATCCCTTTAATCTTTTTAATCGTGTCCTTCTCGCACAATACAGTAGGACTTAGCCTTACTACCTACAAATTCTAACACCAAGTCACCGTTGAACTCGTCTTTAAATTTCCCCACAACTTTTTGTTAACATGCGGTAAATTGTGTTTATTATTTGCGGGGTACACCACTTTAAACTTAAAAATAAAAACAGGATAGTTTAATACGTCTATTAATAATTTATGGTAATGTTGACGATACAAATATGTAAAACAAACTTTATCAAAAAATATGTTTTAATAGAATACATACATGTATTGATAACATCTATAAACCGCTGTGGTAACCAGAGTCTGGCGAATCTGAGATATCCAAATCTCTAAACATTTGCGCAACCGATTGCCTTGCAGTTGCATCTTTTAAGTACTGAATGGGGAAACATTTAATAAGTTCCAACACTGTCAAGTAATTTAAATTGCTGCAATCATTTGACAGAGAAATACTGGCACTGCTCTCTCCCTCTAATAACGTTTGAACCCCTTCTTCCTCCGTCGTATTTCCACATACTTTTTATATCACCAACAAATTTTTCGTAAAATTCTGGAAAGTTTCTACACCTTAACTCCCATTTTATAACAGATCAATTCTCAAATTTAATAGCTTGATGCACTCGTACGCAGGTAGCACAATAACATTCCCATCTTTCGTAATCTCCATATTATATAAATTCTCTTTTCAAAATTGTTCAACAACCATATACTTCTATTAAAGGCTGTGCTCAGCCCAATTTGAAATCTTGATCCAATTGTATGTCAACAACATCGTTTCCAGTAGTCAGACCATTTAATCGAGTGTTTAGCACGTCACGAGAGAATTGGCGAATTTGAAATTCCACTTGAAAAGTACACAATTTCTTCCAATCAAGTAAGAGAATGTTATCGTAGAATCAGCACACATACCACTACAGCAAATAACTTGGATGGCGGTTGAAGACCACCATATAAATCAAAACCAACTTCTAATATATGGTGGTGATAATTTGAAGAAATTCGCCTAACCTATAGGTTGACTTACCAACTAGTTGGTTGATATTTAATTCGGTACTCGCACATCACTTGTAACGTTAACACAAGAAAAATCCATCTTTAATTTATAATTTTAATCAAACTCGACGATACTTTGACGACTAATGCACTGGAACATGGCTCTCGCCTTTTATGCCGATGGTCGAGCGTGTGCAGCTCCTTATTATATTAGTTGGCGTTATATGCAAGTCTTGACTGGAAAAGTGACGTCTATAATTGTTTTATAGTGGGTTTTACCTGTATGTATTTAACCACCAACGCCATTTTAGAATTATTAAACAAAATTACTCTTAGCAGTATTTTTAATATACCATCGTGTAAGATTTCAATTATTATTGTGTTTTTCCTCAGGTTCTCAAATCCCTCGGAATTTTTTTCAAATCGAATGACCCCTTACTGATTTGCAGAATAACCTTTTGCAATCACTGTATATAATTCATCTTTAATCTATTTCTAAACCGTATCGCTCTGTCTTTTGAGATAAACCCCTGGTGTAACCTATAAATTAGTATAGAATATTCCTGGGGAATTGAAATTAATTATCACGTCTTTTAAAATTAGTTCCAACAAAGACCTGTATATATTGTATTAATATTCAAAACCTATCAGCAAAACACCTTTGCATTTTATTTAGATTTAGCTCGATAATTTAAACTCCAAAAATATTTATTATTAGAATTGTTAAAATTTTCAATTAGTGAATCCACATACAAATGATTAAACCAAAGGTATAATACATATATTAATTTATACTGACCTAGAAAGTGGTTGTAATCTATTTTAAATGTGTTCAACATAAATTATTCAAATAAATTTATGAAATGTATGATCATTAGTTGCATTGTTTGTTGATGACGTCTGACTATTAATTTAATAAAAGCACTTTCCACAATTCTAGTTAATATGGAATACACATTCTATAATTTGATTTAAATTGGGTTAATGTAAGGACAAAACTTATACTTTCTCCCTCAACGTATTTAGGAAGTTTATATCAAATCTTCCGCCCACATATGGAAGTTGACAAAAATCAAATCAAATTCGGAACTTGCGTTTTATTTAAATAAAATTCTTTAGTGGTGTTGACATTTGATGGGAATTATATGAATTTAAGGAACTTTGAGCACTTTTAGGGTATCTCAGATCGTTCTCAACCATGCTAATACTTTAAAGAACTAACGGAAAATACTCTAATATAGATCTGTTTCTGTTAGATGTTGCAATGGGAAGATATAATAGGAATGATGTCCTACAGAATCTCGCACATGATGTAATTAAAAAATAAGTAATAGTGATATTGGGATCATATTATACAATTTATAAGAACCTACCCAAGATTGTTTAAAACAGTATTTGTAAACAAGTTGAGTATATGGAAGAATACAACAGGTTTTAATTTTGGGATGTTTAAATTTTAACCCGAAGAAAAATTTTGTAACACTATTAATCACACTTTTGTTTTCTTATACGTTTCTAAATTGTTGTATTTCAACTACAGATATTAATAGATGTCAATAAAATTATGTTATAGTTTTAAATAAAACAATTCTGATTAATAATTTTGTAAAACGTTTATAACACCCTTTTAAAAATAATACACATCTTTGTTATAATTCTTTTCATAATTAGTTAGATACCCATTTCAGTTACGTGGACATTTGAAAAATTAAACAATACCAATGTATGCTTTATATTTTAAAACATAAACAAGCTAATATATACAAAATAATTTCTAAATTCACATAATTCATTTCTTATGATAACAGTTGTGGTGGTTAAATTTTTATTCTAAAACTTACAATTTAGTATATATTCCATTTGAATATCTGCCAACAGTTTTATAAACCCCATCTCCTCGATTATTTCCATAAAATCATCCAGATCCTCAGGCATTGATAACACTGCAGCACAGTGCTGTATTGCTTCCTCGTATGACTGACACATAAGACATTTTCTCCTTCTATCAAAGGTTGCCCACATTCTGCTTTTTACTCGTAACATTTGCGAAATCTTCGAATAACCTCTCCAAAGTCTTTATACATATTTGTTATATTGTCTCTTTGAACCGTACAATCAACAAATAATAACTTATACGAACAGTCCTTTATATGAGCTACTCCTATTCGGATATGTACCGATTGCACCCGATTTGTGTGCACGAAGCAACCGGTATGGAATGTATTCTATGAACAAAATCATTACATTTCTTAAGAAAAATGCTAAGGACTTTAAAATAATTATAACTCTTGTTAGACCTCTAGTCTCTAGATAAACGTTATTATTTTAGGTTGTGTCACTGTTTTCTAAATCAATTTCCTACATACTTTTCCTAAACTATGCGTATCAATTGACGGTTATACTTTACTCCATAACCGACTTGTATATATTTTCGTCTTCGTCTCTAGCTAACACATCCGCATAGTAAAGATGGAACGTTCTTCTGGAACAGTTGCTTAATTTTCTTTATAGGTACGTCCATGTTTTCGACTTTAACCTTTGTTGTAGGTATGGAGATTTTTCGGTGATCGATTGCAACTGGGAAGCGGTTATTTGCAGTGGATCGATCAATTGTTTGTGCACCTCTTTGAATTTTTGCTGAGATGTAGCATCTCCCTTTTGTACCTATAAACTTTTTCGTACAGCATCCTGCATAAGATGAAGACTGCGTTTATTCATAATAAAATTGTTAACGTCCGTCATAATGAAACTTTGGATGGGAACTAACTTTTTGAATAATATCAAATATTTATATACTCGTCGAAATTCTTCCTATATCGACCATTATCCAAATCAAAATCTTTAACAACAGTTATAAAATTATGTTTTGACTCACCCCAACACTGTAAACACATTTCTTTAAATTTCGGATATATCATGTCACCACTTATATGATCCGAAAGATATGTCGAATTGGTTTCATCCTGTTTCCATAATGCGATTACATTGGCGTTATCTCTGAGTCTATGTTTTAAGGCACTAGCGTAAGTTTGACATAGATAGAACGAATCTATTGCTTTATGTCGACCGAACGAGAAAAACTGAGTGATTTTACTTTGCTCGTTTGCAGGTATATCATCGAAAACCATAATTGAATCTTCTTTGGTATCTCCGGGTTCGATCAAATCATCGTAATTTTCAAACTCATGGTAACCAATTTCTTCTTTTAATGGTGTAAAAACGTTTCTTAACAATTCGTATTTCGGTTGATACAAACTCTTCAAAATACATAGACATTTTGAAATCTAAGACCGTTCTCGTGCAAGATCAGAGATATTAAAGCGTTGGTCTTCCCACAACTCGATGGTCCCACGAATATAGCTCGTATGTTAGATGGGAACAAGGACCATGTTTACCATCCTCTTTGCATTAGCAATAGCAAAGTTATCATAATTCTGTATAGGTATTTTAACTTCTGGTATAACATCTCTGGATGCATCGTTGGAATTATGTAATTTCTTCACGTTCTGCAACCTTTTAACATATCTGCATAACGTTGTTCTAGGTATATTATATTTTTACTAGCAGCGTAGAAACTCGAGCCATCAGGATATCCTCTGCTGCTTTTGTAATAGATTGTTTGGAGCACCACTGATTGCTTGAATGCGACATCTTTCGAAAAATGTCTTACTATAACTAAGCTCAACCCAAAACTACTTCCTTATATACCAAATTTAATCTCCTGCTCACATAACCACATGACCATATGACCATATGACCACATGACCACATGACCATATGACCACATGACCACATGACCATATGACCATATGACCATATGACCACATGACCATATGACCAATGACACATGACCACATGACCATATGACCACCTGACCCTTACATACATGACCAATGACCACATGACCACATGACCATATGACCTAATTCTTTTGGTTTTCTCATTAAAACCCATCAAACTAATTGCTTTTAATGAGTTTTCATTAAAAACCAAGTGTGGACCTAGGTTAGATAAAGGAAAAATTATAGGTTGGGCCAGCGCCGCGCGCAATATTTCGCTTCACTAAAAGTGCAGCAGGTTAAGAAATCTCATTCGTTTAATAAATTTGAATGTGTCCTTTATGGTAGTGTTATGAATTCATGTGTCGTGTAAACATGTGGTGTCGTCATGTCGCATTATTTGTCATGTGTCATGTATGTGATGTGTCGCCATTTCATGTCGGTCATAGATTCATAGTGTGTTCATGTGGTTGGTCATGTGGTCATGTGGTTCATTTGAATGTGAATTTAGCATTTATTTTGGGTAATGTACAGAATCTGTATTTTCGAAGATGTCTGTGTGGTCTAATATAAAAATATCAGGTCTTGTTGACATTTAATAAATATATATTGCGTAGGAAATGTTAGTAATTAATTCAACGAGGTATTAAAATGCGGGATAGGTATAATTGTAATGATGATAGGTCGTTGGCTTGCAACGTGGCCATCGATTGAAACGGTGATCTGATCTGCGGAAACGTCAAATTAATTGGCTGTAAGTTAATTTCTAAATGGTTGCCGTAAAACATGGTAAACCATTAAAAAATATAAGTCACTTTTCCAGTCAGATGCATATAACCAATAACTGGTCGGACCGACCATGGCTAAAAGCGAGCCTGGTGTGCAAGTGTAAAGAATCGCGTTGATTAAATTTTTCAATGATTTCTGTTTGGTTAAGTGTATGTGGATACCATTAATATACAATTTGTGGTTATAGGTTGCGAATTGTCAAATTACCTTTTGAATGTTTATTTTGGGGTTTCCCTGTTATGCTGGATGTGAATGCTGTTCTAGTAAATTCTTGATCGTATGGAAAACGACTTTCAATGGTCATCAAAGGTTAATGCGACTGAAAATTAATAAATGGTCTTTTTGGGACGTTTGTACATACAATATCAGATTTAATTGCAGTGCGCACAGTTAAAAAGTATTGGTTGTAACAATAAATTTAATAATATGGAGATACGTAAAGTGGAATTATGTGTTGCTACGAGTCATACATTATTTGTGGAATACTAATGATTATGTCAGAAACTGTCCGAATTTTGGTTGTGGTCAATAAAAGTATGGAATGAAGCGAAAGGGGTTAACTTATAAGGAAAAAGGTGAGATTCTGAAATGATTGCAGCTTAATGCGCTTGGAATTATTAATGTTTCTAACGTGGCTTAAAAGGAACTGCAGGAATCGTTTGCGAAATTAAGGTCTTCAAATTGGATTTTGTAACGGTTTATGTGTTATCAATACATTATGTGTTTTAAATCATTGTGATAAAGTTGTGTTAAATGATTATCCAAATGTTATGTTATTAAAGAGTTTATACTGAATTTTTTAGGTTTGTGGTTGTTAAACAAATAACTGTGGTAAAGTTGGGGAAATTAAACATTTAGTGCTGGTTAGAATTTTGATAAGCTAAGTCTACTGTATGTGGGAAAGGCTTAAAAAGATTGGGATTAACAGTGGTTGGAAAATCGGGTGTCAACTTAACGACATATCAAAAGGTTTCAAGTGTCAATGTGTGATAAAATTCCTTGATTAAGTCATGGAAATGCGAAATCTTAATAAAGGTTGTATTTGTCTTTAGTATGTTTGTGCTTTTGTTGCAAATTGTAATTGTTTAGTGTGTTTAAATTCAGGTTTTATTAATTGTGGTATTAATCGGCGTCTCGAATCGTTTACAGATATTCAAAGAAATAGCTCGATGTATTAGTAAATTTAACCAATTGTTAAGGGTCTTGTGAAAACCAAATGAATCGGTGGGTGTTAAATCGCCCATCCTAATAAAAAGCAATGGGGTAATTAAAAGGTTTATTTAAAAATTTATTTTTTCAGGTTAAAATTACGCTAAAAAGTGAATTGAAAAACAAATAACGTTTATTGGCAATTATAATTTAAAAATTAAATGGTTTGTTATGGGTTCCCCGGTGTTCGTCGGGTCATCGCGAAATCCATTTAAAACTGTTCGCGATGGTTGTTGATTTCGTTCAATATAAAATTTTAAGGTTTCGAAAAAATAACGTAAGGGCGGTTTGAAGAAAATGTTTGTAATCCCGGGCTGGATTTTCGAGGATTCTGTGACAAATGAATGGGGTATGTTATTTCACCGCTATGAAATGTTTAAATTTGAGTTGATTGTTAAGTTTGTGTTTAATTAAACTCCATGATTTTCAATCAGTGGTGTTAAAGGATGTGAAATAGAATTAGAAGTGTTATGTTTAAGAATCAGGTTTTGTTAAACATACAATTTAATTGACTCTGTGGTTGGCGGTTAAAGTCATGTGTGTGTAAGATGCATTCAGGTAGCTCGCGTGTGGATGACCGTTTCCAGTCTGCAATTTCAATGCTGGTTAATATCAGTAATGTCTTGACTATTCTGTGTTGTTCATTGCGGATGCGGGACATCATTTCTTCTGCATATTTGTTTACTTTGTTGATGGTCGAAATAACAATTTCATAACAAAGTTGTTAATATAGGATCAAGCTGATTCTGTTAAATTACGCAGTTCGGCTGTCTTAGTATTGTCGCGGTGGCGGAAGATTAAGGGATAAATGGTATAATGTGCTAACCTATACAATATAAAGGTGTATCCAATATTCGAACTAGTGCTGGAAATGGTGGCGTCATCAGAAAAGTCATGCAATGCAAATTTAAAATGCGTCTTATGTTGAACTTTTAAATTGTGAACTCCAGTGTTTGAATTATGTTGATATTAATGTTCATGGTGGTGCACACGTCAGTTGCGTTTACTCTGTCGACAAATCTAAATTGCAATGTTTTGCTGAATAGTTAGAAGTAATGGTATGTAATTGAAAACGTGTTCAATTCCATAATTGTAAGGGTCCGGGTTTATCACAAACACATCATTGAAATGAGATGATGAATCGGTGCATTCTGTCAAATCGCAATCATTCGTTGAAAAATTCCGGTGAAACTGAAATTTTGGTCTTGACAACATATTAAAATGCGTAAATATTTTTTGTTAATTGGCGTTGTAATTACGCCTTAAACCAGCTGATTATGAACGTCCATCCTGCATAAGCCAACATGGCTGCTCACTGCATCGCAAAGGCAATGTAGTGTTCTATCGTCGGTTTGATAATATAAATTAAATGGTGTTTGCTGTTAACGTTAGTGCTACCTGTAATAGTCGCAACTGATTGAAATTTAATATGGGTTTCGCTTCAGGTACACCACCATATACGTGGTTTGATATGTGATCCTGCCTATGCTTGTGATGGCTGTTCAAATCTCTTCGTTAGAATCTTAGGATGTTGGTTAAATTGCATGCGCATAATGATTAAATGGTTACTTGTAAGGCGATGGCGATATCGGTTGCAGATTCAATGCTGTAAATGTTGCTAAGGTTGTGAAAGAAATTTATAGAGATACAGATGAATAAGATTTGTGGGTGCGTCATCGGTATGCGGTGTAAAATAGCGGTAGCTGAAATGTGATAGAAAAAGATGATAATCTGAAGGAATTGACGAAGAAGATTGTTAGTATTGTATCAAGATAATGTAGAGTTGAATTAAGTTCTTGAGGGTGTCCATTTAAATCTTTTAACGGTTTAATAAAATTCTAAGTTTAAATTTTAAAAGTTTTAAGGCGGTTCGCAATTAAGAAATTTAAATTGACTGGTTTTAAATTCTGGTAAATAAATTTATGTTAGAAAAAATTTAAATTTGGGGGGCTTTAAGTATCTTGTCAAATTCGTTGAAATCTGTTTGCAGTTAATTCTGTAAAATTTAACTAACAAGATGTATGCATGACTAATGCAGAATTTATAAGTAGTCATTCAAATGTCGCTCAGGTTATCAGAAATCTAAATAAAATGAAAGGTGTCTTCTGATGGTGATGTGGTAATTCGTAAAAATTCCTATGAATGGAGTTACGGGTTTCTCAAAGACTTGATTGAAAATTTAGATATTGCTCGGTGATACTGCAAATCAAGATGTATCGTTTGATCTCCGGGAAATGCATTGGTCTGACGATATAAAAGTAATGTGTTAGTTTTGCTTGAGTGGTAAAGCAGGTAAAACCCACTGATTATGAAGTCGTCTGCATGCCATGAGCTGTAGTACATGCTAACATTTGTAGGCGTATCTCGTTGTTAAATTGTTTAGATGATTTTCTGGTAATTGCTGATGCATGAAAATTCTAAGCTGATTGATAATGTATCGCATGTCAGTATCAAAAAGTGGTTTAATGGTGGATCGGTCAAATTCGCAACTGGTTGAAGAAATCTTAGTGGGCAAATTGCGTGTAGCTGCGTCTTAGGTGATGCGAACGATAATGGACATTCCTGAGAGATTCAGGTAGCTGGAAAATTAATATTAGATTGTGTGCATAGTCACAAAAAGGTAGGTTTATCTGAAAGTGCAAATTGGAGACGAAGAAAACTTTGGTTCAATGAAAGATAAAAATGGTGTAGTGCGAAAGAATGAACTTGTTGGGTTCAAGATGCTGCGTATGGCAAAATGACGGATGCTTTTTGTGCGTCGTAATAGATGAAATGAACGTTTAAAATATTTTATCTCGAAAGATTGATAAATGGTTAGTCGAAAAAATATTTGGTCGGATGTGGAATGAGGATGCTCGGTGAAATGAGGTGCCGCATCGGCTCCAAGTTATGCTCTCGTAAATTCCCATGTTAAGTACATTGATATTCTGTGTCATTGTTGTTCAAACTTGAATGGTTGAAGTACCTTCATTGATTTCTATTCTGAGCTAGTCTACACATTTCCCTAAAATTTTCACAGCCTACATCTTTCTATATCTGTGTGCAGTAGTCTAACCTAGGTCTGCCTCTACCTCTCTTTTTTCCTATCTCTGCTTCTAGTATATTCCGCACTATTCCTTCATGTCTTAGTACGTGACCTATCATACTATCTCTCCTATTTTTTACCATTTTCTACATATTTCTTTCTTCCCCTACCATTTTTAGTACCTCTTCGTTCTTAACTTTGTCTCACCATGGTATCTTCATCATACGTCTGTAGCACCACATTTCAAAGGCTTCTACCTTTTTCTTATATGCTTCTCCTACTGTCCAGGCTTCACAGCCATACAGTACTGTGCTCCATGCATATGTTTTAAGCAATCTTTTCTTTGTTTCTATGTTTGTTGTCTTTGAACATAGTAGTTGCTTTTGCTTGTTAAATGTAGCACGATTTTGTGCTAATCTTTGTTTTATATCTTTTGTGCTTTTCCCATCTTGCGTTATTTGACTTCCTAGGTAGCAGAAATCGTTAACCTCTTGTAAGTTCTCGTTACCTATTTGTATGCTTGTTTTTAATTTATTTTCCCCTCTTTTGCATACTAGAACTTTAGTTTTATTTTTGTTCATTTTCATACCATATCTCTCCGTTAGAACTGTTTCCATTTCATTAAGAGCAGCTTCTAACTCTTCTTTGCTAGATGCTAATACAGCTAAATCATCTGCAAATCTAAGCATATCAATTTTTTGTCCATGCATATTAATTCCAAATGTCTTTCTGCATTTGGCAGTATTCATTGCCTTTATCTTAAATTTATCTTCTTCCGTTAAGGGTTCGTCCGCAGCTTTTCGTCAAATTGACGCTTTTTCTTCATAGCTCTAACTTCACTTTCGGTCATAACATCAGCGCTACACTCAAGATTCTCAGCAATTTCATTAGTAGCAATTCTGATCTGTTCAAATCCAAGTTGTCTGTAACTTTTCACTTTTTCTATTATTTCGGCTAGCATCCTTGTACAATCCGATATATTCATAGTTACAGACTGCAATAGCTTCAAGACGGAATTAATTTCAAATATAATGTCATGCCAAAGAATTATACCGCATATAAACTTAATTTTTTTTATTCTTGTTGCCAACCCTCTTGCTCTAACTCTAGTTTCTGCATCTCGAGTGACGTCTTCCATTATTTCGAATAATGCATCATATATTTCACAAAGTTGATATCGCAAAGGTTTTACTGCATCTATTCTGCTTGCCCATCTAGTAGCACTCAGTGGTTTGAGAGTTAAATGTGAAACATGTTTTTTCAGCATCTCTCAGCGCTTTGTAGAACCAGAAAAGGAATTATACAGTTCTTGTACAACAGAAAAAAATGTTGTTGTTTCTGTAGAAGAAGACGCTGCATCATTCGCAACTAGGTTTAAAGAGTGACATGTACAAGAAGCATAGAACGCCCGCGAATAGTTTTCAAGTATTCTGTTTTGTACAACTTTTCTGACTTTTTCATATTAGCTACATTGTCATAGCTTTGCCCTCTAAGCCATTTCAACTCAAAACTGATTATTTTCAAAAAAGACCAAATAAGTTCTGTTAAACCCTCTCCTGTTCAATTAGTTGTTTCAAAAAAACCAATAAAGAATTCGTCAATTTCGTACTTATTTTCGATTGGATTGCATGTGACAACTCTTATTATTAATGAGAGCTGTTCAATATGACTTACATCTGGGGTACAATCAGCAATTATGAAAAAATATTTAGCTTTTTTGTTATTTCTACAATTTTACGTAAAATTTCATTTCCCATCAAATTTATAAGTTCTTCTTGTATATTATTACTTAGATAAGTCACAGACCATTTATCAGACTCTCGTTTAACTCTTTTGATATGTTCTTCCATAACTGGATCAAACTCAGCAAGAAATTTAACCAGCTTTAGAAAATTTCCGTTATTAGGTTGAAACAAATGTTCACTTGTTCCTCGAAAGACTAAGCATTGTGAAGCCAATAGTCTAATTATTGCAATAATTCTTTTTAGAAGTCCTCTCCAGTGCTGAATTTCCAAATCAATAATTTTTTGATATTCGGCATCAATAGTTTGGTTCTTTTTTAAACGAGTGTCAAATTCCTTCCATTGTCTGCAAAAGTTTCTGTGATTTTCAGACTTTTCGTGCATTGTGAGCGCACGTACAAGATTTCCCCAGTCAGAATAACCTTTTTTAGACCAATCATGGGAAGACGAATTATTAAACAATATGTAGCAAAAGCAAAAAACGGCATCAGTTGTAACAGAGTAAATCAACCAATTTCTCTCAACAATTTCGCCATTGCTTAATACTTTACAACAATGAGAGGGTGAAAATTTGCGCCTTCCCGTTTTGATAGGAAATTTCAGTTCTATAACTTGATGTGGACCTCTCTCAACCAATATCTGACGAGTTTTGGATGACATGCGGAAAATATTCTATAGTGCAGAATCATCAGAGATCTTGTCTTGCTGGAACTCACTGCTATTGCTACCCTGCTCTTGATAATTTTCTGGGGGTGTAATTTCTTGGCTTTCTTCAACACTTCTTTAGGAGGTGATTCAGACAGCGTTGATAAGTCCACCACATCCGAAAAGGTTGCTGTTGATGTGGATGTAGACGCTTCTGACTGAGGTTTAGGGACCAAGAATTCTTTTATGACATGGCTTAGCTTTCTTCCTTCTTCATCTTTCTTTAAGCGTTTCTTCTTATATTGGCTTCCAGACAGTCTTTTCCTTTTCTGATCCATGCTTTTATAAGAATATCAATTATCTACTATGTACCTTATAATATGTATCGTTTAGGCTTTTTAAAACATAGGCATTTAACAACGTACCACAACACGTACTGACACTTGTTAAAGAGTCTGCTGTTGGAGACCAACTAACATGAAAATCAAATATCGCCATCTCAAAGATTAAGTGATAAATGCCGCCTACCGTCAAGCTCTTAATAAAAGCGGCCGCGGTGTCGCGCGCGGGATATCACAAACACTTTGCGCCCTCGGATAAAAATTCTAACGGCGCCGAACGCTTGCCTTTGCAAATGGTACCGACAATAAGCCCAGATGAGTTATATAATAGGAATAAAATCGTTGCATTTCAATTTTTTGTTAAATGTAGTCCATTGATTTTGCCGCCCCCTTGAAAGTGCCGCCTGATGCGGTCGCCTTTTTGCATCATAGCACCGCACGGCGCTGGCAGCGTGTAATCGGAAAGATTTACTGGCAATGGATTCAGACAAGCTGTATAAAAACTATAAACTATATAAGAAACATTTTGTAGAAAAACATTTTCGAAAACCTCTAAAGTTCGCAAAAGACTATTAGATATGGCAATGCCTACTATTTTTGATAAAAAAAAGTACCGGATCAATTTGAAGATGAATCATCAAAAAAAAAATTGTAATTCTATCTGGTAACAACTAACATGGTCACTATTTTACATCTAACTTATTATGTTATATTTCAGATAGTACAATTAATCCTAAAGAAGAAGTTACTCCCTCTTGTGCGAATATATTTGTACCGTCAACATTAAGTAATACGATTTGAATGGTAGTACTATTTTTCATAATTCTTATATACAACTAACATATATTATAAATTTTCATAATTTCAGACAATTCCAACCTCATCATCATTACGTCTTCAGTTTTGGAGCTGGTTAGACGCATACTTTCATTGTTTCTTGTTTCTTATTAACTTTGTTTGTCCATGCTATCATCCTCATACATCTGAAGCACTACATTCCAAAAGGCTGCTACCGTTTCTCTGTCTGCTTTCCCTACTGCCCGTATTTCCTAGGCATACTGTGCTGTGCTTCCCACACATGCTTTCAACAATTTTCTTCTTGTTTCTATGTTTGTTGTCTTTCATCATAGGTACTGTTCTTTCTTGTTAGACGCTAATCGGTCCCCTTCTATTGTTTTACAATTATATACCCTAGTTCTCAGACATTCAGTGGTTGCGGGGGGGCTTCGTGGCGTAGTTGGTATGCGTGTGACTACTACACCCAAGATCCCGGGTTCGAATCCCGACACGGTCCGCTTCAAAAATGTTAGGCGAGCATTTTTCACATAAATACGCTTTCGTTCTGACGAGAGGTAAAATGAAGGTCCCGTGTGTAAATATTGTCACGCACGTTAAAGATCCCTACCTTGCTTTGAACAGCAGGGCTTCGGCAAAATTTAAAATTTTCCAGGTAAAAAACTCGCTCCTGGCCAATGTAGTACCTTCGGGTGGAGCATTGGAAAATTACATGTAGGTTGTGAAGGGGGGTAAGCAGCCTGTGGCTGCCAAGTTGTCCCAGCACTTGAACATTTGTCGATTTAATATTTTTTCCAATATATCTTTTCACACAGTCAACATTAGTTGCAGATACTTCAAAACCAACTCCTGTAATTGTTTATTAGGTTTTCCGACTCAAAGCTGGTTGGACACCTACTTTCACTTATTTATTTTCTGAGCTAGCCTAAACAGTTCCCTGAAATTCCCACAGCCTATATACAGCTCGGTTCCCCTTCTATTGTTT
The DNA here is from genome assembly GCA_036346225.1 of Platerodrilus igneus. Taxonomy (NCBI): domain Eukaryota; kingdom Metazoa; phylum Arthropoda; class Insecta; order Coleoptera; family Lycidae; genus Platerodrilus; species Platerodrilus igneus. Next base: position 10,221,198 of record JARFIW010001171.1, on the reverse strand, counting down.
TCTAATTGTATGCTCTATTTCACCGAGATTCAGTGGTGTGTGAAGGGGAAGCGGCTTCGTGGCGTAGTGGTATGTGTGTGTCTACTACACCCAAGATCCCGGGTTCGAATCCCGACACGGTCCGCTTGAAAAATGTTAGGCGAGCATTTTTCACAAAAATATGCTTTCGTTCTTATGAGAGGTAAAATGGAGGTCCCGTTTGTGAGTGTTGTCACGCACGTTAAAAATCCCTACCTTGCTTGGAACAGTAAGGGTTCGGCAAAATTCCAAATTTTCCAGGTTAAAAAAACTCGCTTCCTGGCCAATATAGTACCTTCGGGCGGAGCATTGATTAGAAAATCACATGTAAAGTGTGTTAATGGGGTTAAGCAGTCTGTGGCTTCCAAAATCCCCCAACCCTTAGACATTTGTCGAATTAATATTTTTCCAGTAAATCCTTTCACACAATTATCATTATTCGAGGATATTGCACAACCAATACCCATAGTTTCTTATAATAATCATCATGTATAAGTACAGTTATTTTTTTCGTCATTAGTTGATCCATCTTGGGCCTGGTTGGATGCGTACCTCCATTGATTTCTATTCTGAGCTAGTCTACACATTTCCCTGAAATTCCTACAGCCTACATCTTTCACTATCTGTCTGCATTAGTCTAACCTAGGACTACCTCTACTTCTTTTTTTTCTTATCTCTGTTTCTAATATATTCCGCACTATTACCTCATGCCGTAGTATGTGGCCTATCATCCTCCTATTTTTTACCGTTTTCTAGATATTTCTTTCTTCTCCTACCATTTTAGTTCCTCTTTGTTCTTAACTTTGTTTGTCCATGATATCTTCATCATTTGTCTGTAGCACCACATTTCAAAGGCTTCTACCTGTTTCTTGCCCGCTTCTCCTACTGTCCAGGCTTCACAGCCGTACAGTGCTGCGCTCCACACATATGTTTTAAACAATCTTTTCCTTGTTTTTATATTTGTTGTAATTGCTTTTTCTTGTTAAATGTAGCATGACCTTGCGCTAATCTTTGTTTTAGATCTTTTGTGCTTTTTCCATCTTGCGTTATTTGGCTTCTTAAGTAGCAGAAATCCTTAACCTCGTGTAAGTTCTTGTTATCTATTTTTATTCTTGTTTTTGATTTATTTTTCTCTCCTCTGCATACTAGTACTTTAGCTTTATTTGTTAATTTTTATACCGTATCTCTCTGTTAAAACCGTTTCCATTTCATTAAGAGCAGCTCCTAACTCATCCTTGCTAGATGCAAATATCGATATAGCATCTGAAAATCTAAGCATATTAATTTTTTGTCCATGCTTAGTAATTCCAAATGACTTCCTGCATTTGACAGTATTCATTGCCTCTTCAATGTACAAGTTAAAAATTAATGAGAATAGGGAACATCCTTGTCTCGCCTCTTTCCTAATGTTTACTTCTCTATATTTCTGCTCTAATTCTATTACTGCTGTTTCCTCTTTGTATAAGCTATGTACTATTCGTCTATCCCTATAACTCATTCCGACCTTTTTGAGTATTTCGAACAGTTTTTTCCATTTTACATTGTCGGATGCTTTTTCCATATCTACAAACCCTATATACACGATTTCCTCTTTTTCTATTGTTTTCTCCATTATCACTCGCAGAGCTAAAATATCCTCCCGTGTTCCCCTGTTTTACCTAAACCCAAATTGATCTTCTCTGAGTATTTCTTTAGCTCGTTTTTCCACTCGTTTTTGTACAATTCTAGTTAATATTTTTGACAAGTGTGCTGTCAAACTGATTGTTCAAAAATGTGCACAACTATACCCGCAGTAGTGTGGTAAGGCCGTCTGACTTTAAAACGGTGTACGCGTATGTTTTTTTCATGTAACATACACGTGCACCGTTTTGAATCCAGACCGGCCTTATATACTTTCAATGTAAAATACGTGTGGACACGTTTTGAAGTCAGACCGGCTTTATATTACTTTCAATGGAACATACGTGTGTGACTTTAAAACACACGTATGCTACGTTAAAAAATGTAAGTGCAGAGACAATGTGGAGCTGTTTTGAATTCGGTTTTCTAGCGAGAAGTTATAAAGTAGGTGAGATGAAAAATATCGCATTCAAGTCAATTGTGTTTAATTAAAGTGGATTCCGATTTATGTTTTTTACTTTTGTTTAGAGGCTGCAAATACACATAGGCCGTACGCGTGTGCTACGTTAAAAAAATGTAGGTGCATGCAGAAAAAATGTGGAGCTGTTTTGAATTCAGTTCTCTAGCGAGAAGTTATAAAGTAGGTCAGATGCAAAATATCGCATTCAAATCAATTGTGTTTAATTAAAGTGGATTCTGATTTATGTTTTTTACTTTTGTTTAGAGGCTGCAAATACACAAACGTGTCCACATGTGATAGGTTGAAAAGTAGGTTGGCAAAGTACGCAGATGGTGGTAATCTGCTATATAAAGAAATTGCTCCTAATATCAATTTAATTAGTCGAAGTTTACTGCATATATTTACATACCTACATATACAAACATGTATATAATTGATTTTCAGGGATTTAAATACAAGAAAAACGAGTTTGTGTGCAAAGAAATTGTGGTTTTAGACTTGTTGGTAGATGTTGTTTGCCATCAAATTTTTAAACTGCTAATGCAGTCTGGTTGTTTGAGCCAAGATCATATAAAACATAACGACTGGGTGACAAAGAATATTCATGGTCTTTCTTGGGATGAATTTTCAACGGCTGGAATGGTGTCATTATATATAGCGCTTTATTTGAAGCAAATTATCCGACCCGGTGAAGAAGTATGTGTGAAGGGTCTAGAAACGAAGAAATTGATGGAAACCTATCTAATGCAAAACGTTGTAACTGATATGCTTGCACTAGGTTGTCGTAAGCTATCGGAGTTCAAAATCAACAATCGTTTAATATATAACATCCATCGTTGTAGACACAGCAATAATAATCTGCAATGTGCAAAACAAAATACCTTTTTATTAAAAGAATGGTTTGATAATAACAAAAAAGAATAGAAAGATTGTATCTGTATTATTTATTTTAATATAATTTTACAATGTTAGCCTTATTAACTATTATTATTATAACAACTTCTAGCAAACATTATTTTTATCGATCCAGCTATTGTGTACGTTAGAGAAGCCTAACCATTTTACAAAGACTTTATTTTCACTCTTTCTTAGGACTTTTTCTACCAGGTAAATTCCTGGATGTTTAACCTATTGCAACTCCATTTCATAAAATGCACCTTTGATTTCTTTCTCGTCTTGATCTTCTAATATATATGTTGTCGGATTGGTTACGTTTACCTTTTTAATCTTAAAAATTTCATTTGACCAGTTTGGCGTGTAACCTTTCGTAAATGCTTCCCTGTGTTTACTAATCCTCACACTGTCTTTAATTAAATATTTTGGTATTTTGGTTGCAAGCTTGATGTGGGTAAATGATGATTTAAGAATAGTTTTTTCATTTGATTTATCAACTTTTACAGGTCTGACTCCGATAGTATTGTGAACTGTATTGTATTGTTTCACAATATCGCTTAAATTTTTTATCCAATTGTAAGAACCGTTCAGGTTAAACAAGCGCCACATTTTTCCCTTTAAAGTTCTAATTACACGTTCCACAATGCATGCTTTCTTTGTAGAAAAAACACTATAATGGTTTATGCCATATGTCTGCATTAAGAATTGAAAGTGTTTGTTATAATATTCTTTACCAAAATCAGACTGCAAATTCCTTGGTGGATTTTTAAATTTATTTAAAATTGTTTTCATTGCAGCAGTAACATCAATACCCGTTTTACTTTTAAGTGGTACAGCCCATACGTTTTTAGAGAAACAATCAATAACTACTAAAATGTATTTAAATCCTTTAAACAGTAGTTCGTATAATCCAGGAGTACCTTTATATTTCAAATCATTTATTAGAACATTTTCATCATCCAACGCGTTTTTCGAATTGCCTATCATAAGACCATTTGAATCAGGGTTAAACCTAATACCATATTTATGATCAAATTCGTTCTTAACATCTTTAAACATATTGTAAATATATTCTCGAGGTAGCGGATGTAGCTGTTCGAGATAATGTGTCATACCAGGTGAATCGGCAAAGCTTTGTATATATTCCTGGGCTTCTTGAGCATTTCGATTAACTTCTGCTTCGTATTCATTATCAACATCATCATCATCATCATCATCATCATCATTATCATCTTCATCTATGGCATCATTTTTTATATTCGGTATATGCTGAGCAATAACCGGCGAATCAATATAGTCAACGTTCCTTTCTAGCAATGTAGGTTTAATTATTTTACACTGCTATGAGGCAGGTCTTCTTCTTCCTCTTTAAATTTTTCTTTCTTTACCACACTTTCCACATCCAATTTATTAGCAATAGTTTCTAATCGCGATGTTATGGGTAAGATTGATTCCACTTGGACGACTTCACTATCTTTTAACTGGCGCAATTTGTTTTTAACAATGTTTCTTTTCTTAATTAAAATTCTTTTAAGTTTTATCGCCTCCTTGACCTGGATCACTATCTTTGTCTACAACTAAGAAACCGTATTTGTCTTGCCAACAAGCAGCACATATTTCACAGAATTTATCATACTTCAGGTCAGTATTGACGTGATCGTCATATATGTGTTTTAAGTTTAAATCATCTTGTTTAAATAAAACTAAAAGATTCGCATTATCACGTAGTAAGTGCTTAGGTATATGAGTATAACTTTGACAAAGGTAAAAACTGTCTACTTGTTTATGACGCCCCATACTAAAGTATTCCCTAATGATACCTTGTTTATCGCAAGCTACATCATCAAAAACAAATATAGAATTATTTCGAGCATCAGATGGTGATATAATATTATCAGAACTGGAAAATGTATAATATTTGATCCCTTTTATTGGTCGCAGTAGACTTTCAAGGTATTGATACTTTGGTTGATAAAGTGATTTAGAATAAACATATACGTTTTCAAACTTTAAACCATTAGGATGTTCTATCAACCCAATCATAACGTTGGTTTTACCGCAATTTGATGGACCAACAACTAGACATCGAATAGATGAAGGCAGAAGAACGCTGTTTTTTTTTAGCTAAGGATTGCACGTCAATGTCATTATTGTTTATGGTTAAAGATGTTGATTGTTTCACAACACGCATGTTTGTAAGTACTAAATTCAATTGTAAAAAGTGGAATTATATATATATATATATATATATATATATATATATATATATATAAGAAACGGCGAGTATATAAAGAATCATTAATTCACAATATTTTATTTATTTACTGCACAGCTTGAGAGGAAAATTGTCCGCTACTGATTACCTATAATAATTCGAAAACTACTGGGAACGGACTGTTAAATACTGTAATTAACAATTTACCATTTGAAGCGCATATTCCGGGTCACAAATTTTGCGGTCCGGGTACAAAACTAATCAAACGGTTAGCTCGGGGAGACAAGGGAATAAACAAGTTAGACGAGGCTTGTAAGGAGCATGATATTGCATACTCCAAAGAAAGGATCTATCTAAACGCCATCAAGCAGATTCAAAGTTAACTCAGTTAGCTACAGAAAGACTAAATTCTGGTGACTCGTCTTTAGGTGCAAAAGCAGCAGCATTTGGTGTAGCTACCGCAATAAAAGCTAAAGTAAAACTTGGTATGGGTGCCTGTGCATCACTGAGAACAAAAAATATCAATAAAATAAGAAAACTGATAAAGAAACGTAAAATAAGAAGTACGCTAGGTATTAAAAGTATTATCAAACAAGCACGTACAGCTTTAAAAAGGGCTAAAGGATCTAATATTATGGATGCAATCAACATAGCAATTAAGGCCGCCAATACAGCAAAACAAACGAAGCATATTAAATCAGCTGGTATTATATCAATTCCTAAAGGTTTTCTATCACTAATACCAATTTTTGCAGGCCAAAGCGCCCTTGGTACTCTTACTGGAGGTGCAGCTGCTGTTGCAAAAGCAGTTTCAGATACTAAAATAGCTAAGGAACAACTAGCGGAAAAACAACGTCATAACAAGCCAATGGAGGACATTGCAGTCGGAAACGGCATGTACATCAAACCTTATAAAAAAGGTTTTGGTCTTTTTTTAGCCCCTGCACAACCTCAAAGGAACGCAACTTGATTTTACCTAATCGAGCACTAAGCAATGTAGAATTAATAGAGTTTGTTAAGCAATTAGAAGTACAATATTTCCGTGGAGTGTTCATGAGAAACAATCTTCCCAAGAAAGCTAATTTAAAAGAATGTGGTATAATTAATTTAGATGGAATAGAAGGTTTAGGTACGCATTGGACCTCTTATAAAAAGTACGGTAGTAGCGCTATTTACTATGACAGTTACGGAAACCTGCGACCGCCAACAGAGTTGATAAGTTATTTGAATAGCGGGGATAAATGTAAAATTCTTTATAACATTAACCAAGAACAATCGTATGGTACTGTGTTTTGCGGTCATTTATGCTTACAATTTCTAAGTAGTACATTAGTACATAGAACTGCGTATGAAGTTGTCATGTCGTACACTTTTACTCTAACGGGAAACACTTCAGTTTTAACAAGCAACTTTAATCCGCCTATAAACTTGGATAATGATTCGGAGTACGTATTAGGATTAACAAATTTTAGTGTCTTATAACACAATTCCAAACATTGAAAAAGAAATAAATAATAAATTTTATTATGGATCTAACGGAGAATTCATAGAAATACCTTAAGGTGCTTATGAGATTAGAGAAATTAATAAATATCTTCAAAAAGCTTTAGACGATAAAAGATGGCGTGGTCGTATGGAACAATCACAAAGCGCTAAAAAGACGCCAGTGTATATAGGAATTACAGCTGACAATAATACACTTAAATCTAGTATTAAATGTAGTGAAGATGTGGATTTTACCAAAAAGGATTCAATTGATTCTCTACTCGGTTTCAATCCACGAAAATTGCTAGCATATGTCACGCATCAAGCAGACTACGCGATCAACATTTGTAAAGAGAATGCAGTTTTAATCGATTGTAATATTGCAAGTGGATCTTATTTAAATAGTAAACCAGCCCATGTAATACATGAATATTTTCCTCAAGTACCTGCAGGTTTTAAAATTGTCGAGTGCCCACCTACGATTATATATCTACCAATCAGGTCACGTATTATAAATGAAATAATAGTTAAAGTGTTAGATCAAGATGGAAATTTAGTTAATTTCAGAGGAGAACTGCTAACTGTAAGGTTGCATTTAAAAAAAATCTGCAATAGCCATGGGTATTAAGTATAATGCACGCAACATGTCAAGAATTGCTATAAATGCTGGAAATTTCAAAGCAATCGACACTCGATTGATTGTTTCAAGACCACTAACAACACAAAACCGGCAGTTTCTACAATCGTTAGGACTGCATTTATTTAATTAAAAAGTAGAATGAATAGTGAAATACTGAACGTGCGTGAGAAAGTTTACTTCGACAATGCAATTGTTAATATTGAAAAACATACTCATCAACCTTATGCTAACACATCTTTAAACAATAATGATGAAATTCGAATCCCTATACAACAAGATGTATACACCTTACCATCGAAGAGTATGCTGTACATAGAAGGCAAATTAATTAAAACAGATGGAACGCCGTCTCAGACAGCAAAGTTTGTAAATAATGGGATTTTGTTGCTTTTTGATGAAATTAGATATGAGATTGGTGGTGTCACTGTAGATCGTGTTCGGAATCCTGGATTAACGTCTATAATGAAGGGATATGTTTCATATTACGAGTTGATGAAAATACTTGTATAATCAGTTTAAAAATAAAGAGCTGTTGTTTGTGCAAATAGAGTTTTCGTTACATAGGTGCCAGGAGTGGGATTAAAGACTTTTGAACGATTTGTGTTTGCATGCCTGTCACTCTTAGTCAAAAAGGAAGGAAATAGACATCAAAATTTTTTTATTCGTGAAGGAGTTCAAGTCAAACGTCGTGGAGAGTTTGACTGAAAATTCCTTAAAATTATTGGAGAATTTTGCAAAAAAAAAATACAAGGAAATGGTGAGAAACAGGACCAAAACGCTGCAAGTTTGGCAGTGAAATTAGAAGTAAGTAACACGCGTTTTAAACAAAAATTACAAAAACCCGTATAGAAACAAAACCCAAACTCTGCAAGCCTGGCAGCAAAAACTAGAAGCAAGTTACACGAGTTTTTCAAAAAAATTACAGAAAAACCACCGAAAATCCCACAGGAAAATTAGATCAGAACGCAAAAGCAGTTGAACAAAAATTAATAGAAATTTACACACAATTGAGAGAGGAATTTATACCGAAAACTACAAAAACCGCGATAAAGCTTAAAGTCATATTTTCTGACGGCTTACAGGCATTGAATGTAAAGTTCTCTGAAAACTCGCGAAAACATGGAAGAAAAGGTGCTGAGGTGGAAGGACGGATTAATTCCCCAATAGTTCAAGCACTAGAGCACTTAGTGCCAGTTATACAAAAAGCCGTTCCAGAATGCAAGAATGTCGGGGAATGCAAACGGACGTCAAGGTTTAGAGTTAAAACTATTTACATTTGATGGAAAGTCCTGTGGGCAAACATATTTTAAACAATTTGAGGTTGCCGCGGGAACTAATGACTGGAACGATGGTGGAAGGGCAACCTCATTGATTGTCGCGTTACGAGGTAAGATCTTGGATACTTTGCAAACCATACCAGACTATGATCAAAGAAGCTACGAAGCCTCAACATCAATACTGAAAATGAGGTACGGCGACTCTCATCTGCAACAAGTATACCACGCTTAAGTGGAAAACCTTTACCAAAAGGTGAAAGAAAATTTACAAATATTGTTCGCTTGGAGAGATTAGCCCTTCCATCAGCAGAATATACTTTTGTCGACGGGATACGCGAAGAAGAGATCCAGCAAGCACTACAGCTGTCTCGGCCCAGGCCCATAGATAATACGTTATCTCGTGGTTTGGAAGTTGATGTGGCAAAGCTAGCTTCGCATCGTGGTAGTGAACAAATAAGATCATCCGTGGAGGAACAGGGCCAAAAAAGCATAGAGGAAGTGATTCGACGGGTATTGCGTAACCAGCAGTCAGAGAAATAGGGGCCTCCATGCCAGAACCAGGGATTCAGGCACAGTCAGAACCGATGTAAACGACTTATCAAAAAACATAAAGAGCCAAAATTAATAGAAGGGTCGACGGAACAGAACGAAAGTCAGCCTGCACAAATTCTGTCCTGTAAATGGTTATCTCGTCACGCGGGTAAAACGTGATCTTAGTGGTCGGACTACCACGATCAACGACGATTGGCAGACTCTACAGTTGCGAAAGGAACAGAAAAATAACAAGGACCCTGATGTCATTCTGGGATACAATCCAGAGGAAAACGTCCATTCTGGAAGGACATCAGTCCGTTGAGTAGCACCACGAAATCGTTCTAGGCACCATGAAATTCCCTGAAAGTAGAGAATGGTATCCTTGTGCTATCCTTGGAAAATGCAGATGGATCCGTGAGTACGCTTTAACTGGCGGTTCTTAAAAGCCGAGTGTCGGAGGTTTTAGGACTTTTACATAATGGAACCTCGGAGAACACTTTGACGTTGAAAAAGCTCGGGGAAAACTCCGAGAAAAATTTTACTGGTTAGCTACAAGTACGACGAAAAGAGTGGTGCTTCAAGTGACAGCTATGTGCACCATTAGGAAACTTTAAGGATTCATGAGGCAATACAATATTGGGAGCCCCTTTGAAAGAGTGGCAATTGATACTACCGGTCCATTCCTTAAGACCGACTCTGGGAATAAGTACATTTTGTTAGCCAGGAGCTATTTTACGAGTTGCACCGAAGCGGTTGCTATACCAAACTAAGGATGTAATCGTCGCAGACGTGTTGGTAAAGGAAATGTTCTGCCGTTTTAAGTTCTTATGTAGTTGCACGCCGATCAGGGCAGCAAATTTGAGTCAGCGTTATTCCAAGAAGTTTGCCGGTTACTGGGGATGAGAAAGTTCTAAATAACAACATTGCACCCGCAATCGGGTGGTATAGTAGAGCGCATGACCCGCACCTTGGGCAAGTCTCTTTTCCAGGTGGCCTCCCAACGTCAGAGAGACAGGAATCGATGTTTACATCTATTTTTATTGGCCTATAGGTTTTCGGTTCAGAAGAGCACTGCACAGACACCTGCATGTACTGTGCTGAAGCGCAAGAAACATCTACCATGTAATCTTGAGAGTGGGTGTAAACTCGGAAATGACATCGCGGGCGAGAGCTACTTCGAAAAGTTCAAGCGCAAGATGCACGGCATCCTTGGTGACGTTAGGAAAAGTATCCAGATTGCAAGCAATCGGATGAAGACCAGATATGACATCAATGCACAGGAGTCTGGTTTTCAAGAGAGCGACCGCGTCTGCCTATACAACCCCAGACGGAGGTGTGGGTTGTAGCCAAAGCTACAGAAATATTGGAAGGGTCTGTACGGTTGTAAAAAAATCAACGACATGGTATATCAAATTCGTAAGCTCCTTAAAGCAAGAAAAATAGTGGTGCACATTAACCGGTTACCACCCGCAAAAGTGATGACATCGGTAATGACCAAGAACAGCAAGCAGTGTGACGAATAAACAGTTACGCTCGTGAAGATAAACGAAAGTCTGAACCGAGCTATAATTGGTTCATATTTCTGTACAGCAACACAGACTAAGTGAGATTTAGGGTCATGAAGGAAATTCGAAATGATATGTTCGATGTGTCGTCAGTATACTCCGTGACAGATTGCATGACGGCGGATATTGATATATCACTCGGGTGTTTGGAAATAAATTTGGTGGTTTGGATCCATTCCACGGACATCATCAACCAGATGTTGGAATGACCCTTTAACTAAAGGACCGAAATCAAAGCATTTAATACTTGATGGTAAGTCAGATTGCTAAGATCTGTGGAAAGCGTTAGTAGCCCTCAAGGGCCAAAGGAACAAATTTGAAGACAAGAAGTTGGCCATACTTAAGATCGGTTGTGGGCTCGTTGGGTTAGACTGAAGGGTGGTACGAATTAGTTAGAGGTACTGTTCCAGAAAACCGGGGTCCAGATTTTGGTGTGTGGTTACAATTTAAATGGTACCGCGTGCGTCTGCTACGAAAAGTGTTGATTACTACTCTATCATCGTGGAAACTGCAAAAATGGTTTCGACTGTCCTTACCACCACAGAGAATTCCAATGTTTGGGACACAGAGTGTTCTGGGCCAGAAGAAGAGGAAGTGTAGCGCCAATTAGTCTACGTTTGACCATAATAATTTCATTAGAACGAAAACAAAGAGTTTGTACACAAAAGATGATGATATGTCCTGCGGCGTGAGATTTTTTGATTGACAGGTGCAAGACTGCATTTTAGAAACTTTAATGGGTACATGAGAGATGTTATATACATAATAAAACCGCCCCGTACCCACATCCTAACAGCACCAATACACAACTCCTCCCCCTTAGACTACGAGACGTCACTACACACCTTACTAAACTCTGCAATCCCTTCTGCTCCCACGGGGTAAACACCTGCCCTCAACAACAACTAGAGAACAATTCCTGCACCCCATCAGACGCCGAACCAGACCAAGACATTGACATAACCCTACTAGATGACTTAGTCAAGAACCTCAATCTTAAAAGTACTCCTGGACCAGACTTCATCATAAATCTAATCCTACAACAATCCTGGCCCATGATCAGAAATCCCACCCACATCCTTTTCAAAAATGCCTATCCACAGGAACCTTCCCGTAACCCTTCAAATCCGCATCAATAACCCTCATCCTAAAACCTGACAATCCACCAGAAGACCCAAAATCTTATCGACTAATTGCACTTCTCCCTACATTAGGCAAACTCCTTGAGAAAACAGTCCTCCACAAAATCAATTCCCATATAACGGACCACAACATCCTATCCCCATTTCAACACGGCTTTAGACCCAACCACAGTGCTGAGAAAACCATCAGCCTCCTAGTCTTCTCCGTCAAAAATTCTACATTCAAATACAACATTGCGCTCTTTATTGACTTCAGATCCGCTTTTGATCTTCTCTGGGGGCCTAACATGTTAGGGCGTCGCCGTGGATCAATGTAGTAAGCGTAAGACTACGGATCCCAAGGTCCCGGGTTCAAATCCCGACACGGCCGACTGCTTGAAAAATGGCAGGTGAGCATTTTTCACAAAAATTGCGCCCTCGTTCGGATGAGAGGTTAAATGGAGGTCCCGTGTGTGAGTGTTGTCACGCACGTTAAAGATTCCTACCTTGCCTGGAACGGCAAGGGTTCGGCAAAATTCTAAATTTCCAGGCAACAAAAACTCGCCTCCTGGCCAATGTAGTATCTTCGGGTGGAGCATTGGAAATGTAAATGAACGGCCTAACATGTTAAATCAACTAAGACTATCCCACTTTCCTACGAATCTATGCAAAATAATTAACTCATTCCTAACCTCAAGAACAGCCTAACCTCAAATTATTACCATATAACCAAATCCCTTTCCCAAGGATGCCCCCAAGGCTCCGGTTTATCCCCCACCCTCTGGAACATAGCCATTAATCCCTTACTCTTACACAACAACAAGATGATGTCACATTTCTTATCCACGGTAACTCAAGATCCTCCATTGAACAAACAGCCTTAATACTGACATCCTACATAGAATCCTGGTCCATCTTAAATAAACAACCATTATCCCCATCCAAATCAAAACTCCTCCTGCTAAAAGGCTTACTAAACCCACACCGTTCTTCCAAGATCAAGATTCTAAACACCCCGCTTAGATTCTCCCCTTACGTACGATACAGACTACACACACACACACACACACACACACACACACACACACACACACACACACACGCACGCACTTAACTAAACTAAGAACAAAAACGCAGATCAAACTAAAAAACCTCCACCAATTACTCCCAAATTCAGTATATCTATCCACACACACTTGACACCTGATTCTTTTACAAATTATTATCGCTATCATACAGTACGCATCCGATACCTGATTGACATTAACCCCGCCCTTTTCTAGAACGAAACTAAACACAATAATCCTCCCTTTCCAACTATATACATTCCACGCATACAGAACCACATCCACACTAGCCCTATATACCATTGTTCAAATCCTTCCCATAGAATTACAAGTTGACGCAGCCCTACAAATCCGAAACCTAAAACACAACCTTCCAATCCAGTTCCACGACACCATCCTAACTCCTGACGAATACAGGAACACTGCCTAAGTCCAACATTAAAACCCGCATTCGTTCCTCGTTAAACCATTCCTGGCAACAACTCTGGTCCATATCCCCATCCGGCAGATACATATACGACCTGTTCCCCGAACTACTAAGAATCTCACAACACGTATCCCACTCCAGCCCCCAAACGATACAATTCCTAACCTCTCACGGTTATTGTCCTTGCGACAACTCCACACCTCAGACTCCTTACCACCTCATCTACACATGTTCACTGCTATCCACCTCTCGCTCAAACTTTAAATCCGCAGTAAACCTAGAAGGAGTAGCTTTTTATTATTGTGTAATTTTGTTGTAACAACGGTTCTCACGCGTTGTGAAACTGGTCATGACGTTTTTTGACCCATGACGACGCGTTACACATAAGCAGTGGTGGGTTTTAAAGTTGCTGAAGGCGCAGCCATGATGGATTTTTGACCTGACTACCTATATTAAATGACTTATGCGGAAGTGCATTATAGAATGTAGTGGGGTTTTATGTGTCGATTACTTAGCTATCCCGATTCAGTATTGCACCTTTGTCTTGTGTTCCTGTTTGAGGTTTTAGGAAAGAAACCAGCAAAATACATTACACGAATTTGAACTAGAACGACAAACCGGGCTCTTGGTCAACTCTTTGAAATTGAACAAATTAGAAAACTGAAAATGTTTTTTAACGATATTAACCAACATCATTTATTTCGACTTAAGGAATTTAATCATGAGCCAAGATCAAAATAATGTTTTATACATAGAATTATAACAGTTACAATACGTATATAGGTTTTACCTGGAAGTAGCAAAGGACCCATAACGTTGGTTTAAACTGCTTCACATGGCAAGTTCAAACATACGGAACAGTTGCCTCTAGATTCGTATCATACGGAAAACGTCTCTTTGGCCGCATACGATGATATCCTATTAAGTCGATAATGCGTAACAAAGCTATGTTAGTGATTAAACCTTTTTCAAACTGTCAAATGTCCTTTAATTGAACAAAATCAAAACGTCAAGTTGAGTTTTTAAGATTTATTTCAATTTAGTGTTAGGAAACGGCATTATATCAAGCTCAGTTGACGTTAATACAGTTTAGGTTATGTTATTTTTAAACTGACGCATTCAGAAGTCACGCTATTCAAGAGTAACATGACTAACGAAGCTAGAATATGCGATAGCTTGTTGCTCTCCTTTTTTACTTATGATACATATTGCAGCGTATGTCGTTACTAAGCTACATTACTCCAAATACGTGCTACTTATTATCTTTCTTTTCTTAACGTTTTAATTACGTCAATTGTATACGTTGAACTATATACTGAATTGAATGTAAATTAAAGACGTGAATGCATTCTTCCGTGATTTCTACTATACGATGGGAATGACTTAAAATAATGATTAGTAATAAAATTTATCGGAAAAATAGCTTCCAGGACTTTTGACAGAAAATAAGTAGGCACAAAGGAGGCCTAGTTTGAGATAGAGGGAATGTATATCTTTAAAAAATGGAAGCTTTTATTTTATATACTCCGGTAAAATTAAATTCCTGCCATTTGATTAATTAAAATTTGGACGCTTTGCTCAGGTACATGTAAATCTATACGTACAATTCAGTTTTATGTACTAACCTCACTCAAGGTTAATAAATGCTATATTTTTTTCATTTTATGTATATCCTTTCTTTGTTAAGGTCAATAATCTGCATTAACACAAGACACATCCCATTTCTTAATGAATTTCAATGGTTAAAAAATCAATTAAATATTCTTACATAACAGCGGAAGTTAACTGTGACTTCTCCAATTTTACTCGGACCGAAAGGATACTTGAGTTTTAATTTCTACGTGGAGTAAAATATCATCATATATGCAGTGGCGGATTTAAAGATGATGTTCTAAGCAATATGCATATTATGTGAAACCTTTTTATTGACATATTTCCTAATTTCATAAAAATAAACTATCATAACACCGCACATCTTAGCTGTAAGATTTTACACACTGAAACTGTCGCTACTTCGTGAACGCATTTTCATCACGTCAAAAAAAAATTATATTATCCCCAAATCACTCCTGTGTTATCCTCGACACTCAACCGCAATTATTCTACAATATTTATTTATCTATTTACGTAAATATGTATCTACAGATAGATCCCGATGATACACAATATAGAAAGTCTAAAAAATAAGAGAAAATAAAATAAGAAAAGGAACCCAATAAGAAACATAACAGTGGCAACGAGAAACGAATATTGTCCGCATTATAAACAAAGTCAGTGCATCCCCGAATAGTTAACAGTGAAAAAATAAAGAAAACACTGTGAAATTATAATTTTTATTCGTTTGTAAAAGTTTAATTTTCGTTAAAAGAGTTATTAATTCAGAAAGTTATAATATTGCTGATAAAGAAACTGGAATAATGCAAAACCTACGTGTATTAATGTTGCCATATGATAATGTTGAATTGTTTGAAAATTATCTAGAACGTCTAGAAATTTTTTCAAAGTTACTCAAACCGAAGAAAGCGATAAGGTAAGTCAGATGTTAATATTAATTGGCCTGAAATGTACAGAATTTTAAAAAATCTAGTGATGCCAGAAAATATGATTAACAAAAGTTTTGAGGAATTAGCTGAAGTTTTAAAGCAGCACTACTCAATGGGTTGGCTAGAAGTAACAAACAAAATGGTATAAATTTTGGTGCAGACATCAGCAATATGGCGAAAGTTTTAAAGATTTTTTTAATTGCTCTTAAACAAATTGCACATAATTGTAATTTTAGTGCTTTTCTACAAAACGGCAAACTGGTATACTCAAACACTTACACTTGTATAATAAAGGTCTCATCTCCTCCTTAATACCATTTATTTAGATCAACACCAAAACAATCACCAACAATCCCTAATCGCCCGGTTCCCATTCTAATTATCTGTTTCCCCACTCTCGTGCCACAAGTACACGCGCCTATTATTAAATTTGGTAGGGGCGCCCTTAACTTAATACGATATTACATATTGCTATATTATCTTATACAACAAGTTTGTGCAAATTTTTTACGGGCAATACCCAACAAGTTACTTTAAAAACAGTTTTACCGCTAGTCATACAGCTAAAACCAGACAATCTATATTGTTAGGTTTGTGTCGATAATCGTTATTTCAAATCTAACGGAACGTGTGCTACATATCCACCAAATTAAATGTAGGTATAATTAAATGGAATTATTGAATCTTAAGTTAACTTGCATCATTGTATTTTTAAAATTCTTTTATAAACCAGTAGACAATGAACGCAATGTTTTACTTTTATGCCTGGTAATTAGTAAGCTGACCGGAAAGGCACTAACACTGATTGCTAGTCGAGAATATTTGACCGAGTGGGAGGAATTCAAACGCATATTAATTGCATATTTTGGTAATCAATGCAACATCAAATGCCTGGTCGGCGATTTAATAAACCTACGGATGGAAATAACCAATTACCCTTTCAATTCGGTATGAAATGTCAAGATGTACGAAGTTTAATCCTGACGAAACTAAAAATCAAAGAACCCGAGCAAAATAACCGTTTATTAAAAACAAAAATGTACGACGAAATGGCACTAGACACTTTCATAAACGCAATAACCTAAACAGTTATCAGACAAAATAAGATTCCAACATCCCCTAAATTTAGAGGAGGCAATGAACATGATCATAGAAGAAGCAAACGTTATGTATTACCAAAATAGACTATATAACTCTATTGCAAATAAAAACTACTCTCCGATGAAAACCATACAAGCCGCGAGACAAATATCCACACAACCAAAATTCACGCCATTTAACGCACAAACGAATCAACCGCGAAGTAATGACTCAAATTTCAATAACACAAACTTCAACAACCAATTTAGACAATTTCCGAGACCAACATTTAACTCAAATTTTATAAAACCCACATTTACACCAAGGTTTATCCAAAACGTAAACCAACCAAGGCAAACATTCGGCGCAAATCCCAACATAAACACACCAATGACAAATAGCAATTACAACCCCAATAGCTATTACAAACCAACTCCTATGGATACTTCATTTGGTAGCACCAGACAAAACACAAAAATATCGCAAATCAAACCAAATTATAATCAAAAACGAAACTTCACTTCCGAAGAACTATTCCACCAAGAAGTATAAAAATTTAATAATAATCATGACAGGAATAATTATACAAACTCCAGTAGAGACGATGAACCAAACCATTTAGAAAACTACGAATGTGACGACCCATGTAAAAATTACGAAGAGGATGATGAGGAAAACGCGTGCTCAAATTTTCAACTAGACCGATTCATATACGACCAAATGTAATTAATTTAAATAACATCAATCAACAAATCTTACCATACTTAGAAATACCCCACGCAGCACTTAAATTATTAATTGACACCGGATCTTCAAAAAATTAATTAGTCCCTAAACCGTACAAAAACATTATTTAGATTTTGTAGAAAGAGAACCCTTTAAAATCAAAACAGCCCACAAAACAACACTACATCAATTTATAGCAAACATACCCCTACCAAAAACTTTTAATGTAAAAAATGAAACATAAATTTTGCATTTTTGAATTTAACGACAAATACGACGGATTAATAGGCATGGATCTTCTAAGAAAATTAGGAGCAAACATCGATATAAAAATTGCTTATTAATAATAGAACACGGACAAATCCCTATTAAATTCTAAAACAGTAATATACGAACCGAACAAAAATACACCATCGAACCCAGGACAGAGAAACGAATAAAAATGTTAGTAAATTCGAAAAATGACGTAGGAATTATAACCCACATGTCATTCCAACCCGGAGTAGAAACACCCACAGCATTAGTACAAATAAAAACAGTTACGCCACTACAACAATTTTAAACTCAAATGACTACCGCATAGAACTATCATTGACAAATCCAATAGACATAGAAGAAGTAAATTTTACCGAGATGGAAATCGACGAAGAATATGAAAACGATTCAAACCCTACTAGACACGACAGAATGTTAAAAGAAAACTTAAGTAACATCCGTTTTAATGAAAATATTAATAGCGAAGAAGAGAGAGAGCAATAAAGGAATTATGTTTCGAATACCAAGATATATTCCACTGTGAAGGAATACCCTTAACCTTTACTAACACCGTCAAACATAACATAGAACTAACAGATAACAAATCAATTTCTACCAAAGCATATAGACTACCTCAAGCAAGTCAAGAAGAAGCAGATAGACAGGTAGCAGATCTATGAATCAGGACATCATCCAACATCCAAACTCACCATAGAGTAGCTCCGTATTAATAGTACCGAAGAAATTAGATGTCTCAGGCAAACGCAAATATAGAATGGTATTAGACTACAGAAAACTTAACGAGAAAACGGTAGACGACAAATACCCGTTACCTAATATTACGGAAATCTTAAACAAACTAGGAAAGTCTCAGTACTTTTCAACGTTAGATCTCGCCTCAGGATATCACCAAGTAGAGATGGACGAGAAGGACACAACCAAAACAGTCTTCAGTACACCCAGAGGACATTACAAATACAAACGCATGCTGTTTGGATTAAAGAACGCACCCGCTACTTTTCAAAGAATAACGGACAATATTCTAATAGGAATACACAATGAAAAATGTCTTGTGTATTTAGACGACATTATCGAATACCCAACATCACTGGTCGAACACATCTAAAGATTACGAGGTCTTCGAGAGACTACGAAAAGCACATTTTAAAGTTCAATTAGATAAAAGCAAATTTTTGCAAAAAGAAGTATCATTTTTAGGATACATAATAACCCCACAAGCAGTTATGTCAAATCCACACTAGACGAACGCAGTACTAAATTACCCGTTACCAAAAACGAATAAAGAAATTAAAGGATTTTTAGGACTCGGCAGTTATTACCGAAAATTCATCAAAGTTTACGCACGGCAGATAACCAAATCACTAACAAACTGTTCAAAAAAGGGAAATAAGATTGAACACACCCCAGAATTTATTAAAGCCGCAGAAAAATTAAATGCATACTTACGAATCACCCTGTATTAGAATATCCAGACTTTTCGAAACCATTTACAAGGGCCATTTTTTTTTCAACCTCCGATAGGCTATAAATAAAAGACAAGTTCATATAAAACAACAATTTTATTACCAAAAGATTGGTACACTTATGGTTACTTTTCGACATAATCACCGAAGAAATTAAGACATTTGTCATATCTGTGGACAAGCTTTTCAATACCCTGTTCAAAGAAAGTTGCCGCCAATGAATTCAAGTAGTCCTTGACGTTGGTTGGAAGGCCCTCATTGGTTTTAAAGCGCTTCCCACTAAACCACGTCTTCAGGTCAGGAAAAAGATGAAACACGTTGAACCAGGTCATCTGAAACGATAGATTTGCGCCCTTGGCCCGCTTCATCATGCACATCATTACGGCCATCTTTAAACTTTCGACACCATTCACGCACAACACTATCACTCATGAAGTTTTTCCCATACACACGACTCATTCTTCGATGGATTTCTGCAGCACTATGGCCTTCAGCCTGTAGAAAACGAATCACACTTCGCACTTCACACTTGGCGGAAGCATCAATAATAGCGGACATGTTTACGTGGCTGTAGCACAGCGCCGACTGACGCCTGAATGTCAACAATGACGGAGTGTGTAGTGCAAGAGCTGCGCAGTCGCCTACAGCGCATGCCCGCTTTCTGCTACCCGCGTAGAGTCTGCACGGAGCGATCGGAGGTTGAAAAAAAATGGCCCTCGTATATTAACAACCGACGCATCAAACGTAGCATTAGGCGCAGGATTGAGCCAAGGAAAAGTAGGTAGCGATAAACCAATCAGCTACGCATCT
The DNA here is from genome assembly GCA_036346225.1 of Platerodrilus igneus. NCBI lineage: Eukaryota > Metazoa > Arthropoda > Insecta > Coleoptera > Lycidae > Platerodrilus > Platerodrilus igneus. Next base: position 10,200,977 of record JARFIW010001171.1, on the reverse strand, counting down.
AGAACACTAAACGAGACGAAACAGAAGTACAGTACCATCGAGAAGGAACTATTAGCAATAATTTGGGCAACGAAATACTTTAAACTCTACCTTTATGGAAGATAATTTTATATATACACAGACGATAAATCATTAGTATGGTTATGCAAACTTGAGGAACCAAATTCAAAATTGCAAAGATGGAGAATTAGATTAGAGAAATATGTTTATGAAATCATATATAAAAAGGGAATTTATAACAATAACGCAGATGCACTAAGCAGAATACAACTCAACGCAATAGAGACAGAGTCAATTATAGGTAACGTAGACGAAACAGAAATAAGGGAAGACCCCGAAGAAATAGACACTATTCACTCTACACATAACGAAGAACCAAAAACCGCGATTAAAATTTTAAATGAAGCTATAGACATAAAACCGAATCAATTCATAATTACCGAAGTTTTAAGCAACACCAACCCAGTAAAATATACAAAAATAGATAATAAGAAAATATATCAGATTCAGATAACTAAAGACGATAACGAAGAGCAGATAATTAAATTTTTTAAATGCTATACCCCAGGGAAAGAACGTTTTTACTTTTATTTCACCACCGAACCTTTATAAAAAAGATTTTCAGAATTATATATTAAATTATTCAATAACTCGGGCCCCGAAATTATCAGATGTACAAGAAAATTAATAACTTTAGATGACCCTGACGAATAAACGACGTAATTAGAAATCAACACGAAGGCAAAACCAACCATCGTAAAATCAACGAAACCCTAAAACAACTCATAAGGAAATGAAAGAATTAACCACAGATTTTATTAACCAATGCGAATTATAATGTGACAAAACGAAATACAAGAAAACACCCCCAAAAATACCCTTAATGTTAACTAAAACACCCGACAAACTTTTTCAAAAATTACATGCAGACACTCTGGTAGTAGCACCACAAAACTTTTTAATAATTGTAGCCGCATTCACCAAAGTAAGCCCAGCGATACCCATAACTTCAAAAAATAGTATCGACGTAACCCACGCATTTGTACACTATTTTACATTTTATGGCACACTCGAAACAATAACTGTAGATAATGGCAGCAAATTTAGAAAAGAAACCATACAAAACACCCTAGAACTCCATAAAATAAAAATTCATTTTATAACCGAAAACCACCCAGAATCAAATGGATTAATTGAAAAATTACACCTAACATTATTATAAGAGATCAGATTATTAAGATTAAATTATAGGAAAGAACACATCAGTGATTTAATGTCATGCGCGATTGCTTACAACAACACAATCCACTCATCGACAAACTTTACACCCCTCGAAATAACATTAGGACATTCAGATTCCCGTAACCCTTACGATATACAATACAACAAAGGAATATACCAACAGTATGCTAAAGACCATAAAGAAAAACTAAAAATAACTTATGATAAGGTAAAAAATAAATTAGATAACGACAAGGAACGTATTACAGCGACCCGCAATAAGAAAGCCGATATAAATAAATTTTTAGTAGGACAAACCGTATATGAGAAAAACTTTCAAAGTAAAAGACACAAAACGGCCACCAGAAATTTAGGCCCGATCAAAATCAAAAAGATATCAGGCAAAAATGTAGCCGTAGTGGACAACGGAAAAATAGTAAAATATATTCATTTGAAAAACCTAAGACACCAAGTAATTTCAGATGGACAGCCATCACCCTTGCCATCAACATCCACCCAGGTAGAACGGACAACGACATATTAGTTGAAGACATTAAAAACAACCCCGGCATAGTACCAGTAAAATTGGAAAGTATGCAATACACAATAGATTATTGGATATTCACACAGAAATTTGACTTGACAGAATTAAAACAAGAGTTTCACATGATTAGAGACAATTACTACAGACTGAAACAATCAATGGACACACCCAAATTCGGAAAAGAATACGCAATAGAAATGCTTAATTACAACAGGGACATGGAAGATAAATTTAATAGGTTAATACCAACAGATCACATCACAAGTCGAAGAAGAGGACTTATCAACGGACTAGGTAACATTGTAATAGCTATCACCGGCAATTTAGACAACCAAGATGCAGAACGATATGACAACGCCATACAACACTTAATTGAAAACCAAAATGACATAAAGATTATTGTTAGAAATCAAATATCCTTAACTCAGTCAATTATAATAAAATTTAATGATACGTTAAGAAAGCTAGTAAAAACCAACATAGTATAACCAATGGAATACAAACCCTTGAAAGTAACATGCAAACCACAATGTTAGGAATGCGAGATTTACTCAAATAATATCAACCCTTACTGTAATCCAACAAATTTTAGCTACCTTAAAAAACGCTGTAACATTCGCAAAATTAAACACATTACTTTGAAATAGTAGAATCAAACATACTCATATTTGAAAAAATAACCAAAGTGAAGAAATAACGAAATCACATTTTCAATAGAAATCCCCATAGTAGAAAGTAACACTTATAATTATTATCACTTATTTGCTTTCCCCATGAAAGTTACTAGCATGTATCAAGTTATTATCCCTAAAACCAAGTTCCTTTCCCTAAATGAACTTAGGTGTGGCTGCACGAACGAAAAATACAAAAAAGTAGCACCAAGCCAATATTTATGCCAATCATTAACGACCACAGCCGTTCAAGCAGATAGCCCTTGTGAAGTACAATTATTAAGATTCCCAAATCAATACAATTGCGAAGCAAAACCACTACAAATCACCAACATGAAAATCCAAAAGTTACGGAAAACAAATGGATTGCTGTTTCCACAGGAAGTAATAGCAACCGCCCATTGCAACCAAGACGAAAACAATTTAGGATTAACTGAAAGTAAAGTAATCACCATTAAAGAAGATTGCTATCTAAAAATTGAAAAACGAAATTATTCGAGTATACCAAGACCAACAGTAACAAAGAAATTCGCAAATCTACTGGAACTACAGTTCAAGACTACACCACCCAAAGACAATGAAATCATCAAGAAACCAATGCAACAAGAGCACCTACACCTAGATGATCTCAACCAAGCCATGAAGTTAATGGACAATTACAAAGAACACTTAAGTGAGTCAAAAGTGCCAAAATTACATTATGATAACATAAGTGTTTGGACACTTTTATTAATCATTTTTAATCATTTTATTAACTATGTATTTATTTTACAAAATGTATCTTAGATATAGGAATAAACAAAGAAATTTTAGTCATAAAAAACAAGCAGCAAAGGTAAATAAAGAAACAATAAATGGACCCTTAGGGACAATGAATTTTAAAAATTAAGCAAAACCCTTAATTTTCATCTACGCTGAAAGGAGTTACATACCCCCAAATCAAATATAGGTATAATTAAATGGAATTGTTAAATCTTAAGTTAACTTGCAACATTCTATAATTCAAGGATAAATAATAAGAGATTGATATAAGTCAGACAGAAGACATGAGAACAGATGTGAATACATTGTATTCCAGACGTAAACTGACTCTGCAGGGGCAGGTCACAATAGACTGTAAGAAACTTATTGTTAGAATTAAGATTGTTACTTTGTATTAATGAATAAAGAATAAGCAGACATGAGCTCTGCACATCCCACAAACAATGTGAGGGGCAGGGACAACATAAATACCCTGGAGAGCCCAAGGAGGTCAGTCAGTCTTGAGCCTCACAACTTTAGCATTGTTGGTTGTTTAGGCTACTCGCCCTAATTTAATTCATTTAATTTCAACTTAAAATATTTTTGATACAGTACGTGTAAATTAAATTTCAATTGTAATTCAGTTTAAATAAATATTGTTAGAAGAGTTTTGAAAGAAGATTTTTTAAAAAGGCAGCTCCCAAGGCCCAAAACCTAGCTCGTGTACAGCAACAACCGAACAAACGCTGTCGGGTTTAGTCTGATAGCCCACTTTAGGCTATGGTGAATTCACTTAGCACTATTTTTCTTGTTCTTCTTTGGGAATTGAACCACCCATAGTTGTCTTTGTTTGCGTTTCGATCCATGACCTAGTATTGTTGTCAAAATGATGAGGATTTCGAGATTGACATTTGTGACATGGATTGAAGGTGACTTTGATTAATTAATGTTTAATATATTTGGTTTGAATACATTGGATGAGGGTTTTGAAGTTTGGAGGAGTGAGTGCCTTCGGTTTGTGTTGTGCACTGGGAGCGATTTTGAGATGAAATCAATCGGCTGATAAATTTTCATATAAATTCTAAAACTTGAAGATTGAAAAACATTCTTTAACATGTTTCTATTTATACGATTGGGAGGATGGTTGTTGGAGAGGTGTGCGAGTGCGTTACCGTGGGGTTTGAGCAGCCATTTCTTTTTATTTGTCTTGTGGAGGAAAACCCATTATAATTTAGGCTACCTCTTTGGTAGATTTTAACATGGTTCTGAGGCGACCCTATGGCGGGTTTACATTTGTCAGATACTAGTGTTGTCCTACAAATATTTCATATGGTTCTGAGGCGACCCTAAGGCGGGTTTACACTTGTCAGATACAAATGCTGTTTCACGGGAGATGCTAATATGCCTATTGTTGTGTAGTTAGTTATTGTATGTATAAATAGAAATCATGTATGTAGGCTCTATTTCATGTTAATATCGCAAGGAAAACCCAGTAAAAACTTGCAATGCTACCTAGATATTAGGGACATTTGATTTTCATTTGTTATTTCTTTTAGTAATGGAATCCATTGTTTACTAAAAGTCACAGATTTGTTTGCTATGCAGTTATTTTTATGTAGGGTTATATAAGCAGCATCTTCGATTTTGCGTTTTTGGTGGTAGTAGTAGGAATACAGGGGTTCTGGCGTCTCATTTCCACCAGAATCCCTCATTTCCACACTCATCTGGACCAATTTACATGTAAATTCCCATAAGGTGGAAAAGAGGAGAATCCCTCATTTCCACACTCATCTGGACCAAATAGTTTTCTTCGACTAACCATTTTTCATCTTTCGTGATAGCATCTTTCGAGATAAATATATCTTGCATTTTCATCTTAGCATCCTCATTTGCTCCCACATCTAAACCAAGTAGTTTTCTTCGACTAGCCATAGCATCTTTCGAGATAAACTTATCTTGTTTGGTATCAATTAATATTAGATTTTTCTCAGCTACCCGAATCTCTCTAGGAATTTCTTAGATTGCATCATCCCCCAGAGAGCTACCCAATTTTAAGATTTTTTACCGGTAGCGTTTTCTGACCGTCCTTATAAATTTTTTAATCATACGACACATCAAACTAACCTAGAATTTTATGCAGAATCCGCATCTGCAAACAGATTTAAAATCGGCCCAGCCCCTGCAAAGTTACACTTTTAAAGTCATGAACCTCTAAATTTTGCTCTTTGCTCCCACATCTAAACCAAGTAGTTTTCTTCGACTAGTCATTACATCTTTCGAGATAAACCTATCTTGTTTGGTATTAATTAATATTAGATTTTGCTCAGCTACCCGAATCTCTAGGAATTTCTTAGATTGCATCATCCCCCAGAGAGCTATCCCAATTTTAAGATTTTTTACCGATAGCAATTTTATGGTCGTCCTTATAAATTTTTTAATCATACGACACATCAAACTAACCTAGAATTTTATGCAGAATCCGAATCTGCAAACAGATTTGCAATAGGATTACCCCTTACAAAGTTACACTTTTAAAAGTCTCAAACCTCAAAATTTTGCTATTTGCTCTATAACCTAACAAATAGTTTTCTTCGACTAGCCATTGCATCTTTCGAGATAAACCTATCTTATTTGGTATCAATTAATATTAGAATTTTCTCAGCTACCCGAATCTTTAGCAATTTTTTAGATTGCATCATTCCCCAGAGAGCTGCCCTTATTTTAAGATTTTTTGCTGGTAGCGATTTTTAACCGTTCTATTTAAAATCTATTTACAGGTTTGGATTCCCTAGAAAAATCTAATATTAGTTGATACCAAAAAAGATATATTTATCTTAAAAGAGTGACTACTCCGCAGATAATAAATACAATATACCGCTTGTCAACAAAAAAGTTGTAGGGAAATTCAAAGACAACTTTAATGGGGTCTAGCATTAGAATTCGTTGGTACAAAAGCCAAGTCCTACTGTATTGTAGGCGAGAAAGACACGATTAAAAAGATTAAATGGGTCTCACGAGTGTAGTTAAGTAAAACCGCGGGTGCTACAACCTATAACGAGCGTATATCCCCAAAAAGGGTGGGCATGCAATAACGCTGCAGTGCGTTGGAGAATAAGGATTTTCTCCAATAAGAAATTAAAGTTTTCATGTACGTAGCACCAGTCATTGGGAAATGGTAGAAATGTTAAACATATAAAGGCGATTAGTAATTGTGGTTTAGAAAAATAGTAGTTTTCGTGGACTAAATAAAATAGCTTAGACTGATTAATGTATATGGTTACATATTCCCGTACACATCCACAAACATCTGCTTACGTCCGCATACGGACATGGCAATGCCGGTAGTTTTTGTTTAACAAATAGTAGGAAAGATACGTTAGGTGCTAGTGTGTAGAAGCCCATAGGATCGTTGGATTCAAAAAGAACGGTGCGGCGGAATGTATGGTGGCCCCCCTTTAGAATAATCGAAAGTGGTTAATCGATTGTATTAGATGTTTAAATATGCGAAAGTGTAAAAGCCTACATAAGCAAAATTTAATTATCAGACAAAAAAGTGCGCGATGTGCTATACTTTTAAAGATAGTATAGAATGGTGCTTTGCAGCGGTCCTAGCAGTAAAAAGAGCGACTGACTTTTTCAAGCAACTACAAGAATAGCATTAGCGCAGAGAAAGGGTATGCATGTATTATACAGCGCACTGTTACTATAAAATATGTTAGTTTACCGGTAACTCGTACGTGTAATTGATCACGACTTATAGATCCCTCGGAGGTTTAAAAATTTCTAGACCATTGTCGTTTGAAAATGTTTGGAAATTATCAGAACGGGAGCGGGTCGAAGTATAAGTTAGATGGATGATTGGCCGAGTTTTTTTTCTGCCTTTTACGAGGGAATCGGAAGTTGTCAGACATCTAGCATCTAATTCTCTATTTGGGCGATATCGAGTACTTTCCGGTTCTAGAAATAATTACGTGCTACCGACTGCTATGCGGAAGATTTGGTTCTAGGAAATGAGCAACCTACGAAAGTACGGAATACTCGGTATTAATGCTAATTGGTTTAGCGTCCGCGCTTGTGCACTCTTCGAGTGTCTTCGGCAATCTTCGATTGTTTCCAAGGAAAATATTCAAGCCTCCCATTTCCTAAAATATGACGTAGAAGTTATTTAAAATTAAATTGTTTTATTAGTAAGTATTCTTTAGACAACAAGTTTGGTATTCCCTTAGTAAAGGTTTAAAGTGTTTTATTAAGTTTTTGTTTATAGTAGCACTGCATCTTCTACAGCACGACTTGAATCCAATTTGTGTGCGTGTGCTACCACCCTTTTGAATTTTTAATATTCACGCAATGCGATTGTTGATCTACTAAGTGCATTCGCAGCATCGACGATGCGAACCGGGTGCATGCATTGGTGCTAAATGTACTGGACGAACAGCAAGGATTGGCAAAAGATAACGTTATTTAGTTCCCCGCTGAATCCTTAATATCGTTCGGCTGTCTTCGGAAACATTCGATTTGCATTCTATAGGGAGCATAAAGCAGCTACGCAAGAACAAACTTTTTAGTTTATAAGTTAGTTCGCTTACAAGTTTCACCAAAGTTCTATAGTGCGGATTTTGTTTTGTACTAAAATGGTACCTGCAAACGTTTTTAAATGCAACTATTGCGGTGCTTCCTATACCTGGAAAAACCGCTACTGGCGAAGATAGTGTAGAAATGGTTAGCATAGCATTTAACAACCGTATGGTTAGCTATCGCATAAAGAACGCTAGTGTCGACGATGGAGTGCCCGAACCGAAAAAGAGGTAGGCCTAGGTTAAAAATAAAAAATTGTGAATATGTATTTAGAAATGTGATTTACAAAATTTAAACTGTATTAGTAAAATTTATTATACACCGCTTTCACATGTAATTCGGGGCGATGATGACGTCAAACTCGACCTTCCCATTTACATATTAAAAACACACTACATTGGAATGTTTTACATTATTCTCATATTGTTAGATTAACGATATGTCTTATTGACCGAAACACGCTTTCTCTCTTTTTAAACAGCACATTAATCTCTTGTTTGTTATAGGTATTTTTAAACACATTAATTTTTGTTACAGGTTACTTTAACCTGCTTGGATTCCGCTACACAAAGAAGATAATGTCATACTTTGTAAATATTGTATTCAATTAGTTTATTAAACTGTAAATCGGATAAAATAAATTATTCAATTTTTGCGTGCTTAATTTCTTTGTGTTAATACCGCTAAGTGTTTGGTTAAAGGATTCTAAATATTAAAAAGGATGAATGATTAGAAATCTACATTGATAAAAGAAATCTTAAAATTGGGGTAGCTCCCTGGGGGATGATGCTATCTAAAAAATTTCTAGAGATTCGGGTAGCAGAGAAAAATCTAATATTAATTGATACCAAACAATATAGATTTATCTCGTGGGTGGAAATGTGGAGAAAGATTTATCTCGCAGAGGGTATATGTGTAACTTTGTAAGGAGTGGTCCTATTTTAAATCTGTTTGCATATTTGGATTGAGCGTAAAATTCTAGACTAATTTGATGTATCGCATGGTTAAAAAAATTTATAAGAACTGTTAAAAATCGCTACCAGCAAAAAATCTTAAAATGAGGGCAGCTCTCTGGGGGATGATGCAATCTAAAAAATTCCTAGAGATTCGGGTAGCTGAGAAAATTCTAATATTAATTGATACAAAACAAGATAGGTTTATCTCGAAAGATGCAATGGCTAGTCAAAGAAAACTATTTGTTAGGTTATAGAGCAAAGAGCAAAATTTAGAGGTTTGAGACTTTTAAAAGTGTAACTTTGCAGGGGGTGAACCGATTTTAAATCTGTTTGCAGATTCGGATTCTACATAAAATTCTAGACTAATTTGATGTATTGGATGACTAAAAATTTTATAAGGACGGTCAGAAATCGCTACCGCTAAAAAATCTTAAAATGAGGGCAGCTCTCTGGGGGATGATGCAATCTAAGAAATTCCTAGAGATTCGGGTAGCTGAGAAAATTCTAATATTAATTGATACCAAATGAGATAGGTTTATCTCGAAAGATGCAATGGCTAGTCGAAGAAAACTATTTGTTAGGTTATACAGCAAAGAGCAAAATTATGAGGTTTGAGACTTTTAAAAGTGTAACTTTGTAAGGGGTAATCCTATTGCAAATCTGTTTGCAGATTCGGATTCTGCATAAAATTCTAGATTAGTTTGATGTGTCGTATGATTAAAAAAATTTATAAGGACGGTCAGAAAACGCTACCGGTAAAAAATCTTAAAATTGGGATAGCTCTCTGGGGGATGATGCAATCTAAGAAATTCCTAGAGATTTGGGTAGCTGAGAAAAATCTAATATTAATTGATACCAAACAAGATAAGTTTATCTCGAAAGATGCTATGGCTAGTCGAAGGAAACTACTTGGTTTAGATGTGGGAGCAATGAGGATGCTAAGATGAAACTGCAAGATATATTTATCTCGAAAGATGCTATCACGAAAGATGAAAAATGGTTAGTCGAAGAAAACTATTTGGTCCAGATGAGTGTGGAAATGAGGGATTCTCCTCATTTCCACCTTATGGGAATTTACATGTAAATTGGTCCAGATGAGTGTGGAAATGAGGGATTCTGGTGGAAATGAAGCGCCAGAGCCCCTGTATTCTTTCTACTGGTGGTCTTTTTCTTTGTCAATAATTTTTACATTCTCCCATTATATTTTATGACTGTGGTCCCATGCATGTTGGCAAATCATGGATTTTTCAAATTTTCTATTTTTTATATATTATTTATGGATTGGAACTTTCTACTATGTAAAACTTATTACATTCGCACGGTATTTTGTAGATGCAGGTTTTTGAATTTTGTATTGAGTTTTGAAGTTTGTTTTTGTTAGTTGTATTCTTAGTGTACTGTGGGTTCTAAATACTGTTTTGATTTTGAATTAGTTTCCTATTCTTTGGATTTTATCGGAGAATCCTTTTATGTATGATATTGAGAGCATTTTTTTATGCGTATCATCGTTTCTGTTTTCTTCTTTTCTATTTTTTGGGGCTTTATTCATTTCTTTTTCTATTATTCTTTTAGGATACTTGTACATACATACATACATACATACTTGTACATTTGATTAGATCTTTCTCTTTCTTTAAAAGTTCTTCGTTTGATGATATTAATTTTGCTCTATTATACCTGGTTTTTCCCTATAGTAGGGGACAAAGAATACTACAACAGTGAGCCTGCTGATCGCAAAAGGCGATTAAAAAGCGCAGCAAAGGGCAGCAACCTTACTGGCTAAAAGATATTGGAGAAGAGTCGGTTAGTCTCGGACGATCCTCAATAATTTACAAGGTTGTTGGGGGTTGGCCGTGACAGATACGGCTTTTTGCTAAAATCTTTAAAAACTGCGTTCTGGAAAGACATGGGAACCTACCACAATATTTCTCAGGTATGCTGGCTTAAAACACGAAATGTGTATGATGGAGAGCTCACAAGTAAAATTCTTGTCTGGAGGTAAAATACCCTTTCATTCGGATCTCCGGGTGAGGGTACTTGGGTCACTAAAGAAATCTTTAGATGTAATATCACTATACACTAACATTCCTATCGTTTTAGCATTAAATATAATTGAAAATAAATGGCAAGAGATTAAAGAATTTACCGACCTACCATTACAAGAAATAATAAAAACCACTCAACTAATTTTAGAATCAACATATTTCACTTATAGAAACAAGGTGTTTAAACAAATAAATGGTTGTGCAATGGGTATGGCTTTGTCTAGCGTGATCGCACAATTAGTGCTAGAAGAACTCGAGACAATCATTTTAAGAAAGATTGAATTTGACATACCTTTTTTCTATAGATATGTTGATGATTGTATGTGAGCTGTTCTAATGGATAAAATAGAATATACTTTTAACCTATTTAATAGTTATCATGAAAAACTACAGTTTACCATAGAAATTGAAAAGAACAACAAACTAAATTTTCTAGATATGACTATACACACCAAAAAGAAACAGGTACTAAAAACTGAATGGTATAATAAAAAACCGTGGTCGGGAAAGTATATCAATTACCACTCGCAACCTCATGTTGCCCACAAAAAGGCTTTGGTAATAGGTTCGGCAGACAGAGCAATAAAATTGTCAAATTCTGAATATAGACATACAGCAATTATAAAAGCTAAACATGCTCTTGTGGAAAACAATTACCCTAAACACTTTATAGATGCAATATTTAAAAAACAAATAAATAAATACTACAACATAACAGAAAATAAAGGCGAAAATAAAGAAAATGACAAAACGTATATAACTTTACCATATATTTATAGGTTATCTGAGAATATCCAAAACTAGTTAAAAAATACGATATAAATACAACTCATAAAAGTATTAATCTAAATAAAAATTTATATATTAAAATACAAGATAAAATACCTAAAAATAAAAAAAACCATACCGTATATAAGATCCCATGCCAAGATGGATGTGACAGTGTATATATGCAGCATCTTGAGAAACGTTTGAATGGACACAAATATGATAAAAACAATGCGACCGCCCTAACTAAACATGAAACAAAAAATAAACACAAATTTAATTACGAGAAAACAACAATACTCAAAATTGAATCAAACCAAAGAAAAAGCGAGTTATATGAGATGATTTTTATAACATTAAATTCCACAACGATTAATGACAAAATAAATATAAAAATTTTTAGTAAAATCTATCATAATTTAATTAAATAAATAAATAAAAAAATAATAATAAAATAAAACTAAACGACATAAAATTAAGAAATATGGGATATAAATTTATATATATTTAAAATAGATGATCAGGTTTACCGAACTGATAGCAATATATTAATAGATAATAGATAGGTTAGTATAACATATTGTATTAATGCAACACATGCGGTCATATATCAAAGAACATACATGTATATGTTCTTTGTCATATATACACATTCAACAATAAGGTAGGTTAAGAATTTTGTAACGTGCTTTTAAATGACATACAAATAGGCTTAATTTATTTAGTTGTTAGTGTATAACGTATAGAATAGTTTAAGGTAAGTGACAAAATTATATCAGGGTAGGTTGGTATAGTAGTAAATTAATTTATAGGAATGACTGAACCATTGAAAGAGGCTCAAATACCCGAAACGTACGTATGGTCGAGTGAGGTTATGGAACAATAAAATGTAAAACTTTATATTAATGTTTGATCTATAACCCAAGAAAAGCATATATATATATATATATATATACACACTTAACTATTTTCTTGATATTAAGCTAAGATTATTCAAGTAATGAACTGTAACCACCTACAGAATTTTCAGTTTCATAGGGCCATACTAATTGCGTGCCCTAAGACTCCCATTTAAATAAATCTGTCAATGGTGAGGAGGGAATTTTTAGAAGCACGTTGTTTAATTTCTTAGCTATTCTATTTTAAACTGAGCTTTATTTGCTACATTAAAAACCTCGTTGCTGAAGCGTGAACAATTGTATAATTTATTCTAAATTGTAATCTAGCTTTTATGTTCTGACGTTTTACACAATCAAATATTTATTTAAATGTCATTAGCATATAACAAGTGCGCATACAGAATTAATATAATTCTCCCATGTTACATAAGAATAACGTATTTTTGGCATGGAACGTTAAGTTTTACCTTATAAAGATTAAACATATTTTATATGGGAATATAAAAGTAATTAAAATGTATCTGATTCCCACATTATGGAACAAAGCAGGAAGGCACGTTCTAGGTACGTGAAATAAATTCGGAGATTTGAAACAGTTATACTTTTTAGAACATTTTTTTTAATTTTAACAATTTAAATCCCACTTTAATTTGATTATGGAAATACGTAGAAAAAAACGTGTTCAAATGCACCAGTCATTGACAGTGTACCATCGTCACTAATCGAATAAAATATGCGCTGCAAACATACTCAAATGTTCTTACGTGCAGTTTTGGTCCAGAAAACTAAATAAGTACTTCACAGAGACATTTGATGAAATACCTCGCCAAAAATTCTGTAATCCAGAATACAGAGTATTACCGTTGACCTCGACTGTAAAGGCAAGGTAATGTTTGTGTGTGTGTGTGTGTGTGTGTGTGTGTGTGTGTGTGTGTGTGTGTGCGCGCGTGTGTGTGTGTGTGTGTGCGTGTGTGTGCGCGCGCGCGTGTGTGCGTGTGTGTGTTCTCTTATGGTTTTTAAACTATACATTGGTCTAAAGCGTATTCTAGTTTATACACTTTGGACTAACACAAATAAATTCCTTGGTAGATGTGCTTGTTCCGTTGCCTTTCATTTTTCCTCGATCTGTTTAGCGCTTTCTTATAGTATAATGCTTAGTGCTGATTGGAAAAGTGGTGTAGTTTTATTAGACCGTAATCTGGCCGAGTTTGTGCTATTGTGATGTTTACGCTCGGATGTCGAAATGAGGGTGTATCCGTGGCGTATGTTCTTGCCGCAGTTTAACTTATGTAGGAGGTTCGGTGGACAGGATTTCCTTAAGAAAGGTGTTAAGTTTCCGTGGTCGGTCAGACAGTGAATTGTGTTGGTGGATAAAGGGATATAGATGGAAATTTCGAAGGTATGTCTGTTGGAGTACTCCTGCCATGTGTGGATTGTAGAGCTATGTATTAGAGATTGGGTGTCTGTAAGGGATTGGGCAAAGTAGCTGTCATAGGAAAGGTTTCTGTGTTTCAGATAAATCGGTTGGTGAAATTTTAGGTTACGTAATTGGATAATGGAGGGTAAAAAGATGTCTATGGGTAGAATTAAATGTAGTGCGTATAGAGAGGCTGTAGAGATGATAAGATAGGCTCCCGAAGCTTATAGGAGGAATGGATGGACAATAGGATTTAGTCAACGTTAATCTGTGGCGGTGGTTAGAGCATACCGGAAATCTGCGAGACGTATCTAATTATTGAAATTACGATGTGGTGTACGATTATTCTACGGTTGGAAGTAGATAATCTGACAGAGCGAGGGATAGAATGATAGACGTTATTAAAGATGATTTTGTTTTGGTGCTGCGTTTGGAAAGGTGAATATAAAATTTTAAACGGGTGTTGATATCTAGACCCAGTTGAGCCGCAGAGTATAAAAATGTCAGAGGGGTGCTCAGTGTACGAATTGTTGATTTCTGCGTAGGTCAATGTCGCTTCTGAGGAGTAGCATTTTGGACTTGGATGGTGATATATGCTGCCTATTGAGGAAGGACCAAGATTTAAGTTTGCTTATCAGGATGGAAGCGAGATGTTTTAGGAAGAAGCGGGGTTACATTGGATGAGGAAACCTAGGTCATCGGTATGTGCAAAAGTGAATATATTAGGAAAATCGAGATCGAGCAAAGGATGTAAGGATATATTCTAAAGAGAGTGGGAAAGGAGGGAGCCTTGTGGACATTCTTTGATAAGAGGTTTAGTAACAGTTTGGTAGTTGGTTTTCAGATTGGCTGATCCGGAGGAGTAGGATTTGATGATCTGAAATATGATAAATGGGAAGTTAACTGGTTTGAGTTGATGTAGGATGTTTTGCAATCAGAGCAGGTTAAAGGCAGAGTGAAAGTCTATGAAAACTGTTAGTACATATTTTGACTGGGACAATTTGGTTGTAGATGGATTCCTCTATTTTGTGTCCTTTTATAAAGCCATGCTAGGTTGATGAGAAAATTGAACGTTGGTCTTTGTGTGATTTGAGTTATTGAAAGATAATTATTTCAAGAGGCGTGCCTAAGTTGATGGGTAGGGTAATTGGACGATAGTATTTTTGAGATCGTTGGATGGTTTGTTAGGTTTTAGAATACGTTTTGGACGCTGTTTTTAAAGTGTTGGGGAACGTACCGGATGTTAGGTATGTCTTGAATGGAACGAAAATGAATTCTTGTATTATTTTCCGCGATTTTTGTAGGATGAGATTGTTTATTTGGTCTGGGCCTGGGGTTTTATGCAGGTTTAATTAGGTTACCAGGGAGTAGCTAAATCTATATTAGTGCCTGAACCGTTGACAGAAGTTATAAAGCAGTTATCGATTAGGAATTGCCAAGGAAGTGATGAAACGTCATACGCATTGGAGGGAGTGGCAGCGTACGGGAGGATGGAAAGTATGTCTTGGCAGGTGGAAAGTTGTGTGCAAGGTTGAGGGAGATTAGAATTTACGGAAGTTTAAATTACTCTAATCTACGGTAGAGTTTCCAGTGTTTTAGTTTTGCTATGATTAAGAAATAATGTCGCGTCTTGGCTATATTTATAGTTTCTTTATAGGGTCTTCTTCTCTGAGAATTCGGTTGATATGTTACCATCATGATGGCGTTTGGTGTAACTTTTCTCGCCCTTTGCAATCTGTGCCTGGTGTTTGACAGGAATCGCCTTGCTGACGAAAATGTATACGACCACCACTACGTAGCTCTGGTATGGTTTTATTAACTGCAGAGTGTATGTTGTTAATAATAAGTGTAGTCAATGTATCAGGAGGAACTTTTAGGAATCAGTTGGATAGTGATTCAACAAAAATGCTTCAGTTTGCATGTCGAGTATTATAGGAAGAGTTTTAAGGAGTTGCGTTCGTGGATGATTTGAGTGTATGTCGAATGTGCTGGGTTGTGATTACTTGCTTAGAGAGTATAAGAGATTGTTCAATAGATGATAAAATTTGTGGCGCGAGAATGGCTAAAGTGATGTCAATATAGGATTTATGGTATAAGGATTCCCGGGTGGAGATATGTGAAGGAAAATTTAGGATACATA